>CM067349.1:4949978-5112478 GCA_034190875.2 Urechis unicinctus
TGGTGTGCGACCTTATCTGGCACGCTAAGTCTACCCAGTAGGTCATAATCATACCACACACCATTTTGTGCAAATGTTACTATGCCTGGGTTATACATTAACTTCACAGCAGATCGCATTCTGTACGTTTGGTATTTCGATGTGAAAATTTGTGAGTACGACTATCCTTTTGGTAATGTAAACAAAAAAGGAGTAAACAAATATAAACCAGATGCTTACATTGGTTATTGTGAAAAGCCAGCAAAGAAACTTTCTCGTTATACACCGATAAATATCCGATCAACATAGACTGTCATATAAGATTAATGATGTAACCTCAGAGTAGTGAGAGTGTGCATATATGGGGTCTGCCCTGGTTTGCATTTTAGTTGCACAAAATATTAAATGCGCTTATTAGGCATCTTGATTGAGGTATGGGCGATGCATTACATTGCGTATTGGATAACAATCTACCACAGTAACATGCTAATCCAAATGCTCATCCTCATAATGATTTATGTGTGCAATTTACAAGCACATGGTCGGAATAAATGTCAAATAACTGTGCGCTTGACTTAAACATTGCGGGTTTCTACACATCTCGTGGATGGATATAACGCATGCTCTGTAAATCACCTCAGCTTCTCTCAAACAATACAGTAATCTATCCGTCGCCTCGTAATCATATCGGTTTTTCATTTACCCAAGGTTTTTATAGCCGTTGAAATATTGTCTGTCCGCCTTGTATCAATAAGGCTTACCCTAACAGGCAATCCCATTGCAGTAACAGCAGACGTATATCATCCAGGGGCCCTTCATTTGAATCATCATGCCAACATAGCTCAATCATGATGCAACGAAAACATCTTGTCACTGGCACATACAATTAGTTCCGCTGTTCAAGTGCTCAGTCTTGGTGACCCATGAAGAATATTGCGCACGCTAATCACGCGAGAGGTAGGCTTCGCTAAAGATCAAAAATGGACATACAATGTAGAATCAGCTTCACTTGTTTGGAGCGTATACATAGCTCAATGGCACAGAAGAGTAAGAGTGGTAGTTTTTTTAAGAACTGGTGATAAGAAGATCTGCCATATGTTTGTGGGTCATTTGAGTGAACCTAAACGTGCTTGGTTATGTCATGCCTGGAACTGTAGTTAAATACAAATAAAGAATATTCTCCGCAGCAAGCGTACAGTATTTTATAGTATTGTATATCGAATGCGTTAGCAACATTGAATGAATTTGCACGATTATATGTTTAACGGTAAAACGATCTATGTTCTGAAACATAGGCCCGAATGGTAACCGTATGCTCATATTATCTTTCTTTAACACCTCCATCTAAAGAAAATACTTTCACATTTTCAACATTGGTTGTGGTTTTCTAAATGGAGCATACAACACCATTGTTTTCATGCCATCAGAAAATTTCTACAGACAGCTACACAGATGACTGAAAATAAACAGCCGGGCACGGATTTCACATTAATCTGATGAGCACATGGGACACGTGGATGTCGCGAAATAACAAGCTGCAACTCAGACAAAGTAATGATCAATGTGATATTAAGTCTGACTGCGATGCATCAACCAGCAGCTTGAGGAATATTACATATACAAGGCATAAGTAGAACTGACAAATACGGCTATTACCAGACATACGCCAAATTGCTTTCGAGTTGCTGATGATGTATCATAGGTTTGCAACTGATCTGGAATATAGTGTGTATTAACTACTTATGGGCTAATCCACTGTAACTTTATATAAATCCACCATCAGTTGCATGTCACATATGATCAACAAGACTGCAGAAGCAAAGAGTTAGCAATGATCAATGACAATATCAAATTAAATAACGATTAATCTTATATATTTGGCAGAATACATCTTAAAATCATGTGACCATGGTACATGTGGTGATAATGATTATGGAGCGATTGATGCACCATTGGCTGAATCACACCAATTGCTCTTATAAGTAGCTTCTTCATCGTCTATCATATTCAACCAAAACAGAATTATATTAATCATAATGACAGTAATCATCAACATCATCATCACCATTATCATCATCAATCATTATTATCATCATCATCATCATCATCATCATTATTATCATCATCATCATTATTATCACTATTTGTAGCAACGACTACATGACCAATGATTTGATCCATATCCCTTGGATATTGACTTAACAACGCAAAACGTGACAACTTGGCCATCTCATCGAATACCAGTGATAAAGGCAAGTCATGATTATGATGAGCGCCAGTCTTTTCGTACCGCGCGCATGTGAACAAAATATTATAGCAGTGAATGTGCCTCCATAGCTATTGCAGAATATCATGGTGCACTCATCACCCTAATTAACATTTCATAGGTTTAGCCACCCAGGCTGTTCAAACGAAAGGTTTCACGCGATACACGACAGCGAGCCAAATCTAGCCAGGTCTTTTAAAGATTTTGTCGTGAATTGGTGTCACTATTCCAAACACTTGCTGCGCATACGATCATATCTGACTAACCTGTTAGGTGCAAGAGGCAGCGGTTGTCGAATTAACTCTGCACACATACTCTAAGCAAGCGATTTATTTATACCATTTTTATCGCAGCTACAGTGTCATGAGAAGATATAACCTGCCATTATATCAGCTTTGAAGGCAAAAACCGCAGATTTCATATCACACGGTTAAAACCGATTGAGAATCCGACTAGACGGGCAAGTATTATTCAGTCAACAAGTTGATGGCAAAATCGTATTCGTATACGTGGAACAATTGCATATAAATATATTTACAAGCCAGCATGCAAGCTGACACTAAGAATAGGTCCGTAAGGTAAACTATTCATGAATGATAATTTCTAAATAAGATACGTTGAACGGATATGGCATTTACAAACAGTCGCTCCGCCAAGATACTCCACTCTTTCTTGAAAATATAGAAAACGTATCGTACAACGCCCCACATCGATTTAAATCACCAATCAAGACGCATCTTAACTGGTGATTAATGCAAAATCATGAGCTAGTGAAAAATTCAAAAGCAGGAATTTCCTCTAAATACCAATCTAGCTGCGTGTATGTTCAGTTCATTAAGAAATAAATTATTAAAAGATGGTCTACTGGTAATACATGCCATTTTAGGCATGGCTGCAATCAATATTTACACTGACAAGGCAGTTGAAATGAAAACATTATAATTAGCATTGAATTGACAAGAAAGGTAGTAATTTACATAAGTATGATAAAACAGATGATATGTTTAGTATACATATTGAACACCCTTGACATTTATTAATTTGAATCAACCTTTCGAAAGTTTAACGGTATGTGTGTGTTACAGCATGGTTGGTTGGGATTACCACAACAACCCTTGTGATCACGCGATAACTTACTAACCGTGACAATACAAGCACGCGATATAATGTAAGAGATAACGTAGCTGCCGTATAGAACATTACAAGAGGGTTTAGTCTGGGTCGCCGGGATGGTTGAAACAGGTTTCATTTCAAAATTGACGGGTTGGGTTTACTTTCGATGTAGTATTCTTATTTTATTGTCAAATAGTTTACACGCTTTTGCGATCAGCATTGATTTAACCAGATAGCAAAGTCAATGCAACACGAGAAAAACATGTTTTATTGGTTTCTATAAGAACTAACGCATTCATCGATCCGAATTAGTTCATTAACGTAATGTGGGTTGTATTATGCGCTATATGTTCTGTGTAATTCATGTGCTGAATAATTTCAATAAATATAATTCCAGAGTTGAAGAAAAATATTTTGCTGCGTAATTGGATTAACAAGTGTCCTTTATTACTCCATATGAGGACCGATAACAATCGGATATTCACAACGGAAATATGTCACAATTTAGCAAACTGACGAAAGCAGGAGAAGGTTGCAGAATAAACTCGCGTGAAACAAGATAGCAGCCCGGCCATTAGGCGGGAATGGAATCGTCTGTATGATGCGGACAGAACAGAACAAGCTAAACAAGAAAAACGTAGGCTGCTCAATTCAGCTCGACAACAAGATACGTCAGCTGACGCGAGTTGGCGTCGTCTTCAAGTATGTATAACCATTACATAAACTGAGACCTACATACTAACAACATCTTAAGGAAAGTAGGTATATTCTAGTGCAGTCATTGACACATTTGGATAAACAAAGGCTTCTACACGGATATATAATGTGCCACTTGCTCGCTCATCACCGACACGTCTTTAAATCAGAAAGTACGACAGTATATATGGGTGTATGAACTGATTCATGCTAATCAACCACACAAACTAATGTGCTTCTGTCAATAATAAGATACAAGAGCCCAAATATAGTTGTCATTATAGCCATTCATTACTCATGCAGATGCACGTGACAACGATGTGTTGAGAACGTAAATGTAACATGAAAAATAGATACAAGACTGTGAACTAAATTTGTATCGCTGGATTACTGTAAACTCATTTTACACATTTTGATTCGATTCAAAGAGTAAGAACAGACGATTGGGTAGATGGGTTTATATCTTATTCAATTTGTCTTCCAGAAAAAAACTTTTGTGGGCTTCCTAATGTAGCCGCTTTTTGAGGTCATTATTAACATATGCTAAAGTGCAAAGTAAAGTGGAGGCGCCGTATTGCGCCAGCGGTTTCTGATCGGGGTTAACGCGAATTATGTTCGTCCGTATTGCTCAGAGGTCTGTCAATAAATCAAGTGCATGACCCCCGGGTAAATGAGCAAAGTGTCTATACTCATAACTGAACATTTCAGTGTGTCTAAACGAAAATAGCCTAATATGATATAGTTTACTCCAGCTGCATCATTCATGCAAGGTGCCCCCAGCATAACCTCCCACATATTGCCAAGGCACCTCACTCATTGGATAAAGATATTGAACGTCTTGGTAATAATGTCAATTATGATTGTAATACAACGGATTATTCATGATTAAGAGAAAGAATACCTCGGCAGTAGCAACCTTATATAGCTTGGTAAGTTAACGATGCGTTCACGTGATGGCATTACCAAAATAATGTTACATATTTGCTTTACTCTATCGTTTAAAGGTCACTGTATCCATAGTTAGAATCGTCCATTTACAAAACACCGCAATAATCATTTGCTACAAGAATTAAACACATGCTGTCTATACCGTCAGGTCTTGTTAACAGGCTAATATGGTGTCATTTTATATATGAGATCTGTGCATTTCACTCATCTATTAACACCAGGTGATATCTTTTGATTAGGGTATGCTGTTGCTCTGCTCATTAGGCATATTGGCTAATCGAATAGCGACACAAATTGCGATTTTGATGATTTTAAGTCCAAATGCAATGAAAATAGCCCAAGGGCTTGCGAAATATAGCACACACAAGGCCATTGTGGATTATCCATGCAGGTCTGTTGTCAGACAATAGCCTGCAAAGCTTTATCACCAAATTGTTATCTCGTTAGACAAGACCTATTGCAATCATGTAACGGATCTAGAACGCAACGTGGGAAATTCTATAAAAAATCCTCCTACAAGCAATATCGGTCAGTTTATCCGCTATCCATACTGCTGTTTGCCAAACCCGGGTTTTACAAATAAAAATGCATTTGCAAAGAAGCATTGATCAATCGAAACGAAACACGTAAATGGATATTTCAAACTACATTATAATTCAACTTGCATTTTTCATGTTGCACGATCTTATTCGAATCAATATACATCAGATAACTGTATGGCGAAGTGGTTTTTGTGCCACCTAGTTGTTCTGCTCCCCGGGAAAAAGTAAGCTTACAATGTTTACTAGCGAAACAAAGTAAAGTAAAAAATCAAACAAGTCACAAACAGATGCTGGCGAGAAGCCGTGTGATCTGTTGTGTACGAAAGAGTTCACTGATAGAGAAATTAGTTGACAGGGACGGGGAGATCGGAAATCAACACCGAGAACAGAAAATATATCCGGCCCAACCAGCATGACTGTTATAAGGGCACAGAGCCTGAGACATATCCATTCATAGTAATTATCGTGCAATGCAATGAACAGAAGGCGACAAGGTAAATTGGATTATACATAAGTAAATAAATATTCCTGTGACATCGAGTAAATCAGCATCGATGTCTTGGGTGGACCATGCAGCCGCTCTCTGGACTGATTGGCAACATGCGTGATACTGTTACGGCCAGGTACATTCCACTGCTGCTTTGTTAGTATAACATTGAGGCGAGCCCTTTGTAAGAGTACTACTACTATACATACCAAACTATTTAGAAGCTTCGCTGAATTACTGCTTGTAGAAACCAACGAACCGTACATAAACCGCTTGTAGCTGATGTGACATTTGGAAACAAGGATTGGCACTTTACCGAGAACATGGTGTCCACGTCAACAATATTCCAACCACATCGACGACGTGCACGTAATACATGGTGTCATTGCTTCAAGGGCACCAAGGTCAATTGACTTCACATTGAACTGCCATGATGTCGCCCTTCCCGCGAATGATGTCACCAAGAGTTTTCCAAACTTAACAGTCAAAATGGATGGTAGCATATTCCCAAGGAGGATTGTGATCTGCTGCACAGAGGGCAACTTTGGTTGCACACAGCGTCATAAGACTGCAATGATTGTATGGATATAACAGAATGTGCAAATATTCCGTTGAGCGTACTACGGTTGGAGAGTACGTAGAACAGAAGGAATTGATCATATGCGTATGTAAAAGGTTGCAAGCATTCGTACCAGTATAAATCGAGCACCGCCATCATTATCGTCTTACGTTACGTTATCAAAAATGCCGAGGTTATTTGACATCAACGATTTGGTTTGCATCGAAAACTGTATTGGCCAGGCTGGGGAACAAAATCTAATGAACCTGCCAGTATATCCAATGGGTCACCGCGGTGCTATTGAACATAAAAATGCATAATTTTCTGTCTCAAGATGAGGGAACCTTTTTTAGATTCAACAAACGATATCAGCATGCGCTTAAAATAAATGTCCAAAGGATTGTGGTATTAAGCAATCATACCATAATCAAAATTATGCAACCAAATGACGTTACCACAGGGCGACAGCATCTGTATTGATGGGACGATGAATTGTTGTGCGGTAGGTTGGCGCAATTAGCAAAGCGAGTAATTGAAACATCGTGTTTTGGCGACGTGGCGCGTATAAAGTATATTGACAGTCCTTGATAAGGCTGCAATCCAAATCATAATACATGCTGTGCTCTGTAGAAATAATCACAATATGATGTGCGTCTCTAGCAATTGGTACAGGATTTAATGTACTATTGTCAATGCAGATATATATCTGAATGACTAAGATGTGCTTATTTCGCCAGATTAACGAAATGTTAGGAATGCCATGCTCTATCAATTTATGCTTGTATAATTTTACTTAATGACAGGGTTTGTGTATCACAAAAGCAAGTCGTCTTGTATGCGGACAAAGAGGCTTGTTGCTCTAGCATATGCCCAGCCGAAAACCGTTCCTTATGTCAGCCTCTGACAACAGCAAGTCGTACAGAACATAACGCATGCTGCCATGGCGCCCTGATTTTGACATAGCAGATGGATGACCAACGCAATTGGGATAGATTCTGTAATAGTGAGTGTGCTTATTGTCCTAATTGGTTCTGGTCGCAGTGAAGCAAATCAATGTTGATAAAATATTGCAGTTCAGTGACACTGAACACCAACACAGCAATAAAAGCAATGCCTTACAGCTTAATGGGGCAGATGCAATTCTGGGGGTCTTTTGGACTGCATGGATACCAGAGGAAGGGAAGGATAATGAAATCCAGTCATCGCAACTAGCTAGTGTTGGGTCAATATTATGAGACCCAGAGCATACCCACTGTGCACATGAAAATAATGACAACAGCATCGCCATCGCTCAAGGCAATGTATGCCTTGTGCCAACAATGCACTATCAATGCTAGATTAATTTAGCCATAACAAGCTTCAACTAATTCTGTCGCATTGCATTACACATGATTGATATCAAAAAATTAAGTCCATCGGAACTTTCGTACTGAGGCTTTGTGACTAGTATATAAATAACCGTTGCTGCTCTGAAGGTGACCCAATTTAATAGTATCAACCTGACTAAGCTTAAAGATGTTTCTGATATATGTTTATAACATGGTGCTCAAAGATGTAGTTGCTGATGACGTTGTGTGCCTTGTGTTTGAAAAGAAGCTGGCAAACTATTCCGCATTGTCAAATAGAATTTGTCTTTTTGAGAATATGTGTACAATTATAAGCAGCTCGCCAGCTTAACAAAAACGGCATGTTTGATATGCAGACATTATGTTATGATCGCAATCAAATGCAAAACGGATTGCTAATAACCTAGGTATGATACAATGCATATCGTTCCCTGACTAATCAATTATTGACGATTGTGTATGGTCTGAACGACAGTGTTGCCGCAAGAGTCTATATGAGAATCAATTCAGACCTTCACACATTCCTCTTCTCTGTGTTGATAATGTGCCTAATATTTTTGTAATGTAGCTGGCTTCGCTAAAGATCATAAATGGGTATACAATGGAAAATCAGCGTTACTAGTTTGGAGCGTATACAGAGCTCAATGGCACAGAACAGTAGTAGTTTTTGATAAAAAGTGGTGTTATGTAGATCTGCCATGGGTCATTTGAGTGAACCTAAACGTGCTTGGTTACGTCATGCCTGGTACTGTAGCTAAAAACAAATAAAGAATATTCTCCGCAGCAAGCAGACAATATTTTATAGTCTTGTATATCGACTGCGTGAGAAACATTGAACGGATTTGCACGATACTATGTTTAACGGTAAAACGATATATGTTCTGAACAGTAGTCGGATAAGAGATAATAATATTTGTGGTGTATAAATGTTTCAATTAGGTCGTGTAGATAGATTAGAGGTTTGTGTTTAAACCATATCGAGAAGCAATAGCCCCTCAATAAAGCGTTCCACTACATCATATTGACATAATATCGATTCCGATAACTGCTGATTGGTATCAATGTGCAGCCGCCACACATTCAACTGTGATCCACAGGAGTTACGCACATATTACTCCATTTCCCTCCTTAACTACCACATCCCACACATCAATCGACATTTATAAGCCATAACATAGGCCCGAATGGTAGCCGTATGCTCATATTTTCTTTCTTTAACACCTCCATCTTAAGGAAATACTTCCACATTTTCAACATTGGTTGTGGTTTTCTAAATGGAGCATACAACACCGTTGGTTTCATGCCATCAGAGAATTTCTACAGACAGCTGCACAGATGACTGAGGATAAACTGCCGGGCACAGATTTTACACCAATCTGATGAGCACGTGGGTGTCGCGAAAATAACAAGCTGCAACTCAGACCAAGTATTGATCAATGTGATATTAAGTCTGACTGCGATGCATCAAGCACAGCAGCTTGAGGAATGTTACATATACAAGGCATTAGTAGAACTGCCAAATAAGGCTATCACCAGACATACGCCAAATTGCTTTCGAGTTGATGATGATGTATCATAGGTTTGCATCTGATCTTGAATATAGAGTGTATTAACTACTTATGGGCTAATACAATCCACTGTAACTTTATATAAATCCACCATCAGTTGCATGTCACATATGATCAACAAGACTGCAGAAGCAAAGAGTTTGCAATGATCAATGACAATATCAAATTAAATAACGATTAATGTTATATATTTGGCAGAATACATCTTAGAATCATGTGACCATGATACATGTGGTGATAATGATTATGAAGCGATTGATGCACCATTGGCTGAATCACACCAATTGCTTTTATAAGTACAGTCTTCATCGTCTATCATATTCAACACAATCAGAATTATATTAGTCATAATGATAGTAATCATCAACATCATCTTAACCATTATCATCATCAATCTTTAGCAACATCATTATCATCATCATCATTATCATCATTGTCATCATCATCATCACTATTTGTAGCAACGACGACATTGCCAATAATTTAATCCGTATCCCTTTGATGTTAACTTAACAAAGCCAAACGTGACAACTTGGCCATTTTATAGAATACCAGTGATAAAGGCAAGTCATGATTATGATGAGCGCCAGTCTTTTCGTACCACACGCATGTGTGAAAATACTATAGCAGTGAAGGGGCTCCATAGTTATTGCAGAATATCATGGTGCACTCATTACCCTAATAAACATTTCATTGGTTTAGCCACCAAGGCCGCTCTAACGAAAGGTTTCACGCGATACACAGCAGTTTGCCAAATCTAGCCAGGTCATTTAAAGATTTTGTCGTGAATTGGTGACACTATTCCAAACACTCGCTGCGCATGCGATCATATCAGACTAACCTGTTAGGCGCAAGAGGCAGCGATTGTCGAATTAATTCAGCACACATACTCTAAGCAAGCGATTTAATTATACCAATTCTAGCGCAGCTACAGTGTCATGAGAAGATATAACCTGCCATAATATCGGCTTTGTAGGCAAAAACCGCAGATTTCATATCACACTGTTAAAACCGAATGAGAATCCGACTAGACGGACAAATATTATTCAGTCAACAAGTTGATGGCAAAATCGTATTCGTATACGTGGAACAGTTGCATATAAATATATTTACAAGCCAGCATGCAAGCTGACACTAAGAATAGGTCCGTAAGGTAAACTATTCATGAATGATAATTTCCAGATATGGCATTTACAAACAGTCGCTCCGCCAAGATACTCCACTCTTTCTTGAAAATATAGAAAACGTATCGTACAACGCCCCACATCGATTTAAATCACCAATCAAGACGCATCTTAACTGGTGATTAATGCAAAATCATGAGCTAGTGAAAAATTCAAAAGTAGGAATTTCCTCTAAATACCAATCTAGCTGCGTGTATGTTCAGTTCATTAAGAAATAAATTATTAAAAGATGGTCTACTGGTAATACATGCCATTTTAGGCATGGCTGCAATCAATATTTACACTGACAAGGCAGTTGAAATGAAAACATTATAATTAGCATTGAATTGACAAGAAAGGTAGTAATTTACATAAGTATGATAAAACAGATGATATGTTTGGTATACATATTGAACACCCTTGACATTTATTAATTTGAATCAACCTTTCGAAAGTTTAACGGTATGTGTGTGTTACAGCATGGTTGGTTGGGATTACCACAACGACCCTTGTGATCACGCGATAACTTACTAACCGTGACAATACAAGCACGCGATATAATGTAAGAGATAACGTAGCTGCCGTATAGAACATTACAAGAGGGTTTAGTCTGGGTCGCCGGGAGGTTGAAACAGGTTTCATTTCAAAATTGACGGGTTGGGTTTACTTTCGATGTAGTATTCTTATTTTATTGTCAAATAGTTTACACGCTTTTGCGATCAGCATTGATTTAACCAGATAGCAAAGTCAATGCAACACGAGAAAAACATGTTTTATTGGTTTCTATAAGAACTAACGCATTCATCGATCCGAATTAGTTCATTAACGTAATGTGGGTTGTATTATGCGCTATATGTTCTGTGTAATTCATGTGCTGAATAATTTCAATAAATATAATTCCAGAGTTGAAGAAATATATTTTGCTGCGTAATTGGATTAACAAGTGTCCTTTATTACTCCATATGAGGACCGATTGAGCATAGCAGTTCACTGCTTGAGCGCCGATTATAATAACTATCGGATATTCACAACGGAAATATGTCACAATTTAGCAAACTGACGAAGGCAGGAGAAGGTTGCAGAATAAACTCGCGTGAAACAAGATAGCAGCCCGGCCATTAGGCGGGAATGGAATCGTCTGTATGATGCGGACAGAACAGAACAAGCTAAACAAGAAAACGTAGGCTGCTCAATTCAGCTCGACAACAAGATACGTCAGCTGACGCGAGTTGGCGTCGTCTTCAAGTATGTATAACCATTACATAAACTGAGACCTACATACTAACAACATCTTAAGGAAAGTAGGTATATTCTAGTGCAGTCATTGACACATTTGGATAAACAAAGGCTTCTACACGGATATATAATGTGCCACTTGCTCGCTCATCACCGACACGTCTTTAAATCAGAAAGAACGACAGTATATATGGGTGTATGAACTGATTCATGCTAATCAACCACACAAACTAATGTGCTTCTGTCAATAATAAGATACAAGAGCCCAAATATAGTTGTCATTATAGCCATTCATTACTCATGCAGATGCACGTGACAACGATGTGTTGAGAACGTAAATGTAACATGAAAAATAGATACAAGACTGTGAACTAAATTTGTATCGCTGGATTACTGTAAACTCATTTTACACATTTTGATTCGATTCAAAGAGTAAGAACAGACGATTGGGTAGATGGGTTTAAATCTTATTCAATTTGTCTTCCAGAAAAAAACTTTTGTGGGCTTCCTAATGTAGCCGCTTTTTGAGGTCATTATTAACATATGCTAAAGTGCAAAGTAAAGTGGAGGCGCCGTATTGCGCCAGCGGTTTCTGATCGGGGTTAACGCGAATTATGTTCGTCCGTATTGCTCAGAGGTCTGTCAATAAATCAAGTGCATGACCCGGGTAAATGAGCAAAGTGTCTATACTCATAACTGAACATTTCAGTTGTCTAAACGAAAATAGCCTAATATGATATAGTTTACTCCAGCTGCATCATTCATGCAAGGTGCCCCCAGCATAACCTCCCACATATTGCCAAGGCACCTCACTCATTGGATAAAGATATTGAACGTCTTGGTAATAATGTCAATTATGATTGTAATACAACGGATTATTCATGATTAAGAGAAAGAATACCTCGGCAGTAGCAACCTTATATAGCTTGGTAAGTTAACGATGCGTTCACGTGATGGCATTACCAAAATAATGTTACATATTTGCTTTACTCTATCGTTTAAAGGTCACTGTATCCATAGTTAGAATCGTCCATTTACAAACACCGCAATAATCATTTGCTACAAGAATTAAACACATGCTGTCTATACCGTCAGGTCTTGTTAACAGGCTAATATGGTGTCATTTTATATATGAGATCTGTGCATTTCACTCATCTATTAACACCAGGTGATATCTTTTGATTAGGGTATGCTGTTGCTCTGCTCATTAGGCATATTGGCTAATCGAATAGCGACACAAATTGCGATTTTGATGATTTTAAGTCCAAATGCAATGAAAATAGCCCAAGGGCTTGCGAAATATAGCACACACAAGGCCATTGTGGATTATCCATGCAGGTCTGTTGTCAGACAATAGCCTGCAAAGCTTTATCACCAAATTGTTATCTCGTTAGACAAGACCTATTGCAATCATGTAACGGATCTAGAACGCAACGTGGGAAATTCTATAAAAAATCCTCCTACAAGCAATATCGGTCAGTTTATCCGCTATCCATACTGCTGTTTGCCAAACCCGGGTTTTACAAATAAAAATGCATTTGCAAAGAAGCATTGATCAATCGAAACGAAACACGTAAATGGATATTTCAAACAACATTATAATTCAACTTGCATTTTTCATGTTGCACGATCTTATTCGAATCAATATACATCAGATAACTGTATGGCGAAGTGGTTTTTGTGCCACCTAGTTGTTCTGCTCCCCGGGAAAAAGTAAGCTTACAATGTTTACTAGCGAAACAAAGTAAAGTAAAAAATCAAACAAGTCACAAACAGATGCTGGCGAGAAGCCGTGTGATCTGTTGTGTACGAAAGAGTTCACTGATAGAGAAATTAGTTGACAGGGACGGGGAGATCGGAAATCAACACCGAGAACAGAAAATATATCCGGCCCAACCAGCATGACTGTTATAAGGGCACAGAGCCTGAGACATATCCATTCATAGTAATTATCGTGCAATGCAATGAACAGAAGGCGACAAGGTAAATTGGATTATACATAAGTAAATAAATATTCCTGTGACATCGAGTAAATCAGCATCGATGTCTTGGGTGGACCATGCAGCCGCTCTCTGGACTGATTGGCAACATGCGTGATACTGTTACGGCCAGGTACATTCCACTGCTGCTTTGTTAGTATAACATTGAGGCGAGCCCTTTGTAAGAGTACTACTACTATACATACCAAACTATTTAGAAGCTTCGCTGAATTACTGCTTGTAGAAACCAACGAACCGTACATAAACCGCTTGTAGCTGATGTGACATTTGGAAACAAGGATTGGCACTTTACCGAGAACATGGTGTCCACGTCAACAATATTCCAACCACATCGACGACGTGCACGTAATACATGGTGTCATTGCTTCAAGGGCACCGAGGTCAATTGACTTCACATTGAACTGCCATGATGTCGCCCTTCCCGCGAATGATGTCACCAAGAGTTTTCCAAACTTAACAGTCAAAATGGATGGTAGCATATTCCCAAGGAGGATTGTGATCTGCTGCACAGAGGGCAACTTTGGTTGCACACAGCGTCATAAGACTGCAATGATTGTATGGATATAACAGAATGTGCAAATATTCCGTTGAGCGTACTACGGTTGGAGAGTACGTAGAACAGAAGGAATTGATCATATGCGTATGTAAAAGGTTGCAAGCATTCGTACCAGTATAAATCGAGCACCGCCATCATTATCGTCTTACGTTACGTTATCAAAAATGCCGAGGTTATTTGACATAAACGATTTGGTTTGCATCGAAAACTGTATTGGCCAGGCTGGGGAACAAATCTAATGAACCTGCCAGTATATCCAATGGGTCACCGCGGTGCTATTGAACATAAAAATGCATAATTTTCTGTCTCAAGATGAGGGAACCTTTTTTAGATTCAACAAACGATATCAGCATGCGCTTAAAATAAATGTCCAAAGGATTGTGGTATTAAGCAATCATACCATAATCAAAATTATGCAACCAAATGACATTACCACAGGGCGACAGCATCTGTATTGATGTGACGATTAATTGTTGTGCGGTAGGTTGGCGCAATTAGCAAAGCGAGTAATTGAAACATCGTGTTTGGCGCGTATAAAGTATATTTACAGTCCTTGATAAGGCTGCAATCCAAATCATAATACATGCTGTGCTCTGTAGAAATAATCACAATATGATGTGCGTCTCTAGCAATTGGTACAGGATTTAATGTACTATTGTCAATGCAGATAAATATCTGAATGACTAAGATGTGCTTATTTCGCCAGATAAACGAAATGTTAGGAATGCCATGTTCTATCAATTTATGCTTGTATAATTTTACTTAATGACAGGGTTTGTGTATCACAAAAGCAAGTCGTCTTGTATGCGGACAAAGAGGCTTGTTGCTCTAGCATATGCCCAGCCGAAAACCGTTCCTTATGTCAGCCTCTGACAACAGCAAGTCGTACAGAACATAACGCATGCTGCCATGGCGCCCTGATTTTGACATAGCAGATGGATGACCAACGCAATTGGGATAGATTCTGTAATAGTGAGTGTACTTATTGTCCTAATTGGTTCTGGTCGCAGTGAAGCAAATCAATGTTGATAAAATATTGCGGTTCAGTGACACTGAACACCAACACAGCAATAAAAGCAATGCCTTACAGCTTAATGGGGCAGATGCAATTCTGGGGGTCTTTTGGACTGCATGGATACCAGAGGAAGGGAAGGATAATGAAATCCAGTCATCGCAACTAGCTAGTGTTGGGTCAATATTATGAGACCCAGAGCATACCCACTGTGCACATGAAAATAATGACAACAGCATCGCCATCGCTCAAGGCAATGTATGCCTTGTGCCAACAATGCACTATCAATGCTAGATTAATTTAGCCATAACAAGCTTCAACTAATTCTGTCGCATTGCATTACACATGATTGATATCAAAAAATTAAGTCCATCGGAACTTTCGTACTGAGGCTTTGTGACTAGTATATAAATAACCGTTGCTGCTCTGAAGGTGACCCAATTTAATAGTATCAACCTGACTAAGCTTAAAGATGTTTCTGATATATGTTTATAACATGGTGCTCAAAGATGTAGTTGCTGATGACGTTGTGTGCCTTGTGTTTGAAAAGAAGCTGGCAAACTATTCCGCATTGTCAAATAGAATTTGTCTTTTTGAGAATATGTGTACAATTATAAGCAGCTCGCCAGCTTAACAAAAACGGCATGTTTGATATGCAGACAGTATGTTATGATCGCAATCAAACGCAAAAGGGATTGCTAATAACCTAGGTATGATACAATGCATTTCATTCCCTGACTAATCAATTATTGACGATTGCGTATGGTCTGAACGACAGTGTTGCCGCAAGAGTCTATATGAGAATCAATTCAGACCTTCACACATTCCTCTTCTCTGTGTTGATAATGTGCCTAATATTTTTGTAATGTAGCTGGCAAATCTATGTTGATGTGACTTATACTAAGTTATGAGGGTCCAGATTATCTCCCTTGTTTCTGAAGCACTGAATTGTTTGCCAACGAAAACGGGATACTGTCTGAATAAATTGCGGGTGGGTCGTCTGTAATAAACCATTATCAATTCTGTAATCAATAAAGCCCATCAGCTGCACTTTTAGATTCGGCCACAATTGTCTCGTATAAGCATAAGATATGACCTTTTTTGTGACAATGTTTTTGTTATATCACATAAAGTCGCAATGCACAGACAATTGCACAACTTTTGGAGCTTTCGAAGAAGAAAAAAACAACAAACGAACATTGATGAGCGACTGGTGTGCGACCCTATCTGGCACGCTAAGTCTACCCAGTAGGTCATAATCATACCACACACCATTTTGTGCAAATGTTACTATGCCTGGGTTATACATTAACTTCACAGCAGATCGCATTCTGTACGTTTGGTATTTTCGATGTGAAAATTTGTGAGTACGACTATCCTTTTGGTAATGTAAACAAAAAAGGAGTAAACAAATACAAACCAGATGCTTATATTGGTTATTGTGAAAAAGCCAGCAAAGAAACGTTCTCGTTACACACCGATAAATATCCGATCAACATAGACTGTCATATAAGATTAATGATGCAACATCAGAGTAGTGATAGTGTGCATATAATGGGGGCTGCCCTGGTTTGCATTTTAGTTGCACAAAATATTAAATGCGCTTATTAGGCATCTTGATTGAGGTATGGGCGGTGCATTACATTGCGTATTGGTAAACAATCTATCACAAGAAACATGCTGATCCTAATGCTCATCCTCATAATGATGTATGTATGCAATCCACAAGCACATGGTCAGAATAAATGTGTCAAATAACTGTGCGCTCGACTTAAACATTGCACGTTTCTACACATCTCGTGGATGGATATAACGCATGCTCTGTAAATCACCTCAGCTCTCTCAAACAATCTATCCGTCGCCTCGTAATCATATCGGTTTTTCATTTGCCCAAGGTTTTGACAGCCGTAGAAATGTTTTCTGCCCGCCTTGTATTAATAAGGCTTACCCTAACAGGCATTCTCATTGCAGTAACAGCAGACGTTTATCATCGAGGCAACAAAGACATCTTGTTACTGGCACATACAATTAATTCCGCTGTTCAAGTGCTCAGACTTGGTGACCCATGAAGAATATTGCGCACGATCTATGTTCTGAATAGTTGTCGTATAAGAGATAATAATATTTGTGGTGTATAAATGTTTCAATTCGGTCTTCTAGATAGATTAGAGGTTTTTGTTGAAACCATATCGAGAAGCAATAGCCCCTCAATAAAGCGTTCCACTACATCATATTGACATAATATCGATTCCGATAACTGCTGATTGGTATCAATGTGCAGCCGCCGAACATTCAACCGTGATCCACAGGAGTTACGCACATATTACTCCATTTCCCTCCTTAACTACCACATCCCACACATCAATCGACATTTATAAGCCATAACATAGGCCCGAATGCTAGCCGTATGCTCATATTTCTTTCTTTAACACCTCCATCTTAGGGAAATACTTCCACATTTTCAACATTGGTTGTGTTTTTCTAAATGGAGCATACAACACCATTGTTTTCATGCCATCAGAAAATTTCTACAGACAGCTGCACAGATGACTGAGGATAAACTGCCGGGCACAGATTTTACATTAATCTGATGAGCACATGGGGCACGTGAATGTCGCGAAAATAACAAGATGCAAACCAGACCAAGTATTGATCAATGTGATATTAAGTCTGACAGCGATGCATCAAGCATAGCAGCTTGAGGAATATTACATATACAAGGCATTAGTAGAACTGACAAATAAGGCTATTACCAGACATACGCCAAATTGCTTTCGAGTTGATTATGATGTATCATAGGTTTGCAACTGATCTGGAATATAGTGTGTATTAACTACTTATGGGCTAATACAATCCACTGTAACTTTATATAAATCAGTTGCATGTCACATATGATCAAAGTCTGTATTTGTATAGTCGGTATATGTATAGTCGGTATATGTATAGTGGGTATATGTTTAGTAGGTATATGTATAGTGGGTATATTGATAGTCGGTAAATGAATTGTGGGTTTATATATAGTCGGTATAGTATAGTTGTATATGTATAGTCGGTATTTGTATAGTCGGTATATGTAAAGACTGTATATGAATAGTCGGTAAATGTATAGTGGGTATATGTACAGTTGGTATATGTATTGTGGGTATATGTATAATGGGTATATAGTCGGTATATGTGTAGTGGGTGTATGTATAGTCGGTATATGTGTAGTGGGTATATATAAAGTCGGTATATGTATAGTCGTTATATGTGTAGTCGGTATTAGTATAGTCGGTTTATTTAGAGACTGCATATGTATAGTCGGTATTTGTATAAAAGTTATGCGTATAGTCAGTATATGTATAGTGGATATATGTTATGTAGATATATGTATTGTCGTTATATGTTTAGTCGGTATTTTTAAAGTATAGTTAGGTATATAGTGTATAGTGGGTATATATATATAGTCGTATATATAGTTGTTATATATGTATAGTCGGTTATATGTGTAGTCGGTCGGTATATGTATAGTGGGTAGTCTGTATTTGTATAGTCGGTATATGTAGAGACTGTATATATATTGTCGGTATATATAGTGGGTGATATGTATAGTCGGTATATGTGTAGTCGGTATATGTATTATGGGGTATATGTATATGGTATATGTGTTATGGTATAGGGTCAGTATATATGTTGTATGTATAGTCGATATAGTGGGTGTATGTATGGTCGGTATATGTGTAGTTGGTATATATATAGTGCGTATATGTATAGTCGTTATATGTGTAGTCGGTATTTGTATAGTCTGAATATGTAGAGACTGCATATGTATAGACGGTATTTGTATAAATGTTATGTGTATAGTCGGTATATGTATAGTGGATATATGTTATGTAGATATATGTATTGTCGTTATATGTATAGTCGGTTTTTTTATAGTCGGTATATGTACAGTAGTTATATGTATAGTCGGTATTTGTATAGTCGATATATATATAGTCGGTATATGTAGAGTGGGTGTATGTATAGTCGGTATATGTGTAGTGGGTATATATATGGTCGTTATATGTATAGTCGTTATATGTGTAGTCGGTATTTGTGCAATCGGTATATGTATAGTAGTTATATATATAGTCGGTATTTGAATAGTCGGTATATGTATGGTCAGTATTTGTATAGTCGGTATATATATAGTCGTTATATGTATAGTCGGTATATGTAGAGTGGGTATATGTTTAGTAGGTATATGTACAGTGGGTATATAGATAGTCGGTAAATTAAGAGTGAGTATATAGTCGGTATAGTGGTTATAGTCGGTATAGTAGTGTATATAGTTAGGTATATGTATAGTTCGGTATATTATGTATATGAATTGTATGTAGTGTATTATATGTAGTCGGTATATGTATAGTCGGTATATGTATAGTGAGTATATGTATGTATATAGTCGGTATGTATAATGGGTGTAGTCGATATATGTATAGTGGGTGTATGTATAGTCGGTATATGTGTAGTGGGTATAGTCGGTATATGTATATTCGTTATATGTGTAGTCGGTATTTGTATAGTCGGTATATGTAGAGACTGCATATGTATAGTCGGTATTTGTATAAAAGTTATATGTATTGTCGGTATATGTATAGAGGTTATATGTTATTTAGATATATGTATTTCCGTATATGTATATTCGGTATTTGTATAGTCGGTATATGTACAGTAGTTATATGTATAGTCGGTATTTGTATAGTCGATATATGTATAGTCGGTATATGTAGAGTGGGTTTATGTTTAGTAGGTATATGTATAGTGGGTATATTGATAGTCGGTAAATGAATATTGGGTATATATATAGTCGGTATATGTATAGTTGTTATATGTATTGTCGGTATTTGTATAGTCGGTATATGTAGAGACTGTATATATATAGTCGGTATATGTATAGTGGGTGTATGTATAGTCGGTATATGTGTAGTCGGTATATGTATTGTGGGTATATGTACAGTTGGTATATGTGTTATGGGTATATGTATTATGGGTATATGTATAATCACTATATGAATAGTTGTTGTATGTATAGTCGGTATATGTATAGTATGTATATATATAGTCATTATATGTATAGTCGTTATATGTGTACTCGGTGTATGTATAGTCGGTATATGTAGAGTGGGTATATGTTTAGTAGGTATATGTATAGTGGGTATATTGATAGTCGGCAAATGAATAGTGGGTATATATGTGAATAGTGGGTATATAGTATAGTCGGTATATGTGTAGTTGTTATATGTATTATCGGTATTTGTATAGTCGGTATATGTAGAGATTGTATATATATAGTCGGTAGATGTATAGTGGGTGTATGTATAGTCGGTATATGTGTAGTTGGTATATGTATAGTGGGTATATGTACAGTTGGTATATGTATTGTGGGTATATATGTATAATGGGTATATGTATAGTCGGTATATGTGTAGTGGGTATATATATAGTCGGTATATGTATAGTTGTTATATGTATTGTCGGTATTTGTATAGTCGGTATATGTAGAGACTGTATATATATAGTCGGTATATGTATAGTGGGTGTATGTATAGTCGGTATATGTGTAGTGGGTATATATATAGTCGGTATATGTATAGTCGTTATATGTGTAGTCGGTATTTGTATAGTCGGTATAGTCGGTATATGAAGAGTGGGTATATGTTTAGTAGGTATATGTATAGTGGGTATATTGATAGTCAATAACGATTATTGTTATATATTTGGCAGAATACATCTTAGAATCATGTGACCATGATACATGTGGTGATAATGATTATGAAGCGATTGATGCACCATTGGCTGAATCACACCAATTGCTTTTAAAAGTACAGTCTTAACAACGCCAAACGTGACAACTTGGCCATCTTATAGAATACCAGTGATAAAGACAAGTCATGATTATGATGAGCGCCAGTCTTTTCGTACCACGCGCATGTGATAAAATACTATAGCAGTGAATGGGCTCCATAGTTATTGCAGAATATCATGGTGCACTCATTACCCTATTAAACATTCATTGGTTTAGCCACCAAGGCCGCTCTAACGAAAGGTTACACGCGATACACAGCAGTTTGCCAAATCTAGCCAGGTCATTTAAAGATTTTGTCGTGAATTGGTGTCACTATTCCAAACACTCGCTGCGCATACGATCATATCAGACTAACCTGTTACGCGCAAGAGGCAGCGATTGTCGAATTAATTCAGCACACATACTCTAAGCAAGCGATTTAATCATTCCAATTTTATCGCAGCTACAGTGTCATGAGCGATATAACCTGCCATAATATCGGCTTTGTGGGCAAAACTGCAGATTTCATATCACACTGTTAAAACCGATTGAGAATCCGACTAGACGGGCAAATATTATTCAGTCAACAAGTTGATGGCAAAATCGTATTCGTATACGGGGAATAGTTGCATATGAATATATATATTTACAAGGTGGGAGGCATGCAATGCTGACTCTAAGAATGGTCTGTAAGGTAAACTATTCATGAATGATAATTTCCAGATATGGCATTTACAAACAGTCGCTTAACAGGATATTCCACTCTTTCTTGAAAATAAGAAAACGTATCATACAACGCTAAACATTTTTTAAATCACCAATCAAGACAAATCTTGACTGGTGATTAACAAAATCATGAGCTAGTGAAAAATTCAAATGCAGAAATTTCCTTTAAATACCAATCACGCTGCGTGTATGTTAAGTTCATTAAGAAATAAAATATTAAAAGATCATTCTACTAGTAAAGACATGCGACATTTAGGCATGGCTGCAATCAATATTTACAATGACAAGGCAGTTGAAATGAAAACATTATAATAGCATTGAATTGACAAGAAAGGTAGTAATTTCCATAAGTATGATAAAACAGATGATATGTTTGGTATACATATTGAGCACCCTTGACATTTATTAACTTGAATCAACCTTTCGAAAGTTTAACGGTATGTGTGTGTTACAGCATGGTCGGTTGGGATTACCACAACAACCCTTGTGATCACGCGATAACTTACTAACCGTGACAATACAAGCACGCGATATAATGTAAGAGATAACGTAGCTGCCGTATAGAACATTACAAGAGGGTTTTGTCTGGGTCGCCGGGAGGTTGAAACAGGTTTCATTTCAAAATTGACGGGTTGGGTTTACTTTCGATGTAGTATTCTTATTTTATTGTCAAATAGCTTACACGCTTTTGCGATCAGCATTGATTTAACCAGATAGCAAAGTCAATGCAACACGAGAAAAACATGTTTTATTGGTTTCTATAAGAACTAACGCATTCATCGATCCGAATTAGTTCATTAACGTAATGTGAATTGTATTATGCGCTATATGTTCTGTGTAATTCATGTGCTGAATCATTTCAATAAATATAATTCCAAAGTTGAAGAAATATATTTTGCTGCGTAATTGGATTAACAAGTGTCCTTCATTACTCCATATGAGGACCGATTGAGCATAGCAGTTCACTGCTTGAGCGTTATTCATTTAATTATTGGTCTCACTATGTTTTGGTCGGGTTGAGACTTACTGTGGTTTTGACTTGTCTAGTTTATAACATGCAGTCGTTTCAACGCTGTCTTTCTATGCCGGCGCATTACATGCCTCTAGAGCACTGGCAGGGGAGATGGGCAGAGAGGTGGAAGGGACGCAATGCAATTCATCAAAATGATTGACTCTGTCAAAATAAGATACTTGGAACAAATACCGGAGCCCAATCAACCTGATTAACGTTATTGCGGCGCAAGGCTAGTCCAATTGCCAGTTTGAAGCATCTTGACGGCTATAAGTTTAATATATAATACATCGATAATGTCATTTACAATAAGAACGCTCGAGGCCAATGTTTTATTGTTTCAAGAGCTACTGCTACCAATAGAAGAACAGATACTACTTACTATATTATATGAGAAGAATAACACATTTGCAACTAATCACACATAACTGATTTCGAATGACAGGTGTTGCCTGTACATCGCAAATTACTTAGCGTTACAATATAGTTCACTCAGCTGTCATTGAAGGCTAATTTATATTGCGGATAGGGTAAAAACTACATTGGATAATCTGATAACTCCGGATTCTCTCATGCTATCCTGACAAGCGAAATGCCTATACAGTACAAACTACTAAATACTATCACATAAGTATTATCTATGATTAGTGTTGTTTGTCAATACGAGGAATCATTTATGTGGTGCCAGGCTATGGGGTGTTTAACAATTGCTGTTTGCCCAGGCAATTATCATCTGAAAGCCTGCCGTTCTGATAATATTCATGGCACGGTGAGCCCGTAATTGTGAACACAGAACAGCGTATGCGGAGAGCATATTTTAAGTAAATGCCAATGAGTATAAGCTGATAAGGTTGTCAGAAAGAATAACAGCACCCATGGACAGCCGCGTGCTAGATGAATAGAAAGACGAAAGATTATGGCCGTCTTCTGTCAATTGACACGCATGCCCGCTGACAAGGCACTTGCTTAAGCGTCAGGTATTAATCTAGCCAGAGAAGTATTTACTTTCAATATCGCTTGGCGTTATTGCAGCCGGTGTCGTTTAGGGGGCATTTAAGTTGTCCAAGCCATAAGTAAAATATATTTACCGGTTTTGAATGCATTTGAAAGCATGGGGTGGTTCTTTGTAGTATTTTGATCTAATGTGCAATAATGTTCCAGCCAAATGTCGATTAAGCTTGTGTTGTCACCAACAGCAGTGTATATACCAGTTCATAGGCAATGGACAGCTTCATATTAATCTGAACGTAGCAAACCCATTGTCGCTTTAACATTATGGTTCATTGTGGTATGTATTTGCGCAGTCATTGATACATTGACCACATTCATAACATCGTGTACAATATAATCGACATATATACGATTTATAAACCATAATTGGCATAATTCCGACGTAGCCATTGACATTCACAGCAGGCTTGCTATCTTCTAAAAATATCCTGACCTCAACGCCTAATCAATTGTTGTTATGAGGCGCACTGAATGTATTCTTGGCTGCAATAGTGGGAAAATGATCTAGTCTAATTACTGTTCACAAATAGAATTTATCACATGTATGCAAAACACGCTTAGAATCAGTCTTCCGAACACAATTAAACAACTTCCTTTACATATAATGGAAAAGATAGATGCCCATAGTATCCAAACAGTAACATCACATTATAAAAAACATTCCATTGATATGTATGAGGCAAACTGTTCGCAAATAAACTGCTATGTATGTAAAAATATACCAGCATGCAATTAAATTATAAAATGCTTATGCCACCTGCATCTTACGAAATAAATATTAATCATGATCCCTCCACGACACATGCACTCGTAATTAAAACAGAATGACTTGTTTCAAACAGGTGGCCCTCTCGCTAGCGACAAACCCATTGTCTTAGAGGTGATCTCCTGGCCTTTCAAATTCATTTGTATATATTCTTTTCAACCGTGTAATGTGTATTTATTTATAATGTGATTAATTTTTGATGTACATGTATAGAAATGGTTTCGATTTTTGTTTGGCAAATATATGAATCTGAATCTGAATATGATACTTTATGCTAGATGAAGAATATTGTTTTGTTTGTTGATACCAATTGGACACATTGCAACCATTAGAGCATCACAACCTTCCGTCCTATCACTCAATGATTATCCGGGGTACTGCAGAGTAGTCATGCAGTTCCCGCCAACCAATAGATATGTTATAGCCATCGCATTATGTACAGTGAAGATACTTGTGCAGATGCTGAGAATAGAAGGACACGCTAATGTTGCTTTTGTTCTATTGTGAAGAAGGCGTGGGTGATTGACCACAAGTGGGCTAATATGTTCAAACGACGCAAACGCCACCGGTACTCAATTTCTCAGAAAGGGCTCGGCAGGTATTTATGTTCGAATAGTAGACCTACGTTCCACACTTGTCTTGACAAAACTGCAATAAGCGCAAGAATGCACCGGAAGGTCATGGGGTGCGCCAATTTGTTTGATTAGAACTCCGCCAACTCTGGGCACTGTATAATGGATCCAGAACAACATTAATCTTCTCTAATGATACTATTTGGTAATTAATGAATCGTTTTAAGCATCCTCCTTCTCTTTTGTGTTTTTATTTTCGTTAAAAAATAACTGACTTAATTTGCCAACCATATAAAAGTAAGTTATAACGGAAGGATACGGATGATTCGTTGCCAAGTTTAAGTCGTCTGGCGAAAATGTTTGAATTAGACATTTAAGCGCTACCCATTTCAAATAACAATCACGCATTAGTTTATAAGAATTTCTCATCAAGTGTATATGCTCTCGCTAAAGCCTGTCGTTGCTTTGTATTGATAAATATAGAGCAGATACATCATATCTATTATCTGGCTAATTGCCATTGTTTTAGCACTGGTAACGTCTTGTCTGTTTCTAAAGACCTTACCTTGCCGATGCTGTAAATGAAGCTTCAGAGCAACTAGTCTTACGTGTAATAACCATATAATTTACTTCGCATGATAAAACACGTTTTTCGAGTCTACTTCAGCAATTTTGATCATTGCCATTTCAATCATGATAATGTAGCGTTCGTTTTACATGGTGGCATCGTGTTGTATGGGAATCTGAAACCCTCTTCATAGTATGAATGAGGCTCTGAGAACCAATGATAATGAAGATCACTCCTCCTGTGCGGCGAGATCGAATAGCAGGATTAGATTCTGCATTCGCAGCACATCGTCGCTTTATGCAAACGCCTTTTAACAAACTATGAACCGAATGTGTGTTAATCTTCTTGCTAAAGTAACTTAGACAATCATTCCATAATTTAGGAAATGTACATTCTTGTTCTGCTAAAAAGCTTGGATCATCGCTTGTATTGAAACCCTCTATTTCGCTCGAGAAAAATAATGGCAATCAATTCCTGTGGAGTAATCCATATACATTAGACGAACGCCGTTTTAAAGCATTGGTTTGGCAGTTGCCCACATATAAAACCACAAATTCAGACAAAAGTCACTTCACAATTGCTTGCAACACGGGTTGTATATTAAACAATATACTGGTCCTATTTATCCAATTCTGTAATACAAAAGGGTCATAACGTCCGGACCGGCGAACAGCTGTATATAGGCAAATCGAGTTAATAAGCTTCAACGTATTGCTGAGCCCAGTTTGACAAGCCTTATAAGCTACAAAATGTTTTAGATATATTTCATTTTAGAAAGAAAAGAATAAGCGCAACTCGAAAGCCCGAGGACAATCGACAAACCACACAGGTTAGAAGTCACATAATAGTACTTAGCAATACTTCAGTGTTACTTACTCTCAATTTTGACAGCCTGATATGTTAATCACGTCCATGCATTGCCGTTAGTTACGTCTGGGTGATATCTAGCTATGAATTGAGTTAAGCTTTTCTGGTTAAAGTGATTAAAGTGCTGCCATCAAATGACCAAGTATAAAAACGACAAACAGTCTAAACTGTCGCATTCTATCGCTAAATGATTGCCATTGACTAAATGACAATATCGCTATATATCTCGTTACGCGGAGACAACAACATATCCAGGACATGTCATTTGCAATAGGATGATATTTTATATCTATTCAACCGCCGATTATAGAGGATTAAATCGCCATGTGAATGCTCCTGCCATTAATGCATGCGTTTGAAATAAAAACTTTGAATTCTCAATATGGCAGGACTCAATTACCAATAAAGTTGCAAATGAAACAAGAATTGTGAGCTGTAACGAATGCTTTGAAATCGTGTGTCAGACACACATTTCTAGTAAATGCATACAAATACCTTAGTTTCAAACCCAGTTGACATAAATCAATGTGACTGGTGATGACGTCATACTGCCAAACGTGATTGACGCAAACAAAGCTACTTGGTTTGCAGCAACACATTAATTTTCAGGCGCTATCTAAAACTGCTTATAAATCCGAAGCGATATCTATGCTCTCGGGCTGTACATTTCTGTGATTGGTCTTCAGATATTGAATTTTACCTTTGCTTTAAATGAGCCAAATGCACACTGCGACATTGGTAGATTTCGGTTCACGTTTAACAGCACGTCGCGTTTTAAATTCAAAGCTACAGACTTCAATATTGTTCTAATCTTCACTACATAGTGCTATATAAGTTGTTACTGGTTCATTGGATACATCAACAGACCTGGTGATGTGAAATACCCATGTTGTATGTACTGCAACATTGAATGTGCATAGTAGCAATAAGTGCTTTTGTTCGAAAACACTCAACAGGTTTCTATCTTTGTTCGTTGCAACACGTCATGAAGAAGTGTAGAAGCTTGATTGTTATAAGGCTTCCGGTTGATTACTTGATGGGCACCAGGCATTAACTGATAAACTGAAATCGAAACGCTAAAAAACATCGCATCCTCCTGGTCATCGATACTCTTTACTTTATTTATTATTCGGTTGATATATCAAGACCAGTAACTGCTTCATCGAGATCACCTCAATGATTAAACTAATTTTGATAAACTGATTACATCTTCATGCATGCAGCACAAGCACATGCCATTTCGTACGGGCTTGAATATCGGATATCACGTCAGTAACTCTTAACATTCTTGCACCATTAGCATGTGCTACTGAAGTCCAAACAAACATATTTTCGAATGCTGCGGTTGTTGATATTGTCACTGCCTATTTCGTTGTAATTTAAGTTGTTATAATCTACCAGCTCCGTCTCTAGGAAGAGGCACTCGAAACGCCACACTTGTGTCTGCATATAGCTGCCATTGTGGTCGACTGATATATATTCTTCATCTCCATTCTTTCTTATCTGCAAACAGCAACTGTTACAACGTTGTTATTTATATCTGTAACGAAAACGATCGTCCGTGACTGATATTGTAATCAGGCGAATGCGATCGATTTTTTTGCTATAGAATGCCCGCCAGCAGCAACCGATCCCAGTCGTCGTAGGCTTAGCTTAGGAGAGTTATCTCCTGAGAATCTGGTTCAACGAGTTGCAACCGCGCTCGCTACAGGAATATGATGAGAACCTGGAATTACATCTACGTTCCTGCGATAAGTTATTGAGAGGGGTTACCACGAATGGAAAATACAAATTGAAAAAGTTTATAGAGAATTTATCGCAGAACAACAAAGTAGCAAACAAGGAGGCTTCTACAAAAGCCATAGTTCACCATCAATAGCTAACCCCCTACATGAATGAGGAAACGATGCATCTGAACATGCAGCTACTTTCTACAAACTCTGACGCTCATTCTGCTGTTCAATATCGTAGCCTGGCACAATCAATTACAGGCGATGGTCGTGAGAACCGTGTACTAGGGAAAGGAGGTGCTTCCCCTTCTAACTCTTCCTTTTGGACCACTGTTGGCTGCCAATATAAACAAAACATCCGTTGATTTATCGTGTGTTCTGAAATTTAGTGCAATGGCTGTGCGCACAAAACACGGACGCAGCTACAGATATGAATAATACGTCATCAGTTCAGACCAACCTAAGAGTACCATTTGGCATTTAATAATTGAGCGAGATCGACACGTGACGTAGGTCATGCTAATAACAAACGAGGTCATCCAGCTGGATAACAAAAGAGGAAAAGCATTTTTGAAAGAGCTCAATTTATTGTCATAGCAAAACAGTCGTGCTTTCACCTCTATGCACCTTAGCTCAAACATTATTAGTTTAATCACCTAGACGTTAACAAGTTTTAACCTGTAGAATAATCGTTCCAATGGTCTGAATAGGGTTGTGCTGTCATCTTGAATAATGTTACGCGAGGCATTCATTCATTCATGTTATATTCATGAATGCCGATGCATACATCTTTCAAAAACACGGACCAACGTAAGTTATTCATAAGGCTTCTATTGATTAAGCATCCGCGTCTATCTGCATTATTGTTATGTCGTAGTATGATTATAACAAATGTTTGCCGCATTGGTGAACGTGGTACAAGACATTACCAGTTCACACCTGTCTAGAATTTAGAAATACGAACAATTATAGCAAATGGGATGATACATCTTGCTTAAGCATGGATGTGAACAAAGCGATTTTCATTCCCTTGTCGCCGTTTGCAGAAGAGGCTCATCAACTGGTCTTAGATCTCACACGTGCCAACAACTGCAACATCAAATAGTCAATATATATATGCAGCAGTTTAGCTACAAAATTAAACAAGTGTTTGTGTAGATGCTGATATGAGATGTATTCACGCATGGCACTTTTGGTCATATTTAGTGATTTCAAGGTCTTATTTCTTTGTTATACGTATCTATTGACTTTCCAAGGGTGCGCTTTTAAATGTTTGCTTATTATACCATCTTATCATAAGCAGCGTAATAATATATTGCTGTAATACATAGGAAAGGCCTCATATCACGTATAGGAGTAATTATCAGAAGGCTGGAATTGAATGCGCATCTTCATCTTAGTTATATACAAGTAACAACCAAATATCGATCACAACAGGAATATGGCTACATATCTCTCTCTACCATTATTTGTATACGTTTAGTTATGTTAGTGTTCTTCAGAACGAACCATCTGTCCTTTTTGTAGTGTTGTCGTTGGTAGAGTCGGCTTTCCATCAGCCAATGAATATAATTTTGCAAATGGAAATGACTGGTAAGGGTGCACGAGAACGAGGCTCACGGGACCGCGATTTGGGCGCCAACTTCGAGTTACTCGCAAGAGACATAGCTGTATTGTTAATAAGGTGGATGGATATAGTGAATGCAACCCAACAAACACGGTAACATTCTTGAATTATCATAATCCAGATACATTAGATATCTACGCCCACAGCCATATAAAATAATATGTCCATATGTTTTTCAAAGTTAATCTCCACTGTGATAAAAATATGACCGTATTTACTTCATGTTCGCTACCCAATAACCTCAAACCACCACTTTATTACAAATGTACTACCTTATAACTTCAGCGCACATTATGAAATTATGCACACGATGAAAGAGATAGACAACATACAGAAGTGAATATAACAACCCACCATTAAGCGTCACAGTCAGGGCGAAACAGCAGTACAAGTAGCGGTGTCACGTGACCAGCTAATCCGTGTCGTTACTGCCATACACCTTACGCGGATTAGGCAAACCTATTAGGACACAAACTGGGCACTTAATCGGTAGGTTTTATTATTCTACCCAAGTCAAGAGGGGTCTTGAGGGACTCGCAGGATTTAAATGCTTCTGAGGATGGCAGGTACACATATAGATGATGCATATTGTGCATGACGCAAAGAATAGTCTAGATTATAGAGATTTATATGGTGCTTGGTCGGCTGATATGATTATCAACATACTAGTGTGGTGTCGTACTGGTAATGGTCGGTCATAGTGGAGGTTTTAGTCACTGTCTATGAGGTGATTTAGCGACGGTCTTGGATGAGGATGGTTGTCATGCTTCCCTTTAGCTTCCCTTTAAGGCAAGCGTACACTTTGTACCAGTCCGCTGGCCAGACCAGGGTCTGAAACCTACGATGCTTGGTCGAAGGGCCAGCACGATAACATTGAATCGTCACATCTGGTGCATCCAGTCAAATTTGATAGAACTGCAATATAACATTATCCTTTGGGTCACAAAGAATCAGTCAGGTTTTTTTACCTCAAGATCAAACTCATAGCCGGTGGATCGCAGTTAACCACCACGTCATAGGAACCGACACACGGTGTCATATCATAACACTTGGTTGGAGCGATCTTGGTGAACGTCTTGGAATGAAATAATTTTGATGGCAAGTGATACAACCACATTATTATGCTCATTCATTTGTCGTAAGTAATTTGCTGGATTATCAAACACGTTAGCCTCTTCAAACTCACCTGGCTTCCAAACACTGCAAAAAGATTTGTATGGCTTTCCTCGAGGCATCTTTGAACTCCCCAATGTGCTGACTTCATTTAGCATAGCTCTTCTGAACCAAGTGGAGCTTGCGCTCCCTCTTGGTTTTCGAAGATGGCAAAGTAGAAAATTCCATGATAAAACCTTACCATCACGATGTCAACTTGATTTAACAAGTCCAATTTAATATGCAATCAGTATTATGCATTGCATTTGAGTCTCAGGAATCGCAACTACTTGTAAGTATGCATAATCGCCTTAAATGTGCGAGGCGATTAACTTTTCCGACTAAATTCCAATATGGCGGCGAGATTGTGCAACGTAAGTCAGATGGAAACGGACTTGTTATCATGATGAATAAAGGAGAGGAAAAGGCAACTAGGTGGGAAAGTTATAAGGTATAAATCTAGTATAAACCGATAGCCTGTGATATGTATTGTCAGGCAGATGATGGTATGATAAAAAAAAATTAGCAAATTCACGCTGTAGGTCGTTCGGCGACAACTTCATTCAGAGATCCGTGTTCTGATATTGGGACAAAAAACCATAGCAAATAAATTCATTCAATACTCTCACTGTTGGTTGCTTTAAATTCTTCCCAGCTCGTATTTTTAACAAGACAAGTTAAGCATGTTTGTCAATCTACGGATAAACGGTGGGATTTCCTGTTAGACCAACAAGAGAGTACCCGATCGCCTGACGGTCTGTGGGGCTAATTTAGCAGCCTTACATACGCTAGGGCGAAATCATAGTCAAACAGGTGATTTGTATGACTAATGTTAACGTGACTGGTTTTGATTTATATATTTACAGTTAAGATCCATGCAAAAGCAGTACAACCGAGAAACGTTCGAGCCGAGAAGAAATTGATGCTACTCATGAGCGAATAGATACAAAGAAAATGCTTCAAGAACCTTCCAAGTATGCTGGAGTAGTCTATTGCAGATGGGGAAGGGAGTGTGAGACGCAATTTGTCGATTGCGTGGGGATACTAGGCATCAACGATAAGTCTCACAATGCATCACATTGCACCGCCATACGATGATTTCGCGCCCTTGAAGAAATCGTTATCGAGAATGCACTTGTCTTACTGGTCACCCTAGCATGTTGATAATTGCGACCCACTCCAGTCAGCTTCTAGTCACAGGGCGATCTTTGAAAACTTTATGAAGCCATGTGTGATCTGTAAGCAACTACTTATGTTTAGACGTTTGTCAATAGCGTAGAATGTGAATGCAGGGTCTTTAGAATCGTATATTATTAGATTAGTCCTACTACATTGACACTGCGGTGATATATTATACAAAAGCACATTTAACTTAATTCGTGTATTTCTAGCAGTCTACCAGTTATCTACACAGCGATCCAATGAACAATCGTCTGTTTATACAGTATGATCAGAGGAATTCTTCTTCTTGTTATATATATCTTAATTCATGTAAACTCTCCTTGCTTTAGATGAATAATGCTACTTTAATTAGTCGCCAAATTAAAACCAACATAGCAGCTTCTTCGCTGTTAAACTGTCGATTATTTTCGCTCTTTGAACATCTTGCAAAAAAGATTCGGATTAAAGCTGGACCTTTTTCAATAGTTGAGTGACCGACCCCAGAGGATGATACGTCCAGGGTTTGGTGGCTGACATAAACGGGGAAGCAATTCTGACCGAGTATGATTGATTGTGACAGCAAGGTTCCGGCGGTTATAATCTTCTTGTAAACACAACCCATCCTTCACAACATACAAGCATTTAGGCGTCTCTAAATTTCCAACCGTGTATCACACAATCAATTTGGTCGAACAAGTTCAGTCACAAACATACGCGCATTATCGATATATAACCACTTCACAGCACAATGTAAGACATTTGCGTAGAATAAAACAACCATGAGAAATAGTGAAAGCCTCTCTCCATAAAAGGATATTCCCGTTTTATATCCTTTCATAAACTATTTCTCTGAAATATGATGCATCAGGTAACTGAAAAAACGCTGAATGTTTATTATCAATATATTAGTTAATTATGGCCTGTCAATAGGATGTCCTGCATCAATGAGCGACTCCAGTCATAGGATTAACTAACATTGACAGGAAATGGGGCGGGGCGTACCCCTTGATTCGATCTTTTCTGGTGCTAATGCCAATAAAAACAGCATGCAATATTAATGTGAGGTGATGGTATATAGTTTTTGTCCACGGTTTCGGCACTGTGAAAACTGAGCACGCTTTAAATGAGCCAATGTTCACCATTTATCAGAGCACATTTAACGGCATTTGATTAACATACAACCTCCGAAAGGTTCTTAATACGGAATCACACAAGGTATGACATGAACCATGCAGCGATATGTAGTGGCGTTACTTGCGCTATTTAATACACGTTACCACGGCCTTACGCGTTTTTGGTGCGTTGATAGAAAGAAAGCCGGTATTCAAAGTGACTGATATAACGAGCGTCTTGTATGTGAAGATAGTTATCCAGTGTTTCCACGTTCTCAGCCGAAAAGTTGTTCCACCATAAACAAACGGTCAAAGCACTGCTGACGCGTCCTTACGTCTGCTTGCTCACTAACTCAGGGCATTGGCCACGAACGGTCGCGGGGTCAGATATTGTACAATCAACGATTATCCAAAGTAAATGCATGACAAAAAAATTAATAATAGAGGTTCGTATGCAGCTAAATCTTGAGAACTTGAATGATCACGCAAAAATATGTTATATCTGGCGGCTAACGGTAGTGTGCATGCATCTTATGGTCACTAAGTGATGAAAGTCCATGCACATTTCAAATAAAGACAATAATTGGAGAGGTTCTTCTGCTCTTTGCTTTGCAAAGACGTTAAACCCCACAAACCCAAAAAGCGTCCTATCGCATTTCTAGTAATTATCAAGCAATTTGTCTTTGGACAGCGACTCTGTACTAACATATGCAATTTAGCGGTCCTCGGGTTTGTTTAAGATGTTCATAAGAGGTCTTCATATGACTGGTGCGACGCCATTGTGATAACGTTTTGACAGAAGTGCACGTGTAGGCAGTACAAAGTAGCATCATATACAGCTGAAAGTTGGAGGTTGTATTTACCGTGAATGGCTACAGCCCAACAGAGATAGCGAGTGTCACAGCGCCTTGATGGCCAATAAGCGTTGCACTTATGTTAAATCATCGTTTTCTTGCATTCGATACCAAACCGGATATTGCAAGGCTACCTGCAGATCAATCAAATATATGCTACTACCTGAAATATTATCAGTATGGTGAAAATGGAATAACTATAAGAGTTGATTTCTACTAAAGCTCTGATATGTTCAATTTGGTTGCTTTTGCGACATATCGTATGGTTGGTGACATTGTTTATTTAGTATTCCAGTAAATAAATAAACCGTACACACCGATTTAATGCAGAATTGCATATAGAACAACAAAAATATTGCTATTGGTTCAAAAGATAAGTTTACTAGCTCTTTGGCTGGTTAAAATGGATTTTGAGTTATGAGACATGTCTAGGTGTCATACCGAATGCGGATGGAATTTCTTGTTTAAACTATACTGTTACGGTACACAAATAATGATGCGACTATGTTTGAAAAATGCGCGCTAAACCTTTGTTTTATAAATAATTGTTATATTATGATACTTTCGTATCTGACAACGGACACTTTACATACAGGGGGAGATGGAGGCATTGCTGACATTGATAACAAGAAACTGTGATATATAAAGACGGGGGAATTATAGCGTCAAAAGAAAGAGCTTTCATTTTATGGGAAGCGGCTGGAAAGGATGCCTGGAAACGAGGTTCTGAGGCACACAATTGCTATACGCAAATTACCAAGTAACGCCACATCAAAGCAAGTCGTCTGTGATTGATAGAATTACCGTACCGTGTAAATCGGGCTGCTGAACCGCATGGGGAACCGTGTTCAAAAGCATAATGCAGCAGCGCCGAAAAATACGCGGGTAGCCATTTAACAAAAACACAAAGAAGTGCTTTAGAGCTTACTTCAACATGTTTTTCATATTCAAGCTAGTTGCGCTACTTTATTTGTGCGTCATCAAACTATTTGGTATAGCAAAGTCAATCCGGTATAATACATAATGTCATGACATATTTCAAAAGCTTACTGCTACAGGTATATCAACACAACGGACACACATCTGGGGCAGCGTTAAAGTACTTGCCAATCTATAACATTATTGGTAGACACTATATAACCGGAAGAAATGTTGGCGCAAGCAAGGCTCTACCCTGGAACATAACGAAAAGCTATGTGATGTGTAATTCAGTCTCAACAAAGATGAGGAATACATCATAAATTGAAACGGTCCCATAGGAGACAAATCGGAACACCGAGTGAGATTGTCTTGCACATCGCACGGAGTGTCTATTCTCCAAAGCAACAGCCAATTTGTACACTCATATGATCTAAGGGAACACGTGACGTGGCAGTCAATTTTAAAAAGTAGAAATTAGACATAGGTGAATAATTGACGAATTGATGTGTTCGGTTGAATTGGTCAATCTGTAAAGCCTCTCAACTTTTTTTAATCAAGAAAGCCGTGCATCCTGTCTGCCGTTAAAAACCAAATATGCATCATATATTTGCACACTAACGACTGTAACGCCTAGCAAAGACACAGAACTGTTATGAACTCAAAAGTGTCTGTGCATCATATAACTGATGGTAACTGTCGATTATTATTGCGAGCAAATCTTATAGAACACAAGGGAATTCCTCTTCTGCTTCGGAACTGATATATAAAAGATCGTGAATATTCTCAAACTTATCCTCAAATATAACTGGAAGTGTTGTTACTATCATTATACTGCCTAGCAATGGACTTCTGAGAGATTGTATTAAACACGACAACACCGAGATGATAATGGACAGCTCGATAACAGCAAGAGAACTATACAGTCCGTATATATGAACGATGAATCTGCGGATAAAGCAATAGTCCAAGCGGATAATTTGAATGTTACTTATTATCAATGTGTTGGTATATGCATGATTAATAACACACTAGCAAATGTATAGAATAGACATTGTCAACAGATGCGCAAGGTTACTTTTCAATTCTCTTGACTGTATTTTCTTTTTAAACCAATCCTAATGTTTTACAGATATTGAGCGAATATTTAGTCTTTAGCAACAGAAAATCGCCAATCAATTAATTCACTGCAATATTTACACACACACTCACACACACACACTCGCACGCGCGCGCGCACACACACACACAGACATACAGACACATAGACACACTGACACACAGACACACAGACACACACACAACACATATGCGAACAAACACCTCCATTATCTTTCCCCTGTGTGCGCATGTACGTAAAGATAACTTGAAAATATTTATCATTGCATATCATTCTCGTATCAAGGCATGAGCCAGTTATGTCTCTATAGATGCAAAAAGTAAGCCCGCCATGAAATCAATAATGTGGCTTCATGACTGATAGGATGCTAACTGTACGATACGCCCGCTGCTATTAAGGCACGCTTTCATGACCATTTTGTTAGTTGTTTAACGACAAAAGCATTCCAGCCCGTAAAATATTGAAGGTTTCACCGTGCATTGGAGATGTTTTTGTTGGCCCTCAATGCAAACTGGCAACCACTATCAGTGATCAACACAGTCAGTGGAGACGTATAAGCCGCAAGAGGCTAGTGATAACGTAGGCTTGCCGCAGAAGTAGTCAGCTTGCATTTCGCAGTTGGGATACTCATGCAAAATCAGAAAACCTGTGCATTACTCGAAACGCTTTGGGTGTCAAATATTGTGTTGACTGATTTCTGATCGGGTAGAATGTTTCTGTGGAAATGATGCTTTATAAAGCACTTGAAACGATAACCAGGTGAGTCATATGGTTTAAATCGTAGGAGTGATCTAGCTGGATCAGAGAAAGAACAGGAGGGCAATTGAAAGACAACTTAATTGGTTGTCATAGCTTGTCACCAGTGTTATCATCGCCAAGAGTTCACAAATCATCCATCGTAAGTTCATAGATGCAAATAAATTGCTTCCTCGAAAGTAGATACCCCATATTCATCGAGTTCCGACTGTGTGGCTCAATGTTCAGCGGGACTTAACCACCTATATATGTGTGTTGCCCGTTGATCTTCCAGTGTATGGTGAATTTTAAAGCTCAACCATGATTTTATTGGCATCATACTTGATCTGGGTAGTGTGTATTGTAGTCAATTGAAAAGGGTAAAATTAGTGATAATTGCAACTAAGTATAATTTCAGCACACAGAACTTAACAGAATTGTTTATTCAAATAAGACATTCGGTATAAATGATTGTTACACTTCTAACTTAACCTTTCATCATTTCCTATCAACAAAGCAGTAACTTCGCGACCCTTCAAGTTCTAATATACGCTAATATTGTGTTGTTTATTCAATAAATGAGCAAACGTCTCAAAAGCGTCAGATATCAAAAAGGTGATTCAAGCAGCTTCAATTGTAGCGATGGTCCGGCTGAACGACAGAAAACGGGAAGCAATTACAAGGCATTATAATAAGCATGTCACCCGTGTTACCGTCACCATGAGTACCAAACGCATCCATCATAAGTTCTAATCAGCTCGGTGTTGTGAGATGTTAACTTGTAGAATAGGCAATAAATCAACAATCATGCAATATTTTACCATATTAGATATGTTGAATCGTCAATTAATTAGTCAATATCATCAGCTCATTAGACAACTTAAAAGCATAGTGTTTTATTTGTCCATTCCTCTCAAATGCTAATTAATTTCGCTTGTAACTCATGGGGCTTTTTGATAAGTAGCAATCAATAACTACTGATTCATGCCAGATTAAGCCCGTGATCGTCAGTCTGCTATTCGACAATAACACACATCACAAACTCTAACCTAATTGACGATTTACATCTTCATCCATTTTTAGATCTACCAACTGGTATATCATAAGTCTCGTTAGCAGATGCCTCGTAAGAACATCGGCTCACACAAAAGCATTGCGACGAAAAAACATTCATATCCTTGGCGAATGCTAGTTACGGAAATTTGCGTTATTCCTTGCCTTAACGATGTAATGCAAATAAATTAACAAGTTGATTGATAACGATAGTAGGAATCACGGTCATCAAATGTTAATAGGTTTTGCCATGATGAAATAAGTGCACAATATTGATTTTAAATAATATCGTATCATTTGCAGCGTACATGAAATATGAATAATATGTGGGCGCTTGAGTGAACATCGATTGATCTCAACAGACATTCAGAACCAGTCATAAACGGCTCCTTGAGACGTAGCAGGGAAGAAGAAAAAGGAGCGAAAAGAGATCAAAAGATATCAACAATGATACAAAGGGTAAGGGATAAAGAGGGGAGACGGAACCATTAATAAACAAATGACATTAACATAACAAATATATTTCATTTACATCAAGGTTTGTTTTCACCATTTCATGTCGTGCTGCTTGTGTGGAAGCATTTTACAATATAATGCTAGTCGTTTTTAACTATCTTCCAGCCAACACATTCAATCCCAGACTAAGATCGAGCAAATCAACAGTAATTGATTGTACAACTGTCGGTCATCATCGAACGTTACGACCTCTTTGTTTCCAACACGGGAAAGGTTGCAAGTAATGAGGAGGCCTGAAAACGTAAGTAGCAGGTGGAACTCAAAGTGAGCCAAACGTTGAATCAATCAACCCTCGTTGTATCCAATCCGAAAGCGCCATGTTGAGCTGCGCACTAAAACAAGAACCCTGGTTGTATTCAAACAGAAAGTTCGAACACTCAAATCGCCTATTTTGTAAGCGATTTCGAAATGGCACAAAACTTCATTCAACAACCTGACTTACGCTAGAGTAATACAGTGGCTGTACAAGTAAACTGATATTTATGACTAATGTTAACGTAAATGGTTTGAAATAATACATCTTCCCAAATGGATAAAGCAAACCAATGGTATGGTTTGGAGAAGTTATACCGCTCGTCTATTAACAGTGTAGATACAATAGAAATGAGTGGAATCTCACGACAATACACTAGATTGACCATCGATTTACAACTAAATAACAAATTAGTTACGCATATCATACCCAACGCGGCCTAACCATTAATTATGCTATGATATCACATATGTAAAATTGCAAGAAGCTGTGTTCAAACATAAAGTACCTCTTAGACATATTTGTGAGATTCACCAGAAGCTGAGTGAATGTGTCCATCAGATTCAAAATAGCATATCGATGTCAATCTACAGCATTGGGCTGCTGGGACGGCAGAAGTGGTCCCTCTTTTTTCCATTGGCAATGCGCCTTAAATGCTATTGCAATGTATTGGTTGTTGTTACTTGTTGGGTTTAATTTGCTCTCAGGTTATTATGGTTGTTTATTTGGAGCTCTTTGGCTCTTGTAACAGACAATTTAACGAGAGGCTCAGGTGAAACGAAGCCACCTAAAGCCTACCTGACGGCCGTCAAGTGGACCACGTTAAGCTATGTTTTTGTTGATACAAGAAAAGTAATGCGAAGAATGTAACACCTGCCATTTTTTGACCTTCCTTAACTGAAAAACAAAAGCTTCTCCTCCCTTTTCTCCTAGTCGTGCCAGGACTTAACAGTTCAACGTATTGTCATAAGCAGACTCCTGTTTAAAAGCGAGGTAACAAAACAGACTGATGTGACACAACTGTCAGGGACAGAAACAAGACCTTAAAAGCTGAAAAGCTGAAAATTAGTATATATATACAAATGCAGAACTTACTGTGAAGTTGCATTAGCGAGAGTCTCCTCAGTGTCAGAAAAGCGGATTGAACTAACAATATGTGACAAAGGGTTCTTTTTTGAAGAATGAGGGAATATATTTAATAGAATTGCCATGTGCTTTTATTTATGTGCTGCATAGACCTCGTCTGAATAGCAAAATTTGCAATTGAAGCAACCTAAATATCGACACTATTGCGATGTAATGAACTAACCACCGAATACAATGGCATGTGCCGATTGCTGCCTTTTTCCCTCGAAAAGAGGCGAAGCCGATATCTGAATCCATACATTTCACGAAGGTTTTACAGCCAATGCATCAAGACTTAGTCGAAAACAATGTCGTTGGCTGCACCGCGGTTTGGGGAGAAAGGGGTGAAATCTCTCTGGATTAATAGGTCAACGCCTGCTTTGCGAACAGCAAGCGCTGCCCATCTGAACACCCGTCAACACTGAACCACAATGGCTATGACGACGCATGTAATTTGACCGTCCCGAAAATGCCCACAGCACTCTCGTTTCCAAGCATACTCAAGTCATCCTTTGCAAACTTACACAACATATAATCTGTCGATCGGGCTGATAAGTGGTTGTATATATTGTAGGTCTTCAGTAACACGTCGGGTGCGTCTTAGCTTTCTTTAATTATGCCAACATAACTTGAAATCGTACGAAACCAGCCCATGTATAATGTTATCCGTTAATATTTTGTATAAACTCTTTGCTCCGTATTGCTTGTGCAATATGAATTATCACTCTATACTGACCGCTGGGGTCAGCCTATAATTATTTCAAATCTTGATGAAGTACCAAGTAAAAGGGCGAATTAGCAATTATACTTGCTGATCTGCTCGTAGTTATGAGACAAAAGCAATACATTTCTTCGAACGATGGCAAAATTGAATAAAGCACATGGAACAGAGACATGTTAAACGAATGTCCATTAGAATATAGGTTTTTAGATGCAGATATGACGCGATATTACGGAATATCTTTTGGTCGATCTAAACGTCATAAATTGCACCTGCATAGACTAATAAAATGCCCTTGTAAAGTAATCAGATGATTAAAAGTGTTTATTACGATTTAGTGAACAGTTATGTCTTACACGCATGTATCTTAATCCAAACCAATGATGCGGCTTCATATCATCGAAAGAGCAACAGCATTGAAAGCAACCGAGGAATATCTTTATGTTTATAATGGGTTTAATTTATTTATGTACTAAAATGCTATCGAAATATTATGCATTCGGGTTCAGTGCACAACCATATTTCAACGGATATCTTATCATGGGCAATCGTAAATAGGTACTATCCGTGATCCAGGATATATGCGGTGTTCATACAATGATGATAGTGATAATTACCTTCGTTTCTCTGTGATTGGTTGATGTAACTAATCTTGTTGTTGCTTTATAGTTATAACATGTATTGTGTTGTTTCGAATATCCATAAACCTGGAATATGTTCACTGGCTCCTTCAACGAAACACTCCATACGTCCATGATGAAATTCCTACACGAGAACAAGTTCGTTGGTTGAGAGCGTATCATGATGAAACACATTGACTGCGCAAGTTGCAACTTGTATCATTGACAGCTGAAGATATATTATAAAAAAGGGCCGCTGCTTTGAACAAGCATGAGACACCAATCTCAAGATTCAAAATTGGTAGTACATTCACAGTGAGACAACTGTACTTTTGTTCTAAACAAAATTGTAACCCAGTCAATGTTGAAAAAAGAATCTTACCAGTGGTGGCGATAATCAATAGAGAAGACTTTGATGCTACTCGTTAGCAAAAGGTACAGAAAACAATACTCAGGGGGGCCGCACAACGACGAATGCGTGGCCAGGAAATACGTCATCATGTATGGTGCCGTTCACTGATGACGCGCCACTCCAGCGCCGACATTGAAAATGGAGCTGAGTTTGGCGAATTAACAACTGGTTAACCAGGCGGCCATGTTGTTACCCACCGTTGGCGGCCGGTTGATTTTTTCTAGCCTCTATTAAGCAATAAGGGAACTTCCTACAACCGTTTATTTGTCATTTGTTATCATTTGCGTAGAAATGTCATTCATAGGTCCCAGAATTGTCCATAGAATCGCGGAGGCTAAATTGATAATATTACTGCGACCCCATCCCGAAGCGTCGAACAAGCACGATACATAAAAGGCATTTAGGTTAAAGCATGTATTCATTAGACAGTAATTCACATTTTATAGGTAGCAGTATGCCAGTTATCAGAGAGATCCACTCCATGAACTGATGCCAGTTATCAGAGAGATCCACTCCATGAGCAACCGTCGGTTTAGTAAGCAAGAGCAGAGGAATCCCGTTTCTTCTTGTTATTGTATTTATATCCTTACCTGTGTGCATTAGGTCAATTTGAGACCAACATAGCAGCTTTTGCAGCTTCAGCGTCTGTCTTTCGCTCTTTGAATATCTCAAAACGCAGATCTAGTTGGAAGCAGGACCCCATTCAAAAATTGGATGGATCCAGAGAATGATACGTCAGGGTCTAGGCGGAAGACATAATCGGGGAAGCAATTCTGAGACAGTATGATTGATTGTCTAGGCCGGTGTTATCATCTCCACATAAACGAAAACCACCCATTATATGATGAGTATATTTAACTACTCTACCAAGGTAACCAGCGGCTACAGCGCATAGTAATAAGCGGTTGAAGTGGTATTAAGTCAACCACCGACGTCCTTAGCATAAAGGCTTGATGAGTATTGACCATGCACGATAACAATGGATTCCTTAGGGAGGCTATTATTCGAAAACCGGCCTAGAATCATTCATTTTGATCTCTTTATGGGAATAAAATAAAAACTTATCTGCTGCGCTTCGAATGCTCAACAAACACGTTTTCACTCATATAACTAATTACATTTGATGTGAACTGAATCCTAGCTCCTGTGCGACGCACCGACACCCCAATAGGGGTCAGAGCGGCCCATAAATTCACATCACTCATGTACAAAAGTGAAACTCATGCTTATGCGCAAACGCTCGAACAAACCTTTTATAGCAGTTATTAAACATGCTGCTTGCACTGTTGGAGTCTGTCCTCCGGCTGTCACGTTAGCGGATCGGTCGTTTGTATTTCCTCGTGTCGTTTATTGCTGATAGTCACGAATAGCATGTATCATTTGATAGGTGTCTTATGAGCTTTGTAAGGTGAGGTGATATTGCAGAGAAGAGTATTAACTGTGTAAATCTCCATATGCATTTTATATGAGTCATTTTCTCAGTATGTGCGTTCTGTATTTCCTTACATAACTGTCGATAGTAGTCAGCAAAGTTCGATTATTCATAAGATAATTCGTATCAGCAATATTACATAGTGTCAGTGAGCAGAATGGTTGGTATGTCATTGCGTTCATAATAAACCACGCTTGTGATAAATTATGCCTATGCCGTACTTAATGAAAACCTCCCCACGGTCCGCAGACTGTCGGGTTTTGTACAGAAATTCTGCTGCCTCTATAATTAAAAAATATCAGTTGTCTCGATATTGAATAGTCTTTGTGCGACCACTGGTGTGATCATCATCAACATCATCATCATCATCATAATCATCATCATATCATTCTGTATCATCATTACATCATACTGTGTAGTATAGTCAATCATGATTCATCAGATATAAGATCATCAGTATCATCATACATGCATGTGTATGATGAGCAGAATGGTTGGTATGTCATTGCGTTCATAATAATAGACCATAGTTTGTGATCGTGATTTCCGCCAATGCCGATAAGTGAAACCTCCGCCGTCTTGCACGCGTCCGCTTGTGATAAATCAATAGAAATGAATTTTAATCAAATGTCAATAGAAAATTGAAAACCTGCATCCGCAGACTGTCGGGTTTTGTATAGAAATTCTGCTGCCTCTATAATTAAAGAATATCAGTTGTCTCGATATTGAATAGTCTTTGTGCGACCACTGGTATGATCATCATCAACATCATCATCATTATCATCATCATCATCATCATCATCATCATCATCATCATCATCATCATCATCATCATCATCATCATCATCATCATCATCATCATCATCATCATCATCATAGTTTTTATCATATCATCGTCATATCATCATGATAATCATCATTATCAATACCATCATCATTATAAATCATCCATCATCATCCATCATCATCATCTCATTTGGTTCATGATAAATCACGATAGTTCAAAATCATCATCATCAAGATCATAATCATAACCACATTATCATCATCATGGTTCATCACCAATCAGAATCATAGTTCTTAAAATCATGATTATCCCTCAGATCGCGACCAAGAAAGGTAAATGTGCAGAATAACCGCCCATAAAACAGGCATGAACGCCCTCGATATTCGACGAAGCTAATCTAGGGACATCAATTACATTTGGATTGAAATCAGTTTTGTTCATATCCTTTTTTCTTATTTATTCAATCTATTCGTCCATCAGCTAATTAAGGGATTAATTAATTTGTCTGAAAACCAAAACATTTCCAAGTGACAGGTTTCTTAGTAGTTTTTCTTTCAATATTCGCATGTTGTTTCCCTTGTTTTTATTTACGATTTATCGGCTATTTTCTATTCTCTTACTATTAGTGTAAATGAAATCTATTGCAAGATTCGTAATGTGCGCTCTCCCAAAGAATTCACCTGTCATAGAAACGGTCTGACATTACACGATGTAACAACCGGATAGCACGTTTGTTTATTGAAACTTTATGCATGGCAGATAGTAATTGAAACCTGTTAGTGCGCAGACTAGGTGTTTAGTCTAACAGTGAGCATACACAGGTATAAACGTGAATGAAAAGCTTTTTTTAACTTTGTAAAGTATCCTGAATACCGATCAGATTGTGCAGGCATTCGTACCTGTATGAATCGATCACCGCCATCGTTATCGTGCTTGCGTTACACTTTCCTGGTAGCGACAGTGCACAGGGTTTAGAGGCTGTAGATAGTGTTCTTAATGTGTTGTGTGTTCACAAGTAAGAATGGGCTATTCCATTACCGCGAGTGGATGAAAAATACGGACCCCTGTAAAGTACATCCGCTATTAATGCTTGTTAATACACTCAAGAACCACTTGGGTGGCATTTATGAATCGTAAATCATTTAGGTTATAGGCGTCAGTTGATATTAACTATCTGTAATATTTAGGTAATGTTACAGAACAACATTACGTACAACAAGTATCATGTGATAAATGGCCTAATGGGGAATACGTTTAGGTGCGTACTTTATTGTTCATGACTTATTTCATACCGACCTGATGCTATATTGTGTCTATGTCTCCATAAATGAACAGTTGATTCAACTTGCATCGATGATCAAGCTACATTGGCGGTTCAGCATCAAAGGTAACGGTCCTATGTCAGGGTAATAAAGCATGCACCGACTGCTTTAACTAGGCACAATCGACACAATCATGAGGCAAATAATGAGTATTGACTGTGTTGTTGTCATCAAATGGACCATTTGGACCAAGTTAATAACTTCTAATGTTTGTTTTCCATCAAGAGCGCCCTTGACTTGCATTTATGCTTATTACACCCTGAAACCGTTCTTTGCTTGATGACCCGTTAGCGTCAGATTATCGTTAACCGTATATTCAGAACAGACAGAGAGTATCTGTAAGAATGTACCTTAATCTAAAAGTATCAATCAGTGGTAACACGCATGCGTCATGAGCAATCAAATAAATGAACCACAGTATGATGATCAAGATGCATTCGTCTGGTGTAGAGATACAAAGATAGTTATTGGTCCGTTATTTGATTGAATGATGTGTGTTTGTGGGTGCGCCTGCAGCCTTATTCCCCCGGACAAGTTCGTCATCTAATTGGCTCTATTCAGCACATCGTTGACACTTAGCTGTTCCAAAGAGGTAATGTCAATTACCTGTACATATATGTTCTCTGAACGCATCTGGGCGCGATTTTACGCAAACTTGTGATGGTGGTTAATAAGATAACCTGTGGCGCTTCATAACATTGTTGCTACTTGTGCGGTAATCAGAATAAGTCGACAGCTCCAACTGCTTGCCTCTCCCTACGAAAACGTCAGAGTGCATCATTGAATAACGCTACACTTACGTCGCAGTATACATGTGCCAAAAACGCCACCTTATCAGCAAGCCACGTCGCTGGGATGGATAAGCAAATCCACCCACACAACACAAGCGTTTCAGCACATATATATATATATATATATATATATATCAGCCGCCGGTGAGGGCGTTAATGTGTAAACAAACACTGCATCAAGCACTAAACGCAAATGGGCTTTGCAACACGGATTTGATAAGACATGCTCTTATAAGCTTCAATGTTGTGTGTTTACGCAACTATTAGTCAGGAAATCGCTGATCGCATCACATCTTAAGTAGGGTCTACAGCTACGACTTCTCGTGAAGGCCGGCTAAAGGCTTGACCAAAGCGTACAATACTGCTCCAAGTTTCGTCGATCAAAGTGTCCGTATCATCGATCAGAATCGTCAGGAGTACTCAAGCATCAGAGAATAATGTGCTTAATCTATTGTCACGGTTAGACCCGCTATCGTTTAACCATGCTAACACATGACCGTTATGTGCAGTAATGCGGAAGTGTTAGATACATGGCATAACATTGTTAGTGATATTGATGTCATAGCAAAGACCAGCATTATCCGTGCACGATGGTTGCGCTATACTATTGGTTCATTGGCTCACGGTGCATGAAGTCTTTCTACCAGCATCATTCAAATGCGGCACCAAGGTGATGCAAGACAAAAATGCCTTTTAAGTAAATTCGACGGATATGAAACGCATGTTACGTATTAAGGGGCGGCAAAAGTATGTTTATCAAAAATTCCGAGGCCATTTGACAAAACGGCCTATACTATTGTGTATAAGTGCACAAGGGGTCACCACTTTGCACGGCGTTGCATTGTAGTCACTATAGATTCTTACGAAGATCGATATATTCCCTGCTTAATATGTTTAGTTTGCTTAATATTCTAATTGGTTCTGATCACAGTGTAGCAAATCCATGTTGATGAAATATTGCGATTCAGCGACACAGAACATCACAGTTGTAGTTGCTGATGATGTTGTGTGCCGCGTATTTGAACAGAAGCTGGCGAAATGATTCCGCGCTGTCAAATAGATTTTGTCCTTTTGACGATTTGTGTAGAATTATAAGCTCGCCAGCTTAGGTCAAACGCATGTACAATATGTATACAGTATGTTATAATCAAGATCAAACGCAACAAGGCTGCTAATAACTTTGCTTTGGTATGATACAAAGCATAATGCTCCCTGACTTATCAAATATTCAAGATTGTTTATGGCCTGAGCGACAGTGTTACCGCAAGAGTCCATATGGGAATCAATTTAGACCTTAACACATTCCTCTTCTCTGTGTTAATAATGTGCCTAATACTTATGCTAATTCAGCTAGCAAATCTAGAAAGGTTAATGTGACAAAGACTAAGTGATGAGGGTCCAAATTATCTCCCTCGTTTCTGAAGTTTGTCTTGATAATAGCTTTGAATCCTTTTCCGACGAACACGGGAGACGATCTGAATAAATTGCCGGTGAGTCATCGGTAATAAACCATTATCAATTATATTATCAATAAAGCTGCACATTTTGATTTAGCCGTAATTGCCTTGTATAAGCAAAAGATATAACCTGTTTTGTGACCATGTTTTTGTTATATCTAATAAATAGTCACAATGCACAGACAATTGCACAATTTTAGGAGCTTTGGAAGTAGATAATAAACAACATTGATGCCTGGGTTATATATTAAATGCACAGCAGATCGCATTCTGTACGTTTGATATTGTCAGAAAACTGTCTATGTGGAAATTCGTGAGTACGACTATCGATTCTATCACCCTCCGGAGCTTTTGTACCTATAAAAGTCACTGACACGTATACTGCATCTCAATATATTACAATAATACCTTACCGTTCAGGTTGCATGCAGAGCGAACGTGAAAGCATATGGTGAATGAGCCGCTATGCTCTAGCAGTGAATGCAGCTGAATGCAGTCACGTTATGTTCCATCAACGTCATTCCTTTCACTTTGGCACTTCGACTCGACGAAACAGCAAAGTATTACTGGTAACTGCATTTGTTTAATAACTTAACGTATTAGTTATTATGTTAACATTCAATCGACACTACATTTCTTTTTGCTTGCAATTAGCACAAAACGCTTTATGTTTGACCATCATTTGTTGTTAGTATTTCATGTGTTATCATTGTGTTGGTCCCTTCTTGTGATCATAGAGCGAAAGCCAGTCAATTATTTGCAAGAATGCTGGCATAGCTAGATCTACAATCCACTGGTAAATGCGCATTCACACACGATGGTTCAAACCTAGACCAACAACAATGCCATCATATTTGTAAAACACTTATTGAAATGTTGATCGGATAGCCAAGAGCGCTACTAAAGGTCTTGTCTGCATCATTGATGAGTGTCGGAATCCTTTACCTAAATGTAGTTAGTATGTTTATAAACTGATAATAACCAACAGACACATCTTTGTGTGGCCTTCACAACTGACACACCACTAGTAATGGAAACAAAAAAAGAGTAAACAGATGCAAACCAGATGCTTACAATGCTTATCATGAAAGCCAGCAAAGCAAATATCCGATGAACATAGACTGTCATGCAAATTAAATGATGTTACATCAGAGTAGTGATAATGTGCATAAATGGGGGCTGCCCTGGTTTGCATTTTAGTTGCACAATATATTAAATGCGCTTATTAAGCATCTTTATTGAGGTATGGGCGATGCGTTAGATTGCGTATTGGATAACAATCTATCACAGGTACATGCTGACCCTAATGCTTATCCTTATAATGATTTATCCAATGCACAAGCACGCAATCGGAATAAATGACTTTGCGCTCGAATTAAACATTGCAGTTGTCTAACTATCACGTGGTTGGATATAATGCTTGCTCTGTAAACCACCTCAGCTTTCTAAAACACAGTAATCTATCCGACGCCTCGGAATCATATCTGTTTTTCCTTTGCCCAAGGTTTTGATAGCCGTTGAAATATTGTCTGTCCGCCTTGTATCCATAAGGCTTACCCTACCAGACATTTCCATTGCAGTAGCAGCAGACGTATATAATCCAGGGGCCCTTCATTTGAATCATAATGCCGACATGGCTTAATCATGATGCAACAAAGACATCAGATTACTGGCACATACAATTAATTCCGCTGTTAATGCTCAGACTGGTTAACACTTGATGAATATCGCGCACGCTAGTCAACCGAGAGGTTGACTTTGCTAAAGATCATAAATGGGCATACAAATGAGAATCAGCGTTGTTAGTGTGGAGCGTATATAGGACGCTATGGAAAAGAAGAGTAGTAGTTGTTGATAAGAAGTGATGCTCAGTAGATTTGCGATATGTTTTTGGGTCATATGAGCGAACCCAATCGTGCTTGGTTATGTTGTGTGAACTATCAGGTACTGAAACTCAATTCTTTATCAACATTGAATGAATTTTGCCGGATTCGAGGTTTAACGGTAAAAAGTTACATGTTGTGAATAATAGTCGGATAGGAGAAAATAACTTTTCTCGAGTATAAATGTTTCAATTGGGTCTTGTAGATAGAGTAGAGGTTGGTGTCGAAACCATATTGAGAAGCAATAGCCCCTCACTTAACTTTTTAACTACATCGTATTAAATTTCATAGAATACCGATTCCGATAACTGCTGGTTGGTATCAATGTGCAGCCGCCAAACATTTCACTCTTACATAAACACATCCCAGACATCAATCGACATTTGTTAACCATAACATAGGCTCTAATGGTAGCCGTGTGCTCATATTTTCTTTCTTTAACACCTCCATCTAAAGAAAATACACCCACATTTTCAACATTAGTTGTGGTTTTCTAAATTGAACATACAGCACCGTTGGTTTCATGCCATCAGAGAATTTCTACAGACAGCTGCATAGATAACTGAAGATAATCAGCCGGGCACAGATTTTACATTAATCTGATGAGCACATGGGACACGTGGATGTCGCGAGAATAACAAGCTGCAACTCAGACCAAGTATTGATCAATGTGATATTAAGTCTAACTGCGATGCATCAAGCACAGCAGCTTGAGGAATATTACATATACAAGGCATTAGTAGAACTGACAAATAATACTATTACCAGACATACGCCAAACTGTCTGCAACTGATCTTGAATACAGTGCTAACTGTATGGGCTGATACAATCATGTATGTTAAATAAACCCACAGTTGCATATCACATATAAATATGAATGATACTTTCCATATATGCCATGCACAATCAGTCGCTCCGCCAGGATAGTCCACTGTTTTTTCACAATATAGTAAAAGTATTAAACAACGCACCACATCGATTCAAACCACCAATAAAGACGCATCTTGACTAGTGATTAATTTAATATCATGAGCTAGTTAAGGATTCAAACACAGGAATTTCCTCTAAATACCAATCTTTCTGCGTGTATGTTTAGTTCATTAAAAATAAATTATAAAAAAATCGTCTTCTGGTAATACATGGCAGTTTGTAGCATTTTTTCAATCAATATTTACACTGACAATGCAGTTGAAATATTCACATTAGAATTTCCTGACACTTCCATTGTTATCATTGTCACACTCAACTGTAGTAGAACCATAGAAACGCAGCGGGTGTGGACTATTTCAGTCTACCTCCGTCAACCAGAGCTTATTTCCAAACTTATTGACGGAACCGATGTTACTACATTGATTATATATTTTGCCTGGCATCGGGTTGTTTTAACCAGCTAATTCGCCAAAGATGGGGATCGTGTATGTTCTGTCTACTTCGCTGAGACCAGCTTTGTATGACACTAGTAGTAGTGAGTACGAAATGACAAGTGAAGCTAGGGATCGTGTATGATTTGTCGACCGGCTTCGGCTAACCGTGTTACAAAGGATAATACTTATCGTGTGACAACTCTCATGGTGGCTTGTACAAGTGCAATATAAGCTGTCTCTGATACTGGTAGATAATACAAGTGCCACATAAGGAATTGTAAGTACATCTAGCACTAAGGTGCTTACCGCTCCATTTATGTCGGATGTTTATAATATTTGCAGCCATATGGTGTATTTATCTCCATACACGGACACCTCATACAGCTGATCCACGACACACAATATACAACGATACATATTTTATCTTAAATTACAGAACATGATGACGTTTTTGGCGACATGTAGCTTTTGGGTGAAATAGAAAGTTAGCTATTGCTGTTTTAGTAGTTTACGGCCACTACCAGCCACCAACTCTAATTTGTTGTCATCATGTTCAAACTTAGTATGGCAGTCTTTGTAGACGTGCTTCTGGTGAGGAAGATTGTTTGGGGAATTTCCTGTTTGATGGACGATATACAGCCGTCCTGTTTCTCCCGGTACCTTAAGATTGGAGCAGCATCGAATGAGAGTTAATATGAAGAAAACAAATATTGTTTGTCTTTTTAATATGTTTGGTTTACATATTGAGCACCCTTGACAATCAATTATTGGAAATAACCTTTTCTACGGTTTAACAGTATGTGTTGTTACAGTATCGTTAGTTTGGATTACCACTATAACCCTCGGGATCACGCTACAACTTACTAACCGTGACAATACAAGCACGCAATAATCAAGCGCCACTTCACACCAAAATAATGTAAGAGAGAGAGTTTCGTCTGGATTGCTTGGATATTGAAGCTGGTTTCATTTCAAAATTGACGGGTTGGGTTTAAACTCGATCGAGATTCATTATTTTATTGTTAAATGGCTTACAGGCTTTTGCGATAAGCATTGATTGAACCAGATAGCTAAGTCTATGCAACAGGAGAAAATGTTTTATGGCTTTCTTAGGGAACTAACACATTCTTAGATCCGAATTAGTTCATTAAAGTAGTGTATGGTTGTATTATGTGTAATTCACGTGCTGAACATTTCAATAAAGATAATTTCTTGAGGATAACGAAAGAATGACTTCGTACATAAAGATAAGGTGTCCTTTCAGATATGAGGACCGATTGTGCATATCAGTTCATTGTTCATTCATTTGGGTTACGGTCGGGTTGATACTTACTGTGGTTTTGACATAACTAGTTCATAACATGCAGTCGTTTCAACGCTCTACTTATGTCTTTTTATGCCGGCACATTCCAAACCTCTAGATCCCTGGCGGGGGAGATGGGGAGGGGATAGGGGGGTAGCGATGCAATTCATCAAAATGATTGACTTAGTCTAAATAAGATACTTTGAACAAATGCAGGAGACCAATCAACCTGGCGCCAGTCCCGTCCAACGAAGACTTGTCTCCAGCTGAAGACTTTTTTTATAGACAACAAGACCGATTACTCACAATGTAATGCGCTGATACAAACACTTAAAGCAAAGGTTGCCAGCGTAATTTTCCTTGTTAAATTTTCCGCTGTGAATCGTCATCTCATTCCACAGATCAAAAATGACGACATCGAGAACTACATGTGCGCTACATTATGCATCGCACAGAGAAGATACAAAGATTGATGCAATATGCTTCGAAAGGGGTGGTTGGACAAAAAGGATGACTGACTTCGCAAGATATCTTGGCAATAGGCGCCTTTATACCATAGATGCCAACTTATAATCTTAAAATAGTTCCCTATAAACCTCCCGCCACACGCCGCTTAGTTGTAAGCAAGAATAATTCATTTTCCATCTCTCCGTTAAATACTTATATTGACGAACTAGTTTGGGACTTTTGAACACATACACAGCATTGAAGTGCTTATATCAGTTACACTGATATTACACAGCTACGAAACTGATATATGGCAATTGTTGGGCAAGTGATGACCAACTCGTCACTAGATCAGGAGAAATATGCCATCATAAGCTTGTCATCAAAATATTACCTGAAATTATCCGCCTAATGTTGAGCTTCTTGACGTTACCATGGCAATAATGTTAAAATATAAACAATAGATGGACCGCATGTAAGAATAAATGTCCAACTAAGCAGCTCAAATGAGCTCGTATCTCATCAACTACTTACAAGACCATTCTCGCCCGTTTAAAAGTTTGTACCATCAAGGCGAATACATATTAATTTGCTATTCGACGTGCAATGAAACATATAACCGCGTGTAATGTAATCAGTCATATATCTGCTCATGTGTCCCTCAATGATTTACATTGAATACTAATCTCAAGCGCATTTCGTTCCTACAAAAAAACCGTCTTCGTGTGTACAAATGTATGTCCAACAGAGCAGCTCAAACGAGCTTGTATCTCATCAACTACTTAGACGACCATTGCCTTCCGTTTTAAAGTTTGTACAATTACAAAACAGCCCAACCACGACATAGATGGAAACCATGCATCGTAAGCCCTGCTGGAAGGAATCTCTCTTGCAACAGACGGGGGACCGTTATATCTACATGCTTTAAATGACAGTAAAGTCTGTGCTGAATTAGCTCGGCGAATTCGTTGACATTTTGGGCATAGTGTCATATTTTCAACTTTACCATCTCTATGCTAAGCGAACAGTGGCAGTTTGTGATCACATATCGTATAACCCCTGTAAACGTTGAACGGTGTCACGCAGATTTAAGTAGTTGACCTGCTTTGATGCGAAGCTTCTGCCTTTCTGAAAATATGACCCTACGCCTATGAATAAATGGTTCATATTCCAAGAAAATATATAACAACGCTTATCTTACAAATATCAACGGCGCACACCGTAATAGATTTAAATCCGAGGTGGCGACTTTGAGGCCCAATCACATGCAGGCATACTAATCCCATACATTGCCACCATACATCGATAATGTTGAATACATTATGTCATTTACAATAAGAACGCTCAAGGCCAACGTTTTATTGTTTTAAGAGATTGCAAACCAATAGATATGACTGGGCTATATTACATAAGAAAAATAGCACATTTGCATTTATCACACATAACTGATATAGAATAACAGGATGTGCCCGTACATCGCAAATTATTTTGCATTACAATATAGTTCACTCAGCTGTCATTGAAAGGTTAATTTGTATTGCTAATAGGGTAGAAAATCTACATTAGATAATCTGATAACACCTGGTTCTCTCACGCTATCCTGACAAGCGAATTGCATATACAGCACAAATAAGCTACGCCAGATGCGCAATATATACTCCACTGAACATGTACCATGCTTCGATAGCTACAATTATCCAGTAATTGGTTCTGGTCGTCTTGCGTCTGAATATATATATAAACGTATTTTTCTGTCTTGTTCCTCCGTACTAGCATATCTTATACGACGGTTTGTAGGTCACGGTCATAGCTACTTGATAACTGCTAATGTTACCGGTTCCGTATATGTCTTAAATGACAACATGTGTTAAAAAGGCAAAGAAGATACACCCATCGTCAGAACGTCAAAAGGGCAAGTATTATTATACATATATTTGACAATAATAACTTGTTGGCATTATATTGGACAGTTCTTTACCAACGCTGATGAATGCTTTAGCACACTCTTTACTCTTCAATCAATCTCGTCTTGAAAGTGATCATCACAGTGATTATCCCAATTCCGACGGCAAGCTGTATTTCTCAATTAACAAACTTATATTGTCAATTAAACGATCTGTGACCATATTGTTTAGAAATGTTACATGATTGAATAATGAGATGCAGTATAAATATACGGAACTGGGCAGGAGAAATTCGTAAAAAGGAAAAAAAAATAAGAAAAAGATAATACGTGGGGTCTTTTCCATCGCCCAATTAGATTTGTTTAGCTTGTGTAAATTTTTACCAACACGCCTTGTCAGTTGGTAGTAGATAAGTTGATGTACAGCCTGATAACCCACTTCGTTAGTTACAGTGAATTTAATTGCGGGTAACAATAAATGTTCATAGCTACTATGCAAGCGATACAATGGCGACTTGCATTACACAAAAGCACAACATGTCACTGACGTGACAATGATACCTCAAAACATAGCATGGAAAGAGCCGATAGTTCACCGGTTGCCGGCTGTTATTTATCCGTTATATTAACCCACAAATACGAATAACATGAGACAATTTTATGTAAAAGATGGTCTATTGACAAATGCAAAAGACTTAAGTGTGAGTAAATGGTTTAATTACCTTTGCTTGAAACAAGTAACTTTATTTATACAACTAGCTTAAGACAACAGCTGAAGCCGTTAGCGCCCGCACAGTCGCATCACTTTAAGCCGATCTCTGAAACGATTTATTTACAGCCAAGCTCATTATGCTGTGAACAATACCGACACCACAAAACCATAGTCTGCTGCCGTAAAAACATGCTCAAATGGGTTTTCTTTACTTCCAAACTGACTTATTCTTTTTATTCTGTAGAAGGTTTAACCTTGGCGACAACTATCTTTGTGTGGTGCGATAATACATTAACTATGCACCAATCGTTAACGTTACTACGTGTCACATCTTATCGTTGACATTTTAGATTAGAAAAGATCAGTTGCATTGATTCATTCATCCGTTTTTGCAAGGATTAACTCAGAAAGAAAAGTGCTTTGACCACAAGCTGTGAATCACCGTCAACTAAGTAAACCAAATGTGGATGGTATATATACACAAATATCACATAAGCACATATCTACAAATCTAAGCTAAGCCATGGCCCGTTAACGTCAACTGAACCACACGAAGCATTAAAAACAGCACGTTGAAAACATATGTTTTTGATTTTGGTTGATTGGGACGTGTTTGCCAACATCTGTTGCCATGAATAAACGCAAGCTGATTCTGCTTTTTCTTTCAACTCAGCAGAGACGAGTCGTATTTCTGCCGATTAGCGACGCGTTGTGCATACTGTTTGTAAGAGTCCTGATCTACAGATTGCTTCCATCTCAGATCCGTCAATGGTAATAGTCTGGTATTGGCAGCAGAAATAAACTAAATGGGTTTTATTATTCGGACCATAACCTTGTCGTGGTTGCCGTTTTAGGTCTGCAGAGCCATCACTCTTCCGCACAACGCCATCAATGAATTTCAATTAGTCAAACGGATGATTACGAACCGTAGGCGTGCACGAGAAGTTGTAAAGAAGCGTTTATGTCATTTACAGTTTTGCAAAGCAAAGTAACGCAAAAAACAGTAAAGCGATCGGAGACATAGACATCCTTGTCGAGGGTTTTTTAATGGAACCTAGTATCTATCAACTGCCCGGTCGTTTGCACTTACCAAGAGTAAATCGACTGTCTCTGATAGTAGCATGCTTTGAAAATATATTGCATAATTATAGTGCGATCTTCTGCCGCATTGGTGTGGAACATTTCTTACTTGCATTATAAATTAATTTGGCATTCCTTAAAATCTAAAATCGCATCTTTCGAGAATATGACTCCAGTGCCTGTCACAACAAACATCACGCAATGCATATCTTAGGGCTTGGTTGAGGCTGGATAATGAATCTCACACTTTTAAAGGCGCTATCATCTGTAATTATCTAATATAATACAAGCTTACATCGTCTCGGCGTATTGAGGTTTAAGTAAACATCACTGTTAATATTAATTGCTAAAAAGCTTATTTTTAGAAGAAATCCTGTATCTGTTTGCGTTACGTACGTTAAATTATGTTCAATTGTTCCTAGCTATCAAGAGCGGTATGGAAAAGCAACCGTTCATACGAGTCCCGTGATGTAACACAAAAAAGGCTATAACCAGCGGTTCAGTGGTTATATTGATTGCTCACATTTGAATGCAAGAGTGGGTTCGCATTATCACAGGCAGCACATTTGGATGTAGCCTATTGTTCATGTCAAATGTTTTACTAGCGTGAGTCCATGTGGTGAGTTTATCACTAGCTGAGCAAGTGTAATTAAGTACCACATGCTTCTTAACTTGAGTGGAAGCGACGACATATTTTCAATTACGAAATTAACGCCATGGCCGTGTAAATAACGGATGATTGCTTTGTTGGTGGCATTGAATCTATAATATATGTAAGTAATCTTATTAGGATGTAGCATCACAGAGCATGGTGGCTCCCGCTATGGTGCGCTCGTGACATCAAATTATATTGACATCCCTTCGTAACGTTCACTGATACATTTGAGGAAATGCCCACGCGTGTCAGATCAAATTACCATCGTGTTCTTAGAAAGTAGAGCTTCTTTACTGCACGTTCATATAAGTGTACCAGTTAACGAAAAAACGCATGCCTACTTTGAACTCACAATTGGTGATCCGGATATAAAAAATCAAAGAGATTCCTGTCCTGTTTTGTTGCTAATCCAGGCTCACATATGTTCTGTCTGTATTCATTCAGCGTCCTCAATATTTGTCTCTGCGTAGTTAATTTGAATGGCGAGTATATATGACAGAAAGTCCAATAAGAAAATCCATTGGCCTCTTCTATTATAACCATAATTGCTAACTAATCGCTTGACCAAGTATGCGTTCTCCGCGTTGGGTGCGGTCATGCTTTGCGAACCTGTTGTTGACGTCAGAGTAGCGGGCTGTACTAAAAATATTTTGCTAGATAAAATGACGTTCAAGTTTCGATTGTTGCTGAGAAATAACGTGCCGAGTGTAACCAATATGAAGCGGCGTATCAGGATCGTTTTGACGCCGAAAACACAAACACTTCAAACAGTGACAGTGTACACCGGTCACTTCTCAATGAAACTTGTTCTACTTTGAAGAATACTGTGTGACTATTTTCCAGTCAGTACGGAGCTATCACTTAACATCACATCCATACAGATGACATGTCCGGTATATCCTTAAATGTGCAAGTTTAACTTGATCTGTCATAAATGAAGCGTTTGTACAGCCCTGATCACAATCACCACCGCTGAGTTTACCCTGTGCATTGATATAGGGAGTCAGACTCCCTGCCTAGAGTATGATGTATCATCAAATTAACACTACGCGAGAGTTACAGCAAAGACCAAGCGTTACACTAGTAAGTTAGCAGTATCATTTGGCCTCCGTCCTGTATGGATTTCTTGTGACCGTTTTAAATTTAGTTATATATGTGGTAGTGGCTTGATTACCAATCACCCTATCAACCCTTTCTTGTACAATTGCTTCGTATTTTCATTCAAAGAGTTTGTTTCATAGTCTACAATGGCTACCCTTTGATATTGCATGTTACTCTCGATCACCTCAATCTATAACATTATTATTTTCGAATGCGACCTAGTTTTATGTCGAGCACTTACAAAGAACTTGAATATCATGATTACATCTACTTTGGGCGATGTCAAAGAGTTAATTTGTTGCCTTGCTGCACCATATTCAACAAGCACTGGTCTTGCCCTTACTGTTATGTTTACATGGCATAATTAACTGTCAGTCATTATAAAATCCCAGATGACATTCTTAAGTGTGAAGTGTATACCATTTTGTGTTGCATGAAAGGATTCGTTGTATAAAGAGGATTGGATCCAACAACCTCTCTTCTCTCCTGGCGAACTCGTTAGTTTGTCTAAGAAGATGGTTTCTGTAAACACAAATTGTCATTTGTCATTTGCAGAAACGGAAGGTTTGTTTTCTTGATAATATGAGATATTGTGCGTACCTATTGCCAATTCTCAAAATTAAACAATGTCATTAGTATTGCTAACTACAAAGTAACAGATAGTTGATGTCATAAAAATTATAAAAATCTAATTAATTTACTAGAGGGAAGCAATGCTGAAATACATGCGCCACATGTGGGACTCATCACTAAATTATTTGTTGCATTATCGCCTTACCAAATCAAACCTAACTCAATGTCCAGCATGTTCACTAACATATACCAATCGACAATGCTCACTACTGCGCATTTTTTCATCCCTACGTATGTATTAAAGCGTGTTGAAAGATTGTGTCCCTGATAAATTTGATTTTTGTTTATTGCTACGCAATTCATACGGCTTTGAAATTGCTCCGTCAAAATCAGATCGCAAATAGCATAATGCGTTGTCACCCATAACAAAATGATGGTATTAATCGTAGGAAGGCGCTAAATATAAAAGGGCCTTCGCGGATCATTTTGTGGAAGAGATAGTTAATACACTTTCGACATATGTCCCGAATCAGGCGATCACTTTGAATACCATAACCGTTCTGATATATCTTGCCTATTTAAAGTATTGCTACACGTCGGCCGCAGAGTGGTGGTTCGGTTCATAATTAAATATGTATATCCATATATAGAGAGTATGTATATATATATATATATATATATATTTAGGGATATATATATATATATATATATATATATATATATATATATATATATATATAGATATTATATATATATATATATATATATATATATGTATATATATATATATATATATATTTATATTCATGTATATATATATAGGGATATATATATATCTATATATATATATATAGATATATATATATATATATATATATACCATATATATATCTATATATAGTATATATATATACCATATATATATACATATATATTATATAGCTAGTGTATATTAACCTAGGCACTTAGCTCATATACCAATTGTCGCTGTAACATCTGTAACATTATGGTTCATTGTGGCATTTATTTGTGCAATCATTGATACATTGACAAAATTCATAACGTTGTGTGCAGTATAATCGACATATGTACAATATTTAAACCTGAGTGGCATAATTGCGACGTAGCTATTGACATTCACAGCAGGCGTGCTGTCTTCTTAAAATATCCTGACCTCAACGACTAGTCAATTGTTGATATTGGGTGCTCTGAATGTGTATGTAGCTGCAATAGTGATACCTTATACTTGATAATGAATAATGTTCTCTCTGTTGGTAGAGGCAGAAAAATGTTGTCATTCAATGATTTGCCGGGATACTGCTGGGTAGTCACGCCGTTCCTTCCAACAAAAAGGTAGGTTGTAGCCATTCATAATGTACAGTACAGATGTCAAGGTCTTATACCATGCATTGCTGGTGCAGATTCTGGGAATAGAAGGACAAGCGGATATGGCTTTTGTTCTATTTTTAAATAGGCGTGGATGATTGACAACACGTGTGCTAATGTGTTCAAAAAGGGCTCGGCAGGTATTTATGTTCAAATAGTAGACTTATGTTCCACATCTGTCATAACAAAAATACAACGAGCGCCAGATGGCACCAGAAGGTCACGTAGTGCGCCAATTTATTTGATTAGGGCAATTCCGGCAAATCTGGGCAATGTGTGATGCATCCAGAACAACATTAATCCTCTCTAATGATACTATTTGGTAATTAATGAATTGTTGTACGAAACCTTCTTCTCTTTAGCGTTATCATTTTCGTAAAAAATTTGCCAAACACGTAAATGTAATTTATAGCGGAAGGATACGGGTTATTCGTTGCCAAGTTAAAATCGTCTGGCAGCAAAGTTTAAATTAGACATATAAGTGCTTCCCATTTAAAATAACAATCACGCATTAGTTTATAGCAATTTCTCATAAAGTGTACACGCGCTCCCCTACGCCTGTTGCTGCTTTGTATTGATAAATGTAGTGCGCGAAATAACAGAAACACAATATGCATTATCTGTTTAATTTCCACGTATTTTCGGCACTTGTAACGTCCTGTTTGTTTCTAAAGACAATACCTTGCCGATGCTGTAAATGAAGCTTCGGAGCAACTAATCTTACGAATAATTATCATGCGATTTAACTTCGCATGATAAGATACATTTTTCGAGTCTGCTTCAGCAATTACGATAAATACCGTGTAGATTTCAATCATGATGATGTAAGAGTTTGTTTTATATGGTCGCTATCACAAAGTGTCGCATCGTGTTGGATGTGAATCGGAAACCCTCTTCGGGGTATGAACGCGGCTCTGAGAACCAACGATAATGAAGCTCATTCCTCCTATGCTGCGAGATCAAAGAGTAAGATTGTCGTTTTACAAACTAACAACTGAATGTGCATAAATCGTCTTGCTCAAGTAACTAAAACCCACTTCAATGTACATATAATCATGCTTTTTTTGGATTGTATATTTTAATTGTAGCGAAAAATCAGTATTGACTGATGAGTATCTATATAAACGAGGCTTATTGGCCAGTTCGTGATGTGAAATAATTTCAACACACCTGAAACATTTCAAGGCTTCCACGTCTCACTTGAAATCGATAAATCATCGGTAGTCGGATTATCATTCAAGTCTTCAGATTAACTGACCACTGGCATGGCTATGCAAAATAATTTTAGATGCATAGGTATATTCATTTTTCTAACGTGACTGCATGTCTGTTAGCATTGTTGTTTATTTGCAACAGGTTTGCTGCAATAGCGATAATGCATGCCGTTGAATTTGTGAAAGTACGACTAAGCTTGCCCAGTTGAGTTTTGAACGGAATCCATAATCTACATTGGGAATGCATGGCGTTGTGGATAATGTCACCTAGTGCGTAGTAAATCATATTTAAATAAAACAAACAATGATTGTCCTTCTCGTTATTATGAATAAGTAGCTAGAATCAACGCGTTTGCTCTTTCATTCGTTCAAGACATTGCATTTAAATGATCGGACAAACAGTTATAAGGCAAACATATTTATATTTATGCATTGCCTTAAAGCTGGAGCAGTGTAGACAACCGTCGATATGACTACGCAAGAAGGTATATTAGCAGAGACTCTAGGGGGTCGAAGAACTTAAAGGAGTCACTATTTATACTCCCACATCGTGCAATAAATATGTTGTTATTGTATTGTTCCAGCTAAATAATGAAGAGCTATGTTAGAAAAGACGGCAATAAGCGCCGACTCCACACGACGCACAATCGTTCGCTATCTGCTAATGTAAATAAACAAGCATAACTATAACGGAATATGGATAAAACCTTTCTCCACAATTATTTGTACATATTCATTTCTGTAGGTTTTCTCCTGACCGAACAATCTCTCATTTTTATAGTGTTGTCATCTGTAGAGTAGGCTTTCCATCAGCTAATGAATATATTTTCGCAAATGGAAATGACTGGTAGGGGGCATGAGAACGAGGCTCACGGGACCACGAGTTGGTCGCCAACTTCGAACTACTTGTAACAGACTTATAGCGTTATTGTTATTAAGGTGGATGGATATAGTATAATTATCATAATCCAAATACATTAGATATCTACGCCCAAGGCCATAAACAATAATATGTCCATATGTTTTTCAATGTTATGCTCCACTGTGATATATATATATATATATATATATATATATATATATATATATATATATATATATATATATATATATATATATATATATATATATATATATATATATATATATATATATATATATATATATATATATATATATATGACCGTATTCACTTCATATTCGCTACCCAATAACCTCAAACCACCACATTAATACAAATGCACTACCTTATAACTTTAGCGCACATTATGGAATTATGCACATTTTGCAAACGATACCGAAGTGAATATAGCAACACATTTCTACCATTAATCGTCACAGTCAGTACAAGTACATGTAGCGGTGTCACAAGACCAGCTAATGCATGTCGCTATTGCCATACACCATATGCGGACTAGGCAAATCTATATGGACACAAACTGGGCACTGAATTGGTAGGTTTTATTATTCTACCCAAGTCAAAAGGGGTCTTGAGGGAGTTGCAGGATTTAAGTGCTTCTGTGGATGACAGGTACACATACAGCTGATGCATATTGTGCATGGCGCAAAGCATAGTCTTTATTATAGAGCTTTAGATGGTGCTTCGTCCGCGGATGTGATAATCAACATGCTAGTGTTGCATCGTACTGGTAATGGTCGGTCATAGTGGAGGTTTTAGTCACTGTCTACGAGGTGAATTAGCGACGGTGTCGGATGAGGATGATTGTCATGCTGGAAAAGCTTCCCTTTAATGCAAGCGCAGACTTTGTACAAACCCGTTGACCAGACCGGGCTCTGAAACCTACGATGCTTGGACAATGAGCCAGCACAATAATACTGAATCGTCACGTCGAGTGCATCCTGTCCTGTGCAATTGAACATTATTCTTTGGGTCAGAAAGAATCAGTCAGGTTTTTTACCTTAAGATCAAACTCATAGCCAGTGGATCGCAGTTAACCACCACGTCATAGGAACCGACACACGGTGTCATATCATAACACTTGGTTTGAGCGATCTTAGTGAACGTCTTTGAATGAAATAATTTTGATGGCAAGTGATACAACCACATTATTATGCTCATCCATTTGTCGTAAGTAATTTACTGGGTTATCAAACACGCACACCTCATCAAACGCTCCTGGCTTCCAAATACTGCAAAAAGACTAATAGCTTGTATGACTTTCCTCCGGGCATCTTTGAATTCCCCAATGTGTCGACTTCATTTAGCAACCTTACATACGTTAGGGCGAAATCATAGTTAAACAGGATCTGATTATGTTACCGTGATTGGTTTTAAAAGATATGTTCACAGTTATGATCCATGCATAAGCAGTACCTGACAAATTTGGAACCGAGTAACATTTGAGGTGATCTTCAGCCGAGAAGAAATTTCTGCTACTCATATGCCAATAGACACACTGAAAATGCTCCCCAAATCTTCCAAGTATGTTGGAGTAGTTCGTTGCAGATGGTGAAGAGAATGTGGGCCGTAATTCGTCGATTGCGCGGGGATATTAGGCATCAATTATGGTCTCACAGTGCATCACATTACACCGCCATATGATTTTTCGCGCCCTAGCATGTTGATAATTGCGACCCACTCGAGTCTAGTCACCAATAGCAACAAGGCGATCTTCAGAACAATTTATAAAGCAATGTGGGATCTTTGAGCAACTACTTATGTTTCGATGTTTGTCAATAGCGTATAAATGTGAATGCAGTGTCTATAAAATTGTATATGATTAGATTATACCTGCTACATTGACACTGCGTTAATATATTACACAAGTGGACATTGAACTCAAGTCGAGTAATTACTTTGTATAAAGCCAGAAGTCTACCAGTTATCTATAGGGAGATGCAATGAGCAATCGTCTGTTTATACAGTAAGACCAGAGGAATTATTTTTCTTGTTATTCATATCTTTATCCTTTTCCTGTAAACTTTACTTGCTTGAAATAAATGATACTACTCTAATCAGTCGCAAAAAGGAAATCAACATAGTAATTTCCTCGCTGTTACACTGTCGATTGGTTTAGCTCTTTGAACACCTCGGATCGAAGCTGGGCCTCTTTCAATAGTTGAGTGGCTGACATAAACAGGGAAGCAATTCTGGCATAGTTTAATTTTTTTTGTGACAGCAAGGTTCCGGCAGATTAATCTTTTTGTAAACACACACCCATCTATCTCAACTTACAAGCATTTAGGCGTCTCAAAACATCCAACTGTGTATTACGCAATCAACTGGTTCGAAAACGTTCAGTCACAAACATACATGCATTGTTTATCCTTTCCAGCAAAATGCATTGTATAACCACTTCACATCACACTGTCAGATAATCGATATGAATAATGCAACCATCGGAAATAGTGAACGCCTCTTTCAAAATATGATAATCCCGTTACACATCCTTTCATTTGCTATTTCTCTAATATATGATTGCATCAGGTAATTGAAAAGCAGAATGTTTATTATCAATGCTGCAGTTAATGCTGGTCGGCCCGTTGATGTGCGAGCGATTCGATTTGTAAGATTAACTAACATTGTTGAGGAAATGGGGTGACCCCTTGATTTGACCTTTTCTGGTGCTAATGCCAATACAAACATCATGCAATATTAATGTTGATTTCGGCTAAAGCTCTGATTTGTTCAACTAGGTTGTTTTTGCGACATATCGTATAGTTTATGACATTATTTGTTAAGTAGCAATAAATAAATAGCGCCGCACTCCAGCCATTTAATGCAGACATGCATGTGGCACAACAGAAATACCATTTGGTTCAAAAGTTGACATTACTAGCTCTTTGGCTAGGTAAAGGTGATTTGAATTATGAAACATACCTAGGTGTCCTACCGTATGTGGATGGTGATTACTTTTTTTAAACTATAGTGTTATGGTTCATAAATAATGATGCGACTATGTGTGTATGAATGCGCGCTAAATGCATGTTTTATCAATACTTGTTATATTATGACTGAGCGCGTTAACCACTGCATTTACAAACCACATTCTAAATAATCTAAAATCCCTCTATGGTTTACTAGCCACGAATCTTTGGTTACCGAATGGTCACTACTACGTGAACAACCGCAGAACAGCTGGTTCATTTGGAGCTATGCAGCTGCCATATTTCAGAGCTAGCGTCAGTAATCATAATATTTGAAAGCAAAATGACTTCTCCGTCAGATTTCACTTATAATAACTATGTTGCAACAAATGTACAAGCAAATTATTATGTAAGGCATATACTTCCGTATCTGGCAACGGACGGACACTTTATCGACGCTGTTAATGTTGATCACAAGATACCGTATATACAGTCGGGGTAATTATAACGTCCAAATAATGGCATTACGAACAACCGCATTAATGAAGGGCATATATCGGCAGCGGCATATGCGTGATGCTTTATTGTAATTCAATCTTCCAATTGCATTCAGTGTCAATCGATTATCCACAGTTTCTTTCTTCTGTAATTAATGAGCAACCTGGCTTATTTGTCATCACTTTTTTAATCTTCTCCCACCAGTGGCATTAATCAAATATTCGTCTCTTGGCTGCACATTCAGTTTAAAACCTGTCCAATGTTGTTGTCCGCAGATGACTTTGTTCTTAGCGTTTGCAACAATGTTTGAGTCTAGGATATGAGCATTAATAAGTATCGTTCAAATGATTTGTATAAAATTCTCCTCCTTACTTACTAATCGTTGTAAGTTACAGTTATATACCTATTTGAGCAATACCCATCAATGCGTCAACAGTCGCATTCGAGTAATGCCTGATCCATGAGTGTTGCCTATACATATGGTGCCTTTGGAATGACATTATGCGCCAATATCTTATATAAAGAGTGACAGCATGCCGACCAGTACACGAAATCTTAAATAACGGTGCCTTTTTTGTACCCATTAATCTTTTTGATTTGCAGGCAACAGACAGACTGACCATCTTTCGAACACTCGTTTGTTTTAGAAAATTGTTTATTAGGAGGGGGATATTCTGGTTGTCTTGAGACTGTCTTAGATCTATAAGGGAACTTAGAGCTCCTAAAAACATGCCTTTATCCTAACGAGCTTTCATTTTATGGGAAGCGGCTTGAATGGATGCCCGGAAACGGGGTTCTGAGCGGCACAGTTGCTACATGCAACGCCACCAAAATCTAGTCGTCTGTTATTTATAGAATGAAAACGGTATGTAAAATAGGGCTGCGCAACCTGCAGGGGTAACGTGTTGGGAAAAGCATTATACAGCACAAGCCGAAAAAATACTCGGGTAGGCATATAATATAACACGAAGTAGTGCTCTAGATCGTACAGCACATGCTTGATCATATTCAAGCTAGTTGCGCAACTTTATTTGTGCGTCAGCAAACTAAGGGATAGCAAAGTCAGCAGGTACCATACAAAATGTCATGACCAATTGCAAAGGCTTATTACTACAAATACATCAACTCAACGGCACACATCTGGGGCAGCGTTAATGGACCTGCCAATCTATATCCTTATTAACAGACACAATATAACCTTAAGTAGCGAAAATGTTGCTGCAAGTAAGGCTCTGTTCTGAAAAGTAACGAAAAGCCATGTGATGTGTAATCCTCCGCTGATCCTGATCCAGTTTACACCTAATACACCAGTTGACGTGATGTTACTTATTGTACCATTAAATGGTACATGTTATCATAAACGTACTGGACTAAAGTGCTTTGAATAAAACATTAAAGTTCTGTATATATATTAGTGAACACCATGACTGTCAGCCAGGTGTGTTTATGCGCCGACTTCAGGTATAATAACTACTTCCCAATTAGTTTAATAATCTAAGAGCATTGCACATTTGAATTGCTATGATTACTTGTTAACGTGGCTATAGACTTTACCAGTATCATTTTGTAGTTGATTGCTTATTCAACAGATGGAACCTGAGCAAGATGGACTTATTCCTTGACATGCTTCAATGATGCACATCGCAAGGAGCGTCTATTATACAGAGGAACAGCCAATATGTATGTACACTTATATGATTCAAGGGGAAACGACGCGGCAGTCATTTTTCATAAGTAGACATTACTCATACGTGAATAACTGACGAATCGATGTGTAAGGTAGGATTGATCAATCTGTAAAGCTTCTAACATCTTTTTAATCCAGAAAACCGTGCATAATGTCTGCCGTTATAAACAAAATACGTATCATATATTAGCACACAAACGACTGCAACGCCGAGCACAGATACAGAGCTGTTATGAACTCAGAAGTGTCTGTGCATCATATAACTGATGGCAACTGTCGATTATTATTGCGAGCAAATCTTACAGAACGCAACGGAATTGCGCTTTTTCTTCTTCTGAACTGATATATAATAGATCGTGAATATTCACGACCTTATCCTCAAATATGGCCGGGTGTGTTGCTACCATGCTATACTGCCTAGCAACGGGCTGTTAAGAGATGGTATTGAACACGAAAACACCAAGATGATAATGGACAACTCGATAACAGCAAGAGAACTATGCAGTCCGTGTATATGAACCATAAATCTGCGGATAAAGCAATAGTCTAAGCGGATAATTCGAATGTTACTTATTATCAATGTGTTGGTATATACCGCATGACTAATAGCACATTGGCAAATGTATAGAACCGACACGGGCAGCAGATGCGCAAGGGTACTTTTGCATTCTCTTAACTGTATTTTCTATGTAAACCAACCTTAGTCATTCACAGAGATTGGGCGACTATCTAGAGTCTTCAGCAACAAAGCATCGTATGAGATAAATTCCCGACCAATTGTATAACCATGGCGAGGAACAAATCGTTTGGTTGGCTGTACTATATCCTTATCAAATAATAGTAAGGCTTGATAATTAGGTTTCACAATCATGATAAAACGTTCCAATGGCAGTTCCGATACTATTACTGTATAGAGTCTGCTCTTAAATATTATTGAAAGCCACATTATTCACTAGGCCTTCTAAATGACACAGTTAACTTCACATGGCATTAATGATGCCAACCGATTAATGTGCTCATGTGTATAATGGTCTTAAGCTACCGATGCACTCGAATGCTATCGGTACATTATGCATTCGGGTTTCGATCTCAACAATGTTTCAACGGATATATTTGTATGAGCGATCATAATGGAAACTAGACATGATTAGGGATATTTGCTTTGTTCATGAAATGGTGATAATGATAATAACCTTTGTGACGCTGTGATTTCTGCTTCGAAAGTACATACTGATTCTGAAGAACAATAAGAAAATTAATTTGGATATTCTGCCCGTAATACAATTACTCATTCCTTCAACGAAACGAACATCTTTGTAGACACCTAAAACTAATACAGGAAAGGCACGGTATTCACAGCGGACTACACCAGAACAAGATACGCGTTTGGAGTGTGTCACGGTGACACAAATTGACAACGCACGCTGCGGGTTGTAGAACGCATGCTTTGAGATTAACCGTTTCTTTGAACAAGCGTCATAGTTCAAAGTCGCTATTGTATTCACATTGGAGGGTGGTATTTTATGCACGGGAACACGATGCATCAGAACGGAAATATAGACCCATGCAGAATATCTTTACACCTATTAAGGCGCCCCCATCCCGCTCCCACATTGACAATGCGGCCCGACCGATTGGGTATTTACCCGCCAGCCTGTGTCAAATAGCAAAAACAGATGAATCGAATCCCTACTTGTTATGGTATATATATATATATATATAAATATATATATATATATATATATATATATATATATATATATATATATATATATATATATATATATATATATATATATATATATATATATATATATATATATATATAGAATATTTTAATGATTATTCTCAACATTTCACATCTAGCGGCCAGCGGTTCTTACAACCGGTTCACCGATTTGTAATATATAGCATTATCCAAGTCAAAGCAACATGCCCGATTCATTCTGTAAACGGATTCCATACCATAATTTAATGGGTCATGTTCATTTGCTCGTTGGATAATGTTTAGCTTTTGCACGTACACAAAGCAAGGATATCGGCTCAATAAACGTTAAATATATACAATGCAAACAACCTATTTGTGTGATATATATGAATATAGCTTACGAAATAACGAGGTCTGTTGGCGTCTTTCATTATAAAGCAGCCAGAGTCTTATTTTCCGCAAGCATATGATCCAGCAAAGCATTGCTAGGTTACAATATACATCTCCGGCACTACCCATTACAATATGCAGACCATGCCAAGTCTAGGTCGGTTGCAAACAAATCGTACATAAGATATCGTTCGCAGATTTTGCATCGTGCAGAGTTATTAGCAAACTAAGCAAATACCTTAAGGTTTGAAGTGACGATGATTGCATCAAAAAAGGGCATTACAGCATTATATATAGGCCAGCTAACGGTATGGTATGTCTGCCAAATTGGCAGACAAATCATCTTACGCATCTTTCTTATGCTTTAAATAATGTAGTCAGAGGCTTCAGCCTGTTCTTGCCGAAACGTGTTGCTTTCGCTGCCAATGGAAATTATGTATTGTCTCTATTTACCCCTTATGCTGCAATACCAGCAAGTTATTATTTTGTGGGAACCGCATGGTAGACCTGAAGCTCCAGCTAATAGTAGGTCTTTCATCAGCATAGCAATTTTGTAAACTGCGTAATTATATAATCTTGTGAGGCATTACATGTTTACAGTTGGTGAAAACTGGGAGTTGCAAATGCTCCCCATTACGATAAGTGGTTTGTTTGTCAGTTACTGTGAATAGATGACAGGAAGCAGACTACTTTACTCTTTAATAGGCAATGAGTTACATATTGAGGGCAATGTTGTAGTGCTCCAAACATTACCCTGTTTTGCAAGATAAATCAATGTTTCTCTCTTACCAAATTGTGATCAATTTTCAACAGCATTTTAAATCACAGCTGGAACGGTGTTATTTTCTCCGCAATGTTTGCCCATGGATACGGATTAACCGAGCGGGCGTCATGTCAGGTACGCTATGAGTGAAAAGCAAAACAAAACAAAATCCCATTGATTGAGGTGGGTCTTCGGTATTATTAACTCGCATGAATAACGCTGCTATAATTGATTACATTGAAGGCAAAGGCAATCGTATATTTAGGGATAATGGACAATACATGCTGCCTCCGAAAACATACAAACACATGATCAAAATTTAAATTAAAATGTCATCTTTCGTTGATGAATTACACGAACTGTAAATTTGACCGGCATTCTTGGACAAACACTCCGTGCTGTACATTGAAGCATTTATTTATTGATTAAGCATTAGTTAACCCATGCAAAAGAGTCGAAAAGTAGCTTATATTTTTTATATATATATATGTAGTTAGGCATGTATTGCGCCTCATAAAACGTCGAGGTATGCCGTGCGTCGAGATACTTAGCTTCATGGCTGATGGAACATAAACTGTAATATCGGGCACACTTCTCATCACATTTGTTGCAGTAGTAGGACGATAACAGCACCCAAACCGCGGAAATGCTAATTGTGCCGCCGTGCTTTGTAATAGTTATTGCTTGCCCTCAATACAAACTGTCAACCAAAGACAATAATTTCCACTGTCGCTAAACGGATAACCAACAAGAAGTCGATAATACTGTCGGCATGCTGAGGATGTTGTCAGCTTTCGTTTCTCAATTGGGTTATTGATGCAGTTACATAATACTTATTATGTACTATAATATGTATATATATATATATATATATATATATATATATATATTTATATATTTATTTACACATGTACATATATATGTATATATATATATATATATATATATGTATATATATGTATATATATATATTTATATATATATATATGTATATATTGTATTTGACTTATTTTCATACGAAATAGATACAAATAAAGTAATATTATGGCTTCCTCGAAAGTAGATACACCATATTCTTCGAGTTCTGACTGTGTGGCTCAATAGTTAGATTGTCCTAAACGTCCAATATGAATGTGGAGCCATGTGATCGTCCTGGTTATTATTTAGTTATGAGCTAAGCATACTTAATCTAGGTAATGTGTATTGTAGGCGATTAATGAGGGTAAAATAAGTAATAATAGCAACTAAATATTTTCAGCAAACTGTTCAAATACGATATTTGGTATGTATTTTTGTAACCCTACTAACTTAATCTTTCATCATTTCCTATCAACATAGCAGTACACTCGCGAATCACATCGTATGTTCTTTCAGGTTCTTTTATACGCTAATCAAGTGTTGTTCATTCAATAAATGAGCCAACGTCTCAATGGCATCAAACATCGAGAAGGTGATTAAAGCAGCTTAAATTGTAGCGATGGTCCGGCTGAACGACAGACGAGAAACAATTGCAAGGTATTATAATAAGAATGTCACCCGTGTTATCGCCGCCATGAGTACCAAACTCATCTATCATAAGTTCTAATCAGATGATAAAAATAAAGTGTAGGAATCATGGTCATCAAATGTTATTGGATTTTGCCATGATGAAATAAGCCCGCATTATTGATGTGAAATAATTGCATAAAATTTGCAGCGCACATGAAATATAAATATTAGGCGGGCGTTTGAGTGAACATCGATTGATCCCATCAGTCATTGAGAACGAGTCATAAGAGGGTAAGGGATAAAGAGGGGAGACGGAACCATTAACTAATAAATGACATTAACGTTACAAATATTTTTCATTTGCATCAAGGTTTTTTTTCACCATTTAATGTCATGTTGTTTGTGTGGAAGCATTTGACAATATAATGCTAGGCATTTCTAACTATCTTCCAGCCAACATATTGTATACATTTAATCTCTGACTAATATTAAGCAAATTCAACAGTCATTGATTGTACAACTGTCCGTCATCTTCGAACGTCACGACCTCTTTCTCTTCATCTCGGGAAGGTCGTGAATGAAGTGGCCTGAAAACGTAAGAGGCTGATGGAACTCAAAGTGAGCCACACATTGAGTTAATCAACCTTTGTTGTATCCAATCAGATTGTGCCACGTTAAACTGCGCACTGAAGAAATCAACCTTGGTCTTAAACAAACAGAACGTTCGAGCTCTCGGATCACCTTCATTCAACAACCTGACTTACGCTAGGGTAATATAGTGGCTGTACAGATAAACTGATATTCATGACTGATGTTAACGTGATTGGTTTGAAATAATACATCTTCCCGAATGGATAAAGCAAACCAATGGTATGGTTTTGAGAAGCAATAATGATGCACCTTGGCAGTATGTATTATTTGTTGACCGTTTCGGCACAGTGGACATAACGCAAGATGTAAACAAGCCAATTATACCTACTGATAATGGCACAAGCAATTATACCTAAGGATAATGGCACAAGCAATTATACCTACTTATAATGGCACAAGCAATTATACCTACTTATAGTGTCACAATGTGTGGTATTTGATTAACATGACTGCATCCAATCAACAAGTATCATAAAAGAACCGCATGGCTACTCGAGCTATGAAAGGAGCAAAAGATGGAGTCATGACCAAAGACAAGCAATCAAAACAAGCCAAGAAGAGCAACTTGAAACAGACCAACAAACAGGACAAATAATAGCACTGCCTTAAATAAATCAAGCTTTGCTAGTAGTTACGTCTCATTCAGCCTTATCTTTCTATGTTGCACTGCATTATTACATGTTAATAATTTGAATAAACCATTTATATTATTGGGAGCCTCCTAGGCGAGCTTTCCCTTTAACGCGCAGTTACATGGGATATGCCCTAGAAGGCTCTCGTTTTATAATGTTGTGATAATTAGGATCATGTTTGCAACCAACTTTCGCATGAGTATTTACCTTCTAGGTAAACACTCGTTAATTCGCAACTCTCGGTGCAGGTCCACGTCCGTATGGTTGCATGAATCACATCTAGACTCATTATTAATAGTCATTCTTACGTTTGATTGGAAGCTGATTTTTGTAATTCGTAAATCAGATTGTTATTATTATAGCACACTCAACCCCTCATTTTATGTTAAGTATGGTTATATATGACACGAGGACAATAATAAGGTTAAAATGCATGGCTTTTAGCAAGTCACACGGCAAACATTGTTCGTTAATTGTATCACTCGCTGAGGATTCAACAAATTGACAGCAATATTTAAAACACGGGTAACGAGCTCAAAGCGGTAACAATGTTGCATGGGATGACGAACTAGGTTGATTAAAGGTACTCTTTGTGTCCCTTGGCAGGACATTAGCACGACACTGTTTTACAGCATATGTCACGTTCAGTTTGCCTTGGTGAGGTACATAAATAGGGCATCAGCGATATGTGGCGTATTGTTTTACATGCAATCGTTAACATGTCCTACTGTGCAAGAGAATGATACAATTTTCCGTTGCTCATTTATAGAACGGCGTTCCAATTTGCCTGGTAACGGATAAGCCTGCCTCTTGAAAGTTGCCTGCCTCATTTCATCCTTGTGGTATTATCCCTATTGTTATTAGGTGTATAAATGAAGTATGTCTACAAATCTGCGGTAATTGTTGATAGGTAAACGATATTAATTCAACTCGTCATGGCTAGGAATGATTTATTATACATTTTGAAATGCGATTGTGTTTGTTAAGCGATTCCATTCATACACAAACGTTTACATTCATGCTCTGTAATTACTAACTCAGTTATATAACTTTTTGTTTTGATACTATGATATTATGTGGCCTCTAGGCTGTTGTATATATATCTAACACAACCCATTAGGCAGTGTTATATAAATTCATCATTTCGTGCGGACGAATCTGCAGTTATGTACTATAACTGAATATGTAAATATACTAATTGTTGGCAGCTACATGATTAAGGAGTGAAATTTCGGCGCTATTTAATCAACGTTTACGCTGACCTATCATTACCTTAGTTAAGGAATCAGTATATGATATGCTTACCCTCACGCCATAGGTGTCTTAATAGAAGAAGGTTGGTATCTACATTTCCGAATTTCCCTTGTGCCTGCGCTAAAACATGCCACAGGCAACGCCCGGTCACACAGTCAGATACTACCACCAACGATAAACCAAGTAAATGCATAACCGAAAATGGAACAATAGGGATTCGTGAGCAGGTCCATTTAGAATATTTTAATGATTATTCTCAACATTTCACATCTAGCGGCCAGCGGTTCTTACAACCGGTTCACCGATTTGTAATATATAGCATTATCCAAGTCAAAGCAACATGCCCGATTCATTCTGTAAACGGATTCCATACCATAATTCAATGGGTCATGTTCATTTGCTCGTTGGATAATATTAGCTTTTGCACGTACACAAAGCAAGGATATCGGCTCAACAATAAACGTAAAATATATACAATGCAAACAACCTATTTGTGTGGTATATATGAATATAGCTTACGAAATAACGAGGTCTGTTGGCGTCTTTCATTATAAATCAGCCAGAGTCTTATTTTCCGCAAGCATATGATCCAGCAAAGCATTGCTAGGTTACAATATACATCTCCGGCACTACCCATTACAATATGCAGACCATGCCAAGTCTAGGTCGGTTGCAAACAAATCGTACATAAGATATCGTTCGCAGATTTTGCATCGTGCAGAGTTATTAGCAAACTAAGCAAATAACTTAAGGTTTGAAGTGACGATGATTGCATCAAAAAAGGGCATTACAGCATATATATAGGCCAGCTAACGGTATGGTATGTCTGCCAAATTGGCAGACAAATCATCTTACGCATCTTTCTTATGCTTTAAATAATGTAGTCAGAGGCTTCAGCCTGTTCTTGCCGAAACGTGTTGCTTTCGCTGCCAATGGAAATTATGTATCGTCTCTATTTACCCCTTATGCTGCAATACCAGAAAATTTATTATTTTGTGGGAACCGCATGGTAGACCTGAAGCTCCAGCTAATAGTAGGTCTTTCATCAGCATAGCAATTTTGTAAACTGCGTAATTATATAATCTTGTGAGGCATTACATGTTTACAGTTGGTGAAAACTGGGAGTTGCGAATGCTTCCCATTACTGTAAAGTAAACGATAAGTGGTTTGTTTGTCAGTTACTGTGAATAGATGACAGGAAGCAGACTACTTTACTCTTTAATAGGCAATGAGTTACATATTGAGGGCAATGTTGTAGTGCTCCAAACATTACCCTGTTTTGCAAGATAAATCAATGTTTCTCTCTTACCAAATTGTGATCAATTTTCAACAGCATTTTAAATCACAGCTGGAACGGTGTTATTTTCTCCGCAATGTTTGCCCATGGATACGGATTAACCGAGCGGGCGTCATGTCAGGTACGCTATGAGTGAAAAGCAAAACAAAACAAAATCCCATTGATTGAGGTGGGTCTTCGGTATTATTAACTCGCATGAATAACGCTGCTATAATTGATTACATTGAAGGCAAAGGCAATCGTATATTTAGGGATAATGGACAATACATGCTGCCTCCGAAAACATACAAACACATGATCAAAATTTAAATTAAAATGTCATCTTTCGTTGATGAATTACACGAACTGTAAATTTGACCGGCATTCTTGGACAAACACTCCGTGCTGTACATTGAAGCATTTATTTATTGATTAAGCATTAGTTAACCCATGCAAAAGAGTCGAAAAGTAGCTTATATTTTTTATATATATATATGTAGTTAGGCATGTATTGCGCCTCATAAAACGTCGAGGTATGCCGTGCGTCGAGATACTTAGCTTCATGGCTGATGGAACATAAACTGTAATATCGGGCACACTTCTCATCACATTTGTTGCAGTAGTAGGACGATAACAGCACCCAAACCGCGGAAATGCTAATTGTGCCGCCGTGCTTTGTAATAGTTATTGCTTGCCCTCAATACAAACTGTCAACCAAAGACAATAATTTCCACTGTCGCTAAACGGATAACCAACAAGAAGTCGATAATACTGTCGGCATGCTGAGGATGTTGTCAGCTTTCGTTTCTCAATTGGGTTATTGATGCAGTTACATAATACTTATTATGTACTATAATATGTATATATATATATATATATATATATATATATATATTTATATATTTATTTACACATGTACATATATATGTATATATATATATATATATATATATGTATATATATGTATATATATATATTTATATATATATATATGTATATATTGTATTTGACTTATTTTCATACGAAATAGATACAAATAAAGTAATATTATGGCTTCCTCGAAAGTAGATACACCATATTCTTCGAGTTCTGACTGTGTGGCTCAATAGTTAGATTGTCCTAAACGTCCAATATGAATGTGGAGCCATGTGATCGTCCTGGTTATTATTTAGTTATGAGCTAAGCATACTTAATCTAGGTAATGTGTATTGTAGGCGATTAATGAGGGTAAAATAAGTAATAATAGCAACTAAATATTTTCAGCAAACTGTTCAAATACGATATTTGGTATGTATTTTTGTAACCCTACTAACTTAATCTTTCATCATTTCCTATCAACATAGCAGTACACTCGCGAATCACATCGTATGTTCTTTCAGGTTCTTTTATACGCTAATCAAGTGTTGTTCATTCAATAAATGAGCCAACGTCTCAATGGCATCAAACATCGAGAAGGTGATTAAAGCAGCTTAAATTGTAGCGATGGTCCGGCTGAACGACAGACGAGAAACAATTGCAAGGTATTATAATAAGAATGTCACCCGTGTTATCGCCGCCATGAGTACCAAACTCATCTATCATAAGTTCTAATCAGATGATAAAAATAAAGTGTAGGAATCATGGTCATCAAATGTTATTGGATTTTGCCATGATGAAATAAGCCCGCATTATTGATGTGAAATAATTGCATAAAATTTGCAGCGCACATGAAATATAAATATTAGGCGGGCGTTTGAGTGAACATCGATTGATCCCATCAGTCATTGAGAACGAGTCATAAGAGGGTAAGGGATAAAGAGGGAGACGGAACCATTAACTAATAAATGACATTAACGTTACAAATATTTTTCATTTGCATCAAGGTTTTTTTTTTCACCATTTAATGTCATGTTGTTTGTGTGGAAGCATTTGACAATATAATGCTAGGCATTTCTAACTATCTTCCAGCCAACATATTGTATACATTTAATCTCTGACTAATATTAAGCAAATTCAACAGTCATTGATTGTACAACTGTCCGTCATCTTCGAACGTCACGACCTCTTTCTCTTCATCTCGGGAAGGTCGTGAATGAAGTGGCCTGAAAACGTAAGAGGCTGATGGAACTCAAAGTGAGCCACACATTGAGTTAATCAACCTTTGTTGTATCCAATCAGATTGTGCCACGTTAAACTGCGCACTGAAGAAATCAACCTTGGTCTTAAACAAACAGAACGTTCGAGCTCTCGGATCACCTTCATTCAACAACCTGACTTACGCTAGGGTAATATAGTGGCTGTACAGATAAACTGATATTCATGACTGATGTTAACGTGATTGGTTTGAAATAATACATCTTCCCGAATGGATAAAGCAAACCAATGGTATGGTTTTGAGAAGCAATAATGATGCACCTTGGCAGTATGTATTATTTGTTGACCGTTTCGGCACAGTGGACATAACGCAAGATGTAAACAAGCCAATTATACCTACTGATAATGGCACAAGCAATTATACCTAAGGATAATGGCACAAGCAATTATACCTACTTATAATGGCACAAGCAATTATACCTACTTATAGTGTCACAATGTGTGGTATTTGATTAACATGACTGCATCCAATCAACAAGTATCATAAAAGAACCGCATGGCTACTCGAGCTATGAAAGGAGCAAAAGATGGAGTCATGACCAAAGACAAGCAATCAAAACAAGCCAAGAAGAGCAACTTGAAACAGACCAACAAACAGGACAAATAATAGCACTGCCTTAAATAAATCAAGCTTTGCTAGTAGTTACGTCTCATTCAGCCTTATCTTTCTATGTTGCACTGCATTATTACATGTTAATAATTTGAATAAACCATTTATATTATTGGGAGCCTCCTAGGCGAGCTTTCCCTTTTAACGCGCAGTTACATGGGATATGCCCTAGAAGGCTCTCGTTTTATAATGTTGTGATAATTAGGATCATGTTTGCAACCAACTTTCGCATGAGTATTTACCTTCTAGGTAAACACTCGTTAATTCGCAACTCTCGGTGCAGGTCCACGTCCGTATGGTTGCATGAATCACATCTAGACTCATTATTAATAGTCATTCTTACGTTTGATTGGAAGCTGATTTTTGTAATTCGTAAATCAGATTGTTATTATTATAGCACACTCAACCCCTCATTTTATGTTAAGTATGGTTATATATGACACGAGGACAATAATAAGGTTAAAATGCATGGCTTTTAGCAAGTCACACGGCAAACATTGTTCGTTAATTGTATCACTCGCTGAGGATTCAACAAATTGACAGCAATATTTAAAACACGGGTAACGAGCTCAAAGCGGTAACAATGTTGCATGGGATGACGAACTAGGTTGATTAAAGGTACTCTTTGTGTCCCTTGGCAGGACATTAGCACGACACTGTTTTACAGCATATGTCACGTTCAGTTTGCCTTGGTGAGGTACATAAATAGGGCATCAGCGATATGTGGCGTATTGTTTTACATGCAATCGTTAACATGTCCTACTGTGCAAGAGAATGATACAATTTTCCGTTGCTCATTTATAGAACGGCGTTCCAATTTGCCTGGTAACGGATAAGCCTGCCTCTTGAAAGTTGCCTCATTTCATCCTTGTGGTATTATCCCTATTGTTATTAGGTGTATAAATGAAGTATGTCTACAAATCTGCGGTAATTGTTGATAGGTAAACGATATTAATTCAACTCGTCATGGCTAGGAATGATTTATTATACATTTTGAAATGCGATTGTGTTTGTTAAGCGATTCCATTCATACACAAACGTTTACATTCATGCTCTGTAATTACTAACTCAGTTATATAACTTTTTGTTTTGATACTATGATATTATGTGGCCTCTAGGCTGTTGTATATATATCTAACACAACCCATTAGGCAGTGTTATATAAATTCATCATTTCGTGCGGACGAATCTGCAGTTATGTACTATAACTGAATATGTAAATATACTAATTGTTGGCAGCTACATGATTAAGGAGTGAAATTTCGGCGCTATTTAATCAACGTTTACGCTGACCTATCATTACCTTAGTTAAGGAATCAGTATATGATATGCTTACCCTCACGCCATAGGTGTCTTAATAGAAGAAGGTTGGTATCTACATTTCCGAATTTCCCTTGTGCCTGCGCTAAAACATGCCACAGGCAACGCCCGGTCACACAGTCAGATACTACCACCAACGATAAACCAAGTAAATGCATAACCGAAAATGGAACAATAGGGATTCGTGAGCAGGTCCATTTAGAATATTTTAATGATTATTCTCAACATTTCACATCTAGCGGCCAGCGGTTCTTACAACCGGTTCACCGATTTGTAATATATAGCATTATCCAAGTCAAAGCAACATGCCCGATTCATTCTGTAAACGGATTCCATACCATAATTCAATGGGTCATGTTCATTTGCTCGTTGGATAATGTTTAGCTTTTGCACGTACACAAAGCAAGGATATCGGCTCAACAATAAACGTAAAATATATACAATGCAAACAACCTATTTGTGAGGTATATATGAATATAGCTTACGAAATAACGAGGTCTGTTGGCGTCTTTCATTATAAATCAGCCAGAGTCTTATTTTCCGCAAGCATATGATCCAGCAAAGCATTGCTAGGTTACAATATACATCTCCGGCACTACCCATTACAATATGCAGACCATGCCAAGTCTAGGTCGGTTGCAAACAAATCGTACATAAGATATCGTTCGCAGATTTTGCATCGTGCAGAGTTATTAGCAAACTAAGCAAATAACTTAAGGTTTGAAGTGACGATGATTGCATATCAAAAAAGGGCATTACAGCATATATATAGGCCAGCTAACGGTATGGTATGTCTGCCAAATTGGCAGACAAATCATCTTACGCATCTTTCTTATTCTTTAAATAATGTAGTCAGAGGCTTCAGCCTGTTCTTGCCGAAACGTGTTGCTTTCGCTGCCAATGGAAATTATGTATCGTCTCTATTTACCCCTTATGCTGCAATACCAGAAAATTTATTATTTTGTGGGAACCGCATGGTAGACCTGAAGCTCCAGCTAATAGTAGGTCTTTCATCAGCATAGCAATTTTGTAAACTGCGTAATTATATAATCTTGTGAGGCATTACATGTTTACAGTTGGTGAAAACTGGGAGTTGCGAATGCTCCCCATTACTGTAAAGTAAACGATAAGTGGTTTGTTTGTCAGTTACTGTGAATAGATGACAGGAAGCAGACTACTTTACTCTTTAATAGGCAATGAGTTACATATTGAGGGCAATGTTGTAGTGCTCCAAACATTACCCTGTTTTGCAAGATAAATCAATGTTTCTCTCTTACCAAATTGTGATCAATTTTCAACAGCATTTTAAATCACAGCTGGAACGGTGTTATTTTCTCCGCAATGTTTGCCCATGGATACGGATTAACCGAGCGGGCGTCATGTCAGGTACGCTATGAGTGAAAAGCAAAACAAAACAAAATCCCATTGATTGAGGTGGGTCTTCGGTATTATTAACTCGCATGAATAACGCTGCTATAATTGATTACATTGAAGGCAAAGGCAATCGTATATTTAGGGATAATGGACAATACATGCTGCCTCCGAAAACATACAAACACATGATCAAAATTTAAATTAAAATGTCATCTTTCGTTGATGAATTACACGAACTGTAAATTTGACCGGCATTCTTGGACAAACACTCCGTGCTGTACATTGAAGCATTTATTTATTGATTAAGCATTAGTTAACCCGTGCAAAAGAGTCGAAAAGTAGCTTATATTTTTTATATATATATATGTAGTTAGGCATGTATTGCGCCTCATAAAACGTCGAGGTATGCCGTGCGTCGAGATACTTAGCTTCATGGCTGATGGAACATAAACTGTAATATCGGGCACACTTCTCATCACATTTGTTGCAGTAGTAGGACGATAACAGCACCCAAACCGCGGAAATGCTAATTGTGCCGCCGTGCTTTGTAATAGTTATTGCTTGCCCTCAATACAAACTGTCAACCAAAGACAATAATTTCCACTGTCGCTAAAACGGATAACCAACAAGAAGTCGATAATACTGTCGGCATGCTGAGGATGTTGTCAGCTTTCGTTTCTCAATTGGGTTATTGATGCAGTTACATAATACTTATTATGTACTATAATATGTATATATATATATATATATATATATATATATTTATATATTTATTTACACATGTACATATATATATATGTATATATATATATATATATATGTATATATATATATATATATATATTATATATATATATATGTATATATTGTATTTGACTTATTTTCATACGAAATAGATACAAATAAAGTAATATTATGGCTTCCTCGAAAGTAGATACACCATATTCTTCGAGTTCTGACTGTGTGGCTCAATAGTTAGATTGTCCTAAACGTCCAATATGAATGTGGAGCCATGTGATCGTCCTGGTTATTATTTAGTTATGAGCTAAGCATACTTAATCTAGGTAATGTGTATTGTAGGCGATTAATGAGGGTAAAATAAGTAATAATAGCAACTAAATATTTTCAGCAAACTGTTCAAATACGATATTTGGTATGTATTTTTGTAACCCTACTAACTTAATCTTTCATCATTTCCTATCAACATAGCAGTACACTCGCGAATCACATCGTATGTTCTTTCAGGTTCTTTTATACGCTAATCCAGTGTTGTTCATTCAATAAATGAGCCAACGTCTCAATGGCATCAAACATCGAGAAGGTGATTAAAGCAGCTTAAATTGTAGCGATGGTCCGGCTGAACGACAGACGAGAAAACAATTGCAAGGTATTATAATAAGAATGTCACCCGTGTTATCGCCGCCATGAGTACCAAACTCATCTATCATAAGTTCTAATCAGATGATAAAAATAAAGTGTAGGAATCATGGTCATCAAATGTTATTGGATTTTGCCATGATGAAATAAGCCCGCATTATTGATGTGAAATAATTGCATAAAATTTGCAGCGCACATGAAATATAAATATTAGGCGGGCGTTTGAGTGAACATCGATTGATCCCATCAGTCATTGAGAACGAGTCATAAGAGGGTAAGGGATAAAGAGGGGAGACGGAACCATTAACTAATAAATGACATTAACGTTACAAATATTTTTCATTTGCATCAAGGTTTTTTTTCACCATTTAATGTCATGTTGTTTGTGTGGAAGCATTTGACAATATAATGCTAGGCATTTCTAACTATCTTCCAGCCAACATATTGTATACATTTAATCTCTGACTAATATTAAGCAAATTCAACAGTCATTGATTGTACAACTGTCCGTCATCTTCGAACGTCACGACCTCTTTCTCTTCATCTCGGGAAGGTCGTGAATGAAGTGGCCTGAAAACGTAAGAGGCTGATGGAACTCAAAGTGAGCCACACATTGAGTTAATCAACCTTTGTTGTATCCAATCAGATTGTGCCACGTTAAACTGCGCACTGAAGAAATCAACCTTGGTCTTAAACAAACAGAACGTTCGAGCTCTCGGATCACCTTCATTCAACAACCTGACTTACGCTAGGGTAATATAGTGGCTGTACAGATAAACTGATATTCATGACTGATGTTAACGTGATTGGTTTGAAATAATACATCTTCCCGAATGGATAAAGCAAACCAATGGTATGGTTTTGAGAAGTGATTCAGCTCGTCTATCTAACAGTGTGTTGTCGGAAAGTCGAGACGATGCAATAGCAATAAGTGGAATGCATATCACGATAATACACTAAATCAATTTACAAATAAATAATACATTAGTTAAGCATATCATAACCAGCGCACCCTAGCCATTAATTATGCTTTGATTATTAATATGTAAAATTGCTAGTGGCTGTGTTCAAACACAACATACCTCTTTGACATATTTTAGAGATTCACCAGAAGCTGAGTGAATGCGTCCATCAGATTCACAATAGCATATCGATGTCAATCTACAGCATTGGGCTGCTGGGACGGCAGAAGTGGTCCCTGGTTTTCCATTGGCAATGCGCCGAAATGCGAATGCAATGGAATGGTTGTTGTAAAGTATTGGGTTAAATTTGCTTTCAGGTTATTATGGTTGTTCTTCTATTATTTGCAACTCTGTGCGCTCTTTGTAACAGACGATTTATCGAGGCCACCTGAAACCCATCTTGCGGTCGTCTAGTGGACAACATTAAGCAATGCTCAATTTGGTACAAGAAGAGCAGTGCGAAACAATGTACCACCGGACATATTTTTTACATTCCTTAACTGAAAAACAAAAGCATCTCCCCCCTGATCACCTAGTCGTACCGGTAATTAACAGTTCTACGTATTTTCATAAGATTTGTTATGTAGATTCCTGTTTAAAAGTAAAGTATCAAAACGGGCTGATGTTACACAACTACCAGGGCCAGAAACAAGACCCAAAGAAGCTGAAAATTCCCGAAGACATTTATATTTATAGATATATACAAATACAAAACTAGCTGTGAAGCTACATAAGCGAAAGACCCCTCAGTGTCAGAAAAGGAGATTGAATGAATACTTTAAACAAGGTTCATGTTTGAAGAATGATGGAATATATTTTACTGAATTGCTATATGCTATTAATTAACTACTGCATAGACCTCGCCCAAATAGCAAAATTTGCAGCTACCTAAATTTCGACCCACATGCGATGTAATGAACTAACCACTACTACAATAGCCTTTGCAGATTGCTGCCTTTTGTACTCGAAAATAGGCGAAGCCGATATCTGAATACATACATTTTACGAAGGTTTTACAGCTAATGCAGCACGAATATATTAGACGAAAACAATGTCGTTGGTTGCACCGCGGCTTGAAGAAAAAGGGGTGACTTCTCTCTGGATTAATACGTCGATGCCTGCTATGCAAAAAGCAAGCGCTGCCCATCTGAACTTGCGTTAACACTGAACCACAATAGCTTTGACGAGTCATGTACAAGAAAATGTACACATCACTCTCGTTTGCAAGCATACTCAAGTCATCCTTTGCAAACTTACACAATCCCTAGGTTTACCCCAACATATAATCTGTCGATCGGGCTGATAAGTGGTTGTATATATTGTAGGTCTTCAGTGAAACGAGTGCGTCCTAGCTTTCTTAAATGCTGTCACCGTAGCTTACGATATTACGGAATATTTTTGGTCGACCTAAACGTCATGAAGTGCACCTGCATAGACTAATAAAATAATTAAAAGTGCTTATTACGCTTCAATTAATAGTTATGTCTAACACGCAAGTATCTGAATCAAAATCATGATGCGGCTTCATATCATCGAAAGTGCAACAGCATTGATAGCAACCGAGGAATATCTTAATGTTTATAATGGGTTTAATTTATTTATGTACTAAAATGCTATCGATATATTATGCATTCGGGTTCAGTGCACAACCATATTTCAACGGATATCTTATCATGGGCAATTGTAAATAGGTACTATCCGTGATCCAGGATATATGCGGTGTTCATACAATGATGATAATGATAATTACCCTCGTTTCTCTGTGATAGGTTGATATAACTAACCCTGTTGTTGCTCTACAGTTATAACATGTATTTTGTTGTTTCGAATAGCCATATACCTGGAATGTGTTCACTGGTTCCTTCAACGAAACACTCCATACGTCCATGATGAAATTCCTACACGAGAACAAATTCGTGGGTTGAGAGCGTATCATGATGAAACACATTGGCAGCGCAAGTTGCAACTTGTATCATTGACAGCTGAAGATATACTATAAAAAAGGGCCGCTGCTTTGAACAAGCATGAGACACCAATCTCAAGATTCCAAATTGGTAGTACATTCACAGCGAGATAACTGTACTTTTGTTCTATACAAAATTGTAACCCAGTCAATGTTGTAAAAAGAATCTTACCAGTGGTGGCGATAATCAATAGAGAAGACTTTGATGCTACTCGTTAGTAAAACGGTACAGAATACAATACTCATAACAACTTACCAGTTTGATACACAGAGGGAAATGTGGGCCGCAACATGACGAATGTGTGGTCAGGAAATACATCATCATGTATGGTAGGTTACACTGCCGTTCACTGATGACGCCAGCGCCGACATTGAAAATGGAGCTGAGTTGAGCGAATTAACAACAGGTTCACCAGGCGGCCATGTTGTTACCCACCGTTGGGGGCCGTGTGATCTTTTCTAGCTCTATTAAGAAGTAAGGACACTGCCTACAACCATTTATGTGTCAGTTGTTATCATTTGCGTAGAAATGTCATTCATAGGTCCCAAAATTGTCCATAGAATCGCGGAGGAATATTCCAGTAAAATTGATAATATTACCGCGCCTCCATCCCGAAGCGTAGAACAAGTACAACACAAAAAAGGTATTTAGGATTTATCATGTATTCATTAGACAGTAATTCACATTTTATACGTAGCAGTATGCCAGTTATCAGAGAGATCCACTCAATGAGCAACCATCGGTTTAGTAAGCAAGAGCCGAGGAATCCCGTTTCTTCTTGTTATTGTATTTATATCTTAACCTGTGTGCATTAGGTCAAATTGAGACTACCATAGCAGCTTTTGCAGCTTCAGCGTCTGTCTTTCGCTCTTTGAACATCTTAATCTAGTTTGAAGCAGGAGCCCATTCAAAAATTGGATGACAATCTCCAGAGAATGATACGTCAGGGTTTAGGCGGACGACATAAACGGGGAAGCAATTCTGAGACAGCATGATTGATTGTCTAGATAAAGTACCGGTGTTATCATCTCCAAGTAAACAAATACCATCCATCATATGATGAGTATATTTGACTACTCTACCAAGGTAACCAGCGGCTACAGCGCATATGAATAAGCGGTTGAAGTGGTATTAAGTCAGCCGCAGACGTCCTTAGCATAAGGGCTTGATGAGTATTGACCATGCACGATAACAATGGATTCCCTTAGGGAGGCTATTATTCGAAAAACCGGCCTAGATTCACTCATTGTGATCTCTTTATGGGAATAAACTAAAAACTTATCTGCTTATCTGCGCTTTGAATGCTCATAAAACAGGTTTTCACTCATATAACTAATTACATTTGATGTGAACTGAATCCTAGCTACTGTGCGACGCACCTACAACCAAGGTAGGGGTCAGAGAGGCCCACAAACTCACACAACTCATGTACAAAAGTGAAACACATGCGTATGCGCCAACGCTCGAACAAACCTTGTATAGAAGTTATTAAACATGCTGCTTGCACTGTTGGAGTCTGTCCATCTCGCTATCATGTTGGCGGATCTGTAATGTGTATTTCCTCGTGTCGTTTATTGCTGATAGTCACGAATAGCATGTATCATTTGATAGGTGTCTTTGACTCATTATTAATTTATGTGCTTTGTAAGGTGCTTTGATCTGGCACAGAAGAGTATTAACTAAGTCATTTTCCCAGTATGTGGCATGGCAGATAGTAATTTAAACCTGTTAGTGCGCAGACTCGGTGTTTAGTCTAACGGCGAGCATTCACGTGAATGAAAAGCCTTGTGTAGCTACTTAGAGTATCATAATTACCGATCGGATTGTGCAGGCATTCGTACCTGTATGAATCGATCACCTCATTCATTATCGTGCTTGCGTTACACTTTCAGGTCCTGGTAGAGACAGTACACAGGGTTGCGATGCTGTAGATAGTGTTCTTGATGTGTGGTGTGTTCACAAGTAAGAATGAGTCATTCCATTACAACGAGTGGATGAAAAATACGGACCCCTGTAAAGTACATCCTTGTTAATACACACCAGAACCACATGGGTGGCATTTCTGAATCGTAGATCATTTAGGTTAGAGGCGTCAGTTGATATCAACTATCTGTAATATTTAGATAATGTTACAGAACAACATTACGTACAACAAGTATCATGTGATAAATGGCCTAATGGGGAATACGTTAAGGTCCGGACCTTATTGTTCATGACTTATTTCATACCGACCTGATGCTATATTGTGTCTATGTCTCCATAAACGAACAGTTGATTCAACTTGCATCGATGATCAGGCTACATTGGCGGTTCAGCATCAAAGCTAACGGTCCTATGTCAGGGTAATAAAGCATGCACCAACTGCTTTGACTAGGCACAATCGACACAATCATAATACGAATAATGAGTAATGACTGTGTTGTTGTCATCAAATGGACCATTTGGACCAAGTTAATCGCTTCTAATTTCTGTTGTCTATCAAGAGCGCCTTTGACTTACATTAATGTTTATTAACCATGAAACCGAACTTTGCATGATAACCGGTACGCGTCATATTATCGTAAACTGTATATTCAGAACAGGCCGAGAGTATCTGTAAGAATATACCTTAATCTAAAAGTATCAATCGGTGGTAACACGCATGCGTCATGTGCAATCAAATATATGAACCACAGTATGATGATCAAGACGCATTCGTCTGGTGTAGAGATACACAAAGATAGTTATTGGTCCGTTATTTTATTGAATGATGTGTGTTTGTGGGTGCGCCTGCAGCCTTATTCCCCCGGACAAGTTCTTCCTCTAATTGGCTCTATTCAGCACACCGTTGACACTAAGCTGTTTCAAAGATGCAATGTCAATTACCTGTACATATATGTTCTCTGAACTCATCTGGGCGCGATTTTACGCAAACTTGTGATGGTGGTTGATAAGATAACCTGTGGCGCTTCATAACTTTGTTGCTACTTGTGCGAAAATCCGAATAAGTCGACAGCTCCAACTGCTTGCCTCTCCCTACGTAAATGTCAGAGTGCATCATTGAATAACGCTACACTTACGTCGCAGTATACATGTGCCAAAAACGCCACTTTATCAGCAAGCAACGTCGCTGGGATGGATAAGCAAATCCACCCACTCAACACAAGCGTTTCAGCACATTATATTTATATCAGCCGCCGGTGAGGGCGTTAATGTGTAAACAAACACTGCATCCAGCACTATACGCAAATGGGCTTTGCAACACGAATTTGATAAGACATGCTCTTATAAGCTTCAATGTTGTGTGTTTACGCACCCGTTAGTCAGGAAAGCGCTGATCGCATCAAATCTTAAGTAGGGGCTACAGCTACGACGTCTCGTGAAGGCCGGCTAAATGCCTGACCAAAGCGTACAATACTGCTCCAAGTTTCGTCGATCAAAGTGTCCGTATCATCGATCAGAATCGTCATGGGGTACTCAAGCATCATAGAATAATGTACTTAATCTATAGTCACGGTTAGACCCGCTATCGATTAACCATGCTATTACGGGATTGTTATGTGCAGTAATGCGGAAGTGTTAGATACATGGCATAACATTGTTAGTGATATTGATGTAATAGCAAAGACATTATTCGTACACGATGGTTGCGATATACCATTGGTTCAATGGCTCACGGTGCATGAAGTTCTTCTACCAGCATAATACTAATGCGGCACCAAGGTGATGCAAGACAAAAATGCCTTTTAAGTAAATTCGACGGATATGAAACGCATGTTACGTTTTAAGGGGCGACAAAAGTATGTTTATCAAAAACTCCGAGGCCATTTGACAAAACGGCCTATACTATTCTGTATAAGTGCACAATTGGTCACCACTTTGCACGGCGTTGCATTGTAGTCATTAAAGATTCTTACGAAGATCGATATATTCTCTGCTTAATATATTTAGTTTGCTTATTATCCTAGTTGGTTCTGGTCACAGGACACTGAACATCACAGTTGTAGTTGCTGATGATGTTGTGTGCCGCGTATTTGAACAGAAGCTGGCGAAATGATTCCGCGTTGTCAAATAGATTTTGTCCTTTTGAGAATTTGTGTAGAATTATAAGCTCGCCAGCCTAGGTAAAACGCATGTATAATATGTATACAGTATGTTATGATAGAAATCAAACGCAAAAGGTTGCTAATAACTTTGAGTAGGTATGATACAAAGCATATTGCTCCCTGACTAATCAAATATTGAAGATTATTTATGGCCTGAATGACAGTGTTACTGCACGAGTCCATATGGGAATCGATTAAGACCTTAACACATTCCTCTTCTCTGCGTTAATAATGTGCCTAATACTTATGCTAATGCAGCTAGCAAATCTAGAAAGGTTAATGTGACAAAGACTAAGTGATGAGGGTCCAAATGATCTCCTTTGTTTCTAAAGTTTGTCTTAAAAATAGCTTTGAATCGTTTTCCGACGAAACGGGAGACGATCTGAATAAATTGCCGGTGAGTCATCGACAATAAACCATTAGCAATTATATTATCAATAAAGCCCATGAGCTGCACATTTTTATTCAGCCGTAATTGCCTTATATAAGCAAAAGATATAACCTGTTTTGTGACCATGTTTTTGTTATATCTAATAAATAGTCACAATGCACAGACAATTGCACAATTTTAGGAGCTTTCGAAGTAGATAATAAACAACATTGATGAGTCAGCCTGGGTTATACATTAAATGCACAGCAGATCGCATTCTGTACGTTTGATATTGTCAGAAAACTGTCGATGTGGAAATTTGTGAGTACGACTATCGATTCTATTACCCTCCGGAGCTTTTGTACCTATAAAAGATACTGACACGTATACTGCATCTTAATATATTACAATAATACCTTACCGTTCAGGTTGCATGCAGAGCGAACGTGAAAGCATATGGTGAATATGCCGCTTGCTCTAGCAGTGAATGCAGCTGAATGCAGTCACGTTATGTTCCATCAACGTCATTGCTTTCACTTTGGCACTTCGACTCGACGAAACAGCAAAGTATAACTGGTAACTGCATTTGTTAAATAACTTAACGTATTAGTTATTATGTTAACATTCAATCGACAATACATTTCTTTTATCGCTTCAGCAGTTTCAACACAAAACAGCTTTCAGCATATTGACCAGCCATTTGTTGTAATTAGCACTTCGTAATGTTTATCATTGTGTTAGTATTTCATGTGTTACAACGAATTGATCCCTTCTTGTACTCCTAGAGCGAAAACCAGTCGATGATTAGCAAGAATTCTTGCATAGCTAGATTTACAAGCCACTGGAAAATGCGCATTCACACACGATGGTTCAAACCAAGACAAACAGCCATGCCATCATATTTGTAAAAACTTATTGTAATGTTGATCGGATAGCCAAGAGCGCTACTAAAGGTCTTGTCTGCATCATTGATGAGTGTCGGAATCCTTTCCCTTAATGTGGTTGGCATGTTCATAAACTGATAATGACCAACAGACACATCTTTGTGTGGCCTTCACACCGCTAGTAAACAACGAGTAAACAGATGCAAACCAGATGCTAACAATGCTTATTATGAAAGCCAGCAAAAAAACGTTCTCGTTATACACCGATAAATATCCGATCAACATAGACTGTAATATAAGATTAATGATGTAACATCAGAGTAGTGATAGTGTTCATATAATGGGGTCTGCCCTGGTTTGCATTTTATTTGCACAATTTATTAAATGCGCTTATTAGGCCTCTTGATTGAGGTATAGGATATCCATTACATATCGTATTTGTAAAAAAATCTATCACAGGAACATGCTGACCGCAGTGCTCATCCTCATAATGATTTATGCAATGTACATGCAAGCAGTCGGAATAAATGACTTTGCACTCGTCTTAAACATTGCAGTTGTCTAACCTTCGCGTGGTTGGATATAGCGCTTGCTCTGTAAACCACCTCAGCTTTCTCAAACACACAGTAATCTATCCGTCGTTTCGTAATCATATCGGTTTTTCATTTGCCCAAGGTTATGATTGTCGTTGAAATATTGTCTGTCCGCCTTGTATCAATAAGACTTACCCTACCAGGCGTTTCCATTGCAGTAACAGCAGACGTATATCATCCAGGGGGCCATCATTTGAATCATCATGCCGACATGGCTCAATCATGATGCAACAAGACATCAGATTACTGGCACATATAATTAATTCCGCTGTTAAGTTGCTCAGACTGGTTAACACTTGATGAATATCGCGCACGCTAATCAACCGAGAGGTTGACTTTGCTAAAGATCATAAATGGGCATACAATGGAGAGTCAGCGTTGCCAGTGTGGAGCGTATATAGAACGCTATGGAAAAGAAGAGTTGTAGTTCTTGATAAGAAGTGGTACTCAGTAGATTTGCGATATGTTTTTGGGTCATATGAGCGAACCCAACCGTGCTTGGTTATGTTGTGTGAACTATCCGGTACTGAAACTCAATTCTTTATCAACATTGAATGAATTTTGCCGGATTCGAGGTTTAACGGTAAAAAGTTACATGATGTGAATAATAGTCGGATAGGAGAAAATAACTTTTCTCGAGTATAAATGTTTCAATTTGGTAATGTAGATAGAGTAGAGGTTGGTGTCGAAACCATATTGACAAGCAATAGCCCCTCACTTAACTTTTCAACTACATCGTATTAAATTTCATATAATACAGATTCCGATAACTGCTGGTTGGTATCAATGTACAGCCGCCAAACATTCAACCGTGATCCACAGGAGTTACGCATATATATCTCCATTTCACTCTTCCATAAACACATCCCAAACATCAATCGACATTTGTTAACCATAACATAGGCTCTAATAGTAGCCGCATGCTCATATTTTCTTTCTTTAACACCTCCATCTAAAGAAAATACACCCACATTTTCAACATTAGTTGTGGTTTTCTAAATTGAACATACAGCACCGTTGGTTTCATGCCATCGGAGAATTTCTACAGACAGCTGCACAGATGACTGAAGATAATCAGCCTGGCACAGATTTTACATTAATCTGATGAGCACATGGGACACGTGGATGTCGCGAGAATAACAAGCTGCAACTCAGACCAAGTATTGATCAATGTGATATTAAGTCTGACTCCGATGCATCAAACACAGCAGCTTGAGGAATATTACATATACAAGGCAGTATTAGAACTGACAAATAAGGCTATTTCCAGACATACGCCAAATTGCTTTCGAGTTGTTGATGATATATCATATGCTTGCAACTACAATTAATTCCGCTGTTAAGTTGCTCAGACTGGTTAACACTTGATGAATATCGCGCACGCTAATCAACCGAGAGGTTGACTTTGCTAAAGATCATAAATGGGCATACAATGGAGAGTCAGCGTTGCTAGTGTGGAGCGTATATAGAACGCTATGGAAAAGAAGAGTTGTAGTTCTTGATAAGAAGTGGTACTCAGTAGATTTGCGATATGTTTTTGGGTCATATGAGCGAACCCAACCGTGCTTGGTTATGTTGTGTGAACTATCCGGTACTGAAACTCAATTCTTTATCAACATTGAATGAATTTTGCCGGATTCGAGGTTTAACGGTAAAAAGTTACATGTTGTGAATAATAGTCGGATAGGAGAAAATAACTTTTCTCGAGTATAAATGTTTCAATTTGGTAATGTAGATAGAGTAGAGGTTGGTGTCGAAACCATATTGACAAGCAATAGCCCCTCACTTAACTTTTCAACTACATCGTATTAAATTTCATATAATACCGATTCCGATAACTGCTGGTTGGTATCAATGTACAGCCGCCAAACATTCAACCGTGATCCACAGGAGTTACGCACATTTGCAGCCATATGGTGTATTTATCTCCATACACGGACAGCTCATACGGCTGATCCACGACACACAATATGCAACGATACATATTTTATCTTAAATTACAGAACATGGCGACGTTTTTGGGTGAAATAGAAAGGTAGCTATTGTTTATCGTTTACGGAACTACCAGCCACAAGCTCTAATTTATTGTCATCATGTTCAAACTTAGTATGGCAATCTTTGTAGACGTGCTTCTGATGAGGAAGATTGTTTGGGGAATTTCCTGTTTGATGGACGATATACAGCAGTCCTGTTTAGCCCGGTACCTTAATATTGGAGCAGCATCGAATGAGAGTTAATATGAAGAAAACAAATATTGTTTGTCTTTTTAATATGTTTGGTTTACATATTGAGCACAGATGACAATCAATTATTGGAAATAACCCTTCTACGGTTTAACAGTATGTGTTTGTTACAGTATCGTTAGTTTGGATTACCACTATAACCCTCGGGATCACGCTACAACTTACTAACCATGACAATACAAGCACGCAATAATCAAGCGCCACTTCACACCAAAATAATGTAAGAGATAACTTAAGCGCCATATAAAACATTCCAAGAGGAGAGTTTTGTCTGGATTGTTTGGATATTGAAGCTGGTTTCATTTCAAAATTGATGGGTTGGGTTTAAACTCGATCAAGATTCATTATTTTATTGTCAAATGGCTTACAGGCTTTTGCAATCAGCATTGATTGAACCAGATGGCTAAGTCTATGCAACAGGAGAAAACATGTTTTATGGCTTTCTTAGGGAACTAACACATTCTTAGATCCGAATTAGTTCACTAACGTAGTGTGGGTTGTATTATGCGTTATACATTATGTGTAATTCTTGTGCAGAATGACTTCAATAAAGATAATTTCAGATTTGAGGATAACGAAATATATTTTGCTGCGTACAAGGAGTACAGGTGTCCTTCATCACACTATATGAGGACCGATTGTGCATATCAGTTCATTGTTGTACGTTATTCATTAGAACATTGCTTTCACTATGTTACGGTTGGGTTGATACTTACTGTGGTTTTGACTTATCTAGTTCATAACATGCAGTCGTTTCAACGCTCTACTTATGTCTTTTTATGCCGGCGCATTCCAAACCTCTAGAGCAATGGCGGGGGAGATGGGAAGGGGGATAGGGGGTAAGCAATGCAATTCATCAAAATGATTGACTCTGTCTAAATAAGACACCTTGAACAAATGCAGGAGACCAATCAACCTGGCGCCAGTCTCGTCCAACGAAGACTTGTATCCAGCTGAAGACTTTTTTATAGCCAACAAGACCGATTGCTCACAATGTTATGCGCTGATACAAACACCTAACGCAAAAGTTGCCAGCGTAATTTTCCTTGTTATATTTTCCGCTGTGAATCGTCATCTCATTCCACCGATCAAAAATGACGACATCGAGAACTACATGTGCGCTACATTACGCATCGCACAGAGAAGATACAAAGATTGATGCTATATGCTTCGAAAGCGCTTAGTTGTAAGCAAGAATAGTTCGTTTTCCTTCTCATCGTTAAATACTTATGTTGACGAACTAGTTTGGAACTTTGAACACATACACAGCATTGAAGTGCTTATATCAGTTACACAGATATTACACAGCTACGAAACTGATATATGGCAATTGTTGGGCGATTGATGACCAAGTCGTCACTAGATCAGGAGAAATGCACCATGATAAGCTTGTCATCAAAATATTACCTGAAATTATCCGCCTAATGTTGAGCTTCTTGACGTTGCCATTGCAATAATGTTAAAATGTAAGCATTTAAGAATAAATGTCCACACCAAACGAAGCATTAAAGACAGCACGTTGAAACCGGATGCTTTGATTTTGGTTTATTGGGTCGTGTTTGCCAACATCCATTGCCAGGAAAATACGCAAGCTGATTCTGCTTTTTTTCTTTCAACTCAGCGGAGACGAGTCTTATTTCTGCTGATTAGCGACGAGTTGTGCATACTGCTGGTAAGAGTCCTGATCTGCAGATTGGTTCCGTCTCAGATCCGTCAATGGTAATGGTCTGGTATTGGCAGCAGAAAGAAACTAAATGGGTTTTATTATTCGGACCATAACCTTGTCGTGGTTGCCGTTTTAGGTCTGCAGAGCCATCGCTCTTCCGCACAACGCCATCAATGAATTTCAATTAGTCAAACTGATGATTACGAACCTTAGGCGTGCATGAGAGGTTGTAAACATGCGTTTATGTCATTTACAGTTTTGCAAAACAAAGTAACGCAAAAACAGTAAAGTGATCGGAGACATAGACATCTTGGTCGATGGTTTATTGACAGGGACCTAGTATCTATCAATTGCCCGGTCGTTTGCACTTACCAAGAGAAAGTCGACTGTCTCTGATAGTAGGATGCTTTGAAAATATATTGCATAATTGTAGAGCTATCTTCTGCCACATTGGTGTGGCACATTTCTTACTTGCAATACAAATTAATTTGGCATTCCTTAAAATCTAAAATCGCATCATTCGAGAATATGACTCCAGTGCCTGTCACAACAAACGTCACGCAATGCATATATTACGGCTTGGTTAAGGCTGGATAATGAATCTCTCACTTTTCAAGGCGCTATCATCTGCAATTATCTAATCTAATACAAGCTTACATCGTCTCGGTGTATTGAGGTTTAAGTAAACATCACTGTTAATATTCATTGCTAAAATTCTTGTTTTTAAAAGAAATCCTGTATCTTTTTGTGTTACGCACGTTCAATTATGTTCAATTGATCCAAGCTATTAAGAGCTATATGGAGAAGCAACGATTCCCGTGATGTAACACTTTTGAAAGTGCGAAGTGTATAACATGTTGTGTTGCATGAAAGGATTCGTTGTATAGAGAAGGATTGGATTCCACAACCTCTCCTCATTCCTGTGTTGAATGTAGACTATATATTTGTGTGACTCATCACTAAATTATTTGTTGCATCATCGCCTTATCAAATCAAACCTCAATGTCCAGCATGTTCACTAACATATACCAATCAACAATGCTCACTACTGCGCATTATTTCATCCCTATGTATGCATTAAAGCGTGTTGAAAGATTGTGACCCTGGTAAATTTGATTTTTGTATATAGCTACGAAACTCATACTGCTTTGAAATTGCTCCGTCTAAATCAGATCGCAAATAGCATTATGTGTTGTCACCGATAGCATAATGATAGTATTAATCGGGGGAAGGCGCTATATAAAAATGGCCTTCGCGGATCATATTGTGGAAGAGATAGTTAATACACTTTCGATATATGTCCCGAATCAGGCGATCACTTTGAATACTATAACTGTTCTGATATATCTTGCCTATTTAAAGTATTGCTACACGTCGCAGAGTGGTGGTTCGTGTTCATAATTAAATATGTATATACATGTTTATTTATTTATGTATATAGACATATATATATATATATGTGTATATAGACATATATATATAAATATATATATATACATATATATGTATTTATATTTATATATAGAGATATATATATATATATATATATATATATATATATATATATATATATATATATATATATATATATATATATATATATATATATATATATATATATATATATATATATATATATATATATATATATATATATATATATATATATATATATATGTTACCAACAGTAGTGTATATACCAGTTCACAGGCAATTGGCAGCTTCATATTAACCTGAACTTAGCATACCAATTGTCGCTGTAACATTATGGTTCATTGTGGCATTTATTTGTGCAATCATTGATACATTGACAAAATTCATAACGTTGTGTGCAGTATAATAGACATGTTTACAATATTCAAAACTGATTGCCATAATTGTGACGTAGCTATTGACATTCACTGCAGGCGTGCTGTCTTCTTAAAATATTCTTACCTCAACGACTAGTCAATTGTTGATATTGGGTGCTCTGAATGTGTATGTAGCTGCAATAGTGATACCTTATACTTGATAATGAATAATGTTCTCTCTGTTGGTAGAGGCAGAAAAACCTTCAATGTTGTCATTCAATGATTTGCCGGGGTACTGCTGGGTAGTCACGCCGTTCCTTCCAACAAATAGGTATGCTGTAGCCATCGCATAATGTACAGTGAAGATGTGCAAGGTACTTTTACCATGCATTGTTGGTGCAGATTCTGGGAATAGAAGGACAAGCGGATATGGCTTTTGTTCTATTTCTAAATAGGCGTGGATGATTGACAACACGTGTGCTAATGTGTTCAAAAAGGGCTCGGCAGGTATTTATGTTCAAATAGTAGACTTATGTTCCACATCTGTCATAACAAAAATACAAGGAGCACCAGATGGCACCAGAAGGTCACGTAGTGCGCCAATTTATTTGATTAGAACTCCGCCAACTCTGGGCAATGTGTACTGCATCCAGAACAACATTAATCCTCTCTAATGATACTATTTGGTAATTAATAAAACGTTGTACGAAACCTTCTCCTCTTTAGCGTTATCATTTTCGTAAAAAAAATGACTTAATTTGCCAACCACGTAAATGTAATTTATAGCGGAAGGATAAGGGTTATTTGGTGCCAAGTTTAAATCGTCTGGCAGCAAAGTTTAAATTAGACATATAGTAGTGCTTTCCATTTAAAATAACAATCACGCATTAGTTTATAGCAATTTCTCATAAAGTGTACACGCGCTCCCCTACGCCTGTTGCTGCTTTGTATTGATAAATGTAGTGCGCGAAAAGACAGAAGCACAATATGCATTATCTGTTTAATTTCCACGTATTTTCGGCACTGGTAACGTCCTGTTTGTTTCGAAAGACCTTACCCTGCCGATGCTGTAAATGAAGCTTCGGAGCAACTAATCTTACGAATAATTATCATGCGATTTAACCTCGCATGATAAGATACGTTCTTCGAGTCTGCTTCAGCAATTGCGATCAATACCGTGTAGATTTCAATCATGATGATGTAAGAGTTTGTTTTATATGGTCGCTATCACAAAGTGTCGCATCGTGTTGGATGTGAATCGGAAACCCTCCTCGGGGTATGAACATGGCTCTGAGAACCAACGATAATGGAGCTCATTCCTCCTATGCTGCGATATCAAAGAGTAGGATTGTCGCTTTGTGAAAACGCCGTTTTACAAACTAACAACTGAATGTGTGTGAATCTTCTTGCTCAAGTAACTAAGTAACTAGCGAAAAATCAGTAGTGACTGATGAGTATCTATATAAACGAGGCTTATTGGCCAGTTCCGTGATATAAAACACGTTCAACACACCTGAAACATTTCAAGGTTTCCACGTCTCATTTAAAATCGATAAATCATCGGTAGTCGGTTGATCATTCAAGTCTGCAGATTAACTGACCACTGGCATGGCTATGCAAAATAATTTCAAATGCATAGGTGTATTCATTTTTCTAACGTAACTGCATGTCTGTTAGCGTGGTTGTTTATTTGCAACAGGTTTGCTGCAATAGCAACGACTAAATATTCAAAGCTTAATGGGATAAATTGTTAATGCATGCCGTTGAATTTGTGAAAGTACGACTAAGCTTGCCCAGTTAAGTTTTAAACAGAATCCATAATCTACATTGGGAATGCATGGCGTTGTGTATAATGTCATCCAGTGCGTAGTAAATATATTTAAATAAAGCAAACAATGATTGTCCTTCTCGTTATTATGAATGAGTAGCTAGAATCAACGCGCTTGCTCTTTCACTCGTTCAAGACACTGCATTTAAATGATCGGACAAACAGTTTAAAGGCAAACATATTTATATTTATGCATTGCCTTAAAGCTGGAGCAGTTGCAGACTACCGTCGATATGACTACGCCAGAAGGTATATTAGCAGACACTTTCGGGGGTCGAAGAACTTGAAGGAGTCACTATTTATACTCCCACATCGTGCAATAAATATGTTGTTATTGTATTGTTTCAGCAAAATAATGAAGAGCTATGTTAGAAAAGACGGCAATAAGCGCCGTCTCCAAACGACGCACAATCGTTAGTTATCTGCTAATGTAAATAAACAAGCATAACTATAACCGGAATATGGATAAACACCTTTCTCCACCATTATTTGTACATATTTAATTCTGTAGATTTTCTCCTGACCGAACAATCTCTCATTTTAATAGTGTTCTCATCTGTAGAGTAGGCTTTCTATCAGCTAATGAATATATTTTAGCAAATCGAAATGACTGGTAAGGGTGCGTGAGAACGAGGCTCACGGGACCGCGACTTAGGCGCCAACTTCGAACTACTCGCAAGAGACTTATAGCGTTATTGTTAATAATGTGGATGGATATAGTATAATTAGCATAATCCAGATACATTAGATATTTACGCCCAAGGCCATATACAATAATATGTCCATGTGTGTTTTTCAAAGTTAGCTCCACTGTGAAACATATATATATATATATATATATATATATATATATAGGATATATATATATAGATATATATATAGATATATATATATATATATATATATATATATATATATATATATATATATATATATATATATATCTATCTCTATATATCTATATATCTATATCTATCTCTCTATCTATATATATATATATATATATATATATATATGACCGTATTCACTTCATATTCGCTACCCAATAACCTCAAACCACCACATTAATACAAATGTACGACCTTATAACTTTAGGGCACATTATGGAATTATGCACATTATGCAAACGATGCCGAAGTGAATATAGCAACACATTTCTACCATTAAGCGTCACAGTCAGTACAAGTACAAGTAGCGGTGTCACAAGACCAGCTAATGCATGTCGCTATTGCCATACACCATATGCGGATTAGGCAAATCTATATGGACACAAACTGGGCACTGAATTGGTAGATTGTATTATTCTACCCAAGTCAAGAGGGGTCTTGAGGGAGTTGCAGGATTTAAGTGCTTCTGTGGATGACAGATACACATACAGCTGATGCATATTGTGCAAGGCGCTAAGCATAGCCCTTATAATAGAGCTTTAGATGGTGCTTCGTCCGCTGATGTGATAATCAACATGCTAGTGTTGCATCGTACTGGTAATGGTCGGTCATAGTGGAGGTTTTAGTCATTGTCTACGAGATGAATTAGCGACGGTGTCGGATGAGGATGATTGTCATTCTGGGAAAGCTTCCATTTAGGGACAGCGCAGACTTTGTACAAACCCGTTGACCAGACCGGGCCCTGAAAGCTACGATGCTTGGACAATGAGCCAGCACAATAATACTGAATCGTCACGTCGGGTGCATCCAGTCAAATTTGATAGAACTGCAATATAACATTATCCTTTGGGTCACAAAGAATCAGTCAGGTTTTTTACCTTAAGATCAAACTCATAGCCGGTGGATTGCAGTTAACCACCACGTCATAGGAACCGACACACGGTGTGATGTCATAACACTTGGTTTGAGCGATCTTGGTGAACGTCTTTGAATGAAATAATTTTGAAGGCAAGTGATACAACCACATTATTATGCTCATCCATTTGTCGTAAGTAATTTACTGGGTTATCAAACAGGCAAGCCTCATCAAACGCTCCTGGCTTCCAAATACTGCAAAAAGACTAATAGCTTGTATGACTTTCCTCCGGGCATCTTTGAATTCCTCAATGTTTCGACTTCATTTAGCAACCTTACATACGTTAGGGCGTAATCATAGTTAAACAGGAACTGATTTGTATGATTACCGTTACCGTGATTGGTTTTAAAAGATATTTTCACAGTTATGATCCATGCATAAGCAGTAACTGAAAAATTTGGAACCGAGTAACATTCGAGCCGAGAAGAAATTTCTGCTACTCATATGCCAATAGACACACTGAAAATGCTCCCAAAATCTTCCAAGTATGTTGTAGTAGTCTGTTGCAGATGGTTGAAGGGAATGTGGGCCGTAATTCGTCGATTGCGCGGGGATATTAGGCATCAATTATGTTAAGTCTCACAGTGTTTCACATTACACCGCCATACGATTTTTCGTGCCCTTGAAGAAACCGTTATCGAGAATTCAATTGACTAAGTGGTATCCCTAGCATGTTGATAACTGCGACCCACTCGAGTCAGCTTCTAGTCACAAATAGCAACACGGCGATCTCTCGAACACTTTATAAAGCAATGTGGGATCTTTGAGCAACTACTTATGTTTCGATGTTTGCCAATAGCGTAGAAATGTGAATGCAGTGTCTATAAAATTGAATATGATTAGATTATACCTGCTACATTGACACTGCGTTAATATATTACACAAAAGGACATTGAACTCAATTCGCGTAATCACTTTGTATAAAGCCAGAAGTCTATCAGTTATCTATAGGGAGATGCAATGAGCAATCGTCTGTTTATACAGTAAGACCAGAGGAATTATTTGTCTTGTTATTCATATCTTTATCCATTTCTTGTAAACTTTACTTGCGTGAAATAAATGATACTACTCTAATTAGTCGCAAAAATGAAATCAACTTAGTAGCTTCCTTGCTTGGTTTAGCTCTTTGAACACCTTCAAGAGAACGATTCGGATCGAAGCTGGACCTCTTTCAATAGTTTAGTGGCTGACATAAACAGGGAAGCAATTCTGGCAAAGTATATTTTTTTTGTGATAGCAAGGTTCCGGCAGTTTAATCTTTTTGTAATCACAACCCATCTATCACAACTTTCAAGCATTTAGGCGTCTCAAAATTACCATCTGTGTATTGGTTCGAAAACGTTCAGTCACAAACATACACGCATTGTTTATACTTTCCAACAAAACGCATTGTATAACCACTTCACATCACACTGTCAGATAATCGATATGAATAATGCAACCATCGGAAATAGGGAAAGTCTCTTTCAAAACATGATAATCCCGTTACACATCCTTTCATTTGCTATTTCTCTAATATATGACTGCATCTGGTAATTAAGAAACAGAATGTTTATTATCAATGCTGCAGTTAATGCTGGTCGGACCCGTTGATGTGCTGTACTAATGAGCGATTCGATTTGTAAGATTAACTAACATTGGTAGGAAATGGGATGACCCCTTGATTCGACCTTTTCTGGTGCTAATGCCAATACAGACAACATGCAATATTAATGTTGATTTCGGCTAAAGCTCTGATATGAGTGGTTTACTAGCCACGAATCTTTGGTTACCGAAATGGTCACTATTACGTGAACAACCGCGGAACAGCTAGTTTATTTGGAGCTGCCATATGTAAGAGCTAGCGTCAGTAATCATAATATTGTAGAGCAAAAGGACTTCTTCGTCAGATTTCACTTATAATAACTATGTTGCAACAAATGTACTAGCAAATTATTACGTCAGGCATATACTCCGTATCTGGCAACGGAAGGACATTTTACCGACGTTGTCGATGTTGATAACAAGATAATGTATGTAAAATCGGGGTAATTATAACGTCCAAACAATGGCATTACAAACAACCGCATTAATGAAGGGCATATATCGGCAGCGGCATATGCGTGATGCTTTATTGTAATTAAATCTTCCAATTGCATTCACTGTCAATCGATTTTTCACAGTTTCTTTCTTATGTAATTAATGAACAACCTGGCTTATTTGTCATCACTTTTATAATCTTCTTCCACCAGTGTCATTAATCAAATTTGGCTGCACATTCAGTTAAAACCTATCCAATGTTGTTGTCTGCAGATGACTTTATTCTTAGCGTTTGCAGCAATGTTTGAGTCTAGGATATGAGCATTAATAAGTATCGTTAAATTGATTTGTATAAAATTCTCCTCCTTACTTATTAATCGTTGTAAGTTACAGTTATATACCTATTTTAGCAACACCTATCAATGCGTCAACAGTCGCATTCGAGTAATGCCTGATCCATGAGTGTTGCCTCTACATATGGTGACATTGGAATGACCTTATGCGCCAATATCTTATATAAAGAGTGACAGGATGCCGACCAGTACAGGAAATCTTAAATGACGGTGCCATTTTTGTAACCATTAATCTTTTTTATTCGCACGCAACAGACAGACTGGCCATCTTTCGAACACTCGTTTTTTTTAGAAAATTGTTCATTGGGAGGGGGTATTCTGGTTGTCTTGAAACTGTCTTAGATCTATGAGAGAACGTATAGCTCTTAAAACATGCCTTTATCCTAACGAAACTTTCACTTTATGGGAAGCGGCTTGAATGGATGTCTGGAAACGGGGTTCTGAGGGGCACAGTTGCTACATGCAACACCACCAACTAACGCCACACAAAATCTAGTCGTCTGTGATTTATAGAATGAAAACGGTATGTAAATAGGTCTGCGGAACCTGCAGGGGTAACGTGTTGGGAAAAGCAATATACAGCACGAGCCGAAAACAATACGTGGGTAGGCATATAATATAACACGAAGTAGTGCTCTAGATCTTACAGCACATGCTTGATCATATTCAAGCTAGTTGCGCTACTTTATTTGTGCGTCAGCAAACTAGGGTATAGCAAAGTCAGCAGGTACCATACAAAATGTCATTACCAATTGCAAAGGCTTATTACTACAGATACATCAACTCAACGGCACACATCTGGGGCGGCGTTAATGGACCTGCCAATCTATATCCTTATTAACAGACACAATATTACCTTAAGTAGCGAAAATGTTGCTGCAAGTAAGGCTCTGTTCTGAAAAGTAACGAAAAGCCATGTGATGTGTAATCCTCCGCTGATCCTGATCCAGTTTACACCTAATACACCAGTTGACGTGGTCTTACTTATTGTACCATTCAATGGTACATGTTATCATAAACGCACTGGACTAAAGTGCTTTGAATAAAACATTAAAGTTCGGTATATATATTAGTGAACACCATGACTGTCAGCCAGGTGTGTTTACGCGCCGACTTCAGGTATAATAACTACTACTTCAGTTCGTCAGTATTTGCTTTCCTTGTTAAAACAATCCAGTTATTGATCTCGTTTAATAATGAAAATATTGATGACATTGTGATAGTAACATAACATCTGAAGGACAATCCACGGCAACATACAATCAAAAGCTACGTATGCTGCACTAAAAGTGAACAACAGAAGATAAGATAACCAGGTAGTTTTGTACGCTTCCCAATTAGTTTAATAATCTAAGAGCATTGCACATTTGAATTGCTATGATTACTTCTTAACGTGGCTGTAGACTTTACCAGTATAATTTTGTAGTTAATTGCTTATTCAACAGATGGAACCTGGGCAAGATGGACTTATTCCTTGACATGCTTCAATGATGCACATCGCACGGAGCGTCTATTATACAGAGGAACAGCCAATATGTACACTTATATGATTCAAGGGGAAACTTGACGCGGCAGTCATTTTTCATAAGTAGACATTACTCATACGTAAATAATTGACGAATCGATGCGTACGGTAGGATCGTCAATCTGTAAAGCTTCTAATATCGTTTTAATCCAGATAGCCGTGCATCCTGTCTGCCGTTAAAAACAAACTACGTATCATATATTAGCACAGAACCGACTGCCGCGCCGAGCACAGATATAGAGCTGTTATGAGCTTAGCATCATATAACTGATGGCAACTGTCGATTATAATTGCGAGCAAATCTTACAGAACGCAACGGAATTGCTATTCTTTTTCTTCGGAACTGATATATAATAGATCGTTAATATTCACGACCTTATCCTCAAATATGGCCGGGTGTGTTGCTACTATGCTATACTGCCGAGCAACGGGCTGTTAAGAGATGGTATTGAACACGAAAACACCGAGATGATAATGGACAGCTCGATAACAGCAAGATAACTATGCAGCCCGTATATATGAACCATAAATCTGCGGATAAAGCTATAGTCTAAGCGGAAAATTAGAATGTTACTTATTATCAATGTGTTGCTATATACCGCATGACTAATAACACATAGCAAATGTATAGAACCGACATTGCCAGCGGATGCGCAAGGGTACTTTTGCATTCTCTTAACTGTATTTTCTACGTAAACCAACCTTAGTCATTCACAGAGATTGGGCGAATATCTAGAGTCTTCAGCAACAAAACATCGTTTGAGATAAATTCCCGACCAATTGTATAACCATTGCCAGGAAAAAATCGTTTGGTTGGCTGTACCATATCCTTATCAGAATAATAGTAAAGCTTGATAATTAGGTTTTACAATCACGATAAAGCGTTCCAATTGCAGTTCCGATACTTTTAGTGTTTAGAGTCTGCCCGTATAGATTATTGAAAGCCACATTATTCACTAGGCCTTCTAAATGACACAGTTAACTTCACATGGGTTAATGATCAGAGCAACATATCACTGTGTGAGAGCTTTGACTTGCAAGCTGCTGTTCACGGCAATGCAGAGAACGGAAGTAATTCATGAGTGCTTTAGATTCAAGCACGCAATTCATCCGACGTATCTTCCTAGGTACCAGCCACCTCAGAAGCTTCAGTCCTTTCTTGCCAGAATTTGTTGCTTCTGCTGCCAATGCAATTTAACTGAAATAACTTGCTTAATATTCCATCATTTCTGACGAACACAACAGTACCCCCGCGACTCCAGTATCGCTTGTATATTCCTTGACAATGTTTATACGTTGATCCGGTCAAGGTCACATAATCTTATTCTGTTATGATTCGCTTAACCAGGTGAGTCATATGGTTTAAATCGTAGCAGTGCATTCTAAACTATTTAATTGGAAAATTACCCTACCAGGCATAACGCACTAGTTAGCATAATCTGATGACTGACGGTACTTATTACCCATGTGCCACAATCATGCATTTTTACCAAACTATGGTGCGGTTTCACATCGTGGGATGTGCAGCATCACTGATGCCAACCGATTAATGTGCTCATGTGTATAATGGTCAAAAGCTGCCGATGCACTCGAATGCTATCGATACATTATGCTTTGGGGTTTCAAGCTCAACAATGTTTCAACGGATATCTTTGTATGAGCGATCATAATGGAAACTAGACATGATTAGAGATATTTGCTTTGTTCATGAAATGGTGATAATGTTAATAACCTTTGTGATGCTGTGATTACTGCTCCGAAAATACATCCTGATTCTGAAGAACAGTAAGAAAATCAATTTGGATATTCTGCCGTAATACAATTACTCATTCCTTCAAAGAAGTTCGTATCGTTGAAGGAATGAGTAATTGTATTACGGGCAGAATATCCAAATTAAAACTAATACATAAAAGGGATGGTATTCACAGCGGACCGCACCAGAACAAGATACGCGTTTGGAGTATGTCACGATGACACAAATTGACAGCGCACGTCGCGGGTTGTAGAACGCGTGCTTTGAGATAGACCGTTTCTTTGAACATAGCCTCATAGTTCAAAGTCGCTTTGTATTCACAATGAGAGGGTGGTATTTTATGCACGGGAAAACGATGCATCAGAACGGAAATATAGCCCCGTGCCGAATATCTTTACACCTCTTATGACGCCCTCATCCCGCGCCCACATTGACAATGTGACCCGACCCATATGTTTGTTTTGAACCCGCCAGCCTGTGTGAAATAGCAAAAACAGAGGAATCGAATTCTTACTTGTTATCGTATATATATATAGATATATATAGCATATATAATATATATCTATATATAGAGATATAGATATATCTCCAGTTATGTAGATGGATAAAGCGTGATCCAATATATATATACTACAAATCCTCTAGGAACATATAAAATCTCTCTATATATAATTGATATATCTCTCAGCTATATCTACAGGCATTTAGGATATATATATCATATATTTATCCCTGCGTACTTGATGTGCATAGTGCCGTTTTAATCAGTCCCAATATTGAGACCACCATAGCAACGTTTCTTCGCGGCGACCTCGTCCGTTTTCGCTCTTTGAACATCTTAAATGGTAAATCCAGGTAACCGCAAGGCCCCATTCACAATAGAGTGGGAATAATACGTCAAGGGCGGCATAAACACGGAAGAAATTCTTAGAGAGTGTAACAGCTTGTCATATCAAAGCGACCGATGTTATCATCTTCATGTAAACACAACCCATTCATCACCATACCGAATTCTTTGGGCATCTTCAAGTAAGACACTAATACGCAATCAATTATGTCAAAAAAGGGGCTTCTTTAAATGAATTCATTCGCAAACATGAACGCATTGTCTATCCTATCCAACAAGGAAGCCACATTTGTAATCACTTAAACCCAACAAAAGACCGAAGATTAACTGCAATGAATAATACCACTATTTCAAATTTTAGACCATCTGTTAGTCTGACAAGCTCTGGCATAACTGATCTCCCCGTTTGCACCCCTCGATTTGCTAATAGATTCGTGAGCGATTTCTGTGGTATATGAAGTAGCCCAGAGGCTTTTGAGACTCAGACTGCTTGTTATGGATACAGCATGTAGACTTGTCTTTCAATAATCTCCAGTTATGTACTGGAAAATCGGTGATCCAAGATACTTCAAATCCTCTAGGAACATATAAAATTGCTAATTGTTGGCAGCTACAGGCATTTAGGAGTGACGTTTTGGCGCTATTTAATCAATGCTTACATTGACCTTCTCAACTAGTCAGTTATTTAAGGAATCAGTATATGATATACCAAGACTCACGCCACAGGTGTGTTAATTGGTACCTACATATACGGATTTAACGCGCCTCAACCTATCAAAACGATGCTGCTTTTTTCCCTACATACTGGCTTAAACTTGTAGGTCCAAGCATACACAGGTATACACGTGAATGAAAAGCCTTGTGTAACTTCGTAAAGTATAGTGACTACCAATCGGATTGTGCAGGCATTCGTACCTGTATGAATCGATCACCGCCATCATTATCTTACTTGTGTTACACTTTTGTTAAGTTTGAAATGATATCGATTCCGATAACTGCTGGTTGGTATCAATGTAAAGTCGCCAAACATTCAACCGTGATCCATAGGACTTACGCAAATATTACTACATATCACTCTTCTACAAACACATCCCACACATCAATCGACATTTGAAAACCATAACATAGGCTCTAACGATAGCCGTATGCTCGTATTTTCTATCTTCAACACCTCCATCTAAAGGAAATACACCCACATGTTCAACATTAGTTGTGGTTTTCTAAATTAAACGTACAGCACCATTGGGTTCTTGCCATCAGGTACTTTCTAGAGAGAGCTGCACAGATGACTGAAGATGAACAGGTGGGCACAGATTTTACACCAATCTGATGAGCACGAGGGTGTCGCGAGAATAACAAGCTGCAACCCAGACCAAGTATTGATCAATGTGATATTAAGTCTGACTGCGATGCATCAAACACAGCAGCTTGAGGAATATTACATATAAAAAGCATTAGTAGAACTGACAAATATGGCTATTACCAGACAAACGCCAAATTGCTTTCGAGTTGATGATGATGTATCATAGGTTTGCAACTGATGTGGAATATAGTGTGTATTAACTACTTATGGGCTAATACAATCCACTGTAACTTTATATAAATCCACCATCAGTTGCATGTCACATATGATCAACAAGACTGCAGAAGCAATGAGTTAGCAATGATCAATGACAATATCAAATTAAATAACGATTAATGTTATATATTTGGCAGAATACATCTTAGAGTCCTTTGACCATGGTACATGTGGTGATAATTATTATGGAACGATTGATCCACTGTTGGCTGAATCACACCAATTGCTTTTATAAGTACAATCTTCATCGTCCATCATATTCAACACAATCAGAATTATATATATTAATCATAATGATAGTAATCATCAACATCATCACCATTATTATCATCTTCATCATTGTCATCATCATCATCATCATCATCATCATCATCACCATCTGAAGCAACGACGACATGACCAATAATGTGATCCATATCAGTCATGATTATGATGAGCGCCAGTCTTTTCGTACCACGCACATGTGAGCAAAATATTATTGCAGTGAATGTGCCTCCATAGCTATATGTTATGTGTCATGATAATATATAACCTGCCATTATATCAGCTTTGTAGGCAAAAACTTCAGATTTCATATCACACTGTTTAAACTGATTAAGAATCCGACTAGACGGGCAAATATTATTCAGTCAACAAATTGATGGCAAAATCGTATTCTAATATTGGGAATAGTTGCATATGAATATATTAACGAGCCGGCATGCAAGCTGACTCTAAGAATTGGTCTTTAGGTAAACTATTCATGAATGATAGTTTCCAGATATTCCATTCACTTTCAGGCGCTCCGCAAGGATATTCCACTGTTTCATGACAATATAGTATCATACAACGCCCGACCTCGACTAAAACATTAATCTAGACGCATCTTAACTGGTGATAAATTCAAAATCATGAGCTGCTGAAGCATTCAAAGGCAAGGATTGCCTCTAAATACCAATCTCGCTGATTGTTTGTTCATTTCATTAAAATATAAATTATTAAAAGATAGTCTACTGGTAATACATGCCATTTAAGGCATTGTTCCAATCAATATTCACACTGGCAAGGCAGTTGAAATGAAAACATTTGAATTTCCTGACACTTCCGTTGTTAGCATTGCCACAGGCAAACTGTAGTAGAACCATAGAAATGCAGCGGGTGGGGACTATTTCAGTCAAGCTCCGACGAACATTGTAGGATGCAGAGCTTATGATAAAACTTGTTGATGGAACAGTTGTTACTACATTGATTATATATTTTGGAATGGAAAGGTAGCTACTGTTTATCGTTAACGGAATTAAAACCGTCATGAGGCAATTTGCAGCTTATTGCTGTTTTAGTAGCATTGAATTGACAATAAAGGTAGTTATTCCCATTAGTGTAATTAAACAGATAATATAGTTGGTTTACATATTGAGCCCCATTAACATATATTAATGTTAATCAACCCTTCGAAAGTTTAACGGTATGTGCATGTTATTGCATGTTCAGTTGGGATTACCGCAATAACCCCTGTGATTACGCGACAACTTGCTAACCGTAACAATACGAGAACGCGATAATCATGCGCCACTTCACACTGAAATGATCAAAGTGATAAATTAGCTGCCGTGAAGTAACATTACGAGAGGGTTTTTTTCTGGGTCGCTGTGAGATTGAAGCTGGTTTCATTTATAAATTGACGGGTTGGGTTTACTTTCGATGGAGTTTTCTTATTATATTGTTAAATAGCTTACAGGCTTTTGCGATCTGCCTTGATTGAGCAAGACTGCAAAGACCATGCAAATCTTGAAAACACATTTTGTATGGGTTTCTTAAGGAACTAACGCATTCTAAGATCCGAATTAGTTCATTATGCGCTATATGTTTTGTGTAATTCATGTGCTGAAGATTTCAATTAAGCTAATTCCAGAGTTGAGGATAATGAAATGTATTTTGCTGTGTAAATGGATTAACACGTGTCCTTCATTACTCCATATGAGAACCAATTGAGCATATCACTTCACTGTTGGACGTTATTAATTTTAAAAAATGGTTTCACAATGTTATGGTCGGGCAGAGACTTACTGTGGGTTTTGTCTTTTCTAGTTCATAGCATGCAGTCGTGTCAACGCTCGGAGGGTTTCTACTCATGTCTTTTTATGCCGATGCATTCCGAACATCTATAGCACTGGTGGGCAATGCAATTCATCAAAATGATTGACTCTGTCTAAATAAGATACTTTGAACAAATGCCGGAGTCCAATCACCTGATTAACGTTATTGCGTTGCCAGTCTCGTCCAAAGAAGACTTGTCATCACCTGACGGCGTTTTTGTTTATGGCCAACAAGACCGATTGCTCACAATGTGATGTAATTCAGCTCTGGTAGCACCGATACAAACCACTACAGCCATAGCTGTCCATGAAATAATCCTTGCAAATGGTTTCATTCTGAAACTAAATCGGAATAACGACATCGAGAACTGCATGTGCGCTACATTTTGCATCGCACGGAAAAGATACAAAGATTGATGTAATATTCGTCGAAGTGGTGTTTGGTCATACAGGATGCAGTTTAGCGGTGTAAATAGTATAACCGTCTGATATCATATGACGGACCACACGAGATATCTTGGGTATAGGCGCCTTTAAATCACAGATGCCAACTACAAGTCTGCCACCGTAAAACAGTTCCGTATAAATTTCCGCCATGAATTTACCACACTCCGCTAAATTGTAAGCAAGAATAATGATTTTTCCTTCTGTCTGTTAAATACTCATAATGACAGACTAGTTTGGGACGCCGAAACTGATATCTGGCAATGGCTGGGCTATTGATGACAAAGTCGTCACAAGTACAGGGGAAATGTACTGTCATAGGCTTATCAACAAAATATTACCTGAAAATATCCACCGCATGTTCAGCTTCTTGACGTTGCCATGGCAATAGTGTTAAAATGTAAACAACAAATGGTTCGTGTGCATATATATTATATATATATATATATATATATATATATATATATATATATATATATATATATATATATATATATATATATATATATATATATATATATATATCTATATATATATATATATATATATATATATATATATATATATATATATAATTTGATTAGTATGCCTGTATGTGATAAGGCATCTAAGTCGCCGCCTCAGCTCCAAATCTATTATGGGGTGCTTTCCTTGATATTTGTAAGATAAGCGTTGATGTATTATTTGCTTGGAATATGAACCATTCATTCAAAGGCTTATTACATATTTTCAGAAGGGCAAGATCCTTCGAATCAAAAGTGGTCAACTACTTAAATCTGCATAGACACCGTTCAACGTTTGCAACTGTTATACGATAAGTGATCTCAAACTGCCAGTCTGCTTGCTTACACTGTTACAGAGATATTATGCTTTTCAACATGAAAGTCACTGCCCACAAGTTTCAGCGAGTTGCTCGCCGGCACATTATTCCGCACATTATTATATATTCGATTCATTAAAAGCACGTATATGTAACGCTGGTGCGTCACTTTGCAAGAGAGAAGTTTTGATCAAAGCAGGAAATTATGATGCGTGGTTTCTATCTATTCGTTGTGTTGGGTAATGTTGTAATTGTACAAACGTTACATTGAGAGACAATCGTCGTCTTAAGCAGTTGATAAGATACAAGCTCGTTTGAGCTGCTCAATTCGACATACATTTGTGAGCACAAAGTCGGTTTTCTCTCTAGAAAAGAACGGCATTTCAGATAAGTATTCAATGTAAATCATTGAGGGACACATAAGCAGATATATGACCGATTATATATCACGCGGTAACATGTTTCATTGCACGTCGAATAGCACATTAACATGTATTTACCTTGATGGTGAAAGTAGTGATATTCATTAAAACTAAAATCTATGCACAATCACTTCATTTCATCAGAAAAGTTTTGATCAAAGCAGGAAATTATGATGCGTGGTCCATCGTGTAATTTTACAACTTTTGTGTGTGTATTTCGGTCACGTTCCTCAGAATTAGCATCACATATACGACGGTTTTTGTAGGTCAATGGTCAGTGCTAATTGATAAATGCTAATGTTACCGGTTCCGTGTATGTTTGGTAATTGACAACATGGGGGTTTATGTAGTTTAAAAAGGCAAAGACGATACACCCATAGTCACAACACTCAAAAGGGCGAGTAATATTATACATATATTCGACCAATAATCTTGCTGTCATTATATTGGACCGTTCTCTTCCAACGCTGATGAATGCTTTAGCACACTCTTACGCTTCGATCAATCTTGTCCGAAAGTGGTAATCACAGGTGGTTTAGAAATATCCCAATTCAGATGGGCAAGCTCTATTTCTCAATTAACAAACTTATATTGGCAATTAACAAACTTATATTGCCAATTAAACGATCTTCGACCAGCTCTATGACTGTCTCATATACTGTAAGGATTGACATTATAAAAACAAATGACACATATTGTTTAAAAATGTAAAATGATTGAATAATGAGATGCAGTATACATACATGGAACTGGCAGCAGAAGAAATTCGTAAAAAGAAAAAACATTCGAAAAAGATAATACGTGGGGTATTTTCCATCGACCAATAAGATTTGCTTAGCTTTTGCAAATTCTTATCAACACGCCTTGTCAGTTGGCAGTTGATAAGTAGATTTACAGCCTGATAACCCAGTTCTTTAGTTACTGTGCTTTTGATTGCAGGTAACAATAATTTCCCTGCTACTATGCTAGCGATACAATGGCGACATGCATTTCACAAATGCACAACATGTCACGGACGTGACAATGATTCCTCTTCACTGATTCGGCTAGCCCTTATAACACTATTTGCTGAGCCTGATACCTTATAACATAACATGGGAAGAGCCGATAGTTCACTGGTTGCCGGATGTTAATTCTCCGATAGGTTCAACTGCAAATACGAATTACATGAGACAATATTATATAAGACATGGTCTTTTGACAACAACAAAAAGACTTTAAAGCGAGTAAATTGATTAATTGCTTTGCTTGAAACAAGTAACGTTTTTATACAACTAGCTTAAGACAGCCGCTGAAGACGTTAGCGCCCGCACAGTCGCATCATTTTAAGCCGATCACTCACAGGAGGAATTTACAGCCAAGCGCATTATGCTGTGAATAATACCAACACCAAAAGACCATAGCCTGGGGCTGTCAAATCAAGTTCAAATAGTTTGGTTTTTTTTACTTCCAAACTGACTGATGCTTTTTATTCTGTAGAAGATTTAACCTTGGTGACAACTATCTTTGTGTGGTACGATAATTACATTAACTATGCACCAATCATTAACGTTACTACGTGTCACATCTTATCGGTGACATTTTAGATTAGAAAAGATCAGTGGCATCAATTCATTTTTCCGTTTTTGCAAGGATTAACTCAGAAAGAAAAGTGCTTTGACCACAAGCTGTGAATCACCGGCAGCTAAGTAAACCAAATGTGGATGGTAGATATACAAATATCACATAAGCACATATCTACAAATCTAAGGTAAGCCATGGCCCGTTAACGTCAACTGAACCGCACGTAGCATTAACGGTCAGGTATTGGCAGCTGAAATAAATTCAATGGGTATTATTATTCGGACCATAGCTTTGTTGAGGTCGCCGTTTTAGATTTGCAGAGCCATCGCTCTTCCGCACTACGGCATCAATGAATTCCAATTAGTCAAACTGATGTTTACGATCCGTAGGCGTGCATGAGAAGTTGTAAACAACCGTTAATTAAATTGTCAGTTTTGCAAAGCCAAGTAGTACAAAAAACAGTAAAGCGATCAGAGACATAGACATCTTTGTCGATGGTTTATTGACAGGAACCTAGTATCTATCAACTGCCCGGTCGTTTGCAATACCAAGAGTAAATCCACTGTGTTTGATACTAGGATGGGTTGAAATATATTGCATAATTATAGTGCGATCGTCTGCCACATTGGTGTGGAAAATATCTTCCTTGCAATACAAATTAATTTGACATTCCTTAAAATCTCTAACATAAATAAAACTATTGCATCTTTGGAGAATATGACTCCAGGGCCTGTCAAAACAAGCATTACGCAATGCATATCTTAGTGCTTTCTTTTTTCAAGGCGTTATCACCTGTATTTATTCTACTCAAATACAAGCTTACATCGTCTCGGCGTATTGAGATTTAAGTAAACATCACTGCTAGTCAATAGAACTTTATTCATTGCTAAAAAGCTTTTTTTAGAAGAAATCCTGTATATGTTTGCGTTACGTACGTTAAATTATGTTCAATTGATCCAAGCTATCGCGAGCGTCATGGAGAAGCAACCGTTCATACGAGTCCCGTGATGTAACACAAATAAGGCTATTGCCAGTGGTTCAGTGGTTATATTGATTGATCAAATTTGTACGTAAGAGTGGGTTCGCATTATCAAAGGCAGCACATTAGGATATAGCCCACCGTTCATGTTAAATATTTTACTAGCGTGAGGCCATGTGGTGAGTTTATCACTAGCTGAGTAAGTGTAATGTCCCACATGCTACTTCACTTGAGTGGAAGTGACGAGACGTGTAAATAATGGATGATTGCTTTGATAGTTGCATTGAATTGACAATATCGGTAACTAATCATGTTAGGAAATAGCATCACAGAATAGAGTGGCTCCCGAAATGGGGCGCTTTTGACATCTATTTATGTTGAAAACCCTCCGTAACGTTCAATGATACTGCTGAGGGATGCCAACACGTGTCAGATCAGATTATCATCGCGTACTTAGAAAAGCAGAGCCTATTTAATGCACGTACATCTAAGTGAACCAGCTAACGAAAAACGCAAAATTAATCAGTATTGCTAACCGCAAAGTAACAGATAGTTTATGTCATAAAATTATAAGAACCTAATTTATTTACCCGAGGGGAGCAATGCTCAAATACATGCGCCACAAGTGGGACTCATTAGTAAATTATTTCTTGCATTATCGCCTGATCAAATCAAACCTCACTTAATGTCCAGCATGTTCACTAACATATACCAATCGACAATGCTCACTACTGTGCATCATTTCATTGTAATGTATGTGTGAAAGCGTGTTGCAAGATTGTGAGCCTATTGAATTCATTTATTTATATTGCTACGCAATTCATACTGCTTAGAAATTGCTCCGTCAAAATCTGATCGCTAATCCCATTATACGTTGTCACCCATATATTGATAGAGTTTACGAGTATGTGGTTGACGCCAGCATTGTAACAGCATTAGCCGGAGGAAGGTGCTATATAGTAATAGGCTTTGCAGACCAAAGTCATTTTGTGAAAGAGAGTGTTAATCCAACCTAACATTGCCAAATTTTCTCTCCCCAAGTGCTGTATACTCTACAGTATTCATGGTGATTGGACACGCATGTGTGACTTGATTGCATCAGAGACCTCATGTTGTTTTCTGCTTTTCTCTCAAAAAATATTGTAGCGTCACTTCCGGCATATGTCGGAACCAATTGGAACAGGGTCCCGAATCAAGCGAGCTCTGTGAATACTAATGCTGTTCTTATATCATGCCCATTTCCAGTATTGCTACATGCCGACCGCAGAGTGGTGGCTCAAGTTCATAAATATATATATATATATATATATATATATATATATATATATATATATATATATATATATATATATATATATATATATATATATATATATATATATATATATATATATATATTCCATAAGAAAACTGAAGTTTAAATTAGATATTCATTGGCTACTTGATGTCGTTAATCTGCCACATTGAGAGAGACTATAGATATTGAAATTACAATGAGAAGGCTTAATTACCACAGAGCAAATTAATTGAGAAGCCTACTTAAAAGTTTACAATCAGATATGACGCAGGCTTCGAAATCAAATTTTGATCACGTATAATCACTCATGTTGTGTTTGGCAAGTGATTGTATATAAATGTCGGTCTTTCGGTGATAGTTTGGGTCAAATCGGAAGGCTTGTGTGAGCTTATATTTCCCGAATCTACAAATATTTTAGTTTTAATTACATATCCTTGTACATTCACACAACCCAATGAAGCATCCATATGTTAACCCATTATGCGTCGCCGTTATGATCAATTTCTTGTAATATACACTTGCATTAACAATTTCTTCATAGCATATGAGTAAATGTTGATCAGATTTGTAGTTGTTTTTATGGATACTTTAAGAACAGTTGTTTAAAATATATGAAGTAACATGAAAGTAATAGAGTAGATAGAGTGTATGTTTCATGAATGGACAGGTAGTTAGATAAGCGGTAATAGAGAGTGAATTACTGTGCCACAGCGTAGATGAAGCTATTTGGGACGAGGGATCCTGTATCTTAAGGTGATAGGAGCATGAATGGGTCATTTACAGCATTGGTAATCATCCGGAAGAATACAGGTTCAATTTATCTCCAACCAATGACATTCGCTTATGCTAACTGTTGGTAGTGTAGAAATTTGCGTTGATTTGATAACTCGGATGCGTCTAATAAAATTGTATGGGATACGCCATGGACGAGGAGATATTGTGAAATCAATGTCACTGTCGATTGCAGCATCGTACTACAACCTCGCTTACTACTCTCAGTGTACACGTGTGTATTATCTATGATCAGCGCTGTATGTCAATAAGATGAATCATTTATATGGTGCCAGGGTATTTGGGGTTTATTATAAGATGCTTGCCGAGGCAATTATCATCCGAAAGCCTGCCGTTCTGACAATATACATGGCAGGTTGAGCCCGTTACGGTGATCACAGAACACCGTATGCGGAGAGCATATTTTGAGTAAATGCCAATGGGTATTAGCTGATATATAATAATCATAATGATAGTAATCATCAACATCATCACCATTATTATCATCTTCATCATTGTCATCATCATAATCATCATCATCATCATCACCATTTGAACCAACGACGACATGACCAATAATGTGATCCATATCAGTCATGATTATGATGAGCGCCAGTCTTTTCGTACCACGTGCATGTGAGCAAAATATTATTGCAGTGAATGTGCCTCCATAGCTATATGTTAGTTATCGCATGGTCACGTGGTCCCCATATCACCCACGTGACCATGCGATAACATGATTATCGCGATGGCACCTACACGCGATAATCAAGCACGACGCTGTCTCCTAAAAATGATAATTAGCGTGAACCTATGTTGTGTAAGGTATCTGTCTGGGACCTGTAAATATGAGAGGTAGTCCCTTAATCCCTCATTCGGCCTCAGCTGCCTGTCATGATGAATTCAACTTTAGGAGATCTCGAAGATTTATCTTTTTTCGACTCTATGCTTCAATACTTTGTTGTGTGAGACCTGCCGAAATTTCCAAACTCCGGTAATCAGAGCTCCGCCGACTTCGCCGTTGTTTGATGTTAGCAACACTGTAGCGCAGTAGACACAGCTCGGCAGGTGTTACAATTTCGTGCCTCAGCATGATTCCGGGGAGATGGGATAATACCGTGACTTCTCGATGAGCGCTACGCAACCTGATTAGCGGCAAGCAAGCAAATGACTCTTGAGAAAACCTTCGCTTTAAGACTTGTTAAGTGTGTGTAATATTAAGAATCTCCGTAGTGTTGTCATGCTAGAGCAGCGGTGCTCTGTGAGGGACCATCTCAAGTGAAGTTGTTTCTCGGTGATATATCGACACGGTTGCAGTTATCGCATGGCAAACTGTGCGTTTGAGGTGATATGGGAAAAAGACCGAGCTTTTTCTCGAGCTCTTATTGGCTGAGAGTAGGGTGCCATGCGATAATGCAGAATATCATGGTGTACTCATCACCCTAATAAACATTTCATTGGTTTAGCCACCCCGGCTGTTTAAACTAAAGGTTTCACGCGGTACACGACAGCTTGCCAAATCTAGCCAGGTCATTGAATAATTTTATCGTGAATTGGTGTCACTATTCCAAACACTCGCTGTGCAAACGATCATATCTGACTAACCTGTTAGGCGCAAGAGGCAGCGATCGTCAAATAATTTCAGCACCCATACTCTCAAGCAAGCGACTTAATTAATCCATTTTTATCGTAGCTACAGTGTCATGATAATATATAACCTGCCATTATATCAGCTTTGTAGGCAAAAACTTCAGATTTCATATCACACTGAGTAAACTGATTAAGAATCCGACTAGACGGGCAAATATTATTCAGTCAACAAATTGATGGCAAAATCGAATTCTAATATGCGGAATATTTGCATATGAATATATTAACGAGCCGGCATGCAAGCTGACTCTCAGAATTGGACTTTAGGTAAACTATTCATGAATGATAGTTTCCAGATACTCCATTCACATTCAGGCGCTCCGCAAAGATATTCCACTGTTTCATGACAATATAGTATCATACAACGCCCGACCTCGATTAAAAACATTAATCTAGACGCATCTTAACTGATGATTAATTCAAAATCATGAGCTAGTGAAGCATTCAAATACAAGGATTGCCTCTAAATACCAAACTCGCTGATTGTTGGTTCATTTCATTAAAAAATAAATAATTAAAAGATAGTCTACTGGTAATACCTGCCATTTAAGGCATTGTTCCAATCAATATTCACACTGGCAAGGCAGTTGAAATGAAAACATTTGAATTTCCTGACACTTCCGTTGTTAGCATTGCCACAGGCAAATTGTAGTAGAACCATAGAAATGCAGCGGGTGTGGACTATTTCAGTCAAGCTCCGACGATCATTGTAGGATGCAGAGCTTATGATAAAACATGTTGATGGAACAGTTGTTACTACATTGATTATATATTTTGGAATGGAAAGGTAGCTACTGTTTATCGTTAACGGAATTAACACCGACATGAGGCAATTTGCAGATTATTGCTGTTTTAGTAGCATTGAATTGACAATAAAGATAGTTATTCCCATTAGTGTAATTAAACAGATAATATGTTTGGTTTACATATTGAGCCCCATTAACATATATTAATGTTAACCAACCCTTCTAAAGTTTAACGGTATGTGCATGTTATTGCATGTTCAGTTGGGATTACCGCAATAACCCCTGTGATTACGCGACAACTTGCTAACCGTAACAATACGCGATAATCATGCGCCACTTCACACTGAAATGATCAAAGTGATAAATTAGCTGCCGTGAGGAACATTACGAGAGGGGATTTTTCTGGGTCGCTGTGAGATTGAAGCTGGTTTCATTTATAAATAGACGAGTTGGGTTTACTTTTGAGTTTTCTTATTTTATTGTCAAATAGCTTAAAGGCTTTTGCGATCAGCCTTGATTGAGCAAGACTGCAAAGACCATGCAAATCTTGAAAACACATTTTGTATGGGTTTCTTAAGGAACTAACGCATTCGAAGATCCGAATTAGTTCATTATGCGCTATATGTTTTGTGTAATTCATGTGCTGAACATTTCAATAAAGCTGATTCCAGAGGAGTTGAGAATAATGAAATGTATTTTGCTGTGTAAATGGATTAACACGTGTCCTTCATTACTCCATATGAGAACCAATTGAGCATATCAGTTCACTGGTGGACGTTATTAATCTAAAAAAATGGTTTCACAATGTTATGGTCGGGCTGAGACTTACTGTGGGTTTTGTCTTTTCTAGTTCATAACATGCAGTCGTGTCAACGCTCGGAGGGTTTCTACTCATGTCTTTTTATGCCGATGCATTCCGAACCTCTATAGCACTGGTGGGGGAGATTGGCGGGGGGAGCGAAAAGGCAATGCAATTCATCAAAATGATTGACTCTGTCTAAATAAGATACTTTGAACAAATGCCGGAGTCCAATCAACCTGATTAACGTTATTGCGTCGCCAGTCTTGTCCAAAGAAGACTTGTCATCACCTGAAGGCGTTTTTGTATATAGCCAACAAGACCGATTGCTCACAATGTGATATAATTCAGCTCTGGTAGCGCCGATACAAACCGCTACAGCCATATCTGTCCATGAAATATTCCTTGCAAATGTTTTTATTCTGAAACTAAATCTGAATAACGACATCGAGAATTGCATGTGCGCTACATTACGCATCGCACGGAAAAGATACAAAGATTGATGTAATATTCGTCGAAGTGGTGTTTGGTCATGCAGGATGCAGTTTAGCGGTGTAAATTGTATAAGCGTCTGATATCATATGACGGACCACACGAGATATCTTGGGTATAGCCGCTTTTAAATCATAGATGCCAACTACAAGTCTGCCACCGTAAAACAGTTCCGTATGAAATTTCCGCCGTGCAATTTACCACACTCCGCTAAGTTGTAAGCAAGAATAATTACTTTTCCTTCTGTCTGTTAAATACTCATATTGACAGACTAGTTTGGGACGCCGAAACTGATTTCTGGCAATGGTTGGGCTATTGATGACCAAATCGTCACAAGTACAGGGGAAATGTACTATCATAGGCTCATCATCAAAATATTACCTGAAAATATCCACCGCATGTTCAGCTTCTTGACGTTGCCATGGCAATAATGTTAAAATGTAAACAACAAATGGTTCGTGTGCAAAATTTGTACAATTACACGATGGACCACGCATCATAATTTCCTGCTTTGATCAAAACTTTTCTGATGAAATGAAGTGATTGTACATAGATGTTAGTTTTGATGAATGTCACTACTTTCACCATGAAGGTAAATACATGTTAATGTGCTATTCAACGTGCAATGAAACATGTTACCGCGTGTAATATAATCGGTCATATATCTGCTTATGAGTCCCTCAATGATTTACATTGAATACTTATCTGAAATGCCGTTCTTTTCTAGCGAGAAAACCGACTTTGTGCTCACAAATGTATGTCGAATTGAGCAGCTCAAACGAGCTTGTATCTTATCAACGGCTTAGGACCATTATTGTCTCCCAATGTAACGTTTGTACAATTACAACATTACCCAACACAACGAATAGATAGAAACCACGCATCATAATTTCCTGCTTTGATGAAAACCTCTCTCTTGCAAAGGGACGCACCAGCGTTACATATACATGCTTTTAATGAATCGCATATATAATACTGTGCGGAATAATGTGCCGGCGAGCATCTCGCTGAAACTTGTGGGGAGTGACTTTCATGTTGAAAAGCATAATATCTCTGTAACAGTGTAAGCAAGCAAAACTGGCAGTTTGAGATCACTTATCGTATAACAGTTGCAAGCGTTGAACGGGTGTCAATGCAGATTTAAGTAGTTGACCACTTTTGATTCGAAGGATCTTGCCCTTCTAAAAATATGTAATAAGCCTTTGAATAAATGGTTCATATTCCAAGCAAATAATACATCAACGCTTATCTTACAAATATCAAGGAAAGCACACCATAATAGATTTGGAGCTGAGGCGGCGACTTAGATGCCTTATAGCATACAGGCACGCTAATTCCATTTATTGCCGGTATACAGCATCTTGACCGCTATAAGTTTAAGATGTAATACATCGATAATGTTGAAAACATTATGTCATTTACAATAAGAACGCTTGATGCCAGTGTTTTATTGTTTCAGTAGCTACTTTTACCAAAAGAATAATAGATATTACTGATTTTATTATATAAGAAGAATAACATATATGCAACTAATCACACATAACTGATATGGAATGACAGGTGGTGCCTGTACATCGCAAATATTTTGCATTACAATAAAGTTTACTCAGCTGTCATTAAAGGTTAATTTGTATTGGTGATAGGGTAGAAAACTACATTGGATAATCTGATAACACCGGGTTCTCTCACGCTATCCTGACAAGCGAATTGCATATGCAACGCCAGATGCGCATTATATACTCCACTGAACAGTACCGTGCTTCGACAGCTGGTAATTATCCAGTAATTGGCTACTGGTCGCCTTGCGTCGGAATATATATATATATATATATATATATATATATATATATATATATATATATATATATATATATATATATATATATATATATATATATATATATATATATATATATATATATATATGTGTGTGTGTGTTTGAGTGTGTGTGTGTATTTCGGTCACGTTCCTCAGAATAAGCATCACTTATACGACGGTTTTTGTAGGTCAATGGTCAGTGCTAATTGATAAATGCTAATGTTACCGGTTCCGTGTATGTTTGGCAAATGACAACCTGGGGCTTTATGTGTTTAAAAAGGCAAAGAAGATACACCCATAGTCACAACACTCAAAAGGGCGAGGAATATTATACATATATTCGACCAATAATCTCGCTGTCATAATATTGGACCGTTCTCTTCCAACGCTGATGAATGCTTTAGCACACTCTTACGCTTCAATCAATCTTGTCTGAAAGTGGTAATCACAGGTGGTTTAGAAATATCCCAATTCAGATGGGCAAGCTCTGTTTCTCAATTAACAAACTTATATTGACAATTATCAAACTTATATTGCCCATTAAACGATCTGCGACCAGCTCTATGACTGTCTCATATACTGTAAGGATTGACATTATAAAAACAAATGACACATATTGTTTAAAAATGTAAAATGATTGAATAATGAGATGCAGTATACATACATGGAACTGGCAGCAGAAGAAATTCGTAAAAAGAAAAAAACAATCGAAAAAGATAATACGTGGGGTATTTTCCATCGACCAATAAGATTTGATTAGCTTTTGAAAATTCTTATCAACACGCCTTGTCAGTTGGCAGTGACAAGTAGATTTACAGCCTGATAACCCAGTTCTTAAGTTACTGTGCTTTTGATTGCAGGTAACAATAAATGTTCCCTGCTGCTATGCTAGCGATACAATGGCGACATGCATTTCACAACAGCACAACATGTCACGGACGTGACAATGATTCCTCTTCACTGATTCGGCTAGCCCAAATAACACTATTTGCTGAGCCTGATACCTTATAACATATCATGGGGAGAGCCGATAGTTCACTGGTTGCCGGATGTTAATTCTCCGATAGGTTCAACTGCAAATACGAATTACATGACACAATATTATGTAAGACATGGTCTTTTGACAACAACAAAAAGACTTTAAAGCGAGTGAATGGATTAATTACCTTGCTTGAAACAAGTAACTTTTTTATACAACTAGCTTAAGACAGTCGCTGAAGCCGTTAGCGCCCGCACAGTCGCATCATTTTATGCCGATCACCCACAGGAGGAATTTACAGCCAAGCGCATTAAGCTGTGAATAATACCAACACCAAAAGACCATAGCCTGGGGCCGTCAAATCAAGTTCAAATAGTTTGGTTTTTTTACTTCCAAACTGACTGATGCTTTTTATTCTGTAGAAGATTTAACCTTGGTGACGACTATCTTTGTGCGGTACGATAATTACATTAACTATGCACCAATCATTAACGTTACTACGTGTCACATCTTATCGTTGACATTTTAGATTAGAAAAGATCAGTGGCATCAATTCATTCATCCGTTTTTGCAAGGATTAACTCAGAAAGAAAAGTGCTTTGACCACAAGCCGTGAATCACCGGCAGCTAAGTAAACCAAATGTGGATGGTAGATATACAAATATCACATAAGTACATATCTACAAATCTAAGGTAAGCCATGGCCCGTTAACGTCAACTGAACCGCACGTAGCATTAACGGTCAGGTATTGGCAGCTGAAATAAATTCAATGGGTATTATTATTCGGACCATAGCTTTGTTGAGGTCGCCGTTTTAGATTTGCAGAGCCATCGCTCTTCCGCACTACGGCATCAATGAATTCCAATTAGTCAAACTGATGTTTACGGTCCGTAGGCGTGCATGAGAAGTTGTAAACAACCGTTAATTAAATTGTCAGTTTTGCAAAGCCAAGTAGTACAAAAACAGTAAGGCGATCAGAGACATAGACATCTTTGTCGATGGTTTATTGACAGGAACCTAGTATCTATCAACTGCCCGGTCGTTTGCAATACCAAGAGTAAATCCACTGTGTTTGATACTAGGATGGGTTGAAATATATTGCATAATTATAGTGCGATCGTCTGCCACATTGGTGTGGAAAATATCTTCCTTGCAATACAAATTAATTTGACATTCCTTAAAATCTCTAACATGAATAAAACTATCGCATCTTTGGAGAATATGACTCCAGGGCCTGTCAAAACAAGCATTACGCAATGCATATCTTAGGGCTTTCGTTTTTCAAGGCGTTATCACCTGTATTTATTCTACTCAAATACAAGCTTACATCGTCTTGGCGTATTGAGGTTTAAGTAAACATCACTGCTAGTCAATACCACTTTATTCATTGCTAAAAAGCTTTTTTTAGAAGAAATCCTGTATATGTTTGTGTTACGTACGTTAAACTATGTTCAATTGATCCAAGCTTTCGCGAGCGACATGGAGAAGCAACCGTTCATACGAGTCCCGTGATGTAACACAAATAAGGCTATTACCAGTGGTTCAGTGGTTATATTGATTGATCAAATTTGTACGTAAGAGTGGGTTCGCATTATCAAAGGCAGCACATTAGGATATAGCCCACCGTTCATGTTAAATATTTTACTAGCGTGAGGCCATGTGGTGAGTTTATCACTAGCTGAGCAAGTGTAATCAAGTCCCACATGCTACTTCACTTGAGTGGAAGTGACGAGACGTGTAAATCATGGATGATTGCTTTGATAGTTGCATTGAATTGACAATATCGGTAACCAATCATGTTAGGAAATAGCATCACAGAATAGAGTGGCTCCCGATATGGTGCGCTTTTGACACCTATTTATGTTGAAAACCCTCCGTAACGTTCAATGATACTGTTGAGGAATGCCAACACGTGTCAGATCAGATTATCATCGCGTACTTAGAAAAGCAGAGCCTATTTAATGCACGTACATCTAAGTGAACCAGCTAACGCAAAATTAAAAAGTATTGCTAACTACAAAGTAACAGATAGTTTATGTCATAAAATTATAAGAACCTAATTTATTTACCCGAGGGGAGCAATGCTCAAATACATTCGCCACATGTGGGACTCATTAGTAAATTATTTCTTGCATTATCGCCTAATCAAATCAAACCTCACTTAATGTCCAGCATGTTCACTAACATATACCAATCGACAATGCTCACTACTGTGCATCATTTCATTGTAATGTATGTGTGAAAGCGTGTTGCAAGATTGTGAGCCTGTTGAATTTATTTATTTATATTGCTACGCAATTCATACTGCTTAGAAATTGTTCCGTCAAAATCTGATCGCTAATTCCATTATACGTTGTCACCCATATATTGATAGAGTTTACGAGTATGTGGTTGACGCCAGCATTGTAACAGCATTAGCCGGAGGAAGGTGCTATATAGTAATAGGCTTTGCAGACCAAAGTCATTTTGTGAAAGAGAGTGTTAATCCAACCTAACATTGCCAAATTTTCTCTGCCCAAGTGTTGTATACTCTACAGTATTCATGGTGATTGGACAAGCATGTGTGACTTGATTGCATGAGAGACCTCATGTTGTTTTCTGCTTTTCTCTCAAAAAACATTGTAGCGTCACTTCCAGCATATGTCGGAACCAATTGAAACAGGGTCCCGAATCAAGCGAGCTCTGTGAATACTAATGCTGTTCTTATATCATGCCCATTTCCAGTATGGCTACATGCCGACCGCAGAGTGGTGGCTCAGGTTCATAAATATATATACATATATACATATATATATATATATATATATATATATATATATATATATATATATATATATATATATATATATATATATATATATATATCTATATATATATATATATATATATATATATATATATATATATATATATATATATATATATATATATATATATATATATATATATATATATATATATATATATATATATATATATATATTCCATAAGACAACTTAAGTTGAAATTAGATATTCATTGGCTACTTGATGTCGTTAATCTGCCACATTGAGAGAGACTATAGATGTTGAAATTACAATGAGAAGGCTTAATTACCACAGAGCAAATTAATTAAGAAGCCTACTTAAAAGTTTACCATCAGATGTGACGCAGGCTTCGAAATCAAATTTTGATCAATGTTGTGTTTGGCAAGTGATTGTATATAAATGTCGGTCTTTCGGTGATAGTTTGGGTCAAATCGGAAGGCTTGTGTGAGCTTATATTTCCCGAATCTACAAATATTTTAGTTTTAATTACATATCCTTGTACATTCACACAACCCAATGAAGCATCCATATGTTAACCCATTATGCGTCGCCGTTATGATCAATTCCTTGTAATGTATACTTGCATTAACAATTTCTTCATAGCATATGAGTAAATGTTGATCAGATTTGTAGTTGTTTTTATGGATACTTTAAGAACAGTTGTTTAAAATATATGAAGTTACATGAAATTAATAGAGTAGATATTGAGTCTATGTTTCATGAATGGACAGGTAGTTAGATAAGCGGTAATAGAGAGTGAATTACTGTGCCACAGCGTAGATGAAGCTATTTGGACGAGGGATCCTGTATTTTAAGGTGATAGGAGCATGAATGGGTCATTTACAGCATTGGTAATCATCCGAAAGAATACAGGTTCAATTTATCTAGAACCAATGACATTCGCTTATGCTAACTGTTGGTAGTGTAGAAATTTGCGTTGATTTGATAACTCGGATGCGTCTAATAAATTTGTATGGGATGCGCCATGGACGAGGAGATATTGTGAAATCAATGTCACTGTCGATTGCAGCATCGTACTGCAACCTCGCTTGCTACTCTCAGTGTACACGTGTGTATTATCTATGATCAGCGCTGTATGTCAATAAGATGAATCATTTATATGGTGCCAGGGTATTTGGGGTTTATTATAAGATGCTTGCCGAGGCAATTATCATCCGAAAGCCTGCCGTTCTGACAATATACATGGCAGGTTGAGCCCGTTACGGTGATCACAGAACACCGTATGCGGAGAGCATATTTTGAGTAAATGCCAATGGGTATTAGCTGATAAGTTTGTCAGAAAGAATAACAGCACCCATGGACAACCCCATGCTAGATGAATAGAAGGACGTAAGCTTATGACCGTCATTTGTCAGTTGACTCGCTGACGGCTGACAAGGCACTTGCTTAAGCGTCAGGGATTAATCTAGCCCGAGATAAAGTATTTAATACCAATATCGCTTGGCATTATTGTCAACCAGTGTCATTTAGGAAGCATTCAAGTTGACCAAGCAAGAAGTAAAAGCAAATTCAAGGTTTTCAAGGCATTTGGAATCGTGGGATAGTTCTTTGATGTATTTTGATCTTATGTGTCAAGAATGTTCTAGCTAAATGTCGATTAAGCTTGTGCTGTCACCAATATCAGTGTATACACCAGTTCATAGGCAATTGGCAGCTTCATATTGACCTGAACGTAGCATACCAATTGTCGCTGTAACATTATGGTTCATTGTGGCATTTATTTGTGCAGACATTAATACATTGACAACATTCATAACGTCAGGTACAGTATAATCGACATATGTACAATACATAAACCATAATTGGCATAATTTCGACGTAGCCATTGACATTCGTAGCAGGCTTGTTGCTTCTCAAAATATGCTGACCTCAGCGCCTAGTCAATTGATGGTATGAGATGCACTGAATGCGTATGTAGCTGCAATAGTGGGAAAATGAGCAAGTCATTTGCAAAATACTTTATGCTAGATGAAGGATATTGTTCAATCTGTTGATACCAATTGGACACATTCCTACCATTAGAGCACAGTTCCCGCCAACTCATAGGTATGTTATATAATGTACAGTGCGGATATGCACGGTCTTATATAATGCATTGCTGGTGCAAATTCTGGGAATAGAGGGACACGCGTATGTGGCTTTTGTTCCATGCTGAAGTAAGCGTGGGTGATTGACAACACGTGTGCTAATGTGTTCAAAGGACGCAAACGCCCTCTGGAACTCAATTTCTCAAAAGGGCTCAGCAGGTTTTTATGTTTCAATAGTAGATCTATGTTTCACATCTTTCATAACAAAAATGCAACGAGCGCTAGAAAGTACCTGTAGGTCATGGAGTGTGCCAATTTTTATGATTAGAACTCCGCCAACTCTGGGCAATGTATAATGCATCCAGAACAACATTATTCTTCTCTAATGATCCTATTTGGTAATTAATGAATCGTTGTACGAAACGTTCTCCTCCTTAGCGTTATTATTTTCGTTAAAAAATAACTGACTTAATTTGCCAACCATGTAAATGTAATTTATAGCGGAAAGATACGGGTTAGTTGTTGCCAAGTTTAAATCGTCTGGCCGAAAAGTTTGAATTAGACATACAAGTGCTTCCCATTTCAAATAACAATAACGCATTATTAGCTTATAAGAATTTCTCATCAAGTGTACATGCGCCAAAAACACAATATGCATTATCTGTTTAATTTCCACATATTTTCGGCGCTGGTAAAGTCCTGTTTGTTTCTAAAAACCTAACCTTGCCGATGCTCTAAATGAACCCTCAGTGCAAATAATCTTACGAGTAATTATCATATGATTATACTTCGCATGATAAGATACGTTTTTCGAGTCTATTTCAGCAATTACGATCATGCCGTGTAGAGTTTCAATCATGATGATGTTAGCGTTCGTTTTATATGGTCGCCATCACAAAAGTTCGCAGCGTGTTGGATGTGAATCGGAAACCTTTCTCGGGGTATGGACGAGACTCTGAGAACCAACGATATTGAAGCTCACTCCTCCTGTGCTGCTAGATCAAAAAGCGGGTTTAGATTCAGCATTCGCAGCACTTCGTCGCTTTGTGAAAACGCCTTTTTACAAACTAGGAACTAAATGTGTGTGAATACTCTTGCTAAAGTAACTAAGACAAACATTCCGTAATTTACGAAATGTAAACTCTTGTTCTGCTAAACAGCTTGGATCATCTATCATATTGAAACACTCAATTGTGCTCGAGAAAAATAAAATCGAAATTAACTCCTGCAGACTCAACATATACATTCGACGAACGACTTTTTAAAGCATTGGTTTGGCAACTTCTCATATATAACCACAAATTCAGACAGATGTCACTTCATATACGATGATTTCGCGCCCTTGAAGAAACCGTTGTCGAATATGCAGTTTACTAACTGGTCGCCTTAGCATGTTTATAATTGCGAACTACCGAGCCAGCTTCCACTTACCAATAGCGACAAGGCGATCTTATGAACCCTTCATGAAGCAATGTGGGATCTGTAAGCAACTACTTATGTTTCGATGTTTGTCATTAGCGTAGAAATGTGAATGCAGGGTCTTTAGAATCGTATATCATTAGATTATTCCTCCTACATTGCCACTGCGATAATATATTACACAAAAAGACTCAATTCGTGTAGTTATTGGACAATAGTTATACTTTTTTAAGCCAGCAGTTTACTAGTAATCTAGAAGGAGATCAAATGAGCAATCGTCTGTTTATACAGTATGACTAGAGGAATTCTTCTTCTTGTTATTTATATCTTGATCTTTTACTTATAAACTCTACTGCTTTAAATGAATAATACTACTTTAATCAGTCGCCAAATTGCAACCAACATAGCAGCTTTTTCGCTGTTACACTGTCGATTGTTTTTGCTCTTTAAACATCGTCAAATGAAAGATTCGGATTGAAACTGGACCTCTTTCAATAGTCGAGTGCTATGAATAATACAACCATCGGAAATAGTGAATGCCCAAATATGATATTCCCGTTTTACACCCGTGCATTTGTTTTTTATCTAATATGTGACAGCATCATTTAACGCATCAGTTAATGCTGGCCTGTCCATATGATGTGCTGTATTAATGAGCGAATCGATTTACAAGATTAACTTACAGTGGCAGGAAATTGGGTGTACCCCTTGATTCAACCTTTTATGGTGCTAATGCTAATACAAACAGCATGCAATATTAATGTGATGCGATGGTATATAGTTTTTGTCAACGGTTTCGATACTGTGAAAAACTGAGCAAGCTTTAAATGAGCCAATGTTAACGATTCATCAGAGAATATTCAACGGCATTTGATTCACATACAACCTTCAAATAGTTCTAAATACGGAATCACACAAGGTATGACATGAACCAATGATGGAGTAATGAAAAGAGACAGGGATTGTCATAAGGCACAGCAGAACAATAGGATACTGAACAGCAAATCGATAACACTGACAGGATTTGTTGTAAGTAGTTACTTCTTCTTTCTTTGGTGCTCCAAAGTATTACATGCGAGGTATTGAATACGTTCAATGCTGTTCTCGGGTATCTGATTGCAAGTATTAAGTCAACAAGGCATGCAAACACATGGTATGCCCTAGCAGCATTTACTGGTTTTCATAACCGTATTAAAAAAAGTTATGATAATTAACATATTCTGCAGCTGATTTACCGCGTCCATAACACTGGCAGATAAGCAACTCTAGGTGGAGGTCAACTCGTTTTGTCAAAGTAATTCTGGACCTAACTAGACAACCATCCTTGCGTTTGGTTTGAAGCGGGTTTATGTAACTAAGAGCTCAGTGAGTTGTGATTATTCGACATCAATCCCTACTTGTAAGGTCGCTATGGCTATATGTGACAGGAGGGCGATTATGATATGGTGCGTTGCGTTGCACACGTTGTATGTCAGGTGTATCCCAGGATGATAAGAAGAAAACCTATTGCTCGAGAATGCTGATGATTGATGCATGGCAGAGTTATTTAGAATGTTTACAAATTGATGTACTGTATATGTTTACTATGGTGATATAGGATACAAGATCGACAATGTGTAATTCTATTGCGGTACACAAATCACATTACAAGCACTGTATGTTGAATGTTATAACTCGCTGATTGGAAATATACATATTACATGAGGATGCAGGCTATTGATACATGACAGCAATATATAGATTGTTCATATAAAAACACGCAATGGATGTAGAGCGTATGAAAGCCTTCCCAAGGTGTTACTTCCAAACTGCAACATTCTTACATTTATAAAGATAGTTGTTATGTCCTTTGTCCTACAATAATATGTAGACTTATGTAATGTTTATATTTTGCACTGCAAAGCGCATGAATAGGATGGAGTATTGCAGACAGTGCATTAGGGATTGTTAACCAGTTAAACCATCATTTAAATCTAACCCCCAAATGGCGGTAATGATTGGATCATGTCGTTATACCAAATTACGACATCATGTAGTTGTACCAAATTTACACCATAATGTCGTAATTCAGTTAAAACCTTTCCAATGTTGTAGTCCGCAGATGACTTTACTCCTAGCATTTATAACAATGTTTGAGGCTGGGATATGTGCATTGGTAAGTATCGTTCAAATGAGTTATATCAAATACTTTTCTTTACTTACTAATCGTTGTTAGTTACAGTTATATACCGATGTGAACAACACCTATCGATGCGTCAACAGTCGCATTCGAGTAATACCTGATCCATGAGTGTTGCCTTTACGTATGATGCAACTGGAATGACATTATGTGTCAATGTATAATAAAAAGAGTGACAGCATGCAGACAAGTACTTGAGGATCTTAAATGACTGTGCCGTTTGCGTAACCATTAATCATTATGATTCGCACGCAACAGGCGGACTGGCAACCTTTCTGACACTCGTTTGTTTAAGGATATTTGTTCAGGTGGCGGTGAGGATGTTCTGTTGTCTTGATGCTGTCTTAGCTCTAAGAGGGAACTTATAGCTCTTAAAGCATAACTTTATCCTAACTAGCTATCGGTTTATGTGAAGCGGCTGGAAAGGATGCGAAAGGAAGCGAGGCTCTGAGGCACACAGTTGGTACACACAACGCCACCGAGTAACGCCACGGAAAAGCTAGTCGTCTGTGATTGATGAAATGAAAACGGCATGTAAATGGGCCTGCTGAACCAACAGGGGAAATGCGTTGGGAGAAACATAATACAGCAGCGCCGGCAAAATACGCGGGCAGGCATTACAAGGAGTGCCTTAGATCTTACAGCACATGTTTGATCATATTCAAGCGATTTGTGCTACTTTAATTGTTTGTCATCAAACTAAGGGATAGCAAAATCAGCAGGTACAATACAAAATGTCATGACACATTTCAAAGACTTATTACTACAGATATATCAACACAACGGCACATATCTGGGGCAGCGTAAAAGGACCTGCCAATCTATATCATTATTAACCGACACAAAATAACCTGAAGTAGCAACATGTTGCTGCAACCAAGGCTCTGTCCCGGAACGTAACGAAATACCATGTGATGTGTAATTCAGTCTCAGCGAAGATGAGGAATACATCATAAATAGAAACGGTCCCATCGGCGACAAAACTGAACACCGAGAGCCGAGCGTCCAGAAATCATGCTTTCTCCGCTGAATCTGACCTAGTTGACACTGAGCTGCATGTGTACGGACATGACAGTAAGGTGGACACCTACAGTTGAGACTATCCATTACACTAGTTGACGTGGACTTATCTATGGTTTTATTCGCAGTTTTGTCATCTGTTGAGCACACGTCATTCAAATACCCATATAATTAGTAACGAGTTACTACCACTAGCAAGTAGAGCAAAATACACATGGCTTCATGTTACGATGAACATACTTGACTAAAGTGCTTTGAATAAAACATTAAAGCGCTGTATATAGATTAGTGAACACCATGACTGTCAGCCAGATGCGTTTAAGCACTTCAGGTATAATAACTGCTACTCAAGTTCGTCAGTCGATTTGCTTTCCTGCTAAAACAATCCTGTTATGGATCCTATTTTATAATGAAAATATTGATGACATTTTGATTGAAGCATTACATCTCGAACACAATGCACTGCAACACAAAATCAAAAGGTTTCGTACTGCTGCACGAAAAGCGACACCAGAAGATATGATAAACAGGTGGTTTTGCACGCCTTCCAATTAGTTCAGTCATCTATGAGCATTACACATTTGCATTGCTATGATTACTTGTTAACGTAGCTATAGACTTTAACCAATATCATTTTGTAGTTGCTTGCTTGTTCAACAGATGGAATATGAGCAAAATGGACAGGCATGTTATTACTTGACCTGCTTCAATGAAACACATTACATCGAGTGTATATTCTACGAAGCAACAGGCAATATGCAACCTAATAGGATCTAAGGGGGAAACTTGCGTGGCAGTCTATAGATTCATCCATAGACATTACACGTAGATGAATAATTGATAAATCGTTCAGTAGGATCGATCAATCTGTTAAGCTTTCTAACCTCTTATTAATCCAGAAAGCCGTGCATCCTGTCTGCCGGTTAACAAAATACGTATTATATATTAGCACACAAACGACTTCAATGACGAGCACAGATACAGAGCTGTCGATGATTAATGCGAGCAAACTTTTGTGAACGCAAGGAGATTGCTCTTCTTCATCTTCTGAACTGATATATAATAGATCGTTAATATTCACGACCTTATTCTCAAATATGGCTGGAAGTGTTGTTACCATGCTTATATTGCCTTGCAACGGGCATTTGAGAGATGGTATTGAGCACGAAAACACCGAGATGATAATGGACATATCGATAACAGCAAGAGAAATATGCAGCCTGTAGATATGACGATACATCTGCGGGTAAAGCAATAGTCTAAGCGGATAATTCGCATGTAACTTATTATCAATGCGCTGCTATATAATACATGATTAATAACACATAGCAAATGTACAGAGTACACATTGCCAACAGACGCGCGAGGCTACTTTGCCTTCTCGTAACATGATTTTCGTTGTAAACGAACCTTAGTCATTTACAGAGATTGAGTGAATATTTAAAGTCCTCAGCAACAAAAAAAATCGTATGAGATAAATTGCCAACAAATTGTATAACCATTGCGAGGAAAAAATCCTTTGGTTGGCTGTACTATATTCTTTTCAGAGTTATAGTAAGGCTTAATAATTAGGTTTCACAATCATGATAAAACGTTGCAATCGCAGTTACGATACTATTACTGTTTAGAGTCTGCTCTTAAATGTTATCCAAAGCCACTTTATTCACTGGACCTTCTCAATGACATGGTTAACTTCACATGGGCGGGAAATCGGAGCAACATATATCTGTGTAAGAGCTTTGACATGCAACCTGCAGTTTACGGCGGTGAGTGCTTTAGATTCGAGTGCAGGGGATTCAAACGAGCAAGCAATTCATCCGACGTATCTTGCATTAGTATCAGCCCTAGTCAGAACTTGTTGCTTTTGCTACCAATGAGCTGTATGCATTGTCTCAATTTATTGCATTGTCAACTCTAATACAGAACAGTTGGGCATTTTGCGGCCACTGCAGTGGAGGTGTGGAGCTCCAGCAAATTATAGGTTTTGCATCAGCATCGCATTATTTGTGATATTCATTGCAGATATTTATTGATGGTTAAGCTTATTATTTCGCTTTATTCGCTCGTGCTGAAACTTTATAACATCGTTTCCTGTCGATGCATTGCGTTCAATACATATTGTCGATGCTAGTCACAATTCATGCAAACATGCACTCTGGTAATGCCTTGATAAAAATTATTAATTAATTTGGGGAAACAATAATCTATAAGTCAATATGATCGACAAAATTCTAACGAGCATATCATATAGTGTGTTGTACAATAAGCGATAGGTGTATGTTTCCTCGGTTACAGTGAATTTTTGACAGAAAACAAACTATTTTCCTCTTTTATTGGCGATGAATTACTTTTTGAGAGCAGTGTAGCAGGGCATTGCACATATTTATACAGCTCACCCTCAATCGCACGATGAACTAATGTCCCTTCTTATTGAATGTAGCAAGAAGATGTTTTTATGAAGCACCCACGCATAGCTAAAGCGTCGGAAACTGCTGCTTTGACAGGTCGCAGCTCACCAGGCATTAGTCTTGTTACTGTTGATTTAGTAAACCAAAACTCACTGTGTAATCGTTTCTCATCCTTAATGCTGGAACACTTTTTGGGGTAAAGCAGATGTGGGCCCCTAATTTCTTCAAACAAGGCGTTTATCTATCGCCAATCAATTAATTCACTGCAATGTTTGCACACACACACACACACACACACACACACACACACACACACGCTCACACACACACACACACACACACACACACACACACACACACACACACACACACACACACACACACACACACACACACACACACAGCACATATACGCCCGAACACTTCCATTATCTCTCTGTGTAGAGACGATGCAGCAGCCCCTGCCAGCATTTATGTTCGAATCATAAAATAGTGCGCACGTAAAGAAAACCTTAAAGAACCCATCACGGTATATCATTCTCGTAGTCAAGGCATAAGCAAGTATGTCTCTATTGATGCAAATGGTTTTTTAGTACATCGCTATGAAATCAATAATTTGGCTTCGTGGCTGATAGGACGTTAATTGTACAATCACGTCCGCTGCTATCGCGGCATGATTTCATTACCATCTTGGTAGTTGTTAAACGACAACAGCATTCCAGCCGCTAAAATACTGAAGGTTTCGCCTTGCATTGGAATTGTTTTTGCTGGCCCTCAATGCAAACTGGCAATCAATATCATTGATCACCACAGTCAGTGGAGACGTATAACCCATAAGAAGCCGGTGATAAAGTTGACTTGCTGAAGTAGTCAGCTTGCATTTTGCAATTAGTTTACTCAAGCAATATCATAAAACTCGAAACGCTATGGGTGTCAAATATTGTGTTTGACTGATTTATGGTCGGGTAGTACGTTTCTGCGGAAATAATGCTTTATAAAGTACATGCTGTTGCTCTGCTCAGGAGTATATTTAGGTATACCTAAACGGTAGATGCATCGGCCCCATCGACATGGCATTGTGGCGGCACAGAACAACACAAAAACGGTTGAGAAAAAAAACCCGGATTCATATTTCGGAGCACCAATTTGATCGTTCTGGTGACAGTGAAATTTTGAGCTCAACAATGATTTTATTAGCAAAATCTGGCCATGATTGACCGTTGTTTTATATTCGTCAGTTTTCAGATCTACTGACTGGTGCATTCTAAACCTCCTTATTCGGAGAATTACCTTTCCAGGCATAACGCAATTTTAAGCATAATCTGATGACCGACGGTGCTTATTACCCATGTGCCACAAACATGCATTTTCAACAAAATATGGTGCGGTTTCACATCATGGGATATGCAGCATTACTGATGCCAACCGATTTATGTACTTATGTTTATAATGATTTAAGCTGTCGATGCACTCAAATGCTATCGATACATTATGCATTCGGGTTCCGAGCCCAACAATATTTTAACGGATATCATTGCATGATAAATCATAATGGAAACTAGACATGATTAGAGATATTTGCTTTGTTCATGCAATTGTGATAATGATAATAACCTTTGTGACGCTGTGATTACTGCTCCGAAAATATATCTTGAATCTGAAGAACGAGTCCACAGTAAAAACATTAATGTACATATTCTGAATGAAGATTTGCCCGGAATATAATTACTCATTCCCTCAACGATACGAACTTCATTGTAGACACCTAAATCTAATACAGAAAAGGCACGGTACTAACGGCGGACTACACCAGAACAAGATATGCGTTTGGAGTGTGACACGATGACACAAATTGACAGCGCACGTCGCGGGTTGTCTTGGTTGAACGCATGCTTTCAGATGATCCGCTGCTTTGAACAAGCCTGAGATGCCGATCTCATAGTTCAAAGTCGTTATTGCATTCACATGGGAGGGTGGTACTGTTGTGCACGGCAAAACGATGCCCCAGAACGGAAATGTAACTCTGTTAAATCTTCAACCAAAATCCAGAAATGGTGAAAGTGCATGGAAAGGTTAAACGTCATCGTTTATTGTAAATTAAGTCCCATGCCGCATATCGCTGCACCACTGATGACGCGCCTCTCCTGCGCCCACATTGACAATGGCGTCGAGTTAGGCGATTTAACAACTATTCAGCCAGGCGTCATGTCAGAGATTGCGACCCGACCGATTCGTTTTTTACCCGCCAGGCTGTGTCAAATAGCAAAAGCAGAGGAATCGAATTCATTCATGTTATTGTATATATATCCCTGCCTGCGTACTTGATGTGCATAGTGCTGTTTTAATCAGTCCCAATATTGAAACCACCATAGCAACGTTTCTTCGCGGCGACCTCGTCAGTTTTCGCTCTTTGAACATCTTAAATGGCAATTCCAGGTAACAGCAAGGCCCAATTCACAAATTGAGTGTGAATAATACCTAAAGCTCAAGACGGACGACATAAACGGGGAAGCAATTCTTAGACAGAATAATTGCTTGTCATAGCAAAGCACCAATGTAATCATCTTCATGTGAAATGAACCCATCCACTGCCGTACAGAAGTACATGGGCATCTTTAAGTAAGGCACTGTGTAATACGCAATCAATTATGTCAAAAGAAGGGCTTCTTTAAAGCAAATTCAGTCGCAAACATGAACGCATTGTCTATCCTTTCCAACAAGTAGACCGAATTCGTAATCACTTTAACTCAACAAAAGACCGGAGATTAACTGCAATGACTAATACCACTAGTGCGCACAGTCAAAACAAGCTCTGTCATAACGCGATCTCCCCATTTGCACCCCTCGATTTGCTAATTGATTCATAAGCTATGTCTGTGGTATATGAAGTAGCCCAGAGGCTTTTGAGAGTCAGACTGCTTGTTATGAATACAGTAGGAAAACTTGTCTGTCACTATGATGCGCTGTATAAACAAACAAATCGATTCGTAAGACACACTTGCAATGGCAGGAAGTGCGGCTTTCCCCTTAATTGCATATTTTCTGGTGTTCTAACTATGACAAAAAGCAAGCAATAATGATGCACCTTGGCTGTATGTATTTATTTGTTGACCGTTTCGGCACGGTGAACATAAAGCAAGATGTAAACAAGCCAATTTTACCTACTGATAATGGCACAAGCAATTATACCTACGGATAATGGCACAAGCAATTATACCTACTTATAATGGCACAAGCAATTATACCTACTTATAATGTCACAATGTGTGGTATTTGATTAACATGACTGAATCCAATCAACAAGTATCAAAAAGAACCGCATGGCTACTCGAGCTATGAAAGGAGCAAAAGATGGAGTCATGACCAAAGACAAGCAATCAAAACAAGCCAAGAAGAGCAACTTGAAACCGACCAACAAACAGGACAAATAATAGCACTGCCATAAATAAATCAAGCTTTGCTAGTAATTACGTCTCATTCAGCCTTATCGTTCTGTGTTGCACTGCATTATTACATGTTAATAATTTGAATAAACCATTTATATTATTGGGAGCCTCCTAGGCGAGCTTTCCCGTTAACGCGCAGTTACATGGGATATGCCCTAGCAGGCTCTTGTTAGTTGTCACAATGTCATTTGATAATGTTGTGATAATTATGATCATGTTTGCAACCAACTTTCGCATGAGTATTTACCTTGTAGGTAAACACTCGTTAATTCGCAACTCTCGGTGAAGGTCCACGTCCGTATGGTTGCATGAATCACATCTAGACTCATTATTAATAGTCTTTCTTACGTTTGGTTGGAAGCTGATTTTCGTAATTCGTAAATCAGTTTGCTATTATTATAGCACCCCTCATTTTATGTTAAGTATGGTTATATACGACACGAGGACAATAATAAGGTTAAAATGCATGGCTTTTAGCAAGTCACACGGCAAACATTGTTCGTTAATTGTATCACTCGCTGATGATTCCGCAAATTGACCGCAATATATAAAACACTGGTAACGAGCTCAAAGCGGTAACAATGTTGCATGGGATGACGAACTAGGTTGATAAAAGGTACTCTTTGTGTCCCTTGGCAGGACATTAGCACGGCACTGTTTTACAGCATATGTCATGTTCAGCTTGCCATGGTGAAGTATATGGATAGGGCATCAGCGATATGGGGCGTATTGCTTTACATGCAATCGTTAACGTACCCTACTGTGCAAGAGAATGATACAATTTACCGCTGCTCTTTATAGAACGGCGTTCCAATTCGCCTGGTAACGGATACGGCTGCCTCTTGAAATTTGCCTCATTTCATCCTTGTGGTATTATCCCTATTGTTATTAGGTGTATAAATGAAGTATGTCTACAAACCTGCGGTAATTGTTGATAGGTAAACGATATTAATTCAACTCGTCATGCCTAGGAATGATTTATTATACATTTTGAAATGCGATTGTGTTTGTTAAGCGATTCCATTCATACACAAACGCTTACATTCATGCTCTGTAATTACTAACTCGGTTATATAACTTTCTGTTTTGATACCTTGATATTATGTGGCCTCAAGGCTGTTGTATATATATCTGACACAACCCATAAGGCAGTGTTGATATAAATTCATTTCGTGCGGACGAATCTGCAGTTATGTACTATAACTGAATATATAAATAAACTAATTGTTGGCAGCTACATGATTAAGGAGTGAAGTGTGGGCGCTATTTAATCAACGTTTACGCTGACCTATCATTACCTTAGTTAAGGAATCAGTATATGATATGCTTACCCTCACGCCATAGGTGTCTTAATAGAAGAAGGTTGGTATCTACATTTCCGTATTTCCCTTGTGCCTACTTACGCGCTAAAACATGCCACAGGCAACGCCCGGTCACACAGTCAGATATTACCACCAACGATAAACCAAGTAAATTCTTAACTGAAAATTGAACAATAGTGATCCGTGAGCAGGTCCATTTAGAATATTTTAATGATTATTCTCAACATTTCACATCTAGCGGCCAGCGTTTCTTACAACCGGTTCACCGATTTGTAATATATAGCAATATCCAAGTCAAAGCAACATGCCCGATTCATACTGTAAACGGATTCCATACCATAATTTAATGGGTCGTGTTCATTTGCTCGTTGGATAATGTTTAGCTTTTGCACGTACACAAAGCAAGGATATCGGCTCAACAATGAACGTCAAATATATACAATTGAAACAACCTATTTGTGTGGTATATAAGAATATAGATTACAAAATAACGAGGTCTGTTGGCGTCCTTTATTATAAAGCAGCCAGAGTCTTATTTTCCGCGAGCATATGATCCAGCAGAGCATGGCTAGGATACAATATGAAAATCCGGCACTACCCATTACAATATGCAGACCATGCCAAGTCTAGGTCGGTTGCAAAAAAAGCGTACATAAGATATCGCTCGCAGATTTTGCATCGTGCCGAGTAAGTTAGCAAACTAAGCAAATACCTTAAGGTTTGAAATGACGACGAATTAACACAACTAAATTGCATCAAAAAGCGACATTACAGCATTATATATAGGCCCGCTAACGATATGGTATTTCAGCCAAATTGGCAGGCAAATCATCTTACGTATCTTTCTTATGCTTTAAATAATCCAGTTAGTCTCTATTTACCTCATATGCTGCAATACAGAAAATTTATTATTTTGTGGGAACCGCATGGTAGATCTAAAGCTCCAGCTAATAGTAGGTCTTTCATCAGCATAGCAATTTTGTAAACTGCGTAATTATATAATCTTGTGAGGCATTACATGTTTACAGTAAACCGGGAGTTGCGGATGCTCCCCATTACTGTAAAATAAACGATAAGTGGTTTGTTTGTCAGTTACTGTGAATAGATGACAGGAAGCAGACTACTTTACTCTTTAATAGGCAATGAATTACATATTGAGGGCAATGTTGTAGTGCTCAAAAAATTACCCTGTTTTGCAAGATAAATCAATGTTTCTCTCCTACCAAATTGTGATAAATTTTCAACAGCATTTTGAATAACAGCTGGAACGGTGTTATTTCTCCGCAATGTTGGGCCATGGATACGGATTAACCGAGCGGGCGTCATGTCAGGTACGCTATGAGTGAAAAGCAAAACATAACAAAATCCCATTGATTGAGGTGGGTCTTCGGTATTATTAACTCGCATGAATAACGCTGCTATAATTGATTACATCGAAGGCAAAGGCAATCGTATATTTAGGGATAATGGACAATACATGCTGCCTCCGAAAGCATACAAACACATGATCAAAATTTGAATTAAAATGTCATCCTTCGTTGATGAATTACACGAACTTTAAATTTGACCGGCATTCTTGGACAAACACTGTGCATTGAAGCATTCATTCATTGATTAATTTGTATGTTCATCTATTTTTTCATTGGTCATTTGCTTGTTGGTTATTTTTTTGATAACGAGTGCTGTAGAAAAAGTTCGATAGCAGTACCACTGATGTTTAATTACATACATGCATGTAAGTTAATCAGCGATGACAATTAATAATGCGGCCATTTTAATCTATCATTTGCTAACGGGGCAAGACGCTTTGTATAGGCTAAGACTGACTTACTGACTGACTCAATGTTTATATTTCATGCATCAGCACTTGTCATGATCGAATTAAGCCGTCACCACATACTGCAGACATACAGCTACCGATGATGTATATAATAAACGGGAAAAGCGTGCAGGGTCAAGAAAAGGCACTCATGCTTTATCACGCATTTTCTAACACACCCGTTACGTGCGGGTTTCCATGTAAAAATAGGCAAATCAGACTGAACCTTCAAATGTGAGTGACTAGGTTTCTAACTTTAATGTATCAGGTGATTTACTATAGGGAATTACGTCTAGGATTGAATACGATGTGCAACAAGTCTTTGTATCTCATAAGCAGGGATATACTGCATGTCTTCTATTTTGGATATCATGATTTCTAAAATACATCTCATAACAAACAAAGATTATCCACATTGTGCGCAAGTTATGGTATGTGACCAATTAGGCAGGGGGGGGGGTGGTAATTAGCTGCAAGCATGAGTTAACCAGTGCAAAAGAGTCGAAAGGTAGCTTATATTTTTATATATATATATATATATTATATATATATTGCGCCTCATATATATATATATATGCCGTATATATATCTTAGCTATATATATATATATATATATAAATATATATATATATATATATATATATTTGTGTGTGTAGTTAGGCATGTATTGCGCCTCATAAAACGTCGAGGTATGCCGTGCGTCGAGATACTTAGCTTCATGGCTGATGGACATAAACTTGAACATCGGGCACACTTCTCATCACATTTGTTGCAGTAGTAGGACGATAACAGCACCCAAACCGCGGAAATGCTAATTGTGCCGCCGTGCTTTGTAATAGTTATTGCTTGCCCTCAATACAAACTGTCAACCACAGACAATAATTACCACTGTCGCTAAACGGATAACCAACAAAACGCCGATAATACTGTCGGCATGCTGCGGATGTTGTCAACTTTCGTTTCTCAATTGGGTTATTGATGCAGTTATATATATATATTATACATAAAATTTATATGGGTATATATATATATATATATATATATATATATATATATATATATATATATATATATATATATATATATATATATATATATATATATATATATATATATATATATATATATATATGTATACATTGTGTTTGACTTATATTTCGTGTGAAATAGATACAAATAAAATAATATTATGGCTCCCTGAAAGTAGATACGACGTTTTGTGTGTGTGTTCCGACTGTGTGTGCTCAATAGACTTAGGTCGTGTCCTAAACGATCAATATGAATGTGGAGCCATGTGATCGACTTCTGGCTCATATTGTTCAATTTTGAGCTAAACATACTTAATCTGGGTAATGTGTACTGTAGGCGATTAATGAGAGTAAAATAAGTAATAATAGCAACTAAATATTTTCAGAAAACTAGCCTTAAAAGAATTGTTCATTCAAATACGATATTTGGTATGAATGATTGTAAACTACTAACCTAATCTTTCATCATTTCCTATCAACATAGCAGTACACTCGCGAATCACATCGTATGCTCTTTCAGGTTCTTTTATACGCTAATCCAGTGTTGTTCATTCAATAAATGAGCAAACGTCTCAATGGCATCAAACATCGAGAAGGTGATTCAGGCAGCTTTAATTGTAGCGATGGTCCGGCTGAACGGCAGAAAACGAGCAGCAATTGCAAGGTATTATAATAAGCATGTTACCCGTGTTATCGTCGCCATGAGTACCAAACTCATCCATCATAAGTTCTAATCAGCTCGGCGTTGTGAGATATTAATTTGCAGAATAAGCAATCCATCAACAATAATGCATTATTTTACCATATTAGATATGTTGAATCGTGAATTATCAATCAATGTCAATAACTCATTAGATAACTTGAAAGCTTATTGTTTTATTTCACTATCCCTCTCAAATGCTTATTGATTTCGCTTCTCACTCATGGGGCTTTGGGATTAGTTGCAATCAATAACTACTGAACCATGCCGGATTATGCCCGTGATCGTCAATCTGCTATTCGACAATGGCAAACGTGACAAACTCTGACATCATCAACGATTTCCATCTTCATCCATTTTTAGATCTACCAACTCGTACATTATATAATCACGTTAGCAGATGTCTCGTAACAACATCGGCTCACACAAAAGCATTGCGGCGAAAAACCATTCATATCCTTGGCGAATGCTAGTGACGGAAATTTACGTTATTCCTTGGCTTAACGATGTAGTATATAAAAATTGACAACTTGATTGATAAAAATAAAAAGTAGGAATCCTGGTCATCATATGTTATTGGATTTTTCCATGATAAAAAAAAACCTGCATTATTGATGTGAAATAATTGCATATAATTTGCAGCGCACATGAAATATGAATATTAGGCGGGCGTTTGAGTGAACATCGACTGATCCCATCCGTCATTGAGAACGAGTCATAAGAGAGTAAGGGATAAAGAGGGGAGACGGAACCATTAATAAATAAATGACATTAACGTTACAAATATATTTCATTTACATCAAGGTTTTCTTTTCACCATTTAATGTCGTGATGTTGGTGTGGAAGCATTTGACAATATAATGCTAGGCGTTTCTAATTATCTCTGACCAAGCCAACACATTGATAAACATTTCGAAAACATGGGAAAGGTCGTGAATGAAGTGGCCTGAAAACGTTAGAGGCTGGTGGAACTCAAAGTGACCCACGCAATGAATTAATCAACCTTTGTTGTATCCAATCAGATTGTGCCACGTTAAACTGCGCACTGAAGAAATCAACCCCGGTCGCAAACAAACAGAGCGTTCGAGCTCTCGGATCGCCGTCATATCAACAACCTGAATTACGCTAGGGTTATATAGTGGCTGAACAGGTAAACTGATATTTATGACTAATGTTAACGTAATTGGTTTGAAATAATACATCTTACCAAATGATAAAGCAAACCAATGGTATGGATTTGAGAAGTGTATTGTCGGTAAGTCGATACGATACAATAGCAATAAGTGGAATGCATATCACGATAATACACTAAATCAATTTACAAATATATTAATACATTAGTTAAGCATATCATAACCAGCGCGCCTGGCCATTAATTATGCTTTGATTGTTAATATGTAAAATTGCTAGTGGCTGTGTTCAAACACAACATACCTCTTTGACATATTTTAGAGATTTACCAGAAGCTGAAGGAATGCATACTTTAGATTCACAATAGCATATCGATGTAAATCGATAGCATTGGGCTGCTGGGACGGCAAAAGTGGTCCCTGGTTTTTCCATTGGCGATGCGCCGAAATGCGAATGCAATGCGAATGGGTTAAATTTGCTTTCGGGTTATATGGTTGTTTTTTTTATTTGCAACTCTGTGCGCTCTTTGTAACAGACAATTTATCGAGGCCACCTGAAAATTTCCGGCGTCTAGTGGACCACATTAGCAATTATTTTATGACAAGTTGTTCTTACCACCGGATATTTTTTATTCTGAAAAACAAAAACTCTGCTTGATCACCTAGTCGTGTATTAACAGTTCTAGTATTTTCATAAATCTGGCTGATGTTAAAACAGTATTAAACCACGGGCTGATGTTACACAAACCAAGAGACCCACAGAAGCTGAAAATTCCCGAAGACATTTATATATATAGATATATACAAATACAAAACTAGCTGTGAAGTTGCAATTTGCGAAAGACCCCTCAGTGTCAGGAAAGGAGCTACAATGAATACTTTAAACAGGGTTCATGTTTGACGAATGAGGGAATATATTTTACTGAATTGTTATATGCTATTAATTACCTATTGCATAGACCTCTCAAATTTGCAGCTACCTAAATTTCTACCCTATTGCGATATGATGAACTAACCACCTACTACACTAGTCTTTGCAGATTGCTGCCATCTGTACTCGAAAATAGGCGAAGTCGATATCTGAATACATACATTTTACGAAGGTTTTACAGCCAATGCAGCACGAATATATTAGACGAAAACAATGTCGTTGGTAGGACCGCGGCTTGAAGAGAAAGGGGTGTCTTCTCTCTGGATTAATTTGTCGATGACTGCTATGCAAACAGCAAGCGCTGCCCATCTGAACTTGCGTTAACACTGAACCACAATAGCTTTAGCGAGGCATGTACACGAAAATGCACTCTCGTTTGCAAGCATACTCAAGTCATCCTCTACAAACTTACACAATCCCTACGTTAACCCCAACATATAATCTGTCGATCGGGCTGATAAGTGGTTGTATATATTGTAGGTCTTCAGTAAAACGAGTGCGTCCTAGCTTTCTTAAATGCGGTCACCTCAGCTTGGAATTGTAAAAAACCATCCCATATATAATGTTATCCGTTAATATTCTGTATATACTCTTTGCTCCTATCGCTTGTGCAATATGAATTTACTAAACACTGACCACAGGGCTCAGCCTATATTTATTTCAAATCTTCATGATGTGCCAAGTAAAAGGGCGAATTAACATTATACTTGCTGACCTGCTCTAAATATTAGTCAAAAACAATAAGAGCTTCGAATGATGGCAAAATGCAATAAAGCACATAGAACAGAGACATATTTAGAGATAACACGAATGTCCATTTGAATATGGGCTTTATCGACGCAAATATGACGACCAAAATCTTCTTACGGAATTTCCGAAACGTGTCATGCTTAGATGTAAGCCCAAATGTCATATAATGCATCTGCATAGACTTATTACTAGAGAATAACCTTTCCCAAAAATATAACACACTTGTAACGTAATAAGATGATTGACAGTTATTATTACGCATCAGTGTCCTCCACGGGTGTATCTTATTAAAACCAATGGTGCTAGGTGTAGTGCAGCTTCACATCATCGGCAGTGAAAATTTTTACTCTACAAATACCCCCTCGCAATGAAGAACGAGTCGACTCTTATAACATGTATTGTGTTGTTCCGAACATCCATAGACCTGGAATATGTTCACTAGTACCTTCAACAAAAAAATGCTACTTCTAACATGCCTGAGATGCCAATCTCAAAATTCAAAATTGGTATTACAATCACATTGAGATAACTGTACTTTTGTTCAAAACAAAAATGTAACCCTGTCAATCTTGAAAAATGAATTATGCCTGTGGTGGCGATAATCAATGGAGAAGATTTAAATGATACTCGTTAGCGAAACGGTACAGAATGCAATGTTCACAGCAACTTACCAGTTGGTGTAAATTATTAGATATACAGAGGGAAATATGGACCGCAACACGGCGAGAGTGTCGACAGGAAATACGTCATCGTTTATGGTAAGTTAAGTCCCATGACACTTCCCATTACATTGCCGTTCACTGATGACGCGCCACTCCAGCGCCGAATTGAAGATAGAGTTGAGCTAGGCGTATAAACTACCAGGCGGCCATGTTGTTGCCCACCGATGGCAGCGGGGTGATCTTTTGTAGCCTCTATTAAGCAATAACGGAACTGCCTACAACAATTTATGTGCCATTTGTTATCATTTGCGAAGAAATGTCATTCCTAGGTCGCATAATTGCCTATAAAATCGCGGAGGAATATTCCGGCTAATTAGATATTGTTACGGCGACCCCATGCCGAAGCGTAAAACAATTACAGCAGAAAAAAGTATTAAGGTTAATGCATGTATTCATTAGACAGTAATTCACATTTTATAGGTAGCAGTTTGCCTGTTATCAGAGAGATCCACTCAATGAGCAACCGTCGGTTTAGTTAGCAAGATCAGAGGAATCCCGTTTCTTCTTGTTATTATATTTATATCCTTACCTGTGTGCATTAGGTCAAATTAAGACTAACATAGCAGCTTTTGCAGCTTCAGCGTCTGTCTTTCGCTCTTTGAACATAAAAAAACGCAGATCTAGATGGGAGCAGGACTCCATTCAAAAATTGTATGCCAATCTCCAGAGAATGATAAGTCAGGGTGTTGGCGGACGACATAAACGGGGATGCCATTCTGAGACAGTATGATTGATTGTCGAGGCCAAGTACCGTTGTTATAATCTCCACATAAACAAAAACCATCCATCGCAACTTCTAAGCACATAGGTATTATCAAGTATTAAAATGCGTAATAAGCAATCAATTTTTACTAAAATTGGCGTTTTATAAGCACATTAAGTCGCAAACATGCACGCATTGTTTATCTTTTTCATCAAGTAAGGACGATATATAATCACTTTAAACCCGTCAGAAGACGAATTGAACTTAGAAATGCGGCTATTGAAAATTGTGACGGCATGTTGTTGATCTGACTTCAATACAAGCTCTGTCATGATCAGATCTTCCCGTTTGCAACCGTCGATTTGCTTATTACTATTTCGCTGGTATATGATGTCGAACAGCTTCAAGCAATAGGAATGCAGAATGCCTGTTGTAAATACCTGCCCGACCAATATGATGCGCTTTATAAAAGAGCACCTCGATTCGTATAACAATCTATCGATGGAAGGAAGTGAGGCATTTCCCTAAATTGCCTATTTTCTTGTGTTTTGACAATGAAAACAGCGAGCAACAACGATGTGACGGGACTGTATATATTTGTTGCAGAAGTCTCGGTACGATGAACATTAAACGAGCCTTAAATGAGCCAATTATACTGACGTATGAGGAAAAAATGCATAGTATTCGATAATCATGACTTCATCCTCTAAGCATGTCTGACAAGGCTATTGAAACTATGAGAGGAACAAGACATTAAATAAAAGAAAAAATTCTATGTTACAAGAAAGGCAAAGAAGAACAACGGCAAACAGAACAACAAATATGCAAACAAGCGCAATGCCATAAATGAATTACGCTGTGTAAGTAGCTACGTCGCTTCAGCCTTATCCCCATTTGTTGCACTGCATTATTACATGTTGAGAATTAAACAGGCCTTTAATATGATTTGGAGCCTACGAGCTGATCTTAAACATTCTTGGTGACGTTATTATATGGGATATGCCCTAGCAGGCTTTCGTTTGTTTTAATTACTTCATTGATTTAAGTTGTGGTAGTTAAGATCACGCGCGAAAACATCTTTTATAGGAGAATTTACCTTGTAAATAAACACTATATACGCAGACATCATTACGTTTGGTCTGAAGGTAATGTTCGTAATTCGGAGATCAGTTAGTTTTTTCATTGGACACCCATCCCCTACTTTTATGTTACCTTTGGTGATATGGGACAAGGGGACAACAATGATAAAATTCATTGCTTGACACAAATCACACTACAAACACTGCTCGCTTATTTTATAAAAGATATGTTGGAAACAAACATGTTGCGTGAGAATTTAGATAAATTGATACATGACAGCAGTTAATAAAGCACTCAGTGGTATCGAGCGTATGAAAACATTCCCAAAGCTCTAAGCTACAACAATCGTGCATGTAAATGGGGGAATTTGGGGATAATGATAATGTGTGTGTTCCTTGGCACGACATTGCTCTCACTGTGTGATGGCCTAATGTCATGGTCACATTTTGCGATGGTGAGGGGCATGAATAGGGTATCAGCTATGAATGGCGTAATGCTGACAGTGGATAAGGGATAAAAACAACCTCTGTAGTTATCAACCAATATGCTATCCTAAATGTACCTTAATGTGTTCATTAATAGTACTGTGTTCCTATTCGCCTGGTGACGAATACGCCTGCCTCTTGAAAGTAGCCTCAAGGCAGTCTCTGTGGCACCACTAATATTGTTACTTGGTGCATAAATGAGGGAGGCCTGTAGACTTGTTATAATTGCTAATTGGTTAACGGATATTTCAATTTAAGTCAAATTTAGGAACCCAATGCGGAGATTGCCCATAGAGTGCTTTAACATCTGTTCGATCTCATAATGTCTACATTTTGTCACATGTCGTGTGACGATCATATGACTAACCCTATCATGTGCAGTTATTTTTATAAAAGAGGCCCTGACAAGACCTTCTCCGGCATTTGATGCACGAGTTTACTATATGCTAAATGGTCAGCTTCATGCCGGGATGAGATCCGATAAAATGACGATCACTGCAGTATCTTCTGCGAATGCGTGCATATAATATAGCTATGTTCTGCACTGCCATGCGTAGTACGACAGATATTTTGTTCACCTATGAATTAGGTTTTGCGTCCGAAGTTTAAGTCAAAAAAGTTTCATTCTCTAGAGATATAAGAACACTGCGCCAAAGGATAGCAACGTACGTAAATTATGTGGGACAGGCAAATTTGCTCAATCCTCGGTGTCGGAGATGAATTTACATATATTTGGAAATAGAATTTTGCTTGCTTAACGATTGGGTTTATTCAAAAACGCTTGCTATTTATGTTTTGTATTTTCTAACTCGGTTATATAACCTTGTTTTTGGATACCTCTAAGTTAGGCGGCGTTTGAATGTTGCATTTTTATGATTCTATTGTGACAATATCATATAAATACTACTTTTCGTTCGGACGAATCAGCTGCTAAGCATTCGAAAAGCGGTGTTCTGAAATACAGAAAATCCTTTGGAATATCTTTTTTGTTTGTTCTTAAATTGTTGGCAGCTACATGAATTGAGAAGTGACGCTTGGGCGCTATATCACTAACGCTTATACTGACCTATTCAACTGATCACTTATACTCCATTGCTGTATTGGTCGGAAGCAGGTCGATATTTAGATTAATATCAGCCTATCAAAGCGCTGCTGCTTCCTACCGTCTGTATGCTTGCTGGCTAACACAAGGCAGAGGCCACGCACGGTCGCACAGTCAGATATTTTGCCCTCAACGATTATCAAGGAAAATACATAACCGAAAGTTGAACAAAAGAGATTCCTATGCAGCTAATGTAAATAACTTGAATGACTGTGCAAAAATATTTCACTTCTAGCAGCCAGCGGTAGTGCGTGGGCAGCTTGTTGGCAATAAGTGACGAAATTCCGTACAAATTCCAAATTATGACAATAATTGGGGCGGTTTTACCACTCAATGCGCGTCATGCAAGATTGACGAATGCAATAAACCAAAAATGCGTCCCATCGCATTTACATTATATCAGGCAATTTGTCTAAGGACATCGGCTCTCTATTGAAGTGATGCAATTTCGCCACCCTTGGGTTCCATAAAGCGGCCCTCAACGATTATCAAGTTAAATGCATAACCGTAGTTGAACAAAAGAGATTCCTATGCAGCTAATGTAAAAACTTAAATGATTGTGCAAAAATATTTCACATCTAGCGGCCAGCGGTAGTGCGTGGGCAGCTTGTTGGCAATAAGTGACGAAATTCCGTACATATTCCAAATTATGACAATAATTGGGGCGGTTTTCCCGCTCAATGCGCGTCATGCAAGATTGACGAATGCAATAAACCAATAATGCGTCCCATCGCATTTACATTAATATCAGGCAATTTGTCTAAGGACATCGGCTCTCTATTGAAGTGATGCAATTTCGCCGCCCTTAGGTTCCATAAAGCGGTCGATAAGGGGTCTTAATATGAATGTCGCGTTGGTCCTTCGTTTGTTACAGAAGGGTACGCTTGAGTAGCACCCGAAGCATCGTATACAACCGGAAGTTACACCGTGCTTTGGAAAAGACATATTGCTCGGATGCATAATTCTGAGAGAGACACTGTGTATGGCATAAGGCCTTTTATATACGTTTGTTTGGTTATGGACAATACAGCATTTATATGCGAGGCTATGTTTACATCGTTCTAAAATGACTGAAATATGGTTAAAAAGGGGAGGCTAAAAATTAGCATCCGTGCGATGCATCTAGATCTAGTGATTGAATATACTACAAATCGTGTGTTGCTAATTTGAGGTTCCAGATTTCATCGATATGAATTACATTCAATCAACTGACCCCGGGATAGTAATACTTTCCATCTTTCTGTGCTCTATCTGCTGTAAACATTTCGTTACCGCTATATCGCCCTAAGCACCCACACCTACGAACACATATTTGACGAAAGGAAAATGGTTGTTATATTAAAAGAATAATGTCTACATATGTAATGAAATTGCATAATATAACTTGCATCGCACACATGGCTTAAAATTTTGCAAGATTAAACATTGGATCGATGAAAAGTGAAAAGTGAACTACTTGCAGTATGGTTATATAATTGCTCCTTACGCGCATAACCCATGGAAAATGAATAAGTGCATATTGGTCGCGAAAATTATGTCAGCACCTAGGTTGCATAATGCAAATAGGAAATATGGTTCGACGTTTACTGCGAATGGCTTCACTTGACATAAATTGCAGCCAAACATAAATGGTAAATGTTATAGCGCCTTGATGACCAATAAGAGTAGCCCTAAAGTTAAGTCAATATAATCTTGCTTCTGAAAACCAGACCGACCATTGTTAGGCTAACTGCAGATCACACAAATTTATACTACCACATGCAATATTATCGGTATGGATAAGTTAAAATTTGTATTAGGGTTGTTTTCCGTTATAGCTCCAGCTGTCGTAATATGTTCAATTGATGCAAATCATGAGTGGATTTTGTGATGTATCGTAAGAGTGGTGATGCTTTCTATTGTAGCGAGAATCAAGCTGAACGACAAAAGATGAGAAGCAATTGCATGGCAGCATAACTGGATGCCATAGCATGTCACCATGAGTACCAATCTTATCCGTCATAAGTTCTAATCAGCTCGGCGTTATAAAGTTTCAAATTGTAGAATTAGCGATTCATCAGCTATAATACAATATTTTACCACCTTATATATTGTTTATAGTCAATCCAACCGTCTCTGTCCGACTTACACTAAGAAACGTGGAAGTCCAGTGTCTTATTTGACCATTCCCTTCAAATGCTACATTATTTCTCTTCTTACTCACAGGGTTTTGTTGATTGGTTGCAATCATTGACAACTGAACCCCGACATATGGTGGCCTCCACTTTCAGTCTACTAACCGAAAATGACAAATGCGATAAATTGATAATTTCCATTTTTGTCCATTTGCACCATCTGGTATTTCATAAACCTCTTTAGTGAATGCCTCGTAACAACCTCAGCTCATATTAAAGAATTGCCTCGATGAACCTATCATATCATTGGTAAGTTTCGCTATTATTTGTCCTAACAATGTAATGCATATAAATGGACAACTAAATTAGTAACGATATTATAAGGACGTAGGATTCATGATCATCAAAGCCCACAACATTGATGTAAAGCAGTTGTATATCCTATGTAGCATCAACTAAGCAGTTCTCCTGAAACTAACTGTGCGGCCGCTCGATGTGAATCTGGGGTCGTGTTGTATATTTTCTGGTGGAGTTTGTATATCCAAACAACATCCCAACAGATTAAGAACGAGTCATAAACGGCTGCTTAAGTAGTGGCGGGAAAGAATAAAAAGAACAGGAAAGAGACTAACAATGATATAGGGTAAAGGGTTAAGACGGAAGACGGAACAATAAATATATAACCGACATTAGCGTAGCAAATAAAGTCCACTTCTAGACCATTTGGGACGCCTTTTTTTACTCTTTAATGTCGTGCTTTTTTGTTGTTGAAGCATTTGATAATGTAATGTCAGGATTTCCTGACAATATTCCATCATAACGCATTATAAATAATTTATCCAAGACTAAGGTCAAGCAAATTTGACAGTCATTGATTCTGCAACTGTCCGTCATCATCAAACCTCGCGACCTCTTCTTCTGCACCCACGAAGAGGCCGTGAATGACGTGGTTTGGGCAAATCTGAGTGACCCGCGGTAGTCAAAGTGAGCCGCGCGTTGAAACATTCAACTCTGGTCGCATCATTTCAGACCGCACCACGTTGTAGCATTCGCCAACTTTCTAAACAAATTAAAAAGATCATTGAGCATTATAGATGTAATTCTACAGCATTGCGCTGCCGTGCTTTCCGATTGGTTTGGTTACTGCGTTGTTTTGTGCACCTCTTGGTGCTTTTGGAATCTGACATTCGTACAATTAAACGAGGGGCTTGAGCAAAACGAAGCCACCAGAACCCCATCTGACGGCCAGTCACGTGGACCACATTATGCAATGCTCTATTTGATCGATGAAAATTATTTGGAATGACAAATGCACCTCTTGCAATTTGTAACTTCCTCATCCGAAAAACAGAAGTACATCTTCTCCCTTTATTATTTTGTTGTTCTGGGCCTGAACATTTCAACGTATTGCCAAACAATTAGACCACTACTGACTTTGCAAATATACTTCTGTTTAGAGATGATGATACATAACAGGCATATGTTCGAATACTGCCTATGCAATCGCTTTCATTCCATTGTTCTTGCCCGGCGTGTTTGCCTAGGCTCAATTGGATGACTATCACGTTCATCGAACGAGCACCAAGAGAAAATTATATGCAAACTATGCCAAGGTTGGTGGTTACTTTGTGCAGAGAATAAGGCTTGTTATTGTCCTTATGAGCAAATATGTGCCGATGAGCACGAGAGAACACGTAGATAACCCTGCAAATTCCGAGGATATTGGTGCATTTGTACTGCTGTATACGTCAACGCCTGGTGTCTAAACAGTCAACACTGCAGATCTAAACCTTCTGCAAAAGGCACATAGCACAATCTTTAGTGTACTCAGGTCAGCATACAATATGTCGATTGGTGCTATATATTAGCGGTCATATTTAAAACGTTGGATGCATCCTAGCTTTGCAACAAACGTTGTCAACTCAACGACTCATATATATTCATTTACTATTTTTATGTGTGCAAAGCAATTAGGCGAATTCATATATATACTTGCTCATATCTACTCATAATTATTAGGCAAAAACAATACTGGGTTATGAACTATAGCAAAATGGGATGAAGCACATGTAGCAGATACATGTTAATAGGTAACACGAATGAGAAAACGTGGTTCATTAATGCTAATATGACGCGATAAGTATGGAATTCTTAAAACGTGTCTTGCTTGAATATTGGCCCAAACGTCATACAGAGCATACACATAGATTTATTATCATAGAATAACCCTTACAGCGTTCCCTGGGAATATAATGCACTTTTAACATAATCAGATGATTGACGGTAACAACCGATGGCAACAGAGTTATGTCCAATGTATATACTCAGATGCTATCGATATATTAGGCATTCGGGTTCAATGGGAGATAATATATCTACGGATATCTTAGCATGGGCAATCGTTATGGGAACTAGCCATGATCAGGGATTTATGCATTGCTCGTGCAATTGTGATAATGATAATTACTTTCGTTTTTCTGTGATAACGTGATATAACTAACCTGCTGTTGCTCTGAAAATTCCCCCGCAATGAAGAAAGGCTCAAAAGTTGGACATTAATTGTGATGCGTCTATCCATCGACATGACATATTTTAACTCCTTCCATCAACGAAATACTGCATATTTAAGAAATGAAATTCTTCTGTCTACTCGTCAACCTGGCACATTAAAGGCAAGTTATGTGTCGCAGACTTTACCAGAACACGTTCGCGCGATATGAGCAAAATATTATGAAACACATTGAAAGCGCAGCGTTGAATATAACTGAACATCATTTCTGTGCTGCTAGTTGTATGTTCCAGATTATATCATTATGAATCACAATAAATCAACTGAGCCCGGGATATCTATAACCTCCAAATCGCTGTATTCTAAATGCTGTATACATCTCGAACAAGCCTTATCGCCCTAAACACCGTAAAATGCTACCAATGCAAAATGATGACTAAACAAATAAATATTTGACAATAGAAAATGGTTGTTACGTTTAACTGGAAAACGGTCCAAACGTAATTTACTTTGTGATGAAGGGGTAATGCACCAATGACGTTATTGCATTACATAACATGAACCATATACATGACAATATAGTTTGCTTGGTTAAACATTGAAACAAAGCAGTTGATAAGGGATAAGTGAATTGTTTGTGCTATAAAAGTATATCCGAACGTGACGCATATAGCCCATGGACTATTAATATGTGTTTATTGGTCAGCATCCAGGTTTCATGATGCAAATTGGCAATATATCTCGATGTTTACTGCCTCTGAAAACTGAAACGGATGTGGCTGCAGATAACATGAATATTAACTTCTAGCTTCAATATAATCAGTATGGATAAATTTCAATATTTCTTATGGTTGTTTTCATTTAAAGCAAATAATGCACATTCTTTATCATAACCCACCCACACCCCCTGTGTGATATTTTTATGTATCTCATATAATGTATCAAATTACATTGCGCGTGCGTGTGTGTGCATATGCAAGAGCGATCGGTTATGATAAATACGATTAGAAAAGTCGCTGGATGTTTGTCCGGTCAGAATATTGCAAAATGTCAGCCAGGGCAGATTGTTTGTTTGGTGCTACTGGTATGGAGCAAAAGTGCAATGATAAGTCATTTTTCCTAATCGGCTCCTGTTTGTCTAATTGCCCAGAATGACACCCAGTGTAGCCTATTGCCGCATGTCAATATAATTTCTCATTATGAGTGACTTGACATACCGATTCTGTATTCATATGAATAATAGCGTTCTAATGTGAGTTCAATCTACCGTATATCTCGTATTATCACATCAATAGATTCATCGTTTCTAATAGAAAACACAGTGTATATTAAGTGCAGACCAATCCCTTTTGTTCATTCGTTAACGATGTTTTTAGTTGTTTTGCGTGATGTTGAATGTCGCGTCATTATGTACAGTAATGTTGTTTATATGTCACAGATAAGCAATATTGCGTCCCTGAGGTGACATGACTAATGCATAAGTGGCCAATTAATGGCCCCAGTACCTGAGTATGCGATGAGAACGTGAGGTTGAGTATTCTCCCAGCAGTCTTATTCCATTTAACAAATAGTTTCTTATATCCATTACAATTGATTGTCTATAACTGTTAGCCGTGAAAACTGCAGCAATAAGTATTGAATAATTCACATAGCGTTTTGTGTTGCAACTCGCCAAAGATCTCAATAATTTCGTTAAATGATACATTAAACATCGAACATTTTGGTTTACAATCTCTATAATCAGTCAACTTAATATCAATATCATTCCCAAAGTGTTTATTCCTAGACTATGTGATATTGGATCAATAGTTGAATTCGGCAAATCATTAGTAGTATGGCCAGGTAAAATCATAGCACTAAATAATTTACATTACATGCCAACAAGTTTGGGCGTTCCGTTAATCAAGTGTCAGAACAAAGCTCACGATTTCCTATACATTCTACTAAAACAGAGGATGTTACAAAATAATTAACTGCGCTGTCATCACAAATACCCGCATCAATCGTTTTCATCAAATCAAGCATTGCATTGTGATTTGTAGGAATCTTTTATATAACGTTGCGTGCATATAAAAAAGAAGGCTCGCGATAGGTTCTGATCCATTTGTAGTTTTTACCAAAGTAAGAACACTCTTACCGACTGGATTTATTTTTTCCATAAGTCAATATATTACATTCATTCCGAGTATCATTTGCCTAATTTATGTCCAACTTCTTTATTTTGGCTACGTGTACGGTATGCCGTTCATTGTTTTAGCCACGCATACGTTATAACGTCCTTTGTTTTAGCCACGCATACGGTATGACGTCCTTTGTTTTGGCCACGCGTACGGTATGACGCCCTTTGTTTTGGCCACGCGTACGGTATGAATTCATTTGCTTTGGCCAAGCGTATGGTATGACAATCTATGTTTAGGCCACGCGTACGGTATGACGTCCTTTTTTGGGCAACGTGTACGGTATGCCATCCTTTGTTTTGGCCACGCGTTATGTATGCCGATATCTATGTCCTTCCTGTTTCATTATATCATAAGCCACATTCAAGCCATATTGAATGCCAGAAAAGTTCATTATCTGGTTTTACAAGTTCTAACAATCTCGCAACTTTTCCTGAGAAAGGCTACTTTAATAAAATATTTTCTCTGTCAACTTTAGTACAACAGCCAACAATTGCTTATCGGAATGCATCAATAGCTGCGTTGTGTTCACTGCACCACTTATCGCTGCATTGAAGCACATCGTTCGATGCACACACAGCATCAAGCAAAATAGCCAATTCACTTTGGTACCGTTTAACGTCCATTTCTGTCACCTGACTCCACGTGAGCCTGACTATCTGTAGACATACCGATGTCAGTATTTACATCTATTGTGATGGCTATAGCACGATGAAAGACCTCTGATTCGGAGCAAAATTATTACATATACAAACTCATTAGGATTTTGACTGCTGCAAGAAACACTCAAAAATTTCTCCAAATAAACTCATTCAAACAGCGAATCTTTGCATTGGTTTCTTAAGACGATGTGCTTGAATCTCAACCGCAGTGCAGCTTCTTGAATTGACAACAGACTAAACTACATTGATATGCATCCGCTACTTTGCTTCTTGAATCATTATTACAAGGCATATATGCATAAATCAATAGTACACTCCCCAAAGAAGAATCAATTAACGCAATTACACAAATGCGCATGTGAGAGATATCTGACTAGAACACATGCTTAGAAAGAGACTTTCGGTATAAAACTGCAGTTCCACCATAAGGGCGCACTACATGAATGCCGGACATTGAGTCCATACCAGATTTTCTTACAAATTGATAATCTTTATGCGCAATATTTAACACTGAGATATTTACTTTAATAACCAAATTGGGCGTAAACCCATTACATGACACTTTTAGTCGTTCGAAAAATCGCAAACATAGGGAGCTCACCTCTTTATTCCTTCCACATTCACAGAGCATATATTAAAACCATACCTTCTTGGAATAATTTCCATGAGTACAGCCAAAACATTAACTATTGCACGCGTTCTTTCCGAAAAACATCTGCATCCAATACCTTCAGGCCAGAATTTCGGCTTTTAAAGCAGATATATATCTCCAGCCTCTGCAGCTATCTGGCATGACAAAGTCCATAATTCTTGCGCATTTAATTTCGAGCACTTCAACGCTCTGTCCCTCCAAATATGATCTCAGCATTGACGAGTCAATTTGCCATTGCACAAGGAAAATGAGGTGTCCATATATTCGAGGTCTTGCTCGCAGTGTATCGGTGCGGTAATAGAACATAGTTCGAGGCCTCTCCTAAATTGTCTCGTTATCTCGCCCTATCTGTCGCTCCTTCTTCTTCGCTTTGCGCTGTTGATACGGCAGCAGATGGAGCTTCTTTTTGTCCTGAGAGGTGGTCAACGTGGGTGTGTGTTTCTGGTGCGCCGTTATTCAGAAGGGAAGTGGAAGTGCCTCGAAGCATGGTGCGTCACATGAAGTGTCGATTTCCATGCTGAAACAGCAGCTGAATACTGAATACTGACTTTTGGGCAAGAGATGCCATGGGGGCTTCAGGCTTGCAATGTCTTACATGTAACGCAACAGCGGTGCATTCCTCGGTAATGCTGCGAGGCAACTTGATTAAGTACATTGCCACATACGTAACCGGCAGCTTTGCAGTCGATTTCCTTTATGGTATCATGTCTTTCAATTGCGCCTTCGTTGGCCTTCGGTTCTGGCGCTCTGTCATTGTCCCAGAGAATCGCTTTCATGTCAGCATTGGCCTCAGGGCAGTAACGCCCCGTTATCACATCGTTGATGCGGTCGTTAGCCTCACTTTTTAAGTGGAGAAAGGCGTAAATCAGTAGCTCACTCACTACGGTTTTGGCCTGGCTGTCTGCCATAGTAGATTATAGCGGTTACAGAACGCGCCAAGTTGGATAACTCTAATGGCCTACTTTCTAAGCGATTTCAAAATGAGATTGAGCATTGTGTCACAACTAGGGAGGGTTAGGATACACATACCACTGCGAATAAAAGACCAAGTGACAAATTATTTTATGATTAGTCTGATGGATGACAAAACAATAGTATACATTATCAGGATCATCCAGAGAAATCAGCGAGTGCGTCGATTTCATTGAGCAACATACGCTAGGGCAGAGATGTTGGTTTTAAAGAAAACTGATATGTATGACTGTAGTAAACGTAATCGGCTTGAAATTATACATCTTATCAAATGGATAAGCTAACCATAGATAGTTATGGAGAAGGAATCCAACTCGTCTAGCTATCAGTGAGGTTGTCACAACGTCGTGACGATACAACAGAAATAAGCGGAATACCTCTAAGCAATTATTCTAGATAATCATCTATTTAAAAGCAGGTAAAGCGACTACATTGGTGTGAAATTATACATCTACCGAAATGGACAAGCAAGCCAATGAATTAGTTTGTAAAAGAGTTCTTCCATCAAACAGTTATATTGTCGCAAAACACGACGATACAACAGAAATAAACGGAATGTGTCCCGGACAATATGCAAGATTAACCTTCTGTTAACAAATAAGTTACGCTACTACATAAGTTAAGCATGGTATACCCAGTAATATTAGCTAATTCATACGATTCAACACCTCTATCAGAGCACTTTAGAGATTGACAAGATGCTCAGTGGATGCACCCATCTGACTCACAATAGCATATCGATATAATGCCAAAGCATTGCGCTGCTAGGAAGGGAATAGCGGTCATTGGCTGATCCATTAATAATGTGCCTAAAAAGCTAATGAAACAGAAAGGTTGTTATAAACTATTGGTTCAATTTGCGTTCAGGTTGGTATAGTCACTGTGCTTTTCTTTGTACCTCTGGACGGCCTTTGCAACAGTACAATTTAACGAAGGACCAGGGTAAAATGATCTGACGACTAGCCAAGTGGAACACATTAAGCAATGCTCTATATCATGTAAGTCAATTGTAATGATAAATGTGCCTCCTGTCATGTTTTACCTTCCTTATCTAAACGAGCAACAAGAGCAAATCACATTCCTACCATACAAGGATTGGTTGTTGCTTTTTGTCTTCCACTCGAGTTGATATGGTCGTCTATGGACTTAAAAGCACAAAAAACACAACAATTATGTGCCGATAAGCAGAAGACAATACCTAGCTAACGGCAAAAACCTCATGGACATTAATATAATTGTACTACTGCAAAAGTAGTTGAATATATTCCATTAGCACAAGGCGGCAGCATTGTTGGAAAGGAGATTGAACGATACAATACATGACACAGGGTTCATGTTTTGAATGATGACGGAATATGGTTAAATGATGTGCAGCGACATATATAACGACACGTTATGCTGGATAATGCGTTCACCATAAATTATGGTTGCCCTTGCAGATTCTTCCTAATTTTACATTAAGCACACACAAAACACGAAGTAAGGAGATGTGACGCCATTATATCTTGGCAAATGAAAGCCATGTTTGGATCACTAATACTATCAATCACAGTTAATTTTGAGGCATTGTTGTTAGTTTATCCCATTAACAATAATCACGTAATATAACTTCTGTGCATATAATATTGGCAGCTCTTGACATTTGCATTAAGGAGCCATTCTCAATTGTAATATCACGCTAAACTGCTATCTTTTTAGGACAAAGCTGATATTATCAGATTACCATGCATACATTTTCACGAAAGTTTAAAAAATAAGGCATCACGAATTAGTCAAAAACAATGCAGTTTGTTGAATTGTGATTTGTGAAGAAAGAGTAAACATCTTTCTGGGATTAATATCTAAACATCTGTTATGAAAACAGCAGACGCTGTACATCTAAACTTCTGTTTGACTTAACCTAAGAAGCACCGTAAGAGGAATATAACTGACCGTCCTGAAAAGGCGCGTAGCACTATCAGTGCCATGCAGACTCAAGTCATCGTTTACAACCATACAGGATTCCTACGTTCTAATCCAACATACAGTAAGTGTATCGGCTGATAAGTGGTGCTGTATATTCGTAAAGCGCAGAGTGTGTCCTACCTTTGAAAAATGTTGTCAACTCCTTGCCATTTATTATAAGTTCAATATGGATTATAACTGACATTAGTGGCCAGCATAATATACATGTTCAGTTGTCATGATGGGCGAGGCATTTAAGGTTATGCATTGCTTATATACTTATAATTCGTACACAAAAATATTAAATGGCTTTGAACGATAGCGAAATGAAACAAAGAAGATGGACAAGAGATATATAAATAATTAACACGAATATGTATCTGAGCATGTGCTTCATATGCGTACGCAAATGATTATAGAGTAACCCATTCTATGTAAGGTAGGAATATAATGTACATTTAAACCTAATCAGACGATTGACAACATTTGCTATTCATCAGTGGTTAATAGTTTCCAACACTCTTCTATTTTAATCGAAAGCAATGGTGCTAGGTATGGTACTGCTTCACATCTTTGGAAGTGCAACAGTGCTAATGTCAACCGATTAATATACTGCAGTTTATAAAGTTTTTATATATTTATGCACTGAAACGATTTCAAGATATTATTCATTCGGGTTCAGTGCACAACAATATTTCCACGGCTTTCTTAGTATGGGCAATCGTAATGGTTACTAACCGTAAACAGGGAACATTTGCGTTGTTTATGCAATAAGCACAATGATAGTTACTCGATGATAGCTTGATCTAATTAATCGTTTTGTAGCTCTGAAAATACCCCCTCCCTTATGAAGAACTTGATGCTACTCGTAAGTAAAACTGTAAAGAATACAACGCTCATAGAAACTTCCAAGAATCTTGAAGTAAATCTTTGCAGATTA
>CM067349.1:5117478-5179978 GCA_034190875.2 Urechis unicinctus
TCACATGGCACAATAGGGTCATAGATTCTATAAAACCTTCCAGCCGCTTAGCGCCATTGCTATATCGACTCAACCGTTCGTCACATGATATCACGCACGAATGTCAAAGAGCAGTCCATCGGTCCGGTGATTAATTACAGCCACTGTAGCACCAGTGGCAACCAAAAATGCCGATAAAAAAACACCTCTTACAGGGAGATAGAGGATGCTTCTCCGGTAAAAAGGGGTCTCTAGAGACCAGCAGGATTTCATGGCTGATGACGACAGCACCCACTTGTGCAATTTATCGTATTTTGTATGCCGCTCAGCATAACACCTTCACCCAGGAATCTATTTGCATTTGAGCCTGAGTAAACTACAAGCCTAAATCACAATTGACGATGGTCCCGTGGTAACAGCGAGGATATTTAGCAATATTGCCGTCTTGCGAAGTGTCTGATTTTGTGACGACTGATCATCCCATTGTTCTATGATTGCTATTGTTACTGCTTAACGTTCATATCTGCAACCTTGTCAATAAAACAGCTGCATGAGTTTCTCCTATATTGCAAAGAAACTGGATCAAGATTGTATAGAATCATTGACGCCGCCGCCCTGACATATTTTCCACGTAAATATGATATAAAAGCCGCAAGGCTAAAGTCGGATGCGAAGCCATTGGCATTTCATACAGGGGCGATCAGCGGTAACAACAATCAGTGTCCGTATTACTAATGACCTTTTTTGGGCCTCATGAAGTTACACAGGATGGTAATGCTGTTGCTATAATATAAAGAAAATGTACAACATAACGGGGTAATTACGCTAGTTAGCCAACCTCAGTGTTCTATCTGTATTACAATCAGCACTAAGTCTCGCATGCTCCAAAATATCGTTTGCAGTAATACTGCGCCCTGCTCGCTAGCATAGGACAAAGATTTAATTCTTTTGCCATAAGAATTGGTGTGTGACCGCCATACCGCACTTGACAACCAGTGATTACTACTCAACTCTTGGCAAACATTACCCACACCTAAATATCATGAGCGTCGCGTAGACCAGAGACGGCCAGTCATTCCAATGTCTTTGTTCGGCAACGATTGTTATGGTTTGCGAATGATATAAAACGAGCCTGCAATAAAACCAGCTGTTACGCCTTATCCGTGCACGGGGTATTGTTGGGACACTGATATACCAGCATTCATTATAAAGCAAAGCTCAAAACAGGTATGGTAGAAATATGATGCAGAAAGCAGAGCTAGCTTCCAATTTATGGGCCAGGTACGCACAGTGACGACAACCAAAATAATGTGCAAATGACACGAGTAAGTTAGCATGAGAATTGATTACTTGGTAACGCATCAAACTGGCGAAATTAGGATCCAAATAAAATAAGGATATGGGTGAAATTGAGCACAAATTGTGAGTGCCATACATTTTAAGAAATTCACAAGAGGATATGTGATAAATTTGACATGAGAAAGAGCACAAGATCATTGATCATAGCTCTCTCTCTCTCTCTCTCTCTCTCTCTCTCTCTCTCTCTCTCTCTCTCTCTCTCTCTCTCTCTCTCTCTCTCTCTCTCTCCTCTCTCTCTCTCTCTCTCTCTCTCTCTCTCTCTCTCTCTCTCCTCTCTCTCTCTCTCCATATTTATATTTGTGGTTATATATATCGATATATATATATATAAATATATGTACATATGTATATATTTATATCTCTATTTTATCGTCACATATTAGAGAGCATAAAGATTTCATATGACAAAGGACTAATATATCGAGATCGTATCCCAAAGTCACAAATCGACACGCAGATAAGTTATTACTCGCAATATCAGTTTTAATGAATATCTGGTATCATCTCTGGAGTATATTCGCATAAAGCCATTTTGGAACCTGTGAGGTCAATCGTCTCTGGGTGAATTTTGTGAAAGTAAGCAATGTTAGAACTTCATGTTTGGTTAACGGTTTTCGTCCCAAGTCCTCTTCTCTTTCATTTAAGGTGGCCTCACGGATGTTGCAATTCTGATGTTGGTGTGGTAATTACAAAATCGCCCTGCGTCATATTTGTCCTTCAAATTGCGGCCACTGTTGCTATTCGTCCATGTGAGTTAATGGTGTAGATGGTAGTCATTGTGTTATATGGGCCTTCCCTGACCAAAGCGAACGTCGATCCGCAATGGCGTCGCTCTCGCTCGCTCTCTCGCTCTCTCTCTCGCTCTCTCATGCGAGATATCTATCGCGTCTCCCTCTCTCTTCGCGCTCGGAAGAATAATAGATATAGATATATTTATATATTGATAGATATGATATACACATAGATATATATTTGGAGTTATATATATCGATATATATATATATATAAATATATACATATGTATATATATTATATACATATCGAATAATATATAAGATACATCTTATATATATATATACCTATATATATATATATATATATATATATATATATATATATATATATATATATATATGTATATATATGTATATTATATATATATTGTCATATGATTTATCCTGAAAACCGGTTTTTTTCTATTATATTAGAGCAGCATAAAGAACAATTTCATATGACAAAGTACTAATATATCAGATGCGGTCGTATCCCAAAGTCACAAATCGTTACACTTAGCTGATGCAGATAAGTCCAGTTATTAACTCGCAATAGTCAGTTTAATGAATACTGGTATCATTGGGGCACATATCTCTCCGTCGAAATGGAGTATATTACGCATAAAGCCATTTTGGAAGCTGTGAGGTCAATCGTCTCTGGTGAATTTTGTGTAAGTAAGCAATGTCGCTCTCTTTCTAATAGATTTAAGGTGGCCCCACGGATGTTGCAATTCTGATGTTGGTGTGGTAATTACAAAATCGCCCTGCGTCATATTTGTCCTTCAAATTGCGGCCACTGTTGCTATCTATCAGTAATAGCGTCATTTTGTTGTGAGTTAATGGCGTAAGCAGATTAAGGATAGTCTTGGTGTTTGCTTGATATGGTTCGCCTTCCCTGACAAGCGAACAAATGTTGATGTTTACTTCAGATCAGTTCCACAACACGGACATTAAAGTAAAGTAAACACCGCAGATGCTGTGAAACACGTTCTGTCTCAAGTTGACATTTATATCATATTGTACCTGTTATGTTCGCTTTTTTTTAAAGCCTATTAATCGACATGTTTTCGTAACGGAATGGCTCTGTGATACGAGATTTTCCCGATCTCATCAATCGCAGTATCATCAGCCCAGTATCTCCATGGGCTTTTGCTTATCTCATGATAGCGCAACCTAGCGATGGATGAATGCTATTATATGGGAGACGATAGTAGCAGAGCCACACAGAGTAAACTCATTGAATAATAATATCAATCACTGGCTACATGTTTATCTAGTTCTTGAGAACCTGCAAATGATAGCAAATATAAATAGATATATGTTGCTACACGACATATAGTGTATTGACGTTCATATTCGTGATCAATTCAACATGACCAAATGACTAGGCTCAATGACGCTTAAATTGTCCCCATATTTCAACATAATCATCTAGCAAGATAGGCAGAAATTAGTAGCTGGAAGGCAATGACGAAGTTCTTACAATTAGAGAAAACCTTCCAAGATTGTTAATCTATGATGGCCATGATTCAAATGATATTGGGCGTTTTACTTGCCAATCATCCCTTGCTTTTAGCTACCCAGTCACATTAGCACAGCAATCTGGAGATCTAAAGTGGATATCATAGAGATCATTTATGAAATGGTTGTGACACTCCCATTGATCGACCATTGGAGTGCTCCAGCGTATGACACGCTCTAATTGGATGCGTCTAGGGTTGACTGCTGTAATGATAATAAAATCTTGAATGTAGCGCGCCACTCGGGTTATTCAGCCTTTTTTCACTCAAGCTTCCTGCCGAACTTATTTTAAGAAGACTTGACTTTTGACGATGCAGGAAATAGCGAGTAGCTGCGAATGTGTGGTCCTACACTAACAAACAAAAACTGGCACATTATTGTATGATTCTAAAAAAAGGTAACTGCTGTTCGTTTGTAAGTTCTCCACTACGAATGAAATCCAAGCGGCTTATACCGACTTCACCTGCATCAATGTCGTTTTATATAATATATTTTGACTACAATAAGCGTGTTTTGTAGAAGTTGCGACTTAAGAAAACACTTATACCGGGATTTTGGGGCTGATTGAATTCTTGTTAACAGCGTCTTAATGATGGCACAACATTTGTGGTCGTCCAAAGGTGTGACGCTGCGTGTGGAGGCAGGTGCTGCTGCAAATTGTGTAATGAATCAAATATCACTGTGTCTGCATGGACGGAAACGTTAACGGCCCTCATCATAACGTTTAAAGGGCTTGATATACGGAACTTCACTGGTTGTTTTAAATTGCAGCTTAAATAAACTTAAGACAGCTTATTCATGTGCTAAAACACGATATCACACGAGCACAATTTCGAACGAGCATATCTGATATTGTGATCGGCAGCAGTGGAGCGAGTTGGTAACGACAATATCCCAAGCGCATTGCATCTATAAACAGCACACGATGGAATAGTAATAATTTCAGGTGATCAATTCATCGTACGATAATAAACAAAAAAAGTGATCGAAAGTCTTATCAACCATTATCGATATTAAAAATTGTAGTCTAAAAGACTTATTGTTCTATGTGAGCCTTCCATTCTGTGTGAATAAGCACGCAGCATGTTACATGTGTGGATATGGGTCTTTTGTGCATTTTCTGTCATGCTTCCGAAATTCTGTCTAACACGTGCAGCTGTTATCACTCCAACCATGAAACGGTCATGATGTGGTCCTTAGCACAGTCCAAAACAAACAAATTCTTTGGACATGGTTACATTGATGTGTAACAGACAAAGTAAGCGCGCACGGTTATAAACATCGCAACCGTTGCAGACGCTCAAATTGCGGATACAAACATGACTTTTTAGGAACTAACATTATGCTTCTCGAATCAAGAGGGATCGCTAGGGGCTAGCATTATGTCACGCTTACAGACAGCAGCATCCTTTATGTACAGCCAATGAATATTGTGAATACCACTCAGGAATACAAACATTAACAGACCAGACAAATGCACGTGACAGTGATATTGCGCATATGATATCCTGATTGTTGTGAGAAGAAGCAAATACAAGGTATCATGAATCATCAGGTTAAAATACGCGGGATGAAACGGTTTGTAATCTCCATTCCTTTAGCCATGAATCCAACGAAATCTTATATTGTCGTGAGAAGAAACAAAACAAGGTATCATGAATCATCAGGTTAAAATACGCGGGATGAAACGGTTTGTAATTTGACGATGTGAATCTGATGGCAGCGTCCAATAGATGGTTCAACTATGTATCGAAGTGACAACTCAATGTGCAATGTAAATAAAAGCAATTCATTTATAAAGCTTCGTTGATATTGGACCCAACTTGGAGAAAACTATTACAGAGGTAGAATTACTCATCCTGCATAATTTTTCTCCACTTAAAAAATGCAATTCATGAACTATCATTTGCAATAGAATACATGGATATATGTGCCACAGTCTGGGATCAATGTACGCTAGTTTTGATGTTAGGAAATCCCGATCTCGCACAGATTAAATCGGTTTGAGATCATGCAAGCGTTAATAAACATGCTTTTTTATCGGTTGGGATGCGTCTTCCATGCACTCTGGGTTATGGTCATTGCTTATGACGTCTTCATAATGTCCATGAAATTTATGCCTGTATGTTTCTTAATCAGCCTATTAATGATTTATATACAAGCCTTTCATAAGACTGCATTGTTGAAGGGCTTCTTTGGTTGACGCAAAAGCATTTATCCAATAATGTTATTATTTGCCTTCATAAAGAGTACTTTGAACCCAAGCCATAACATGGATGTTGATGGTTGAGATTGTTGAGCCTTGTCTGAGAAAATACGTAGAAAGGCTGGACTTGTCCCATTATCGACATGACATTCACACATTGAAAAAAACAGTCGTATTTTCTTAGATATAGCATCAATTTATATACTGACAGGGCTGTCCCCTACCGCGTGCATACCACAATTAATTGTATTACCATCATCGGAATAAGCTTGCATACCACAAGACTAGATCCACAAACAGACATTGCTGTTAGACGTGACTGGGGTACAATATACATGCGACCTGGGCGCTGGAATGAACGCTCGAATAATCCATATACACACTTTGAGATCTTACAATGCCCAGCTTGAAGCAAGTAACGAATAACAAAAGTGAGGGAATGACGCTATGCTTACAGACTATTAGCGTTCAATATTAATAAAATAGAATCTGTGATCCATGAATCCGTGCCGAAAGCCGTTTAGAGCCACACACCGCCATGCCCAACTTGGAAACTGAGGTGAAGAAACCTAGCCAATGTGTTGCAAAATTATTAAAGTTCACTGACCAGATAAGTCCATTGATCTATTATGTCTCCATCCACAGACCATTAGAGATGCCATTACTTTAGAGGCTAGACAGGAGGCTTTACACATACGTCACCATTGTGCAATATCAGCTAGAAACTGGTTCATCGGCCCTGGATATTACTAACCTTACGTACGTACTCAAACATATGACCTAAACGTCGCGCTTCGATGCCAGGCTGCAGTATATGTTTATGTGTGTCCAACATAACAATAATAGAAAATCATTGGTATTGCGAACGGCCTCTAAAAACTCATAATTGTTGTTTTCGTAGGTGTGATTCATCGCGGAACGTAATTATGCATGATCAACTGCACAAATATGTTGCTGTTTTGGTATTTGTTCGGCAATGATAAGAAAGACGCAATGTTGTTGTGTATTCCAAAGATGACATAGTGTGATAGATTCTACCGATACGTTTTTGAGAGACGATGTATAGCGTGAAAAAAACCAAGTGGTAAAAAAGCGATGCATATGCTGTCTAGTAAATACAATCTGCCCCTTGGTTTGTTCTTGATACAACATATTTATCCATTAAATGGTGTCTCATTGGTAAGATAGAAAATTGTCATTGTCAGACAGAAATTGAGTATCATTTTAAAAATACAAATCAGATTTTCAACTAATTATAAATGAACAAACATCGCTGGGCTTGAGTTTTATTCTGCATTGATTTTGAGCCGCCGGAGACGTTAAAATGAGTGTTAAAATGGATCTTAGTGACCAAAATTAATGTAAGGGGTCAGACCAATTAAAGTGTTACCTAGTGTGGTGTACAAAACCTATATTTCTCTTTAGCTGCGGCGCTTGTGATTCTGCTAGCTCTAAGATAGATGTGAGGCTTGTTTAAGTTGGTGGCCTCTGCAAATGGATTTTTTAAATCCATTAAGTTCCTTAAACCTCATAAATATCCCCTGATGACTAGATTGGTTAGTCTGTATGTTATATAAAGAGAGCCAGTTAGTACCATGCTTGAGGGAGGTTCTGGAGTTCTTTTTGACGTTTGACATTTCGGCGCATTTGAAAGTGAGTTGCTCCTATTGATCTGCTGAACGTATGATATGACTCGATCAAATTATTGGAATAATTGTTATATCAATCCACAATTGCTCTTTTATCATTTTAATATAGGACTGATAGCTAAAAAATGGCAATTGTTAAACTCCATGCCAATAATTAGTTATCTTCCATGTGCTCATGTGCACAAATCACCCCAACTTCCTTTTCTCCTAAAGAGCAAAGCTCAATAAATATACGTAGATGTCTTTAGGTCTCAATACGTGGGTTATAGTTAATATATCTAACATGATGCTCATTATAACCCACCTCAAACACCACTCCGAACCAACGCCTCACTGGTAGTCATTTGTAAGGGGTTAACTCATTCATTTGTGTTGTGTCAATTTATCACCAGACATGTGATTGCAGAAATTATTAACATTTCGTCGAAATATATCTCATGACATCTCAGTTATAACCGCGCAATAGTAATATCACAATCAAAAGGATTACTGTAGTATTCCATGAGCAGACTTAACTAATGTTGTCTCTACTGCAGAAGTAGCGGCTGATTGTAGGTCTATACTCACTTCCAAATGTGCTGGAATAGGAAATGTCTTAGGAAGGGTATAGTACAAGAGAGACTTCCATTGCTCTAACGCCTTATTCTCATTTTCGTAGTAGCATTATGTCGCGCAAATCATCACCACCAACTGAAAGTAGCCCTAAGTCAGCTACAAGTTCACCAGACTGGTGCATATGTCTCATGTGTAAGGAGGTATCAGCCAACGCTGAGTACCAGAGCACCAATATACTTGGTTCGTCACCTTAATACTGACTCAAATGGTTAGAGTGGTCATAGACCCAATGGAAACTGAAGTGCTGCACAATTAGGCCGACTAGCGTGTGGGGTTGTGGGGTATGGTTGAGCATCAGAAAAAGCTGATCAGTTTTATCACTGTTGAATTTCAAGCTGTGGATTTCAAGGAGGAAGTGTTCCAGTGCATATGTCCGTTTTCGAGGAGTCATTTAGCAGTCTGAATGCTTTGCCGATCAATTATCTGGCTTACGCTTCCTTCTGACCGTTAGAAGCTTCCCGCCCCCTATGCCTCTTTTCGCGTTTGGTTGGTTCATCCATTTCATCCCGGTACATATGGAACGATTTATGCTTCCGCCGACATAGAGCTGCATAAAATGGTGGCGTTCTGGCGCTTCCGATATTTATAGTTTTCAAAATTAATCAGGCAAAATAAGAAATCCAAGTTGATATAGGGACCTAAGTAGTAATGTATGGTCATAGAAATCCTGGTATCAGCACCATATGAGCTACTCCAATTTTCGATTCACGAAATGCACCTATAAGATTGGGTATAGAGGAGAAAAAAAATACCTAGGGATTAGGTGCTGTAATGAACCCCACAATAAGCAACAAAATCTGAATGGAATCGTCGCATGTAATCCGGCAATTTTTTTTTCAAAACGTTCTGGCTGCATTGTGTTTTTTGTTTGAGTATTTGAATGCGCATTGTATTCTTCAATGTCAACGTGATATGCGCCTGTGTATATTTATCAGTCGACACAACAGTGCAGCAAACGATATCACACAGCAGCGATCCAAGGCAACCCATCTATATATGGTGATAAGCATGTGTGATAGATGAAGTGGCAAATAGTAACGGAGATGAAGGCACAGCTCTGAACCGGGAAATTTATTATGCGCCACAAATGAAGACTGGTCTTTAGAGAATGGCAAGATTTCACGGATGCTGGCGATAACACCCACACGTACAACTAATGAATATTCTGTATGCTGCTCAGCATGACAACCACATTGGTCAGTTGGTATAAACTAGCACCATCCAACATTGAGGAAAAGAGAGATACATGATCAATTGGAACGGACCAGTTCGAAAAAGGAGCAGAAGCAGTCGACGTTCTGCGACACTTCAAACGATTCTTAGGGTCAAACCCATTTAAGTACAGTAGCGCAATGTTAGTCAAAGCTTGTAAAGGCACCTTTGTTTCCGTACTAGCATGATATCATAATAGAATCGTTCTCGAGATGAATCGAAGCATCAAACCAGCAGGGCTGCTCATGCTAATCTAGCAGACGTCAACAAATTGGATTATTGACTACATAATCGACACAATGGCATGGTTATTGTCTTCACTGACCTTAAAAGATATCATTTCAATCAGCAGGACTCGACAAATTCAAGAAATATCATTAGCCCGGTTGGGCAAGTGAGCAGTCTGAATGACAAGCCCGAATCTAAATTCGACTGGCCCGAATAAACATTGCTAAAACATTTGTTTGAACAACGCCATAAAATTAGACGCAGATAACTTTATTGAGATATAACCACAGAGCTAGCAACCAGCTGGTAAGTTGCATAAAATAGGTAATCAAAAAAATATTAATTGCCGTTATACTACAGTGTGTTCAGTGAACCTCATGATCGGCATCAGCCAACTTGAACTCCTCTTCCAAGTGAGGTAGGAACTGCCGTGATCGCGATGGCTATTACTTTAGAGACCGCCTGTTGGCTTAAGTAAGTTGCTTCCGTAACTTTGGCATTATATTTGATCACTGAGATTAAGTGTTACTTTGTTGTGTCGAGCCCTGAGCTATATCTGACACTTGTGATTGCAATTTAAGAAATTATGAGTGCATCCTCTTGAGCTTTGAGACCGATATAAGTGTAACATTTATGAATAATACAATGCTAATGAATGACGGTATTGTGAGGATAGCCTGACGTAACGTGGACATTCTTTGAAGCTAATTAATTGAAAAATATAAAGTATTTTTTATACAGCTGTTGTATATAATTTGCCTTTATAGCATATTTTTGTACTGAAAGTGTATTACTTACTTTTTGACCACGGAGATATAATTTATGCTTACTCTCAATAACTAGCATAAACTTGCATAATATGTCAATAACCAGAAGCTTGATCGGTGAATGTTCAATTCACAACCAGACGAGATTCACAAATAATCCTGCAATAAATGCTCTCGGTGAGTAGGCTTTTTAATATTTACCGCTTAATTTTTCACAGATAACACAAACAGAAAAATTGAATTCTAATACAGAATGGGCTAGACAGACAAAACCTGTGCAGACAAGAATAGGTAGTGAGCATTGTATAAAAACTGTCGCTGCCGTACAGTTGTTCTTCTCGGAGAGTTTCTGGAAGAACAGGGCTACTTAACTGATAGTTAATAAGCAACAGATACGACAGCGCGTTTACCGCGTACAAACTGATGAAAGAGGAGTGAAGGCAAACGCGAGATATTGTTGTGGTCCGTGCGTAGTACTGTGTGATGTGCTGCCGTGTGGAGCCACAGCGCCATGATGTTTGATATATCTTAACGTGAGATATTGTTGTGGTCCGTGCGTAGTACTGTGTGATGTGCCGCCGTGTGGAGACACAGCGCCATGATGTTTGATATATCTTAACGTGAGATATTGTTGTGGTCCGTGCGTAGTACTGTGTGATGTGCCGCCGTGTGGAGCCACAGCGCCATGATGTTTGATATATCTTAAACAATCTGTAGCTAAAGCAACTGCCTTACATCAAGGCAAACGTGCGTAGTTTTCCAGCTTGCCAGATATGCGCTGTCGCTGTTTTTGTTTGTATCTTTTACGGAGCAATGTTTCAAGAAGCTTTATCTATGCAGCATACGAACTGATGATAGAGAAGTGATGACAAACCTGAGATATTGTTGTGATTCTTACGTAGTACAGTTTGACGTACTGCTGTGTGGGGTAACAGTACATTAAATATTTGATGCACTTTGAAAAACAATCTTTAGATTGAGCAACTGTCATACATTAAGTAAATTGTGCGTGGTGTTCCGGCTTCTATCACACGCCCTGTCGATGTTTTTGTATTGGGTTAGAGGAAGTTATATCTATGCAGTATTCGAGCAGCCGAGCTCTATTTTGCAGCACGTTTTTTCGCAGTTCATTAAGGACCGACGCAAGCAAAATTACATCAGTTGAGATATTTTCGTGGTTGATTGAAAACATACTTATCAAGCTGCAACACTATTTTGCTCTTTTGACGCTACCTTGATGTACATTTCATAAAAACCCTGTGATAGACCTAGATCATAGCCAATAACGAAAGCTGCGGTACGCATGATGCCTTCATTAGATAAAGTTGTATAACATTCGATTTTGCATTTGATCACTTAATGAGGGCTATCTGAGCCATCGTGAATGGTTTCGTCCAGTGAAATTAACCACTTGGTTGTCTATTTCAAGAAATGTATCAGAGATAATAGTTCACAATTCCCTCGCTATGCCACATGTGCTTCTGACATTTATCCGCGGTAGCATGGAAGGAGCCAACAGAACTTGCGTACATCAGTTACATAAGCTACTACTGACATACTCTTGAAGTCGACTTGTGTTCCTCTCTGTTTGTTTCTGTGCCTTTTACATTACCTGCCGGCGGTCGTTGAAGCTCATCATTGTGAGCGACGTAGACACGAATAAGGTCGATACAGATTCTGGTAACGTATCGAACAAGGGCTCAGTTTTTTGGTGGTTGAAACCTATGAAGATAGGTCATTTCATAGCAATAAACACAGATTTGCGTCAACAATGTCGACACTTCCGAAATCTAAGGTGAATTAGTCTCACTGCAGCAAATAGCCGGAAAATATTTTCCGAAACACTGCCTGTTGTGTATTGTTGGTATGGATATAAAAATGTCAGTGATAACACCAAAATGTGATACCTCTACAAGTTCTTCCAATGAACTACAATGCATTAAAACTCGCGAATGCATCTCTGCCTGCCCTGCGTGAAATATGTAACACATTACAGCTTGCCAAACTAGATCTAAATGCGACATCTCTTGAAAGTATTCATTCTATTCATATTTAAATTAATATGTTAGATGTGGAATGAGAAGTGGACAAACTTCGGCTACCCAATCTGAAATACTGCCGAGCTGCGATCTATATTGCAGTCGGTCAGACTCTCGTGGTTGCAGCATATGTAGCACAAGTTATTTACACCTGTCCGCTTTTAGTACTGACTTTTTGAATTGCATAACCAGGCATGTCGAAGGTTTGGGTTGTCATAAGATACGACCTTGTCCTCATTGCATACAATGCTAAATACTCATACTAATTTATCAACATTATGCTGTCACTGCCAGTCGTATATATTGAATATATGATGTTTCTATTCATCATAACAATTCCTCAAAAGTTGTAAATGAAGGCTTTAGCCTGGCATGTTATTATGTATCTGCACCTCGTTACCTGACATTGTGCCCCGCATGTAAGACATGCGTGAGCAGCATAAAGAGTTCTCATATGTTCCTGTTGCCGTCTGGAGTAACTAATGGTTGGGTGTGTGCGGAGGTGGGGCCCGGGTTGTTTATGCGTGTGAACACTGAGATCCCACAGTGAGTGTCCAAGGCCTAGACAACTAACTATGCATCATAGCAACCTCAAGGCTTCGATCATTCCTAATGATAGAATTACATTAAAGTTGAAGCTAATTATTAATTTTGGCTTGCCTTAGCAAACTTGCACGCATTACACAGAGTCGTGTTTTGCTAGTAGCAGGGCACTGGTCACTTGTCACATCACCTCATTTGTTGCTCTACTATAGCAAAGCATTACAATTGTGTTTAATTTCTTATTAAAACTTTTTGGGGGCTTATTTGCATTGCCATGAATATTTCAACAATGAATCATTAGTACTGATATATTTGTTTTAGTATTTATCAAGAATGATATGGTTGTTAAACTAAACAAATCAATAAATATCCCTTTAATTCATTGATCATTGAGTTGGATAATAACGCCAGCTCATCTTTCATAGTTCAATTTTTGTCAATACTATCTGATAAAACGTACACAGCAGAACAATGACAATGTATGTGACGTTCCGCCATGGCAGATGTTTCAACCCCCTGCATCCCTGGAAGAGTGTATTGCATGTCTATAATGTACTTATACAGTTGAACATGCCCTAGACACATTCTATTTTAAATTCTCAATTGCTGATACTTACACAATTGGACCATATTTGTAATGAAACATTACCTAATGAAAGTCCAAAAATAAAGCCAACCAAAACGACCCTAAGTGCACTTAATGTGGTTTAGTGTCGTGGTTTTAGTTCTAATCAATACAAAAGTACATTAACTAGACCCCTGATTATTTGCGCTCATTGCATCATAAATCTCTATTGATCATTTGTGATTATCAATAACTGATGCCGGTGATGTATAACAGGTATTTACGCAAGGCCTACAGTTCACTAGAAAGCCACACTCTGGACCGCTGACACTGTTTAGTTCTGACATAGCCGGTCGGCCTTCAAAGCGGCGAGGTCTGGTGTACATGCAGTCGCATGCATGAATCCAATCAATCGTTTCCTAGCTAACATTGAGTAGTTGAATCTGCGAAAGTCACCAAAGATTTGAACAGCATAACAAAATTTGTGAGGTTTTTGGCATCGGCACTATGCATTATAGTTGTACATGATTTTACCCACACCTTGCCGTCACCAGAAGCAAATTCATTGTCAATCATTATCCATGTTTAGTACCGTAAGTTATTAGACGAGGCAGAGATGCATTCGAATGTATGACTCAAGCACTGCCGCTCCGTTTGTGCAAGTAAATTTAATTTCAGCGCGGCCTCAGCCACCAAACTTTGGAAATAGATTGCTTCCATGCGAAGGCTTAGCATTAGACAGCTGTTGCATAATATGAGGTCAAACATTGACTGCAAGGTTCTGATTAAAAACCCGAATCATACAAGCACAGCCATATCATGTCGCGTACCTATGTGGAGCCGGGACTTACCGCTGTCTCTTAATATCCATGTATTCCGATTGATACATGACGACATTTTATCACTCACGTCGATATAAATGATAGTGCCAGAAAGCATGGATCGAGTGATCACATGCAGCACAGAACCGTCCCATAGATAGCAGATATGAACGATATTTACCGTCTTATTGTGAATGCAAGAAAGGCAGAAAGCTAAGACGGTTTTGGTCTGCTGGCGTGAATAGACACAGCTCACGGCTCAAATTGCTTCGTGAACAACGGCGAAAGCTTCCTGATAAAATAGTGGCCGTAGCTCTTTTTGTGCTTTTCTCCAGGGAGATTCGGAATCGTTATTTACGTACGTGTGCACATATTGTGATTTATGTATCCCTCTACTTGTTAAAATTCACCTGACTCAACAGCATCACAAACAGTTCATACAGCAAATTCCTTTGCATCAGAACATATCCCCTGCAGAGGCAAATCGACATGGCAAAGTTATTCACAGCCGCTTAGCGCAATTGCCTTATCGACACAACTGGTTATCAAATGATATAACGCAGCAAAGCCAAAGGAGCAGTCAATCGATATGGTGGTTAGTACACGAATAATGGAGCAGCAGTGGCGAAAAAAATGCCGAGGCAAAAACAGCTAACAGGATAATACAGAATGCTCCATCAGTCAATAGGTGTATCGTCGAACCAGCAGGATTTCATGGCTGCTGACGACAGCACCCACTAGTACAATTTATGGTATTTTATAGGCTACTCAGCCTGGCTCATACCTCCAGAATCTATTTGCATCGCTTATGAGAACACTGCGAGCCTACATCATAATTGACAACAGTACCGTGGTAGCAATGAAAACAGTTAGAAATATTGAAGTGTTTGATTTGGATGAAATACCAAACGCTGTAGTGATTTCTCAGCCCGCTGTTATAAGGTGTCTAGTGTTACTCCTTACTGTTCGTATCGGTGACCGGGTTAGGATGATATTGATTCGTAAACGCCGCCGCCATGTTGTCTACACTTATCTAATAACCAGACACCACCACTCACTTCATTGATAAACATTTTCTACACCTAAATATCATGTGCATAGCGCAAAGCGGTGGTCATTTCTATAGGAAAGCTCACTTTAAATACAGTCTTCATATGGCTACGATTGCTATGGTTCTCGAGTAATAGAAAACAAGCATGCAATCAAAATCAGGTGTTACACTTGATCAGCGTACGGGGCATCGTTGAGACCCTTATTTGCCAGCATTTATTGTAAAGCACAGTGACAAGGTCAGATAGAAAGCTGTTGGACAACGCGATGCGTGAAGTATATATCCTGAAAGAGAAAAGAAGTGGCAAAATATACTGCTAACTGCTGGCAAGTGGGTACAACGCTACACCCACCACCTGCCATAGTAATTAAGATGCAATCTGTTTAAAGCATTTGATAATCTGCGCATGAGAGTTCCAGAACAAATTAATGACAACAATATTAAACATGGCATTACTGTAGCCAAATCGACTGTTTAGCAGCTAAACTGTATACACAATTTGCATTGTCAGCATATCACTTAACCGAACCTGCCTAAAGCTTTGATGTTTTTGCCTGGGCCAGGTGTTTGATGCAGCCAGGTAATGATGGAGACATTGAGAGAGAAAAAGGTGATGCTGAAAAACTGCGTGAACATTACTGCAACGTGTAGTGACTAGTTCTGTAATATATTAGTTAGGGCTCTCCCCGAATATTCTCTAAGGTAAAACCTGAGCCTGATAACTGTCCCTAATTGTAATCATGGTCATCTATACACGCTTGAGTCCGACATTAGGTTTCTATTGCTTTTACAGTAGGTTTACTCATACACAAACATCTCGGAATGGGCGTTAATCATCATCATCGGATCAAATGGTTAACAGAAGTACAGTAAAGTACCGGATGAGGATCCACAGCTAAAAGCACTTAACCGTGGGAGGTATTTTGCTATATACTTTTGGCACTAGCCTTATCTTTCGTTTATGACGACTGCCTTATTAGCAAACCTAACCCATTAGCTGGGTATTGTTTACATAGAAAGGTGCTCGGTACAGTCAATCAACGAACGAGCTCAGAAGTAGCTGTTGATGGTTCCCTTGGCACTGAAACTAAACGTGCGTATGACGGAAACGCTTATCGTACTACGGCCTTCATGCGTTTGCGATTGTGATTTGGTTAGCAGCAAAGCGAGCGTCTACTCACATAGAGTTGCTCAAATTCTTTACGCACCAGATAAATGCATGTGCCAATAGTATATATAGCACGCTTGATCTCCTGATGCAAATAAATAATCAGATCTCCATTGCGTTAGCCGTGAAGCCAATAAAATCTCCTCATTTGAAAACAGGCGAATAAAAGATATCATGAATCATCAGGTTTAAATATGCAGAATGAAGAGGTATGTAAGTTGAAGAGGCACAGGATATGTAAGCTATTATGGTTCAACTGTGTACCGAGGCGACAACTCCATGTGTATTGTCATCAGGTGTACTTCATTAGTATAGCTGAAATGATACTGCACCAAAACTGGCAAAATCCGTCTGCAAATGTTATTAGAAACAAGGTAGAATTAACGCATCCTGTATGATATAACTCAATTTATCGCGCAAAGATTAAGTGGCATTTGCAAAGGGATACACCGATGGATGTGTCACAGAGGGCGATTCATGCGACCGCAATCGAGCATATAATGAGAAAATCGCACTGCGCTCATGTTGATACTACAGCTAATCGTTTTGTGTATACTGTACAAAATGCATGCATGCGATCATTAGCGTTCCATGTACATACAATGGAATATGCGATGTTTGAATCCGTACCGTTTATTATCGAAAACCCGTTCGAGCCAAATGCCTCCATGCTCCCAACGGAAACTGAGACGAGGAAATCTGGACATGTGTTGCAAAAGTATCAGATGTCAATGACAAGACAATGTGTTTTGTCAAGTTAATTATTCTCTGAAGTCTCCATCCAAGCAAAAGTAGGGTTAATATCAGCTTAGAGGCTAAGCAGGTGGCTTTCAACATATTTTTGGTTCATTGGCCTTTGACAGAATTAACCTAACGTATATATTCGAACATGAGACTTTAACACCGTCAGGCTGCTGTAAGCTTAAAGGTTATACCTGCGACATTGCAATGATGGAATTCATCAATAATGTGCACGCTCTTGGAAAACACATCATTTGCCCTGTCTTAGGTCTAATTTATCAGCGAGCGTTTAACATTCACGACCGGATGCACAAATGTGTTGCCTTATAGGTACTTGTTCGGCATTGCTGCTCCTGTCCGACACTGATAAGCGACACGCAAGCCTGTTATGCATCCAAAAGCAATCATAGCATTATAGATTATGTCGGTACGTTTTTGATAGACGATCTAGAGCTTCAAATTAAGTGATAAGTGATGAACTGGGAATCTGAAATAATTGATGCTTTCCAGTAAATACAATCTGCCTCTAAGTTTGTTACTTGATGCAATTTACAAGGCGGGTCTAATATCCATTTATTGGTGTATCATTAGTAAGCAGCGTATCCGATAGATATTGAGTATTATTGTGAAAATCTAAATGAATTGTATGCGGACAACCATCGCCTGGCTCACATTTCTCGGCCCATTTTCGTCGGACATCATACAGGGTTGAGGCAATAAGCGTGGAATGTAGAACCACCTATGTTATAAGTAACCTGTAATGTAGACCTGAGTGCTGAAGACATTCACTATTTATGTTAAAACGTTGCAGCTAAAACAACAAAGTGCAAATGTTTGCTAGCCAACCAGCTTTTAAACCAGGTGTCTGGAATTTTTAAGTGCTAGTTACGAACTGTGTGAGTAGTGTAGAGTAAAAATGATCTATATTGGTCCAGCGGCCAGTCGTGACTCTAAGCTTTAGGTACCACTGGCCAAATCTGTTATGTTGGCCTTTGTATAGTATTGTAGTGTTTATCACACAAACTGAGTTGTTTCAGACCAAAACCTAAACATTCTTTACTACAGGTGGGAATTATAATATGTAAACAGTATTGTGTAATAAATCTGATTAAATGCATAATGAGGCATTCATACTATTTTTATGCACCTTCTGCTTGAATCTAGATTCAAACAAAAGCTGTGGAGCAATGCACAGCCTTTAAGCCAAATGAAGTGTGAAAGTCGCTATTTCTTCCACCTGTGGTCATAACCTCATCAATAACACAGAATGAGTGACATGAGGGGCGAGTAGCTCAAAAGGTCACTTTAATTGCATAACTTTTTTGCATATATCCTTGTTCTTTTCCATTAACGTGAAACTTTCCACAAGGTTTTGTTATCGACTGTCTTCTTATACAACCAATAAATGGGCAGAAATATGTCACGTTTGAATAACGCGGTCCGTGTTTCAATGTTCTAACTAAGGTGTGTTCATTAAAGTAGATAGATAAAGTTGGAGGTTGTGGTCCACCCAGCAAAGGAGTTCCTATACCAGAAGGGGAAAAAAATATCCTGGCACCCCCTAGAGCTACTCTCGGCCCCAGACGCCAACAGCCTGGAAGAACTTCGGCAGATGGAAGCTGACTTCGAAAAAATACTCCGCCGTGGTTGCCGAGGCCTTCCTCTCAATAGTCTTCCCCGTCCCACCCCTCCGAGAGCAGAAAAAGGTGCTATCGATGGAGCCGGGAGAGTACACCACCACCCACTACAGCATGTCCACCTCCCGAGGCACGAAGACAGTGGAGGCAAACAGATTCTCCGTGTCTCTGGAACCAGACCCCACTAGCCGCCTACCTTGCCCCTAGGAGATCCTAGCGTGTACGACTTCTACCAGGCTATTTCTCATATGGCCAAAAAAATCGATGCGATAGATAGGAATGTGGACAGCTTGGTGGTGGACAGCAAGATGGAGGCGATTGGACAGGAACAAGACGATTTGGCCGAGGAGAAAGTGGATTACTTGGTGGAAAAAGAGGAGGAGGGGGAGTCTCCCGACCTCCAAAGCTTGGCGTTGTGGGGCCTTCCGTCTGTGGTTGCTTGGTTTCTTGGGAGATACTGGAGAACAGATCCTGATGCAAAATTCGTACATCCTCGCACCACACCCGTAGTAGAAAAACGGCCCGTCGTGCCGAACCCTAGGGCCGACCCTTTCTGCATGGAGTAGCCCTTGGCGGACCCCCTGGGCCACACGGTAGCTATGTCGATCCCGTCTGCCGTTGAGGTGGCCAGTTCGGAAACGGCAGGGAAATCCCCTGGAGACCACAGCTCGGCGGCTTGGGCGGACCCCTGGCTGGCAGTTGGCGGACCCCTGGCTGGATTGGAAAATTGGTCTGGAGGGCTCGCTAGTCTGGGCCGGAAAAAAAGTAGCCATAAATTCGGTAGCTATGTCGAACCCTTCCGCCTTTATAGGCTGCCAAGGGTTAGTAGTATATACAGGAGGTAGTTGTGCCAGTACCCTGCTACTCGTGGCTCGTGTGGCACAGAAACAATGGGGGGGTGTATTTGTGGGCATGGTCAAACTGGTATTAAAATATGATAAAAATACGTCGAAATGGAACCTCACAGTACATAATCAAATGAATAACCACACTGGTACTAAAAATACGTTGAAGTGGGTCTATTCATTAGTGTATGTGGGTCTTTTTGTACGCTCGCAGACAATAGTTGTATAGGTCGGTGCATCAGAACCACCACTCCCTATACTGCTTCCTATTTAATCCTCCTATGGGCAGAAAAATTGGTAAGTTTCAATTACTTGTAACTGCAAAAACATTGCACTTGGACTAGCTCTGGCCAACGCACAGTTGCAGTATTAAAATGGTAATGATGGATCTCATGTACCGATTGACCGCTAAAGTAAAAGGCAACAAGGGCGGGTAAATGTGATAAGCGTTGCTTTACTGCATTGATGAGAGCATATGCGGATTTGACACATTTTAAAAGCCTTACAAGGAAGTATTGTTTACGTAGGATAACTATGTCCTGAGAGTATTCATCTTATTCACATTCACATTGACATGAAATCCTCGAAAAATCTAAAACTTAGTCTCGCAATGCTGCCTGTGAAAGGAACTACAACGCCGGTTTTGCTACTTTTCGAGTATGGTAAGCAATTCTGCAATCTGCGTTTTACATGGGCATAACGCAGTCGTTTTTGTGGAAAGCTGTGCAACGCATTTGAGCTGCCCTATGTTACATGGGCTTGGTAGGGATAGTTTACTTCTTCAAAGTGCTGCTGGGGCCTGTATATACTTGATGCCTCATTCAAGCTGAACATATTGCTGAAGGATGAGATGAATGTATCAGACGTATGATTAAAATTGAAAACATGTTCATCAAATTGCATACCTTACAGGTAAGTCGAATAGTCTAGCGAGTGCTGTATGGACAGCAAGATATTCACATCTGACGATGTAAAAGTTGCGAGGCTGGTTTTCATATGCAGTGAAACAGGCTCTGGTCGAGCAGTGGCCGGCTAAACAGATGTTAAAACTAGTTTCAGTGGTGTCCATGCTAAATGGCTGTCTGCACCTGGAGGATTATGCATTTATTCATGTAAGCTTGCCTGTAAGTACCGATATGTTGCGGTGTGATATAAATGTGATGTTAACGTGATATAGTTCCTCAAAATTATAAAACTGTCGGATTCATTACCGTTGCATGTAGGCTATAGAACATAAATTAGCATGAGTGATATTTATCGGGTTTTCCGCATGCACTCGAAGATTTGCGTCGGCTGCTATGATGTCCACGTTATCAACATCTTTAAAAGGTAATAATTTCTTCCATTAGCATGTCTGTTGGCGATTTAATACAACACAAGTCGACAGCTGGAAGATGACTAGCATTTAGGCGTTGGGTTGGAGTGGTGTTTGAAGAGCGAGGGGGTGGGTTCTGATGAGCGTGACGATAGGTATATTAATTATAACCCGCTTCTTAGACTTATTGACCACTGTGTACATTTTGCAGCTTGTCGCTTTAGGAGTGAAAGGTAGTTGATGCTTACTAGTTAAGTTTTAAATGACATTTGGAAAATCACTTATCATTGGCATGGACAGAGATTTTGATTGGCTTTTTTGATCTTTTGGCAATTAAAAGAGGAACATTTTGCTTTATCTTGACATCATTTGCATAAAATATTCGAGACATATCATACATTCAGCCGATCCATTGATACTATCAAGTTCTCTTTATTTAACATACATGCTCACCTATTAAGTTAATAAGTGGTCCCACATGAGGTTGACGGACCTGTATAGACCCTAACCGGATCCAAAAGATCACACACTAGGAGTAAATAAGAGTCAATACACGAGGCTGATGAATTACTAGCAATGTGGCCGATGAGCTTGGGGTTTTTATTGCTGTGGATGAGATGTTCAGCATTATAACAGTCAGCTCGACTTAAAAAAAAATTAGTTATCTAATCACAATGAAAATCAACCAAAATATTACGTAAATTTTGTATTATTATAAGTTAATATATGATATATTCGATATATCCAATATCAAATATTATAAAAATGACCAATATCACTATACCAACATTTTAGCAAAAATAGATTCCAATAATTCTTTTTTTACGTTGAACATTTGCAGATGTTCTAATACTTTGGGTGGTAGTTTAAGCACTAGCGCAATGTTTTGACAAGCTGGTACATATCTTGGGCTGTTGGCACCGTGCATTACAATAAACTGTTGGAAATATCCCAGCGCGAATTTCTTTCTCCGAACGTTTATTAAGCAGACTAATTACCTTGCCAATTAAATGCCTGGCTCATACTTCCTTCTTTTGATCGCCGTTACCGTTAGATGCTTTTATGACCCTTTGTCTCTCCTCGGTTTATCCATTTCATCGCACTACAGATGGAATGAAATATGCACCCACCGGTGGCAAACGGTATAAATTTAAGAATTATATGCGCTTCAGGTATCAGTAATTCATAAGTTTCGAAATGTAGTCTATAATGACGGTACTTGACAAATAAAAAATCGCAATTACCTAGCAGCTATTTGTTTCGGTCATAGGAATCCGTGTTGGAGCACCAGTTGAGCTATACGTTTAACATTGGGTTATAGATCAGAATAAAAATAAAAAGCAATTAGGACATGGAAGAACAGCCGATTAGAAACAAGGAAGCGATTACATAAAAACTGAGTTAGTGGTCTCGAGCAAGATATTGTAAGCATAATCTGGGCAGTATCGCTGCATGCTATCCTGCAAATCATTTATACCGTATCAATATTAACATTGTGCATTTCTTGCATGCAGAGAAGACCCATCTAGCCGCCACAGAATGCTTGTCGAAGGATTTGAACAGGTATTGAATTTTATCGATGTCAAGCCTGCACCTATTTATCTGTCGACACAACAGTGCATCAACAGATATCACGTAGCAGCATCACAGAAACATCTGTATTTATGGTGATTAGCACGTGTGAAAGATGAAGTGGCAAATAGGAACGAAGATACGAGAACTGCTCTGAAGCGTGAAATTTATTATGCTCCCCAACTGAAGACAGGTCTTCAGAGAATGGCAAGATTTCACGGATGCTGGCGATAACACCCACATGTACAACTAATGAATATTGTGTATAATGCACAGCATGACAACCACATCGTGGGCTTCATGTTTAATTCATCACTACCTAACATGGAGGCAAAAAGGGATATATGATCATAGGCAACTGACCAGTTCGATCCTTAAATAGATTCATAAGTTTAAAACACTTTGCTATACAATAGTTGAAAGGTTCTTGGATGTTTGTAAAGTTTCCTTGAATATAGCTTATGTTTTTGAACTAGCATGATACAATAATAGAGCAGTTCAGCACTCTCGTGATTAATCTCAGAAAAAAAAAACGTAGATATGTTCACGTTGGTCTAGCAGACATCAACCATTTCGCTAGTGCTAGATTACTCGACACTAAAAGCATGATCATTCTTAACTGACCTGTCATAAACATAAATTCTAGCAAATATATGGACAATGCGTCACAACATAACCCATACCAGCATACGACAAAGTTTACAGTATAATTAACATCATATCCCGAGTTTGGGTTGAACAAAGAATGGCTGCTTGTGCTGCCCGAATCTTTTGCTTTGGAACATGATACTTACCTGGATATCATCAACATTACCGGGAGTTGAGTGGAGTGGTTCTATATTTGCGGCTGGTAGCTCTAGTTCTTCATGGAAAACCAAAACAAATTGATCGGTTCTACTAGGCAGCTGTATCTAACACATGTTAGTGCATTACAAGAAATAATGAGTGTTTATTTTCTAGCTTGGATACCGATATAAGTCATTGACGAATAATACAACAATAATGAACAACGCTATTACGAGGACTGCTTGGCATACTGTGTATCCATAGAAGTTAATTAAACGTTCAATAGAACATACACGTCATCAAGCTGTTGTGATAAATAATATGCCAATAAAGCATACCGTTGTATTAAGATGTATAGCTTGCTCTGTGACCACGGTGTTGTAATATATGTGTACGATACATAATATGGCATCAAATAGAAGATCTATTCACGAATGTTTACTTCACAACTACATAATTGATTACACAAGTATGGTTTGTGAATACTGTTTTAGCATAGAAATTCAACCCGTTGGAACAGGATAGCATAAGCTAATCGACTATTGACTGTGCCTGTTGCTCGGACTGTGCACTCAGCGGTATTAAACATTGCTGTAGTACAAGAGAGACCCCTTCCGCTTTGTATATATGTACATAGGATGTTCGCTTGATAGCAATAAGCAGAGTAGTATACTGGTTATAGGGGTTTATTGATTAAGACACCTATAAATAGCCAATATGCCTACATTTATAGTTGGCATTGATATAAGAAAGCAGTGAAAATTACATTGCTACAGCCCCTTATAGCATTATCCGTGCCCTAAAATAGTCTATTGATCATATCTAAGCTACACCTGGGTGTCAGGTACTTCAGTGGGTGTTGGATATTCGTGTTTTATAATAAACAACAAAACAACAACTGAAATTGGACAACGGGATGATATATGCTAGAGAAATCAGGTCCATCAGACAAACAAACCTATTGGAAGGCGAGAAAGCAGGTTGTTATTACCCCATAACTTTAAGACAGTTAGCGCAAACGGAAACATTGCATTCAAAGATCAAAGTAGCTGGATAGACAAAACCTGTGCAGACAAGGAGAGGTAATGGGCGTTGTGTTAAAGTTATCACTTCCGTTAAATTCTTCCCTACCTTCTTCTCACGACATTCCTGGAAGAGCTAGGGGCACGTGATTGATTGTCAATAAGAAACGGAAACGACAACGCGGTTATCGCATACATAGAGATGATGGAATGGAGATGGCAGACGTGAGATAATGTTGTGTTTCTTGTGTAGTACTGTGTAATGCACTGCTCTGTGGAGTAACAGCGCCAGAAATAGTTGATGCACTTAAAAATTGTAGAGTTTAATAACTCTCATACATAATTGTGCGTGGTGTTCCGGCTTGTCTGACACGCACTGTCGATGTTTTTGTTTTTGGTGGAAAACGTTAAATCTACGCAGCATTCCAGCAGCTAAGGTCTATTTGGCAACACTTTCCGCAGTTGTGTACATCAGCTGAGATATTTCCATGGTATATTAAAAACACACTTATCAAGCTGCAAAACTATCCTACTCTTTAGACGCTACTTGGATCTACTTCTTGTACACCCTGTTAAAGCTTACGATAGTAGCTGAAAAGGACCGCCGTTGGCGCCGTAATAATATTCGATTTCGCATACAATAACTTAATGGGGGCTATCGGATATGTGATATCGACCGTTGAAATTAACCACGTGGTTTTTCTATTTAAAGAAACGTATATGAGAGAAAAGTTTTTCATACGTCTGTAGCATACGCTCGCAATGCCACAGGTGCTACCGACATTTATCCGCGGTAGCATTGAAGTGGCCAACAGAACTTGCGTACATCAGTTTCTTCACTTGCTACTGACATACTCTTGAATTCCGCTAGTTTCTGTACCTTTTGCTTTACCTGCCGGCGGTTGATGAAGATCGGCATTGTGGGCGACGTGGACACGAATATCGTTGACACAGATTCTGATAAAGTATTGAGTACGGGCTCAGTTTCATGGTGGTTGAAACCAATAAAGATAGGTCCTTTCATAGCAACACTTCCGAAACCTAAGTTAATTCGGTCTCATTTAAGCACATAGCCTATGATGACAACTTAATGAAAGGAATACTTTCCGTTACACTGCCTGTTGTGTATTGTTTGTATGAATACAAATATCAATAATTAAACCAAAATCTGATACCTCTAAAAGTTCCTCTAATGCACTACAATGGATTCAGTCTCGCGAATACATATGTGCCTTTCCAGCGTGAAATGTGCAACAACTTAAAACTTGCCAAACAAAATCTGAATGCGAACTTTCCTGGAAGAATTCAGTGTATTCATATTCGAAATATTCTGCGAATGTTTAAATTGATATCTTAAATGTGGACTGAGAAGTGGACTTATCCTAGAGTTGAAAACTTCGGTAATCCAAAATGAATTGCCGCCGCACCTTGATCTATATCACAGTGCTCTCATGGTTGTAACATATGTTGTGTAAGTTATATACACCTGTTCGCTTTTAGTACTGATTGAATGGCTTAACCTGATATAACTGATGCGCATATTGTCAGCTCTTGACATCCATTCGCATTAACCTTAAACAGCCATATTCAACTGTAATATCACGCTCATCTGATAACAAATCAGGTTGTATTGCTGTCTCTTTTCAGATAATGACCAAGCATGCATTTTCACGCTGGTTTAAAAAATAAGGCATCAGGAATTAGTCAAAACATGCAGAGGTTGAATCTGGATTTGTGAAGAAAGAGTTAACATCTTTTGGGCTTAATGCCTGAACGCCTGTTATGAAAACATCTTTTCGACTTAACCTAAGAAGCACCGCAAGAGGAATAGGAATGACCGTCCTGAAAAGGCGCATAGCACTATCATTGCCATGCAGACTCAAGTCATCGTTAAAAACCGTACAGGGTTCCTACGTTTCACCCCAACATATGGTATGTCGATCGGCTGATAAGTGGTAATGTATATTGATAGTCTTTCGTAACACGTTGAGTGTATCCTCCCTCCCCTATGAAGAAATGTATGCTACTCGTACACAAAACTGTTAAGAATACAACGCTCATAGAAACATCACTAAATTGGCAATGCTACTGCGCCCACATGCAGAGGCGTAGGAATGTAACAGTACACAATTGCATTTAAATGAAATAATATAGTCATGTGTCAATGACTTATAATGTGTAGCTGTCTGCCAGTTTTCAGAGCAATCCATTCAATGGGCTGCCGTCAGTTTAGTGAGACGAATTAATCTCCTATTTTGTCTTACAAACTAGCGCCTTAGGTGCTTCAAACTGGTTTGATCCGTCATTAAATTCGACTAACATAGAAGTTCTCTCACACTAAAACTGTCACTCTTTCGCTCTTGGAACATCTTAAAAAGCAGATCAAATGACCATCTCTCAAGGACGAGTAATGTCTAGGTGGACAACATACATAAGGTGGCATTTCTGAGATGGTATAATGGATTGTCGCAGCAATGCACCGGGATTATCATCTCCATGTAAACCCTACCTATCCATCACATCTCATAAGCACCGAGGCATCTTCATATATACAACTGTGTGATGCGCAATCAATTATGTCGCAACATGGCTTCTAGCAAGCAAGATTTGTCTCTAACCTTAACGCATTGTCTATCGTTCCAACTTGCAAGGCCGATTTGTAATGACTCCAAGCCGGTAGCAGACCACCAGGTTAATACCTAAGTGAAATACGACTATCGGAAATAGTGAAGGTCTTTCTTGGTCTGACATCGTACCAAGCTCTGTCATCATATGATCTTCACATTCGCGCCCTTCGATTAGCTACTTGATACATTAACTCTTTCTCAGATAAATGACTTGAAGCAGCTTCAGGTAATAGAAATGCAGAATGCTTATAATAATTTCAGTAGCTAAACTTGCCGGCCCACATAATGTATAAACGAGCTGCTCGATTTAAAAAATACCCTATCGTTGGCAGAAAGTGTGGCTTACGGCTTAATTAGATCTTTGGTGTTCTTATAATCGAAACAGCAGGTGATAACTATGCGACAGGGCTGTGTATATATTTTGAAAGCTGTGTCTGCGCTGTGAACATTGAGCAAGCTCTACATGCGCCAATTATACCGATTGATCAGGATTCAATGCATAGCATTCGGAATCACGCCAAGCCACCTGAGCTCTAACAGGAACAAACCGTGTAGTAGAAATGACAAAAAGGAACAATGGGACACAGCATGAAGAACAAAAAAACAGCACCACTGCTATACGTAAATCACTTGTTTTGAGTAGTAACGTCTCATTCAGCCTTCTATTCCTTAGTTGCGCTACAATATTACATGCTATTGTATGGTTGGGCGATTCAGGGGGATGCTGCTCCCCATGCTTCTCTTCGCCAGCCCTACAGCACGCAGGTTACCGCTAGTTAGCACAACTTTATTTGATTAATTTGTGATATTTAGGATCATAAGCGAACATAATTAGTCACAGATTCACAACTCTATCACATCAAGAACCTACATAATTAGCCATCCTTATGTTTGAATGAAAGCTAACTGTCAATAATTTAGTTCGTTGTGATGATTCGAAATCCAATTTTATTGTGTCAATTATAAAGTGCTTTGCTTAACACAAATCATACAGCAGACGTTGCTTGTTAAATTTTTCACGGGCTGAAATGAAGCAAACACCTTCCATGAGGAAACGTTGTTGGGTGGGGGACGCAATTGATACATGACAGTATTATATCAATTGATCTTATTGTATTACAAATCATTAAGATATGTCGAGCGTATGAATCGTTACCAAATCACTAACGTCCCGTGTTGCACAAATGTTATACCTTGTAAGTCAGTTTGTGAGTCCATGGCACGCCATTACCATGCAGTGATTTATAGCCATCGTCGAGCAAATGAAGTGTCATGTAATAGGTAGGGCATCAACGTTATATGGCGCATTGCTGACCGCTGGTCAGGGATTTATACGCCCTTGCTTTTATCAATATATAGCCATAATTTACGAATCAAATGTGAACATGAGGGTGATGTGAATTGATCAAGTACTCATACCGCGTTCATGACAAACTAGTTAAGATCAATAACGTTATATATGTACCTAACCGTGAAACAAAAGATATAATTTACGTTTGCTCATATATGGTCAACTTCGCCGGGTGAACGATACACCTACCTCTCATCATTACTCGTTGATTAAAAGACGGATATCTGCAAACATGCGATCAATGTTAATTGGCAAAGCGACTGTCAATGGAAATTTCTACAATAATCAACCTGCTATGTCATTTGATAGACGAGTATGCTACTTTCAAAATGGCAAGCTTCATGTCGGGATGATTATTGTAGCAAATCCTGCCTATATGTGCATGTAATAATGCTATGACAATACACTGTCAGGCGGCTATTTATCGTCCGCCAGGGATATTGTTTACCCATAAATTAGCAAATGCTTCAAAGGTTAGGCCGTTAAAAGTTCCACATTATAATGATCGATTACTGCTTTTGTTCTTGACCGAGCAAAGAAAGCTACAGCAGAGGATATCAATGTAAGAACAATACGCGAGACGCGAGGATCACTTCAACCGTCAGCGTCAGTGATGAAATTAAGATAGTACTAGTTTAACGATATCATAACATGACGATATGCAATGTATTTACTAACTAGATTATATGGCTTTGTGTCGTGATACCGCCAGATAAGGTCTGCTGCATTTTTATGACGCTCTGACTCAATAATACATTTGCTGGTTATTTCTTAATGCGGACGAATCCGGAGCTATTGCTTTAAGGGAGCGCTTTTGTTATGTATCACCAATCCCTAGTAGTATATAGTTTATGGATGTATCTTTGTTGGCAGCGACCTGCGTTCAGAGAAGTGCATACCTTTGCCATCGGCTTATTACATGGACATTTATAATTTGTATAGCCTGTCGGCGCCATCAGATCAATGTTCATTGTTTCCATCGTCTGAGTAATTGAACCTATCAAGATTTTCACGCCAAATGACATTAACCACCAACTTATTTGTTATTCAAATACTCTGCGAATGACTTTGACTCATCCAATGTCGATTTGTTCATGTATCGCAATACTGTCGTCTTTTTCAGCAACTGTCAGCGGTATATTATGGTCTGTAATAATGTGCAAATTGCCGAGTTAGCTTATACTTTACAGGCTTCCCGGCAACCATTTGCTTGTTTCAACGTACATACACTATTCATGATAACATGCAATCAATATGTAGACACCGTTATATTGTGCTATCAACTCCTTGTGAAATTAAGGGTATCCAGGGTGACAAAACAGCACATCAAGAGAACATTTCATCTTTATATTAATATTCAACACCAAATGCAATATTGCACGACCGATCATCAAAATGGCAATCACAAAAAAGGTACACAGTGTTACGTCGAAGGTTAAATAGGCAGATAATTTTTCCGTGAGTAGCATATTGCATAAACTTGCTGAAAAATGCCAAATGTTGGAGGAGATGTTGGGTTCATCATTTGAAATCATTTCGCGATTAACATCGACACTTCAGAGTGACACACTCTCGGTCTGGGCCAGGATTACTCTGACGTGAGCCTCCAGAGTAAGGACCCCATTAAAACTTAGTAGGGCTTAACAGAAGCTAGATATTATCGGTCAAAAATGAATAACAGTCAATCGTGTGTTGGTAGATTGCTATTTCAGATCTTATCCAATTGAATTATAATGATTAAACCCGGCCTTGGGTACTGCGGTACTGCTCGATGAGCAGCTGCAACGAACCATTTCCCACAATATCTGCGGCAAACATATTGCACGAACTTTACCGCCCGTTACATAGACAAATACAACCGCGAAATGCATATTTGGCACTAGAAAATGTTTGCCTAAGTGAGCTGGACAAATGGCGAAACGAGATGCGGTGTGTGATGTAATGGTTTTCTTTGCAAAGCAGTCACGATATGTAAGATGAACCATAGAAACAACTGTACAGTTAGCTTGATCAAACATTGGAACACCGCAGTTGAAAGGGCAAGATGAATAGGCACGATAGAATTGGCTGGGTTCGACCTTAACTGTAGATAGCTGTTTTTGAGATGAATTGAATCATTGCATCCAAACATAGACTGTAAATGTTACAGCGCTCTTTATGACCAATAACAGTCGGACTTAGGTTAACTTAATGTGTTATTGCTTTGAAGCCAGACAGGACATATATATATGTATAAATATATATAAAACCAATAATATATAGAGAGATATAGGATATATAACTTATATATATTGCTTTACAGACCAGACAGGATATAGAATATATATATATATACATATATATATATATATATATATATATATATATATATATATATATATCTCTATATATATATATATATATATATATATATATATATATATATATATATATATATATATATATATATATATATATATATATATATATATATATATATATATATATTTAAGTGGCCACTTCCCATATTTCGCATGGTTAGGGATAGTATTCACGCATTTAAAATATATAAAGCACTGTATAACAGTCGATTTACTCAGACATGCATATATGGCTGCCGTAAGTACCATTGGTTATAAAAGTTTATTCTTACTATCGAATTGGCTGGGTAAAAATGATTTAAGGACAAAACATGACAAATAAGGTGACTTCTTTGTAGAGCTTTACAGATGTGGTACACATCGACAAAAGCGCAAGACAGGGGGCTGCCAAAATTGCACAGATGTTAGAGTCAGAATTTACGATGTTAATGCGGCCGCACTTGGCAATCTGTACGCCATTCGTACCAGAGAAAGCCATTCATATAAACTGTGATTGCCAATTGTCAATGGGACCTGGTAATGCATACTCATGTTTTTCAGCTGCTTTTTCCTATTGCCCAGTATGGTACCCAATGTAATCTAATGACGTTTGTTAATTAGATGGCTCATTAAGAGTAACGTTTCGTCGGACTTAACCTTCTGGTTTCTTATTTGTCTGAATCATTGAATTTGTTCTGGGAGCTTACGCTAGGGGCATCGGATACATGGCAATACCCATTCCGAAACAACATAACTCATGCATATACTAAACGGATCGTATACCACGATTTCAAGGGTTTGGATGAAAAATCTAAAGTGCAGGTGTACAATGCAAGGATATCGGACACATAGCGGATATCAGATATACCATTGACAATACAACGGGCTCAGAGACGATATGGAACACACACACGCCAGGTTATACGACAATAGCAGCCCGTTGATATGGTAACCCAATCTTCCACTAAGGTGTCAATCTAAGCCTAGAGTTTTAAATGTCAACAAGCTTTATAAGGCTGACTTACAACTCATGATCGATCACGTATATAGGTACCTATTTGGCAGGAGCTGAGTCAGGTAAATACTGCATTTACGTAGCACATTTTGCTGTGTAAAGGAATATCAGTTATAAGACAAGCCAGTTATCTAGAATGACCAGCAACAAAATATGGTATCAGATATGCTATTCAAAAATAACTTCTACACTATTGGTGAGGCTGGGGGTTAACACTACTGATTGTTTCAGGATATAAGTGGGAGAGCAGGATCGGTTTAGCATATATAATGTTATTAACGACGCTTTACAAATATTTTCCGTTAATTTGTCGAAATAACTACTGTATCATTTCGTCATCAGAGCCTTAAGCAGCGCCATTTGCCGCTGCAACCTGGTTTGTCAAAATGGTAAGTTGATTACAAGGGTTCACAACTCGGTGCAAGAGATAGTTACTAAAGTTATGGCCCAGTGATTTACTATCGCATATCATTCCCATCCACATACCGTCGAATTGTCATGGTTGTTGACAATCATAGTTAAAGTTCACCAACCCGCGTCATCTCTGGATACTTGATGTTTTTAGTTCATTACATGAAAATATGAGTGGGGCTGACATGGCACGCTAGGGTCATAAATTCTAAAAAAAAAAAGCCGCTTAGCGCCAATGCAATATCGACATATCACGAAGGAATGTCAAAGAGCAGTCCATCGGTCCGGTGATTAACGCCAGCTACTGTAGCACCAGCGGCAAACAAAAATGACGGTGAAAAAAATACCTCTGACTGGGTGATGGAGAATGCTTCTCGGGTAAATGGGGGTCTCTAGAGACCAGCAGGATTTCATGGCTGCTGACGACAGCACCCACTTGTACAATTTATGGTATTTTGTATGCCGCTCACACAGGACCAAGTTTTAATTCCTGTGCCATGAGAATTGGTGTGTGACCGCCACTCCTCATTATACAACTAGATACTATAACTCAACTCTTGGCAAACATTGCTCACACCTAAATATCACGTGCGTCGCGTAGACCAGAGATGGCTAGTCATTCCAATGTTCTTGTGTGAACCGGAAGCGCTCAATGTAAAGCAGTCTTTGTTTGGCAAAGATTGTTATGGTTGGCGAATGATATAAAACGAGCCTGCAATAAAACCAGCTGTTACACCATATCAGTGCACAGGGTGTTGTTTGGACACTGATTTGCCATCATTCATTGTAAAGGAAAGCTCAAACAGGTAATGTAGAAATATGAGGCAGAAAACAGAGCTAGCTTCCAATTTATTGGCAAGATACGCGCAGCGGCGACAACCAAAATAATGTGCAAATGATACGAATAGCATGAGATTTGCTTACCTGGTAGCGCATCAAACTGACAAAATTAGGCTCCATAATATATTTGGACATGAGTGAAATTGAACACAAATTGTGAGCTCCATACTTACTATGAAATTAACGAGAGGATATGTGATTAATTTCACATGAAAAACAGTACAAGACCAGGAGTCGACATAGTGCGCTTTCTCTCCGTCTCTCTCTGTCTCTCTCTGTCTCTCTCTGTCTCTCTATGTCTCTCTCTCTCTCTCTCTCTCTCTCTCTGTCTGTCTGTCTGTCTGTCTGTCTGTCTGTCTGTCTGTCTGTCTCTCTCTCTCTCTCTCTCTCTCTCTCTCTCTCTCTCTCTCTCTCTCTCTCTCTCTCTCTCTCTCTCTCTCTCTCTCTCTCTCTCTCTCTCTCTCTCTCTATCTCTCTCTCTCTCTCTCTCTCTCTCTCTCTCTCTCTCTCTCTCTCTCTCTCTCTCTCTCTCTCTCTCGCTGCCAAAGGCTCATTATGATCATATCTACCAAAAATATTATAATTCTAATCAATGATGACGGAAAATGATTTAAAAATTTCAGTATTCCGCAAAAACACGCAAATATATATGGAAACAAATTTGTCCACGATTGATTGCAGGCAACAAATGGCGGGGCAGGAGTAGAGAGAAAGAGAGAGACAGAGAGAGATAGAGAGAGAGAGAGAGATAGATAGAGATATAGAGAGATATAGAGAGAGAGAGAGAGAGAGAGAGAGAGAGAGAGATAGAGAGAGAGAGAGAGAGAGAGAGAGAGATATAGAGAGAGAGAGAGAGATAGAGAGAGATAGATAGAGAGAGATAGAGAGAGACAGAGAGATACATAGAGAGAGAGAGAGAGAGAGATATATATATATATATATAGAGATATAGAGATATATATATATATATATATATATATATATATATATATATATATATATATATATATATATATATATGTGATGGCCATGATATCAATATAATATATATATAGATATATATACTGCTATAATCATATATGTTTTGAGCTACCCTGTACATTATATATAATAATCTGGAGATATATTAAGTGGATATCATAAAGAACATTTATTTATGTGATGGCCATGATTCAAACTTTATTAGGCGTTATACTTGCTAATCATCCCATGTTTTGAGCTACCCTGTCACATTAGCACAACAATCTGGAGATCTTAAGTGGATATCATAAAGAACATTTATTAAATGGTTGCGACTTTCGGGTAGATCGACCATCGGAGTTCTCCATCGTATGACACGCTCTAATAGGATGCGTCTAGGGTTGACTGCTTTAATGATGATATTTGCTTGAATTAAGCGCGCCTCTCGGGTTATTCGGCCTTTTTCACGCAAATTTCCTGCAAAATTTATTTTAAGAAGACTTGACCTTTGACGATGCAGGCTGTTCGAGCAGCTTTGAATGTGTGGTTCTACACTAGCAAGCAAACACTGGCACATTATTGTATGATTCTTTAAAAAGGTAACTGCTGTTTGTTTGTATGTTCTCAAATACGAATGAAATTCAAGCGGCTCCATCTCCATCAATCTCGTGTTATATAACTTATTTTGACCACAATAAGCGTGTTTTTGTAGAGGTCGCGACCCAATAAACACAAACACTGCGATTTGGGGGCTGATGGGATTCATGTTAATAGCGTCTAAATGATGACACAACATTGTTGGCCTTCCAAAAGAGTGACGTTGCGTGTGAAGGCAGGTGCTGCTACAATTTGTACAATTAATCAAATATGACAGTGTCTGCATGGACGGAAACATTAACGGCGCTCATCATAACGTTTAAGTGGCTTGATATACGGGACTTTACTGGTAGTTTTAAATTGCAGCTTAAATAAACTTAAGACAGCTTATTCATGTGCTATCACTCGATAACTTGAAGCACAGTTTTGAACGAGCATATTATGATATTTGGATCGACAGCAGTGGAGCGAGTTTGCAACGACACCCATTAAGGGAATTCCAAGCGTCTTGCATCCATTAACAGCACACGATGGAACAGTAAGAACTTCAGGTGATCAATTCATCAGACGATAATAAGATAATAACCCAAAAAAGTGATCGAAAGTCATTTGAACCCTTATCGAGATCTGGAACTGTAGTCTAGATGACTCTGATTTATTGTTCTGGTTGAGCTTTCCATTCTGCGTGAATAAGCCCACAGCATGTTATATGTGTGGTTATGGGTCTTTTATGCATTTTCTGTTATGTTTCAGAAATTCGGTCTAGCGCGTGCAGCTGTTATCATTCCTACCATGAAACTGACATGATGTGGTCCTTACCACAGTCTGAAATAAACATGTTTTGTGTATGGTTACATTGATGTGTTACAGGCAAAGTAGGCACGCACGGTTATTAACATCGCAACCGTTAGAGACGCTCAAAATTGCGGATACAAACATGACTTTTAAGGTACTAACATTATGCTTCTCGGATCAAAAATGTGTTGCTGTTTGGGTATTTGTTCGGCAATGATCAGAAAGACGCAATATTGTTGTGTATTCCGTGATATATCCTACCAATACGTTCTTGAGAGACGATCTATAGCGTGGAAAAAACTAAGTTGGTAAAAAAGCGATGCATATGCTGTCTAGTAAATACAATCTGCCTCTTGGTTCGTTCCTTGATACAACATGTTTACCGTATCACGGAGAAATTGAGTATCAAATCAGATTTTCAACTAATTATATATTGACAAACTTCGCTGGGCTCGAATTTCTTTCCGCAATGGTTTCCGCCGGAGAGGAAGAGTGTCAATTCGAGCTCCCTTGGTCCAAGGGCCAGTCGGGTCATTATGTTTCGAAATCCATGTAAGACTGGTATAATCAATTATTTTGTAGTAGTACGGTAGTGTTTACTTATCCAGAAAAGGCAATCTTTGTCAGTTCCGACTTAAACCTAGACATTCTTTTAGACCGGTGGGAATTTCATACAAAGTGTGTAAAACACCCTCTTGTGGTCAGTTATTTGAGAACTTTAGATTTTGGAGGAAATTAATAAAACATGAAGACAGTACAATCAGGTTGAATTCTTATTAAGGCAGTCATACAATTGTTATTCACCTTTGGATTTAATCTAGCGTAAAACAACATCTCTCGTGCAATGCTTACTTATTAACTCACCACAAAGCCTGTCTTACAACTTCTCGTTTATGGTAAGCAATTCCGCAATCTGTTTTGTTCACTTTCATATGTGCAGAAATAGGAAATTGCTCTTATGCCTTACTCTTATTTTCAAAGTAGCATTATGTCGCGCAAGTCATCACCACCAACTGAAAGTAGCCCTAAGTCAGCTACAAGTTCACCAGACTGGTGCATATGTTTCATGTGTAAGGAGGTGTCAGCCAACGCTGAGTACCTGTGCACCAATATACCTTGTTTCGTCACCTCAATACTGACTCAAATGGTAAGAGTGGTCATAGACCCAATGGGAACTTAAGTGCTCAACCATTAGACCGACAAGCGTGTGAGGTTCGGGGCTGCGGCTGAGCATCAGATGTTCAGCTTTATCACTGATAAATTGCTTTGCCGATTAATGATCTGGCTTACGCTTCCTTCTGACCGTAAGAAGCTTCCCGCCCCCTACTCCTCGCGTTTGGCTGGTTCATACATTTTATCCCGGTACATATGGAACGATTTATGCTTCCGCCGACGTAGAGCTGCATAAATTGGTGGCGTTCTGGTGCTTCCGATATTTATTTTTTTTGACGGGACAGGCAAAATAAGAAATCCAATGTTAATATAGGGACCTAAGTAGTAATGTATGGTCATAGAAATCCAGGTATCAGCACCATTTGAGCTACTCAAATTTTCGATTCACGAAATGCACCTGTAAGATTGGGGCATAGAAAAGGAGAAGAAAACCTAGGGATTAGGTGCTGTAAAGAACGCCACAATTAGCAATAAAATCTGAATGGAATCGTTGCATGTAATCTTGCAACTTTTTGTCAAAACGTACTAGCTGCAGATTGTTTTTTTGTTTGAGTATTTGAATGAGCATTGTATTCTTCAATGTCAACGTGATATGCGCCTGTGTATATGTATTAGTCGACACAGTGTATCAACTGATATCACGCAGCAGCGTCCCAAGGCCACCCATCTATATATGGTGATTAGCAAGTGTGATAGATGAAGTGGCAAATAGAAACCGAGATGAAGGCACAGCTCTGAACAGGGAAATTTATTATGCGCCTCATATGTAGACAGGTCCTGTGCGAATAGCAGGATTTCACGGATGCTGGCGATAACACCCACATGTACAACTCATGAATATTCTGTACGGGCAGTAGACATAAACTAGCACCATCAAACATGGAGGAAAGAGAGATACATGATCAATTGCAACGAACCAGTTCGAAAAGAGATCAGCAGCAGTTGACGTTCTGCGACGATCTTCAAACGATTCGTAGGTTTAAACCCATTCAAGTGCAGTAGCAGAAGGTTAGACAATGCTAGTACAGGTATCATTGTTTCCGTACTAGCATGATACTATAATAGAATTGTTGGCAAGATGGATCGAAGAATCAAACCAGCAGGGCTTCTCATGCTAATCTAGCACACGTCAACAAACTGGATTATTGACTAAATAATCGACACGATAGGGTGATTATTTTTTACTGACCTGTCGAAAATATCAACTCAATCCAATACATGGACAATGTGTCACAACATAATCCATTCCAGCGTACTACATAGTTTACAGTGTAATCAGCATGATATCACGAGTGTGGGTTGAACAAAGAGTGGCGGCTTGTGCCGTCCGAATAATAAATAAGATACAGAATACTTCATTGAGAGGTAACCACAGAGCTACAAACCGGCTAGTGACTAGCAAAAAAGAAGTTATTAAAAAATAATAATTGCCGTTGTACTACACTGTAGACAGTGTACCTCCTCATCGGCTTCAACCTACTTGAGCTCCTCATCCAAGAGAGCTAGGAACTGCCGTGATCGCGATAGCTCCTACTTTGACTAAAGTCAGCTGCTTCCGTAACTTCAACATTTTATTCGATCACTGAGATGGAGTCAAACTCGGCAGCAGATATGCTGCGTATATATTGAGCTGCGTTCATGGTTTAGTCAAGCGCAAGGTTGGCAGTAGAGGCTCGAACAACCCGTCGTCATAGCTAAAGACGAAGTAGCCGAGTTAGGAGCAGGGCGACGACGTTAACTACCTTAACGGTGACACACAGTTTATCCGCGTTGCAAGGTTCGAATGAGAAATTTATCATTGCGAAAAACTGTTGGTTTTCTTCGTTACGGATCAGATTACGGATCTTACACCTATCATCAAACTGGGTGTAATACATTTGTATTACAAATGTTTAATCTTTCGGTTGCAATTAAGAGTGACTGGCTGGTTGGTACTGAAAGCAAATAGCGCTAACAATACGCGAGTGGCATGATCTAGCGTTCATTGTCGCGCGCAGACCAATGATTGGCTGTATCTTACACATTCGATTAATTAATCACGAAGATTGGCGCAGACGCCGGGCTGCCTCTTGCTGCAGCCAACCTCAAAGAAATAAGGAGTGCATCCTTTATAGCTTGGATGCAGATTTACATTTAACATTTATAAATAATACAACACTAATGAATGATGCTATTGTGAGGACAACCTTACGTATTGTGGACATCCTTTTAAGGTTATAAATTGAAAGTTAAAAAGTGTATTTTATGACACAGCTGTAATATATAATTTACCTTTAAAGGATGTTTTTTTGTGTGTGCTGAAGGTGCATCGCTTGCTTTATGGCCACGGAGATATAATTTATGCTTACTCTCAATAACTTGCATAAACAACAATAATATGTCGTTAACCAGAAGGTTGGTCGGTGAATGTTTACTTCACAGTTACTCGAGACTCATAAATAATCCTGCAATAATGCTTTTAAATTGCTATCGGCAAGTAGTCTTTTTGATATTTACCGCGTAATTTTTAGACAGATCAAACAAACAGAAAAATTGAATTCTGATACAAAATGGACTGGACAGATCAAACCTGTGCGGACATGAATAGGTAGTGAGCGTTGTGTTAAAACTGTCGCTGCCGTACAATTTTTCTTCTCCTAGAGTTTCTGTAAGAGCGTCGGTCACGAGATTGATAGTCAATAAGGAACAGAAACGACCGCGTGTTTACCGCATACCAGCACATGATGGAGGAGTTATTGTAGTGGTCCATGCGTAGTACTCTGTGGTGTTCCGCTGTGTGGTGCCACGGCATCACAATGTTTGATATATCTTACAAAAGTAATATGCAGCTACAGCAACAGGCAAACATCAAATTAAACGTGCTTGTCAGACATGCGCTGTCGATGTTTTTGTTTTTATCTTTTATGGAGCAATGTTTCAAGAAGCTATATCTACGCAGCATACAAACAGATGATGTGATCCACGCGAAGTACAGTTTGACGTATTGCTGTGTGGAGAAACAGCGCCATAAATATACGATGCACTTTGAAAAACAATCTGTAGCTTAAGCAAGTGTCATACATTAAGTAAATTGTGCGTGGTGTTTCAGCTCGTCTGACACGCACTGTCGATATTTTTGTTTTGGGTTTGAAGAAGTTATATGTACGCATCAGCCCAACAGCCCAGCTCTATTTGGCAACACGTTTTTTCGCAGTTGATTAATGTCGTACACAACTGGCTACCAGAATTACATCAGTTAAGATATATCCGGGGTTGACTGAAAACATACTTATCAAGCAGCAACAGTATTCTGCTCTTTGGACGCTACCTTGATGTACGTTTCATACACCCTGTGATAGCCCTAGATCGTAACCAAGAAGAAGCGCTGCGTTCCACGTGATATCTTTATTAAAAAAAGTTGTATAATATTCGATTTTGCATATGATCACTTAATGGGGTCTATCTGAGCCATCGTGAACTGTTTCGTCCAGTGAAATTAACCACTGGGTTTTCTATTCAATGAAATGTATATAAGATAATAGTTCACAATTCGCTCGCAATGACACATGTGCTTCTGACATTTATCCACGGTAGCATGGAAGGGGCCAACCGAACTTGCGTACATGAGTTACAGCAGCCGCTACTGACATACTCTTGAAGTCGACTTGTGTTCCTCTCTGTTAGTTTCTGTACTTCTTACATTATCTACTGGCGGTCTTTGAAGCTCGTTATGGTGGGCGAATAAGGTCGATACAAATTCTTATAAAGTATTGAATAAGGGTTCAGTTTCTTAGTGGTTGAAACCCATAAAGATAGGTCCTTTTATAGCAATAACCCCTGATCAGCGTCCGCGATGTCGACAATTCTGAAATCTTAATTGAATTTGTCTCATTGTGATAAATAGCCGGGAATGACAGTTTAATGAAAGGAATATTTTCCGTTACATTGCCTGTTGTGTGGTGTTGGTATGAATAAAAGTATCAATAATTACACCAAACTCTTATACATCTACAAGTTCCTCTAATGCACTACAATGCATTAAGTCTCGCGAATGCATCTCTGCCTTCTCTGCATTACATATGTAACAAATTACAGCTTGCCAAACTAAATCTGAATAAGAACTCTCTTGAAAGAATTCAGTGTATTCATATTTGAATTAATATGTTAGATGTGGGATGAGAAAAAGGACAAACTTCGGCCACCCAAACTGCATTACTGCCGCGCTACGATCTATATTAGAGTCGGTCTGATTCTCATGGGTGTAGCATATGTTGTACAAGTTATTTATACATGTCCGCTTTTAGTACTGATTTTTTTAATTGCATAACCAGACATGTCGAAGGTTTAGGTTGTCATAAGATACGACCTCGTCGTCAGTGTGTACAATGCTAAATACTCATACTCATTTATCAACATTATGCTATCACTGCCAGTCGTAATCAGTCACCCTCCATGACTCGATACTTGATGCTATAAGAAGTTTGGTAATGAACTAGATACTTGATGTTGAAACAAACCAAGAGTTTTAACTGCCGCTATGTTTGTGTATAGCAGCAAGGCTCACTGCGCGGAAGCTTCGCCCACACGACGTTATTTATCGATAATACCTTCACAAAAAGAGGGATCTGTCATAGACAGCATAAATACTGTGTAATGTCTAGTTTATATGCGGCGTTAATTGTGGGGTTTGTGGCTTGTGTCAGCGTCTCGAGACGCGCGCGGGAGCCATAAGTTATTGCTGTCTTTGTATTTAGCTTTCTGTGTAAAAATCACAATCAAATCAGACACATTTGATAGCCTCCAAGAGAGGTCAAATTGAACATATAATGTTTCTATTCATTATGACACTTCCACAACAATTGTAAATGAAGGCCTTCGCCTGGACTGTTACACGTCATAGTGTATCTGAACCTCGTTACCTGACATATTGCCCCGCATGTAAGACATGCGTGAGCAAAATAGTGAGTTCTCATGTGTTCCTGTTGCCGTCTCGAGTAACTAATGGTTGAGTGCGTATGGAGGTGGGGTGCGGGTGGTTTATGCGTGCTTGCGCTGAGAGCCCAAAGTGAGTGTCCAAGGCCTAGACAACTAACTATGCATCATAGCAACCTCAAGGCGACTCTCATTCCCAATGATAGAATTACATTAAAATTGAGGCTAATCATTAAGTTTGGCTTGCCTTAAAAAGATTGCGAGCATTACACAGAGACGGTTTTTGCTAGTAGCAGAGCACTTGTCACTGGTTACATCACCTCTTTTGTTGCTCTACTGTTGCATAGCATGGCAATTATGTTTAATTTTCTTAAGATAATCTTTGTTGGCTTATTTGTATTGCCATAAATATTTCGACAATAAATCATTAGTACAGATATATTTTTATTGGTATTTATAAAGCATGATATGGTAGTTACACAAAACAAATTAATAAATATCCCTTCAATTTATGGATCATTGAGTTGTATAATAACAACATCTCATGTTTCGTTTTCACAATATTTGTCAATACTATCTAGGCATGTAAGATTACAATCATAAAGACTGTCAGTCTGTCAGTGTCAATTTCTGGCAAACATATTGTTATTCATCACATCGAGTACAAAAACATTTAAATTATATTAGAGATGCGTATATCGTGGCTTTTGATATAACGTACCACATCAGAGTAACCTACGTTACGTTCCGCCATGGCAGAGGTTTCCGTCCCCTGCATCCCTGGAGCTGGGTACTGCATCTCCATCACGTACTTGTACAGTTGAACATGCCCAAGATACTTTCCATTATAGATGCTCCATTGCTGATTCTTACACCATACTTTTAATGAAGCTCTACCTAATGAAAGTCCAAAATAAAAGCCACCCAAAACGACTCTAAGAGCACTGTATGTGGATTAGTGTCGTGGTTTTAGTTCTAATAAACACAAACGTACATCAACTGAATAACAAAAAGACAACCGTAAGGCGAAATACCTCGTTTTTGGGTAGCGTTCATTATGAAAACACCGGTAACGCTGATGAGTATCATTCAAGGACACACTTCAATATTTTAGAATACAACGTCGCATAGCCCAATTTACAAAGCTGAAGCCTGGCATTGAGACATCTTCAACCAGCAGAAGCGAATCCATTGACAAAGTCCTGCATCTGAGTTTTACTAACCTATCATAAGATGGCCCTTTTTGTCTATTCCGACTGGGTATTATGCGAATATTCTTACCTTTTAGGACAACCATTGAACCATACAGGGTATCAGGGAACAGTTACTGTTGTTTGATATTGTTTCTACCCTCGTGCATCGTGTTACCGTTATGTCTGTAACCTGTTTAGCTGATGTACGACCTCTGCTTATTAACGGTCATTTCATCATAAACCTCTATTTATCATTTGCGACCGTCTTTCGGATTATCAATAACTGCTGCCAGTGATGTATATAAGGGTATTCACGCGAGGCTGACAATTCACAAGAAAGCCGCACTCTGGCCCGCTGCCAACATTTTCGTTCTGAAAATGTGGATCGGCATTCAAAGCGGCGGGTGCACATGCTGATTCATGCGTGAATCAAATTAATCGTTTACTTGCTAACAATGAGTATTCGAACCTGTGAAAATGAAGCCGTCACCAAAGATTAGCGATTTGAACAACACCAGAATTTGTGTGAGGTTTTTGGCATTGGCACCATGCACTATGGTACATACATGATTCTACCCACACCTTGCCGTAACCAGAAGCATTGTCAATCATCTTTGGTACCGAAAGTTATTAAAGAAGGCGAAAAAGGGTTTCGAATGTATGACTTGAGCGCTGCCGCGCCGTTTGTGCTAGTAAATCTAATCTCTGCTCGGACTCGACCACCAAACTTGGGTAATAGATGGCTTCCATGCTTAGGCTTAGCAATAGACAGCTGTTACATAATGTGAGGTCAAACGCACATTGACTGCAATGTTCGGATTAAATACACTTATCATACATGCACATATATATATATATATATATATATATATATATATATATATATATATATATATATATATATATATATATATATATATATATATATATATATATATATATATATATATATATATATATATATATATATCATAATATCTAACCAATATTGCCGAATTAGCAGACTCTTTTCTGACATACAATACGTAATCTATACTTATGCATGTCGCATTTCTGCGAACTGAAAAGTGATAAAATTGGTCGCTTGCTTATACTTGAGTATATGCCAAACATAGAATGGTTAAACAATGTATCTTGGTACCATAAGTGTTATTGAAGTAACATCGACATGTTATTCAGGTTAGCCATCAGGCTCTGCGTAGCAATCCAATATATGTCCTGAAAGAGAAAAGAAGTGGCATAATAGTCTGCAAACGTCTGGCAAGTGGGTACAACGCCACCCCCACATCTGCCGTAGTAATCAAGATGCGAAATGTATAAAGCATTTGATAATTAGCGCATGAGAGCTCAAGTTGATACGAAAAAATGAATGACAACAATATTAAACATCAACACACAGATATGCGGTACAAACCGGAGCTTGCAGGAGCTGTTTGGCAGTTCAATTGAATACACAATTTGCATTGCCAGCCTGCATATCACTTAACCGAACCTGCCTAACGCTTTGATGTTATTGCCTGGGCCAGGTGTTTGTTGCAGCCAGGTGATGATGGAGACAGAGAGAGAGAGAGTTGGTGCTGAAAATCTTCGTGAATAATACTGCAAAGTGTAAGTGACTAGCTCTGTCATATGTTACTAATAGCTTTCCCCGAATATTCTCTAATGTAACACCTAGCCTGATAAATATCCCTAGTTGTAATCATGGTCATCTATACACGATATTTGGTTCCTATTGCTATTAAGGTCCGTGTACTCATACATAGATATATTAACAGCTGAGTTGGGCCTTAACCGTCATCACTCGGATCGAATGGTTAACAGAAGTACCGTAAAGTACCGAACGAGGATCCACTGCCAAACGCGCTTAGCCGTGGGAGGCATTTTGCTATATACTTTCGGCACTAACCTTATCTTTTGTTTATGACGACTGCCTGCCGCTGCCGCTAGATTTATTGGAAAACATTATCCATAAGCTGGGTATGGTTTACAAAGACAGGTGCTCGGTACAGTCTATCAACTAACGAGCTCACTGAAACCAAACATGCGTATGGTGGAAACGCTTATCGTACTACGGCCTTCCTTCGTCTGCAATTGTAATGTGGTTCACAGAAGAGCAAGCGTCTACTCACATAGAGTTGCTCAAATTCATTAAGCCCCGGACAAATGCATGTGACAATAGCATTGCACGCTTGATCTCCTGATGCAAATAAATAATCAGATATCCATCGCGTTAGCCGTGAAGCCAAACCAAATCTTCTCATTTCTAACGAAAAAAGGCGAATCGAAGATATAAATCATCAGGTTTAAATACGCAGAATGAAGAGGTATGTAAGTTGAAGAGGCACAGAATATGTAAGCTATTATGGTTCAACTGTGTACCGAGGCGACAACTCCATGTGTATTGTCATCAGGTGTACTTCATTAGTATAGCTGAAATGATACTGCACCAAAACTGGCAAAATCCGTCTGCAAATGATATTAGAAACAAGGTAGAATTAACGCATCCTGTATGATATAACTCAATTTATCGCGCACAAAATGAAGTGGCATTTGCAAGGAGATACACAGATGGATGTGTCACAGAGGGCGATTCATGTAACCGCAACGGCTGTTTAACTGCAGGGGTTATATTATACATGCGTTTTAATGTTTTAATGTATCTATATATTTTAAGATAACAAATGCCCCTAATTTGTAGCAAATAACTTGCTAATCGAGCATATGATGAGAAAATCGCACTGCGCTCATGTTGATACTACAACTAATCGTTTTGTGTATACTGTACAAAATGCATGCATGCGATCATTAGCGTTCCGTGTACATACAATGGAATATGCGATGTCTGAATCCGTACCGTTTATTATCGAAAACCCGTTCGGGCCAAATGCCTCCATGCCCCAGCGGAAACTGAGACCAGGAAATCTGGACATGTGTTGCAGAAGTATCAGACTACCCTAACAAGATCACGTGTTTTGTCAAATCAATTATTCTCTTAAGTATCCATCCAAGGACCAGTAGGGTTATTATTACCTTATAGGGTGAGCAGGAGGCTTTCAACCTATTTTTGGATCACTGGCCCTGGACAGTATTAACCTAACGTATATATTCGAACATGTGACTTAAACATCGTCAGGCTGCTGCAGGCTTAAAGGTTATACCTGCGACATTGCAATGATGGAATTCATCAATAATGTGCACGCTCTTGGAAAACACATCATGTTCCCTGTCTTAGGTCTTATTTATTACCGAGTGTTTAACATTCACGACCGGATGCACAAATGTGTTGCCTTATAGGTACTTGTTCGGCATTGCTGCTCCTGTCCGACACTGATAAGCGACACGCAAGCCTGTTATGCATCCAAAAGCAATCATAGCATTATAGATTATGTCGGTACGTTTTTGAGAGACGAACACGAACTTGAAATCAAGTGATATGTGTTGAACTGGGATTCGGAAATAATTGATGCTTTTTATTAAATTAAATCGGCCTCTAAGTTTGTAACTTGATGCAATTAACCTTTCGGGTCTAATATCCATGTACTGGCGTATCATAAGTAAGCAGTGTATCAGGCAAATATTGAGGATTATTGTGAAAATATAGAGTCAGAATTTAAATGAATTGTATGCGGACAACCATCACCGGGCTCAAATTTCTCGGCCCATTTTAGTCGGACACTTGGTTCAGTCCAATCATACAGCGTTGAAGCAATAGAACCACGTTTTATTTCTAAGTAACCTGCTGAGTCGACCTCAGTGCTGAAGACATTCACTATTTATGCTTTAACAAAAAAGGTGAAAATGACAGAAATGTTAATTATTTTAATTTGCACATAAATGTCCGACAACCAACCATGACAGAAGTTTAACTTTAACTGAAAGATTTTAAACCAGATTTTAAACCAAAAAAAAAACCGTTTATCTTGAATCGTTGTCATTGACTGAGTCAGGTGTGTAGAATTCTAAAGTGTTGGTTACGAGCTGTTTGAGTAGTGTAGATTAAAAATGATCGATATTGGTCCGGAGGCCAGTCGTGCCTCATAGCTTTAGGTAACACTGGCCAAATTTGTTATGTTAGCCTTTGCATAGTATTGTAGTGTTTATCACACAAATTAAGTTGGTTCAGACCAAAACATAAACATTCTTTTCTACAGGTGGGAATTATAATATGTAAACAGTATTGTGTAATAAATCTGATTAAATGCATAATGAGGCATTCATACTAATTTTATGCACCTTCCAATTGAATCTAGATTCAAACAAAAGCTATCGAGCAATGCACAGCTGTCGAGACAAATAAAGTGCGAAAGGCGCTATTTCTTTTACTTTTGGTCATAAACTCACCAATAACACTTAATGAGTGCAATGTGGATGAGTACCAGAGCAGGATGTTCAGCAGTATAACCGTCATCTAGACAAATTATATTTGCTGCCAAATAAGTTTTAACTAGTTCAATTGGTATCTATTCACAATGAAAATCTACCAAAGTATTATATGATATATTCGATATATACAATATCAAATATTATCAAAATGACATATATAACTTTATCAACATTTTAGCAAAAGTAGATTACAATAATTCCATCTAGATGTTTAAACAATTGCAACTGTACTAACTCTTGGGATGGTAGTTTTAGCACTAGTGCAATGTTTTGACAAGTTGTTGTGTAACACCTGATATTATTTCCCGTATATACTCATGCCCCTATGAAAAGTTTCCATTCAACTGATGTCCACTGTATTTTGCACTGTACCTGCAACACAACACGATCGCCTGGTAATGAATGCTCACAAGGCGATACCAATTAACAGATATGTGGCCTCAAAGAATCAATCACGATAAAGCAGATATTGTGCTCGGTGTGCGGCTGAGTTACTATTGCAAGTCACTGGACGCTACATTCAGGTGGTCTGTCTCGGTCATATCAGGTATTACCGGCCCTGGTGTAGATTGATGTTCAGTGGATAAAGCGTTTTAGGTTCTTGCAAATGCTTGACTACCATAACATTGGTTTACATAATCAGTTTATCGAAACATTTGCTACACTTGTACATACATCGGCGATTAACGGAAAGCAAAGTCATATGACTATATCCAAATACTTTAGCTGTCCTTTTCTACTATTTCATGTTGGTCACCAGAAATGAAATTTGACGTTTAAGGTGCAAAGGTTGAAGCTATAATTGATATCTAAGAAACGTTGTTAACCCCACTCACTCAACTTTAGTTAAACTATACTCAGTTTGATTTTAGAACATCATGTTATCTAAATAATTAAACACTTCCACCTTAAATTGAAGGCTAGATTGTCTACAATTGCCATATAATGTCTGCATTGCACATCCCCAAAATTATCAAACGACTATTTGAGAAGTCAAACCACCAGTCTCATCTGTTGTCTATGTGGGCTATGTCAGGTTCTGCTTTTGGGATTTCGTGTCGTCCCTGCAAAGGGTAACTTGGTTAAGTGAGTTTCATCGCTTAGCTGTTATCATTTATTGAGCCTATCTCAAGTAGTTTCTGTGTTATGTTATCTTGCCGTATCTCAGCCTAACTGGTGAAGTGTTTGCATTATACAACCCACTATCTTATGCAGATATATGAATTGATTGCATGTAATTTTGCAATCAGCAACAACATCGGAATGTACAAAAGATTGCTTATTCTTATTGCGTACATATGCTTTATGTCTGTTTTGGTTCATTCGACACAACTACACCATTTTGCATAATAATGAGCGAGATAGTATGGACACCTGACATGACACATACTTGTTAAAAGGGTATTGATATATTCTACCTGACAACTCAGTTGGCCTGAGCAAGCAGTTAAATCGTTCTGCACATACGTTACCTAATCAGTGTCGACTTGTAGATATATATGTGACAGAAAACAATCTGCGTGGAACATATCTCGGGCTGTTTGTGCCGTGCATCACAATAAACTGTTGGAAATATTCTAGCGCAAATGTATTAAACAGACTAATTACCTTGCCAATTAACTGTCTGGCTGATGTCCTTCTTGTGATCGCCGTTACCGTTAGACAGTTTAATGTCCCTCCGTCTCCCCTCGGTTTATCCATTTCATTGCAATACAGATGGAATGAAATATGCACCCACCGGTGGCGAACTGCATCAATTAAAGAATTCTATGAGCTTCAGGTATTAGTAACTCATAAGTTTCGAAATGTAGTCTATTTTTGACGATACTTGGCCAATAAAAAATCGCAATTAGCCTAGCCGTTATGTGCGGTCATACGAATCCGTGTTGGAACACCAGTTGAGCTACACGTTTTACGTTGGGGTATAGAACAGAGAAAAATACAAAGTGATTAGGGCGTGCGACGAACATCATGATTAGAGACATGAAAACGATTACAAACAAACAGAGTTAGTGGTCTCGAGCAAGATATTGTAAGCATAATCTGGGCAGTATCGTTAAAGGTGTTACTGCAAATGATTTATAACGTGTCAATATTAACATTCTGCGTTTCTTGCATGCAAGGAAGACCCATATAGCCGGTAACAGACTGCTTGTCGAAGGATTTGAACGGGCATTGAATTTTATCGATGTCAAGTTTGCAACTATTTATCTACCAACACAACGTAGCAGCATCCCCGAAACATCCGTATATATGGTAATTAGCACGTGTGAAAGAAGAAGTAACAAATAGGAACGAAGATACGAACACAGCTCTGAACCGGGAAATTTATTATGCTCCTCAACGGAAGACAGGTCTTCAGAGAATAGCAAGATTTCACGGATGCTGGCGACAACACCCACGTGTACAACTAATGAATATGTTGTATAATGCTCATCATGACAACCACATCGTGGGCTTCATGTTTAATTCATCACTATCTAACATGGAGGCAAAGAGGGACACACGATCATAGGCAACTTACCCAGTTCAAAAAAGGATCGGGAGCGGTTAACAATCTGCGATCCTTAAATAGATTGATAAGTTTAAACCACTTTGCTTTACAATAATTAAAAGGTTCTTGGTTGTTTGTAAAGTTACCTTAAATATAGCTTATGTTTTTGAACCAGCATGATACAATAATAGAGCAGTTCAGCACTCTCGTGATGTATCTCAGAATCAAGCCAATAGATATGTTCACGTTGGTCTAGCAGACATCAACAATTTTGCTAGTGTTTGAATACTCGACACTAAAGGCATGATCATTCTGAACTGACCTGTCAAAAACATAAATTCTAGCAAATACCTGGACAATGTGTCACAACATAATCCATACCAGCGTACGACAAGGTTTACAGTATAATCAGCATCACACCCCGAGTTTGGGTTGAACTAAAAGTGGCTGTCTGTGCCGCCCGAATCTTTTGCTCTTGAACATGATACTCACTTGGATATTATTTACATTACCGGGTGTTTAGTGGAGTGGGTCCATATTTTCGGCTGGTAGCTCTAGTTCATCATTGAAAACCAAAACAAATTGATCGGTTCTACTAGGTAGCTGTATCTGACACTTGTTATTGCATTACAATATACCTTCCTCTCACGACATTTCTGGAAGATCGTGGGTCACGTGATTGATTGTCAATAAGGAATGGAAACGACAACGCGGTTACCGCATACATAGAGATGATGGAAGAGTGATTATAAGCGTGAGATATTGTTGTGTTCCTTGCGTACTACTGTGTGATGTACGATGCACTTTGAAAAACTGTCATACATAATTGTGCGTGGTGTTCCGGCTTGTCTGACACGCACTGTCGATGTTTTTGTTTTGGGTGCACAAAAGTCATATCTACGCAGCAATCCAGCAGATAAGATCTATTTGGCAACCGGTTGCTTCGCAGTTGTGTACATCAGCTGAGATATTTCCAGGGTAGATTGAAAACGTGCTTATCGAGCTGCAACACTATCCTACTTTTGTGACGCTACGTGTGTGTACCTTTTATACGCCCTGTGATAGCTTACGATAGTAGCTGGAAAGGAACGCCGTTGTCGCCGTTATAATATTCGATTTCGCATGTGATAACTTAATGTGGGCTATCGGAGCCTCTGTGAATGGTTTCCTCCATTGAAATTAATAACGTGGTTTTTCTATTTGAAGAAATGTATATGAGAGAAAATTTTACCATAAGTCTGTAGCATACGCTCGCAATGCCACAGGTGCTTCTGACATTTATCCGAGGTAGCATGGAAGGGGCCAACAGAACTTGCGTACATCAGTTACATCACCTGCTACTGACATACTCTTGAAGTCGACTTGTGTTCCTCTCCGCTAGTTTTTTTGCCTTTTACATTACCTGCTGGCGGTCATTGAAGCTCGTCATTGTGGGTGACGTAGACACGAATAAGGTCGATACAGATTCTGGTAAGGTATTGAATAAGGGTTCAGTTTCTTGGTGCTTGAAACCAATAAAGATAGGTCATTTCATAGCAATAAACACAAATTTGCGTCAGCAATGTCAACACTTCCAAAATCCAAGTTTAATCATTCTCACTGTAGCAAATAGCCGGGAATGACAACTAAATGAAAGGAATATTTTCCGCTACACTGCCAGTTGTGTAATGTTGGTATGAATAAAAATATCAATAATTACACCACAATCCGATACCTCTACAAGTTCCTCTAGTGCACGACAATCCATTAAGTGTCTGCCTTACCTGCGTGAAATGAGCAACAAACTTAATCTGAATGCTGATTATCTTGGAATAATTCAGTGTATTCATATTCGAAATAACCTGCAATTATTTTAATTAATATGTTAGATGTAGAATGAAAAGTGGACTTATCCTAGAATTGAGAACTTCAGTTATCAATAGGATATGACCTCGTCCTCATGGTGTACAATCCAAGAATTCTGCTATTACTGCAAGTCGTAATCACCCATTGTCCGTGTCTGGTAATGTACCAAACCAAGAGTTGTAACTGCTGCTGTGTTTGTGTATAGCCGGAAGGCTCACAGCATGGAAGCTTGGCCCGCACCACGTTAATTATCGATAACACCTTCAAAAACAGAGGGATATGTCGTAGACAGCTGAAATACTGCGTGAGGTCTAGTGTATATGCGACGTTACGTGTGTGCCTCATAACAACACGCACATCAACGGCTGCTAAGTTAAGCCATCCACGCGAACTTAACATAGTCGTTTAGTCACAAGAAGTCTTAAGAAACCCATTAGCTAAAATGTCAAACCCTTAAACACGTGAATCTGTCCTGAAGGTGCGGTTTATTCCATTACTTGCTAACAACCTCTATAGAGTGGTACCAGAAACAAGCCCAAGGTCGTTCTGGGCATTACACAGACTTGGTGTGCGGAAACATGCGACTTTGAAAAGTTCGTGGCTATGTTTAGTCGCAGTCGCATCAGCGTTACGCTGTCGGCGCTTAACTGATGGGGTTTGCAGAATCTCGGATATGGACAAGACACGGTCAATGGATTACTCTGGTTTTAACTAACGATGCATTTGCATTTTTCAACCTGTCGGACAATTTCATGTAAATGTGCATTGATATGGCACCATAATGCATTAACATGGTTGATGTGTGAACCTGGTATTGTCACAGTTTGCGGGATGACAATATTGCAAGCATTACACAGGGATGTTTAGTGAGTACCAGGACACTTGTTCCTCGTCACATTTCCTCTTTTGTTTTGCTCTGCCATTGCATAGCATAGAAATTATGCTAAATTTTCCTAGGGTTATCTTTCTCGGATAATTAGCATTACCATAAATATTTCTACAATGAATCATTATTACTGGTATGTTTTTATTAGTATTTATCTATATTGATCTGATCGTTTGACCAATCAAATTAATAAATTTATTGATCATTGACTAAGATGATAACCCCATCGCATGTTTCGTTTTTACAACAATGTTCAATACTATCCAGGCATGGTAGATAAACTAAGTGTGTAAGTGTGTCATCGTAATTCAGAACAACGAGTACAAAGACATGTTGACGTATATTGTTGCTGTTGATATAACGTACCACAGCAGAACAATGACTACCTGTGTGACGTTCCGCCTTGCCATGGGTTCCATCCCCTTGCAGTCTTGCAGGAGGGCACACCATGTCTAGGATGTACTTATTAGTTCAACATATCATGGGTATTTCCGTTTTAAATACTCCATGATTGATTCTTACACGAGTCGACCATATTTTTAAGGGCGCTCCACATAAAGAACGACCCAACAAAGAGCTACCCTAAACGACTCCAAGTGCACGTTATGCGGTATATTGTCGTGTCACAACAACAGTACATAACTAAAATAAAAACCGGAATGCGAAATACCTCTTTCTTAGGTAGCGGTCATATCGAAAACACCGGTAACGCTGGTGAGTATCTTTCAAGGACGCACTTAAATATTCCAGGACACAACGTCACTTAGCCGAGTTAACAAAGCAGAGGCTGGCATTGGGACAGTGCTGTATCAACCAGTATGGGTACAAGCGTATATGTCGATGACGTCATGCATCCGGGCTTATAGCTATCAAAAGTAACACTTTTTGTGTATTCCGAGGAGGTATTATGCAAATATGCTTACTTAATGGAACCACTGTAGAGCCATACAGGGTATCAGGACAGGTATTCTATCGTTCGGTACTGTTTCTACCCTGACGCATCGTGTCCCCGGTATGTCAGCGGCCATTTTGTGCTTATTGGCGACTCCTGCTTATTTACACTCCTTTTTTTCATAAACCTCTATTTACCATTGATAACAGTCTGTCGGATTATCAATAGCCTCTACCTGTGATGTACATCAAAGTGTTAATGCAGAGCCGACTAGTCAGACGAAATCTGACTCTCTGGCCCACTGCCAACTTTGTCGTTCCGGCAGCGCGGGTCGGCCTTCGGAGCGGCGAGGTCTTTGAACTTGCGGCTGCATGAATAATCGAATCAATTCATCCTTTCGCAAGAAAATAGTGTTTCTTTGCTGGCTGTTTTTCTGTTAGTATTTGATCATGCGAGAAAGTAGACGAATGGTCACCTAAGATCGGCCATTAGAACGACACTAGAACCTCTGTGAGGTTCGTTTGGCACCCACACTATGTGTTATAGTTTCAACTTACGCTGTTCTACTGACACCTCGCTGTCACTGGGAATAAATTGATGGTTAAACATTATCCGTGCCTAGATGCCAGGTGTTCGGTGCTGTAAGTTATAGGAACAGGCCGAGAGGCCTCACTTATGTATGACTCGAGCGCTGCCGCTACGTTTATGTATGTCGGTAAATCTAATTTCAGCTCGGCCTCAGCCACCAAACTTCAGTAATTGATTGCTTCCGTGCGGCCTAGCAATAGACAATGGTTACATGGTGTGAGGTCACACACGTTGACTGCAAGGTTCGGATTAAATACCCCAATCAAATATGCGCCGCCATACCACGTCGTGTACCATGTATTCGGATTGTTACAAGTAAATGATGGTGGCTGAAGGGATGGTCGAGTGATCGATCGCAGGTCAGATGACGGAACCGTCCCACAGATAGAAGATATGATTAAATATTACCGTCATACAGTTGATGCACGAAATACAAGTTGGTGCATCCCTTTTACGGGATTATCAAAACAAAAAACAACCAGGTATTGATTGTCTTAAAGTCAATGACAACAAGCCAATGTGTGCTGCAACAAATGTTGCTGCGGAGTCAACTCCGTCGTTGTTCCGTTCCGCGACATTTCAAACTGACCGTTCGTGTTCTCGACTTACAGAGTGAGTTTAACGGGCCCGAAAATGACGAGTTGGACGCTCGCGTGTTACTGTGTTGATGCAGCACGCAGACGAGTCACAATAGGTTAAGAATGAGTCGGTTTGGTATGGGGACGCCCAAGTGGTGTAACGTGAAATGAATGTACCGGACAGGCCAAAAACCCGTAACCCAATGTGTTGTATAAACATGGTCTATAATTTTGCTTCCCAGATTATATTTTTAACCCAGAGCGAAAGCATATTCCATGTGGATAACAGGACAGGCGTTGAAATATTATCCCTGTGAGGGATTAACTCATTTACGAAATGGACCACACTTTCAATTTGGCATCCTCTTGGGGTTTTGGGTGAATGTCCCATAGCGTTTGCGGTCAAGAGGACACCGCTTGCGGGAACTTGGTTGATTGGGTAGAGGACATGATTAGAGCCAGCACACCGAGTCACAACTCAATTCATACCGAGCTCCAGATCGGATATTTTCTACGCGCGCTGTAGGAGCAATAAAGCTGTTTAGCACAAATTGCTTGCCTGTTCATACCGCGTCCATCTCATCGGACACTGGATTGGGCGTAAACTACGCCTCCTGAGTAGGTTTTATGTTGCGACCGGAGCCGATCCTAACAGTGCCTCTCAAGTGTGACCTCTTGCTAGACCTTTTGCTCCTCGCGCCGAGCAACCACGGGAGCTAACAGCCACTGTTCCTGTCTGCGGCTTGGTGCGCAATGAATGGGATGAGGTAGTCGACGAGAAATATCCAATCGGCTGCGGAGCTGCCATGGGATGTCTGCACGCATCGGACGCAAGCACACGAGGATTCAACGTGGATGAACTTCCCTGATGCCGAGCATCTGAGAGCAATCGCACCCGGGGAGATAATTGTGGCAGACATTTGCCGCTGTTTGCCTACCGCGAAGTCCATTAGACGCCGCAGTGTGGGCGAATGAGAGCGAACACAGCCGCTGTCCGCGAGGCAGGTGGTAATCCGGATTAAATCATCCAGCGCGCATATTGGCATACAGCGAACGCGACAGAGCATCAGGTAGGTGCGCCTTCATATGATCGCATGTAATTAGGATCCATTGAATGAAAGCTTTCATTATTGGCTTATACTAAATCTCTATGTGAATGGCGTTGACTGATCTTATATTCAAGTGTTCGTGTGCATACACGCATCCATCGTGTTAAAAGCTATAGTAGTTGTGTTATGGGTCGACATGCGTAATTTAAACCTGATTAATGAATCAATGCGCTTCATTTAACTAGTACATCAGCTGACGTTAAAAGTCTGCACAAAGAGCAACACAGTAGTTTATTTTATATCGTATATGTTAGGTATTTTTTGCAAATATCGTATGCGAGGTAAGTATATATTCGGGATGAAAGTATTCAATGAAGGTCCTCTGCAATGGCCGTTACGACCAATGCATGGCGTTGGCAGTGGGCAAGAAGAGTTTATCGGTGATTATACTGTTCCGGAGAATTAAGCAGTGCTACCACCAAACTAGATAAGGTGTTTTATAAAGATTCGATCTGTACTGCATTCGTATGTTACTTGCACATTGTAAAAGTAGTTGTATAAATATCAGGTTTCGTATTGCCATACACTTCATCCGTTTCACCATCGTCTCTCGTTACTACCCCGTTGTATCCACATTGCCCCCTCTACATGCTGTTACCGCCAGATGTCTTGATGTTGTCCCGGTTAAGGTTAATTCGCACGCTGACCAGGCTTCTCGCCAGCCATCAACACCTAGTCCATATCGCGCTCAACGAGCTAGCCAGGTGTCTACATATGAACCAAGCCTTCCCTCGGTAAACGCTAATAGCGCCGTTTCGGCTTTATCAACAGTTAGCTATGTTTTAACTAGCTGCGCCTGTCAATTCTGTAAACCAATCTACATGGTTTCTCGGTCGGTTATTTGATTGCATGCTGTTGAGTAACCCCAACACAAACTGGATGATTGACAAAGCCTAGCCATTCGGCTGTTTAATTATCTCTCTCAAACAAAACTATCCCCTAGTAATTGAGAGCATGATGGATGGAAGTGGCAAAGCATGTGGTTATTCCAGTGCGTAAGCATAAGGTGATGCCTAGCGTTATTCTCATCCATTAATGACCACTAAATAACAATAAGTGGTGATCGCAAGATGAGACGGCCACGCAGCATTCTTCATTGAAAACCTAATGAACCAATCACGGTGCATGCCAATCTCCGTTGACCAATCACAAGGCTGCCGCTAGAGCAAATTAAAGCTCTGGGATTACGAACAACTGCCAGGGTTCTGCCCGCAGTGAACGTGCAATGGTCCAAAGGCTAATAACTCACAGAAACAAGGGTTATAAAAGAGATATCTTATCTACACAGCCATCATTCACGTTCCAATCGCTTCTCTATTTGCGGCCAAAGCGGGAAAAACTCACAGGCAATGACCGTTGTAAAACCGGACGCGATGGATCGCCAGTTTTCATGCATCGACATGGTGGATTGATAATTACATCGACATGGTGGATTGATAACGACATCGACATGGTGGATTGATAAGGTTTTTAGAATTGTTCCGTTAGAACTTTCGATACTATTGCCAACCCTGTCGGGCCTTTATTGATCCATACGGCCAGCCAGATTCTGCATCGCTTGGAACGATATCGTTAAGCGTGATCACACAGCGCTGAGTGGTGAGAGATTATTCGTCATAGGGACAGCATTGAGATCAATATAATTGCGGAATGCCATACCAGAGACAGAGCAATGGACCACAACATTTAAATATTCCATGTGAAGCAAACCAATGATGGAAATTGTTAAACTGGCAGCTTGACATTTTTTTTTCAATTTCTCAATAACTTGTAATACCCCTGAATATCTAGTACGCTTTCGCTAATTCGGGCGATCGAATGTTTAAGTAATGTTTTAATTGTACAGAATTATACAGATATTTGTTTCAATAACCGAAACCCCCAAAACAGCAGCGAAGTACTGAACGGTGTTTGCCTGCACAATGCATCACCCAACGGTCTTGCTCGACCCTTTATTAAATTATATACAAGGATTTAGTATCAACTCTCGACCAAGAACTCTCTTGCCAATGTAGCGATTTACCGAGACCGGGTTGTAACACGAGCTTGAGTACACTCAATGTAGGTAGCTGGGTTACCTGTGAGCGATGGCCCGGCTTAGACAATACACGACAACAATATTACGTCCGCAGATGATGACGTGTCATGTGTTCCAACTGCGACATGCCCGGCCTTGTGTGATGCTGATGAATCGCTAGGATCTACAGAAGACAGACGTAAAATAATTAGTATGGTAAACACCCAACCAAAGCGGTCTGTATTGACCAAGTCAATTTTGAAACTGTTGATGCTCATCAAAGCTTGGATCAAATGCTTCCAGACCATAAAACCGACCATATATATATGTGTTAATAATGTGTTCAGCAACTTAACTACTATTGTTTGGGGGAGGACCGCGAAGGAAACTATAATTGCTTCAATGCGCCATTATTCGAGAGAAGCTGGAATGAAAACGGGAATCCTGCTGCAGTTGTGCGAGTCAGATCAGATTGGTAGTAGTTGCCAGACCAATATGAAACCAATCAGAATGGGTGCAAAGGTCACGAAGATGTACGTGTTGAACCTCAGTCCTCAGACTAAATCTAATGTTCAATTTAAGACGGTTATTAGCTGAGACAGCAAGTAACATTTGACATGCGATGCTGTAAGCTAAACCTCTATAGCTGCTGGTTAAGCACCTTACTTGCGACTTTTCGTGCCTCCAGCCAGTTACATTATGATATTACATATGGCTAGGTATTGACTTGTGCCTTTTATAGCCATGGCAAAACTGGAATACGCAAAACTCTTATCGATATACAGTAAGATTGTAGCAATTGTCTAATGTAGGACACCCATTGCTGTTGTCTGGCACCATGAAGACATTACGGTAAATGCTTTGCTTCAGATACCTGATACGTATTCCATAGACTCAGCCTCTGACTTGTGGTAGAGCAGTCTTAATCGACCCCCATTTCCATTTATTTGATATAACTTCCTGAAGCATTATTTAATTGGCATGGTTGAAATAAATAGCCATGTTTACGTAGATTTAATGGAGTTAGTCACATAAAAGCTATGAGTATTGCGTTGATGTACGTTCTTATATTGATATAGCAGTACGACAAGACTGACCAAAAGGCAACCGAAAAACATATTTGTGTGTAATGAAACTGTCAGGGAGTATTTGCTTGTATCGCCGCTTTTTCGTACATGGAACGTACATAGAGGTAAACTATTGGACATGGTTCAAGCCATGCACGGTCAATCGGGGTACGTCGTTCATTACTCCAGTAGACATGTAAAGACAGCGAGACATTCATCATATGTCGACGGCTCAGCTGTACATAACGATACACATTATTTCAATCTATCTGAGATTTAGGAAACAGATCGAGCAATCTAGGAAGAAAGAGTGCACGACGCCATCTGATAGTGTGGTTGTCAGCCATCGTCGTTGTTAGGCGTTTACTGTCTTGACTGCATTTGTGATCAATTTATCTACCCAGGGTGCAAAGCAGTAATAGATCAAGTATATCTAAATGTCACTTCAACCACATGATATAAACAGATGTATCAACCATAATTGATCGACCGCAGCTTGATCACACATAACCCCGTATCGATTGTAACTGTGCGCAGTATTATGGCATTACCGTGCTTCATTTTTCCATAGCAAAAGAGACTAAGGTGCTATGGCTTGAAAATAATTTATCATGGCATAATATATGTCAAGTGAGTTATGATGAAACACACACACACACATACACACACCATATATATATATATATATATATATATAGTATATATATATATATATATATATATATATATATATACTTGACGAGAGATCGATATAGCCCCTGAATATATATATATATAATACATATATATATATATATATATATTATATATACATATATATATATATATATATATATATATATATATATAAATAATATATAAATATATATATATATATAATATATATAATATATATATACAAGGGATACCTATATTCTTGTTTCATACGTAGTTTATATAGCCGCCACCCATATTATACCCATCGGCGCTAGTGGTTTATATCATATGTTATATTAGAGTTATATTTATGCTTAATGATCATATATACTATACTGCGAACGTTTCACCGATATATTGTGAAAAATCTCGTGAATGGCAGGAATATGATATGATATATATATATAGTTTATCTATTATTTTTTATATATGCATTACAAGGGAACCTTATTCTTTTTTCCTATAGTTTTCAGGGCCGCCACCCAAATGATCTAATTGACTTAATGCACTATATATATATATATATATATATATATATATACATGGACTATACTATATGGCAGGATATATATTTGAGATATATATTAAGTGCATATATATAGTGCGCTACTATAGATACTAGCATATATATATCCTGAGGGCATATATATATATATATATATATATATATATATATATATATATATGCTTTATAGCGATATATATATATATATATAAATATATATTTACAAGGGAACCTTATTCTTGTTTCATACGTAGTTTTCAGAGCCGCCACCCAAATTATCACCCATCGGCGCTCAGTGGTCAGTGCCATAAACAAATTAGAGTTATTTATTTATGCTTAATCATCATCCTTAACTTACTGCGCAACGTTTCACCGATACTTGTGAAAATCCGTGAATGGCAGGAATTTTGATATGATATTTTGACGCTAGTTTTTCTTTATTTTTTGTTTGCATTATTTGTATTCGTTTGACCCCTTGCATTTTTGCTAACAACTGATCTAATTGACTTAATGCACTTTCCAGGCCAGTCATATGTGTCTGTTGCTAACTAACTATACATGGACTTACTACTGGCAGGAGCAATCCATTCATGCTTATTAAGTGCAGGTAAGTGCGCTACTAGACTACTAGCAAGGCCCTCCTGAGGGATAATAGTGGAGTCTACATCAATTACGTTGACACAAAACTGCTTTTTAGCGATCATATATTCATCATATCCTTCCTAAACGACATCCCATACCTCTCGGTTTTACAGTTTCCTGGAAACTCGATCCGAACCCAAGTTCACCAGACTACGGGTGCCCGATATCTACGGAATGTTTCCCTCTCTCTGGTGGCACGTATTAGGTTAATCACTCAAAATTAACTATTTGTTTAGTCTGACGCAAACAAAAAACAATGGCGGCACTTGTCGAGATAAATTTTTGACCGTAGTCAGGTGCATATAGAGTGCTCGTTTCGACGATAGTTTTGTAATTGTCTTATATAAGGCCCTGTGGTACCTGCGTCTGTGATTCATACTGGTAAAGAAAACCTTATTTGGAATAAAACCTGTGGTACCTGCGTCTGTGATTATACTGGTAAAGAAAACCTTATTTGGGGGTGTCAATCCAGATTAGCCATTCCGCTATTAGGCGTCTGTATTTTGTGGTGAATATATCGTTGCCATTCATTGAGCTTGTTCCGCATCATCGATAACAGCGACACGTTCAGTACAGCTTACAGAACACCTGGTTGATGATGGAGTTCTTGATAACTGTCACTAATACCTCTCTGCATCACTTATTAGATATACTTAGTAATGCTGGTGTAAACGTTTATATAATTATATAATCTAAAGACGCTGAAAATTCTCGTGGCGGTATCAGGGCATTAAACATCTTCATTCGAGGCAGACGAACCATCTAAAGCGTCCACAATTCCACAAACTTAACAAGCGTTTTTGGGAAAATAAATAGTTCAGTAAAAGTTTGATTTTGTGCAATAGTGTATTAGGCCGTGTGGTTAGTCATGTGACCTCTTCTATTTGCGTACCATATTGACAGATGAGCAAGGCAACTCCCGAAGGATCAGGGACACGAAATAGATTGGAATTTTATGTCAAACATGGTTTGATTAATCATCTCACCCTGTCTATTGTCTGATTAGTGTTAAGGTTAAGAGTGATGAAGGCTTGTGCCTTTTTATAAGTTTATTTTGTTCTTTTGTTTTGATTTGCTGATTGCGATTCCTTTGACCAGGTATCGATATGAGTAACGACGAGGCGATACACAGGAATAGATGTAACAAGTGCCTGAATCAGTTCAATGCTGGAGGCAGATCCCACTCATGGTATGACACCTGTGTTATGGTACCTCGATTTTAATTGTTATTGATGTTGTAAGCTAACTGTAATTATCATATATTACCTATGGCTTATGTTCCCTTGGCTATCATTATTTACTTGACAACCTGGATTACTCGGTTCCGTGACCGCGAATAAACTGTTCTTAAATTGAATTATGTTTAATATTGACTATAAAGATTTCATTCTCATTCATGTATATTATGTTATTAAGTTTCGATAGATGAAGGCTCAACAAACCATGCCATTATGTACAAGTCTGGTTTCGATATGTGGTATTCATTTAGAACTGCCACATGTGCGTATAGCGCGTTCTGGGAAGGGAGGGGGGAGGGCTATAGCATTCAATTGTTATATATTTCTTCACCCGTTTTATGCACCATGATCTAATCGATCCAGTTGGTTGCACATATTGTACGCTGGGCCCTGATTAGTATGCACGACATATAAGCAAGAGGATGAACGATCCTAATGCTACCAGCCCTAGCATTCATTCATAGGAAGAACACTCTCTACATTACCATGTGGGGTGCGTCAGCTTTATATCGCTCTAGCATATATTATGTATACTTACTGATAACCCGCTGTGACATCGAGTTACGCCACCTTCAGTACCAGCGGTCTTGCAGCGACAGGCTGATAACCTGAAGCAACAGCGCTTTTGTGAACCGGATGTTATGAAGCGACAATAGAACCGGCGTTCTCGTTAGTAAAGGGCGGGAATCAAACTTGTCTTCATTGGTGAACTATTCGAATTGGAAAGTATGTATACAAATTCTACTTCAATGCTCGTTGGCAAGGAACGCCTCGCTTATTCCGACTATTGATTACTTTTATTTATACATGAAACAAACTAAATCATGTAAAAACATCTGCCACTACACCCGTCACTCTAGCTTAATGCCACTTCTCCTCTAATCATGTAAAAACATCTGCCACTACACCCGTCACTCTAGCTTAATGCAACTTC
>CM067349.1:5182478-5287478 GCA_034190875.2 Urechis unicinctus
GGAATTTGCAACATCTCTAACAGATATCTGAACGTCTGGATAGATAGACTAAGACACCAGCACAATGAATTCACATTTGCTGACCGCATATTTAGGAATATAGTTTTATGTAACATCTTTTCCGGGCTTTACGAGTTTTTTACGAGGGTTTTACCGGCCATAAATCCGACCACACTGTGATAAGATAAAACTGTTCAATGATCGGACACCATTTTGACTGTTACGAACTATTGCATTGCCAATTTTGACAACTCGTAAATGGATTTTGCATTTGTACAAGTTTATTATATACGTGAAGACATTGAACTCTTGTCACATGTAACAGGAAAAACCAACCAATCACCGCAGCGATGGCACAAGAAGTGATCTAACTTTCTGTTATGGACGCCGATTAACATCCATGGCAATCCATGCCTTAAGATTAAAGGTGAATGATATTCGATTAATCTGTTTGCAAATGTCATTAAACCTCTAGTTTATCTACAGTATGCGGCATCCACGAGGTGTGTTTATTTTAAACTTTACGATGCAGAGAGAAATTGTTAAGTGATATATTAAACCGAAACAGCCTTTCATAGACGATCATGGCACGCAGTTATCATAAAACACATTCCTCCGCAACGAATTCATTTAGGACTGCTGTACTCAACATAACGTCATAACAAATGGTTCCTTCTTCATAATGATGGAGTTATTTGTCCTAAAATGACCATATATAGTTTAACCATAGTCAGTGGATGAAAACTTTTGCATACTCCATTAGTTGTTTTTATATCACCGCCTGGTAGGACGGATTCGCTGCTGTCAGTTATAAATAGCGAGGGCTGCACAGCCAACCAGTGAAATCATTTATTATTTTCCTGCTGGATCTCACGCATCGATATTTGTATGCTTCAAATGAACACTTGAGAACAAAAGTAATCTCTACAGCACATCATAAGTGTATGATAGTTAACATTGGCATCAACTAATGTGGTTGCTGTGATCTAAATATGTGAAGTTGGATACATTGCGCGTCTTACAAAACTACCAGTTCTTCTGCTACTGGTGTTGCTGGAAAGCTTGATTAAGCACCGCGGCTGTCGGATTATTACAGCATCCGCAAAGCACCAACGAACATTGGACTGATTTACAGGGCAAAAATACCAGCGGTGTAGTTTAGTGTCCCTAAGAGGTGAAGCAAATGCATCTGTCACATTGTTTTAGGTATAATTCATAAACATGTTAAGCTTCATCAACAACGTCATGATAAGCGAGTATTTCCTAAGTCATTCGATCGCCCACTCAACACCCACCCACACACCTCCCACCCACACACCTCCCACCCACTCACCTCCCACCCAATCACCTCCCAACCACTCACCTCCCACCCACTCACCTCCCATCTCCTCACCTCCCACCCACTCACATCCAACCCACTCACCTTCCATTCATTCGTCCCCAGCCACCCACTCAGCTCCCAACCACCAACCTCTCACCCAGTCACCTTCCACTCACTCGTCCCCACCCACCCACTCACCTCCCACCCACTCACCTTCCACTCAGTCGTCCCCCAACCAATCACCTCCCACCCGTTCACCTCCCACTCACTCACCTTTCACTCACTCGTCCCCCACCCACTCACCTCCCACAGTTTCACCTCCCACTCACTCACCTACCACTCACTCGCCCCCTACCAACTCAACTCCAACCCATTCACCCCCACCCACCCACCTCCAACTCATTCACCTCCAACTTACTCACCCACTCACTCACTCACTCACTCGCTCACTCACCTCCCACTCACTCACCCACTCACTCATATACCCATTCACTCACTCACTCACTCACTCACCCACACACCCACTCACTCACTCACTCACTCACTCACTAACCTCCCACTCACTCACTTACTCACTCACTCAATTACTCACCCACTCACCCACTCACTCACCCACTCACTCACTTACTCACTTGCTCACCTCCCACTTACTCACTCGCTTACTCACTCACTCACCTTCCTCTCACGCACTCACTCACTCACTTACTCACCCACTCACGCCCTCACTCACTCGCCCACTCACTTACTCACTCACTCACTCACGCAACTCCCACTCACTCACTCACTCACTCACTCACCCACACACTCACTCACTCACCCACTCACTCACTCACCCACTCCCGCACTCACCCACTCACCCACTCATCCACCCACCCACTCACTCACTGACTCACCTACCACTCAGCTGTTCCCTCTGACAGTCGATCACTATCCGGTCTTATCCAACAGTGCTCTCTCGCTAGCTGGCTAATTCATTAATTATTTAACATACTTACTTTCGCGCTCACTAAGTCACTCATATATCATTCACTCACTCATTTTTTCGTTCACTCACTTACCCGTTCACTCATTTACTTCTTGCTCATTCAACTATTCCCCCACCCACACCAACACCATCATGTTACGTATGTACAAATTCGACCACTCACTCACTCGCTCACCCACTAACCCACTCGTTCATTTACTCACTCACTCACGTATTTAATCACTCACTCGCTCACTAACTCACTCAATTATTCATTCACTCGCTCATTCGATCACTCATTCAATCATTTACTTATTCAGTTATTGTCTCTGTCAGTGACTCACTAACTACCCCACCCACTTACTGACTCGCGCGTTTGTTCGGTCACCTGCTCATTGTTTCATGGAAATCGCACCAAAGATTCTGCAACATTTTTAGAATCCTATTCTACTTGGAATGTTTTACAAGGAGTGGTAGTGCGGTCCTGGTAATATCCCTTGTAGACGTTGGGATATTATTAATCAGCGATGGAACAGTTGCTGGTAACCACAACCTCGCCTTCATACTAGCAACAATAACTGACAGGGTAAAGAAAGTGTTCCTATCTATTACGATTACCAGCTATTAACGTCGTTCGTGGTTAATTTCATCCGCAATATAACCACCAACGACCATGCTGGTCCGCCTATCGTGCTACATCTGCAATATAACCACCAACAGCCATGCTGGTCTGCCTATCTACTACACCCGCTAAAGCTATATGCTATGGGTGGCATGTTGCTTGTGTAAGCAGTAGGGTTATATGTTATACAAACACACTGTGCCTCACTAACTCACCCACTTCTTCACACACACACACACACACACACACACACACACACACACACACACACACACACACACACACACACACACACACACACACACACACACACACACACACACACACACACACACACTTTATCGTTCTTTCGTTCTCTCGCTGGCCCATGCACTTCCTAACTAACTCTTTAATTCCCTTGCTCATTAACTCATTCACTCACATTATCGCTCACATATATACTCACTTTCGAACTCACCCCTAACTCACTCACTCAGTCACTGCGTAAGCTAACTCACTTGATAACTTATTCACCTACCTACTCATCTATTCACACACTCATTCACGCTTTCGATCATACTTTCGTTCGCTCGCTCCTTCAATCGTTTACTCACTCACTAACTCACTCACTACCTCAGTCACTCACTAATTAACTCACCCACTCAATATCGTACTCACTCATACATTCACCCACTCATTGGCTCATTCACTAACACACCTTTCAGTTCACCCTCTTTTTTCTCACTCACTCATTTACTCACTCGTCTATTCACCTATTGTCTCACTCATTGTTTCAGCTACCCACTCACGTACTGTTGCACCCACTCATAGTTTCAGCTTCCCACTCACGCACTGTTCCACCCACTCATTGTTTCAGCTACCCACTCACGCACTGTTCCACCCACTCATTGTTTCAGCTACCCACTCACGCACTGTTCCACCCACTCATTGTTTCAGCTTCCCACTCACGCACTGTTCCGCCCACTCATTGTTTCAGCTACCCACTCACATACTGTTCTACCCACTCGTTCACTAAACCATTTACTCTATCTCTTACTCGCGCAGTCCCTCAACCATTCACTCACCCACATTGTGACAGCTGCAACTGTACATATCAGTGACGTCTTGATTCTTGCTACATACTAACATGTCAAGCAATCACAAGTGGCCCGAGTGTTCACGCCAGGCAGTGTGGCTTGTGTGTCGACAGCCTTGTTAATGTCTTGACACGCATTTCGATCATCTTCTGGAATTGGTTGAGACTTAAATTCGCTGTGTAGTTTATAGCTTGTGGGATTTCAACCCTCACTTTAAATGAATTGGTTTTTGCCAGAACATACCAAACTGGAATTTGTGTGGGTGCCTGTCTGCTTAGACCCTCTAACATCGTTGACACATTTCACATGAACCGCCGAAGAGTCACTACCATGCTTTCCTCTAAAAACAAGGACAAGATTAGGAAGAGGACATATCACTGTTCCGGTGGTCGGTCGCGTTACATGAACAATAGTTATGGAGCATGTATATAGCAAGATTCATCAGCTGCAAATTCTGAAAGCCATGATGGTGATCAGCCAGAATGTCCCAGCTTAACAGATGCCATACTTGACCTATTTGATTAATAACACGGTAACTGTGAAGAGGAGCTAGCTTGATCCCCGTGTGAGCACCTGGTGCAATCGAGAATACTTCGTGACATGTATAATTGTGACTGTAGTGGGTGGTGAGTGGACGGGGTTGTTTAACAAAGCGATTGTAACGCTTCAACATCGAAGGGAATACGGCCATGAACGATGTCAACTGTGGTGCATGGACGGAGCTCGGACACTCTTGGGACACGGGCATGCAGCAAGGTCGAAGCAGCCCGATCACACATTTGAGAAATTCGATTTTTGCGAATAACACGCGGATAATCGTGGCAGACAAGAAGGTCCTGATCAAGCTGTATTCTTCACTGCTAAGCCCATCCTGACTAAAAAAATGGTGTGATAGGGCCATGTATGGAGTCTTAGCTGAAGGTACTGCTTGATATTTGATGCGCTGAGCAAATGTTTCTAAACCGCAATCTCCGAGCATTTACGCTCCCGCCTTGGCTAAGTTCTGTGTATGGACGGATATTTTCGTTTTTATTGCTGTTCCTTTACATTTGTTTTGCTCTCGCCTGTAGCTTATTGTCCCGCGTGGATGTGATGATACTCTATGACAGCGTCGCGCGGGAGGCAGGTGGTTACCACAGCAATCCAAACCGAACCCTTTTATCTATAAGCTCATTTGGGAGACGTACCTTGCAGTCCTTCGATTGGCTTTTTCAGTTTCACTTTGCTGCAGACACCCCTCCATTTCTTGATTACTTTTCACTGCGGTGAATGACGTGATATCGAGAACGACACGTGCCGCGTATCAAGCTCCTGACAGAAAGCAGGAGAAGGAGATAGAGTGAAAAGTATATGAGGATGTGGTGCCGAGAGTGCATATGACATTCACCAGAAAGAAGCCTCACTGGCACCATATATAATATTTCAGCCATGTATTTACTCTAATTTGACTTATTCTGTTTCATTTGTCAAACACCTCGCGCATATTTATTAACAATCATTCCTAAATAACGCACGGGACTAGTTAACTGAGACGTAAAAACGTAATTAAGTGATGCGCCCCATCATTAACAAAGATACTGTCTCTTGCATAGTTGCCGTCACTGTCCTTGTTCATCATCATGCCATACCAGTTTATATTCAGACTGACAAAATGCAGTGAATATATCCTATACGGAACATTTTCCCAATATAATGATGGAGCATCGTCGATATTGTGCTACTTGGCGTATTCGGATATAGCACATCTATTTCAATACACACAGAGCTATTTTAACGATAAACAGTCATTCGCCGGTAAATACAGTAATTAACTATATGTATGTAATATCTTGCCATGCAATCAAAGTTTGAATTGCATATTGTCGATCAACTCTTAGTGGCATGAGATTTATACCTTCGATATTTTAGCCTCTTCTCAGTCTACATGTTTACATTTCGTCATAGTTCCGGTGATGCAATATCAACTGTTCACGATCTGCACCAATACCATGTTTAACTTTGACATGGCCTTTCACAAAGTACACTCATACATCACCTTACCTGTCACTAATTATCATCTATCCATCGTTCATTTACATAAGCTCAGATGGTTCCCTCAGCTTTAGTACATTCCTGCTAAACCGGACCGACCACGCTTCCATTAATAAACAATGCACCATACGGATATAATGAGTGCATAGCTTCAGATATTCAATTATCTACTGGCTGCCATGCATATGCTGGGATGCGGTTCAATTCATAGCAGGTTTTTATGAGCATAACTAAAAGTAACGAGAAGACTTTCAAACGTTTTGCATGTCCTTTAGTCATGTCATGCTGTTGACGGACTCAAAATGCTATAATTTTTGGCGCATCCACCATAATCACAATAACTGCAATGTAGTAATTAAAAAGATCGTTAACCCTTGTTGAGTGCTACAACCGCGCCTAGTGGTCAGCAGGGTCATTATACTCGTACCTACATCAAAATCGCGTCATGAGACGAGCAAAATATTTGACGATCTAAACATTTGGCCCAGCAAGTATTCTTATTTCTTGCGTTTACCCACGATCCTCACAATTATATTATAGTGTTAACGATAGGACGATGCAAAGTCGTCAAGAGGTGTTTCAATCCAATCCGCAGAGCATCTGATCCAGGGCTACATTTGGGCAACATGCAGTCATGCTATTCACCGCAGCGATACGATGAATTATGCATCAACGCATATACAATACATTCATTAACAAGTAGTATCCCAGAGTGCGTAAAGGACATTGTCAATGTGGACTTGCCTTCACACATCGACGACTGTCACATGCGTCACTGGATGTTTAGAACTGTTTTGCTGTCGAGTATCACCATGACTGATCTTCACCTTGTATTGTCGAGAACAAATAAAGTACTCAATACAACTACCAGCGAAGCAACGCCTTTTGATTGGCGGAACCTTTCACAGTATCGCTACCACTACTCGCACTTCTGCGACAGCTTTACCAGTTTCATACACGTTTATTTATTAAGCTAACAGTGATCCTAGGGCTTCAGGGCTTCAGACTGGTGGAACTGGCATCCAATAAGTTGCAGCTGGCACTATACAAATGTTCTTAACTGAAAGCAATTTTCATAACAAGCGAAAAGTTGCTATCATTAGTCAAATGTCATAACACCAACCTTGCCTGTCAATGATGCATGCAACCTCATATCAATTTGCTCATGGTGTCAGCGGCGGGAGAGTGATTGACAGTGTTCGTCATCGCATGTAGTGTCAAGTTACACCTTGAGGTGGTTCAAAAACCACACTCTCCGTTAACATGCTTGCGGCGGTTTTTGTTTTTGCTTTTTGTTCATTCATAAAGAGGGTATTCAATATAAGACCTATCCGCATCGACCACTTGCAATCCTGATCTGCAACCACGACCAGATATCCTCATAGTCGACATGTAAGCGAATTAGCCTTATGCTAAGGGTATGATGTCCGGTAATACTGACATTTGTCTGTTTCAATCTCTTAGATGTTCAAATGCAAATCCGTTTCAATGACAAATAAGTGTTGGGTGAGGCAAGATAACTTAATATACTGCCTCTTTCAGTCCATTCGTACACACTGATACAATTGGTAACTCTTGCACTCACTTATACTCGTACACCCACTCAACTCACTCACTTATGCACTCACTCTTACGCTCACACTTACTAACACACGCACTCAGCGCGCTCTCCTTCTCATTCACTCAACTCTAACTTTTTGCACCTTCTACATGTGCGTCCTGTGTGTGCTTCTGTAATGTCATACAACTTGAAGCGTTAGATTGTATGCGTACAGCCTGTTAATGTCACCGAACCGTACGTCCTAATGGCAGAGATGACCTCGTAACGACTCGTTGCCGGATAACCACACAGAACATCTATTAAGCAACGATTGCAAACGAAATCAAGCTGTAGTCCGTGTAACGTATGCCTCTAAATGGATATCCGAGACAAGCAATTACATATTCGTCGTTGTGGAGGAAATCAGATGTGAGGAAGACAAAGGAATAAAGCTTCTAGTAATTACACTCGGTGGCAATATTTGCTTGAGCGTTGGATTCATTTGAGTGCATCAACTCTTCTGAGCAGAACAGCAACGCGCTTGCATCGTTTTGCTACTAACTCTGTAAGTGTATTCGGAGAGGATCCGTCGATAATGCCTTGGACATTTTTGTAGAGCTATTATTCATACTTGCGGCTAGGTGTCATAGCAAAAAAACCACTAACGTCAATCAAATATCATCATAGTGATCTTGCACGTCAACGATAAATGCCATCCTGTTATTCAGTACGTCATTCTCTTGCAGTGAGAGTACAATTAATTAATGGCGCTCAGAAGTATGCGATATGTAATACTCAGCTTCTCAGATCAATAGCGCGGCGCCAGTGGTTCATTTCGGGATATTTTGTATAAGGTTCTGTGGCGAGTCTGCCTTTTAACTGGTTGGTTGCAAGTCAGTCATAATGCCAGTGGAAAACACAATTGAACATGAGTTGAGTGGCGGTTGTTTGTTTTCATAGAACAAACATGTACGTTATTTCTTACCCAACGTTGAAATGTATACAACGTTTCAGTGTGATCATTTCAGACTTTTCAGTAAATCACACAATTTGGTCTACACCAAAGGCACAAGCCACATAGCCGGTGTTAGCATTTGGAGTGCTATTTCCTTTCTAAGTGGGACGTTTCCAGTATATTGCTAAGGTTTGCGTGGATACTGCGATCTATATTATTGTGAGGCGATCATGTTGTATTACGTAGAGGACCCAGTTTTCTGTAACGCTGAAGAGTTGATCAGATTTAGTAAAATCGTTGTCTACCCTCAATCATCTCCACTTAAGAATATCCTAATCGATTTCGCATTACGTGCATCGAGTCGAATATGCACTGATGCTGTATTTGAACATCTAGGGTCATCAACGACTGCATCATACAAACAAGAGATGTTTATTGCTATCTTTCGAATTTGCCCGTTACTGGTTAAAACCGCACATTAAACGCATAAATTCGTGTGGACCCCAGTTGGCACAAGTTTCTACTGTACTCAGGTGTACTATATCGAGGCCTAGCCACATATATAGCTATGTGAAGAGTAGACGCCTTATTGTGCCATTTGATTAGATGCAATCGATGCTCTTCCTGTATGTAGCAGGTTGCATGCTCGCTACCACGTCAGCAAAGTCCAATATGTCGGGTATATTGCAATTACGCAATGACTGGATTGCATGTATGTGTAAGTGTGAGTGTTTGCGCAGAAGGCGACGTGTATGTGCGCCTATGCTTCTGCACTTACATGCCATTTCCCTCTTATCAATGTCGAGTAGTTTATGGTATATACAACACATGCGCACAATTACAAATGATAGGTGCAAAATAATCGGGCTTGTAATACGCAAAAAAACATTAACCACTGCACCCACCATTCCGTCGCAATAAACCTTCACCTCAACCCCAACGAGTATCTTCAATAGTTTCCTTGAGTGGGCTATTCATCTATGTCTGGAGGTATCATGTGTTGGTGAAGATAATAGTAAGCACTTAAACGTAAATGTCACTGTTTAGTGGAGGCTAGTTCGGGCATATGTCAAGGTTAGGAACTGAACAGAAATGAGGATGTAGCTTCTTAACGATCAACAAGTCTCTTTTGGTGCTACTATTCCTGTTTTAAGGATGGTATTGATGTAACTTACCATCTGTCTGCCTGTTGCTTATCACAACTCGACGAAAATAGTACTAAAATGCTGGAAAGGTTTTCGTAAACGCCGACATTAGCTTATATGCGGTCACTGTATGGTATTCATCCACAAGCACATGATGTTACATTATAGTCGTTTGGAGTAACTTTTTAAAACAAATTGTGTAACGTTTGTCTGCCAGGATGATAAGGAAAGCCTCCATGCTGTATTTGTAACCACTACGATTGTACATGAAATATGTCATTGTTGCAGTGCTTTGAAAGGCGATGCACCCGCCTCTATTACGCCAGTTGATGGACAGCCGATAACATATGCTAAGCATATATATTTTGCGACTACATCTTCAGAAATAGTGATGTATGTTACTCCATATTGCTAGATTGCCTTACTCCATACAAACTAGCTAAGCTTTACATTAATACCTAATATAATTTCAAGTTAATACGATAACTATGCAGGACAGTATTAACCAATATTTGGTCACACAATGCGGTGGATTTTATTCGCCGAATTAGACCCAGTGTCTAATAATGTGTGTCTACCTTTTGAAGTGTACAAAAATTACCATCCCATGTCCAAAATGCAAATTTGGACATATGGCACCGCTGCCACTTGCCCAGTGTTTTACCCATTGTTGCAGCCAGCTCTCCTGTGCGCAGTTATTTATTCATTCCCTTATTATTCAACTTGCTCTCGTACTTACCAATCCTCTTACTCACTCATTGACTATCCCATTCCCTCAATAACATACTAACTACTCACTCACTCACTCACCCACACACTCATTCACTCACTCAATTGCTCGAACATTGACTCGCCCATTCCTTCATTCACTCATTTACTCACTCATTCATTCACTCACTCGGTCACTCACTTGCTTATTCACTCATCGACTCACTCATCAACTTACTCACTCACTCTCTCACCCACTCACTCGACTATTCACTTACGCACCCATTAACTCACTCAACAACTCTCTTACCCACTCACACGCCCAATCATTCAACCACTCACTCATTTACTCATTAAATTATTCACTCTTTTAATCACTCACTCATTCACTCACTCGGTCACTCACTCGGCAACAACGTACTAGCTGCATATCAAATACCAACTAACGGCCCATTTTACTTTTCCTGCGTAGTAACGTATCAAGCAATTACAAGTCGCTGCATTGTACGGGCCCGACAGTTTTGCTGATATCTCTACCTCGTATTATTACCTATTACCACCATTGAAACACTATTTCGTGGCCACAAGTAATGTTATCTGATTCTTTGAAGATAGGAATGGGGAGCTTAATGCGCAAACCTCTAAATTTGTGGTAAACTGATTAAAAAGGTTTAAACTAATGGTAGTAATTGGAGTATTGTGGCGCTATTTATATACCCAGATACATCAGCCACCAATAATGAAATACATAATGACGAGGAACAAAGGAGAAAACCTTATTGGAAAAGTATATATTTACGCCACCCTTTGACTAATTACACAAAAACTATGAACAGGACCCTGCATGGGCAACTACTGTAATCAGAAATAATGTGCGGTATGAATCATTAGTTTTCATTAGGGTAATGAGTACGCGAGGCGGTAAGGGTAAAAATTAAATGAAATATAGGCTTAGCGACTCTTCATCATCATGGGCATATGCAATGAACGAGGATAACTGCGATGAATGGGCAGAGGCATTGATCACTAGACACAACCAATGGCTGTACACGATTTGCACGTTACTGCCAGGTCTGTTCATCTCTGCCAAACAGTACGGACCGAATCCAATAATTATAAATGCATCGTCCGAAAGACTGTGCGCATAGCGTCTGATATTCATGTATTCAATAGATGCCACGCATTAGATCGTTTGTGGTTCATTTGATGTAAGGTTTATATGACGCAGATGAAGTGCACTTTTGAATAAAATATGTGACATATAGAGGTTGCTGTGGCTGATCCAGCACGTTTGTCGAGGAAGACTTGTAAATTAGAGTGCACCAGCCATTATTGCATTAATTGAAATGCAGTCACGTGAAAGGATGCTAGCGTCCATTTGCTAGTCTGACCGCCGCCAGTGCCCAACAGAACCGGGATAATCGTATCTACGTCGAATCTGTCTCATGATGCGGACGGAATAATTGATGATGCATACATGAAGTTTGGTAAGTATTTGCTACAAATATAGCATCTTCCGAAATTCCTTAACTACCGTTACGCTCCATACTTGTAGAGTCACTTGATAAGCTAAAGTATTCTTCATTACATCCATATGCAGATAGACATAGAAATTATGCCCTGATACACATCTAGTTGTACTCTCAGGTTGTCCCTGTGGGAGAGCGTGTGTCAGTTCCAACTTTATCTGCCGGTCAGTATTTACTTATGTTGCCAGGGTACCGTGTTTACTTACGCCGCCACGGTATTGGGTTGTTTCACTGTGACGACGCATACGCTTCCACGAGATAATGGCATCCAATCTGCGCAGAATGATACATTGTAATTTGTCAATGTTACCTGCATGGTCATTGGTCAAATAAAATCGACCCTTTGATTAAAAACGCATTACCGCTCATTGTTCGTTATGCAGTTGTAACTCTGAAGCAGCGTGTCGTGATGGCAGCTAACAAAACAGGAAGCCGTGGGGTTTTCGCTTAGATTGAGACACATTTTATTACCTTTCATATCATTCTGCCGATTTGATCATTCTGCCGCAAATCTAAATCGGAATAAATGTTGGTCAGAGCCTCATCGCCGTGGATAAGTAACTTTACCAATGTTGATACCACGGAACATGGCTCACGGATAACCATCTTCTGCCGCTTCGCGCTCCAAATTAACCAGGTCACGAGAAGGTCATCGAACTTATAGAGCTTGTTCTATACCAATGTTGATGGAAAATTCTGTAATCCGTAAGGTTTTCGTCGCAGTAGAAGGCAGACAACTCGGACTTCTAACCATGGTATTCTCTTTGTAAGACCGATTATACTGACGCATTAAAATATCGACATGTTTTATCCTTATGTTGGGTGACCTTGTTAGTTCTATGAGGCGGCGGATTACACAGCAAAGTGGTAATACATACTTTGAATTCATTGAAGACTATCCGCGCCATTGTTTAGCATGTACGGGGCCTTTCATTTCATTTCCTAATTTGATATTAACAGTAAATATCGTGGGTAAGCTAATAAATAGAAAAAAAACACTATTTTTGTAACACTGTGAGTATATTACATTAACATTTGGCGTGTGCCGTTGGCGTACGTATATTGCTTGCATTGTAGAGGCGATCAGTTACAATAGATAAATAGATTTTTATGAATGATATATTGCCAGCCTAGCTTCATGGAGATGTACTGATATATGGCTCCGATATACATAGTCGCCTGAATATGTCCGTAGAACACGAAAACGCCAATAATTGCTTGTTTCGTAGCCTCCAGTCGCCTTCACCATTACATGAATAACCGCGGGCCAATTCGGCTGACGACTGTCAGCAGTCAACGACGGCTGTCGTGTTCGTGAATATAGGGATACGTAAAGGGCTGTATGCTCACCTGTCGTAGCATGGCGCGTGTTGTTGATGCTGCTGAGTAAATGAGTTGGTGCACAACGATGTACGTCAACAATTCATTGCAATCATAGAGAACATAAATATATATGTTAATTATGCCGATCTTATATCATGGCAAAGGATAATTGTGCTTACCGCTCCTTAAGTAGAAATAGCTTCATATATTTAGATTGTCTCGTAGCCTGCAAAATGTCTAATCTAATCGCTGCCTTTTGTGCCGAGAGGAAATGTTAGACGCCTACTAAGCCGGCTGCTGAATTAGAAACAAATACTGATGGTCACGAGGACAAAGAAAATATACCTGACTTATAGGTTAAGCCACCCTCTGATTAATTACACGTTCATCTGATAAGGACTCGCGTTAAGCTCTGATCTGTTACAATTACGAATAAAAAAATAATCTGCGTCATTTTTCACTTGACAGCAAAAGGTTGAATATGCAGCTGCAAGGAGGACATGGCTTTAGAACATGAAATGAAGTATAAGGTGTATGTATCCCTTAATCAAGCCATATTGATCGGGACAGGTAATGATGCTTTGACAATGTGCTTATAATGTCGTCGCACACTTAGCACAAGAAGGGATCATATACGTGAGCAATTAGAATAAAGACCGTGAACAGAATCTGAATGTACAACCACCAAGTTGATTAATTGCGTCTCATGAACAGAGTGACTTTTGTCAGGAGTCTTAATTTGCTATGAAATTACGTGTAACGCCAATGTTTAGGGTTGATAAATATTAGACAAGACTGTATCGTGTCAATTCAACGTTAGAATATTGAACAAGAAATAAATCGTTCAAAAACTCAATCGACCTTTAGTCTGAGACACTGATCACTTGCAATTGTCGTTAAGTGTATGTCTGTACCGGTGCAATGACAAATATCGATCATTGTTGTGATAATCAGCTATCAATACTACTTTTGACTAGCGACTAAAGGGCAACACAATTATAAAACTCTGCGTCAATAGTTTTCTGCACCCACTCTTTGAAGCATACCAGCGCCTTGCTCGAACCGCATATCTGTAACCCAGAATGGTCGGAGAGCATCCGCCGAAAATTCTTCCGACAACTTAGTAGAGCTATGTCCGTTCTTTCCTGTTGCTAGGTTTTATAGCGAAAAACAACATGCATGCGTCAGTCAAATATCATCCCAGTGACCTTGCCCGTCAGCGGTGAATGCTATCCTATTACTCCGTACGCCACTCGTCATCAGATGTTCTTCTAGTCGGTGTACCATTGATTAATCGCTCCTATTATCATGTTGCTAAGCAATACCGGCTTGTCAGCTCGAATAGCGCAGCGTCAGTGGATTATGTCGGGATGTTTTTCATTAAGGTGTGTGGCGAGTCTGCATTTTTTCGCAAGTCTGACAGCCGGCACAGGAACATGTTGATTACACGTCGACCAAAGCGCCGTAAGATACACAGGTGAGCATAGATTGCAAGCGTCAGACAAATCTGACTGCTTACAACGGCGTTGGTTTGTCCCCATAGCCTGAGCATGTCTTCTATTTCTGATATGAGCGGTGTTTTGTACACATACGGGGCAATGATCGTATCGAAACACAGGAATCCTATGGTTCAGCACCTGATGACCGGCGGCTGCAATCTCGGAGTAATGGTTCAGTTAGAAGTATATTCAGCACTGCCCTAGCTTCACAGAGCCTCGCACGATACCATCAACGAATACGGAACATAGGTATAAAGGCAACAGTACATTATACTATAGCAAATGTAAACGGGGATTTCGGTTAATTTGCGTTTTGGTCCTTGTGCAAGCGAACATCCATACACTCATCGTGGATATTCACGTCAACAGATCATAGGTTATTTTAGATATTTCCACTCATGGCGCGATTCGTTCCACTGTCTCAATCCATTTACTGAATTTATCTCGGGATAGCTGTTCTTCTGCTGTAAACGTTTTACAGAATGTGAAGTGTTTGCAATAGGCGCAAGTTGTTAGAGCTGTAGAATCGCCTGGCTATGGCCGTTTTACTACAGATAGGAACAGGTTTTTTTACCTGAGTTGTCTTAATGAGAATCATTGCTGACTCTCAGTTACCATTCGTCATCCCTCTCGGACACTGCAATCGGTTTCGCATCGCGTGCATTTAGCTGAATATGTCATCAAATGTCTCTATCAAGCAAACCAACGATATTCAATGATACCTCTTGAATAAACACGCAATTGATTAAGCCATACACAAGCACTGAGTTTCCATCACATGAGCATATATCCTGTCAGAAAACGAATGCTATTGAGGTCTTACACCTGTAGAAGTCAATATTCAAAGTGCCATGTGTTTTATTGTCGCATTATTGTGCCTAGGGTAGTTTTATTATGTAATATCCATAGCCGGCTGCAAATATTACACTGCGTCAACAAACTAGCTGGATCATTGCGGTGCACTTACAACGTTACCAACAAACCAACCAGCAATGTTATTTTGTCGTATGTTACCAGTTAGGCGTCATGGGTAAAGAGCTGCATGAGGTGCCTAGCATAGTTTACATGCTGATACTACAGCAACAATCATACTACAGAACTGTAGATCTAAATGCATGCTTAATGGTGCCCGTACATATGCAAAGCGATATGGACTGCGAACGAGTCAGTGCGTATGTTTATTAGTGTAAGAGGGAGAGAAATAGTGCCATTTACCATGCATCAGTGTAAATGTTGCAAAATGTAATCTTATGTCACTGGTGACTAATTGCCCGGTGATATATCATTATTAAAATGATCATATGCTTCTTACAAAGCCTCATCAGCCTTATCTTGAAACAGCCGTATGTATCATTTCCGGCATTCAGTATTGCATGCTACAGTTGATTACTAGTAGGGATTGATGTCTGCAATACCTGGGGATATGGGCCTCTCGCAGGAACTGAGCATCGTGAACAATGACTTCATAGAGCCCCGTCATTGGTCAGACTTTGGCTATTCTTCGCCGTTATATCCCTGGCGTCAAGGGATGTAAATCTACTGGACAGCCCTGAAGTTGTAACAACATCGGAATATATCACACATCATAGCCCACATCATAGCACCACGTCTCTGTTCCACGTGTTATATGCTCAGGATGTAAGAGTGAAGCAGTACATGCCAATAACATACGAAACATTGAATATCCTGGGAAGCTGGTACATTTTTGGACTTCATTGTCTTTTGGATGAATCTTCAGATTCAGATATGGTCTGCTAGAGTGTTGCTCTATTATGTATACACACACGGCAAAATCAAGTGGTACACTATGTACTGCGCATCATTTATACCAGAGGCAAGCGAATGTCGACTAGCCGAGCTATCGTACTCAATACTTTCGTTTTGAAATAACACAATAATTACGCTTTGAAACAAATGCGGTCATTCAAATAATCCTGGCCGGTTAGCAGAATGAATACTGTCGTATTCCAAAAGGAATAGCAATATCTAACACAGAAATTCCGACGACCACTCCTTGACAAGCAGTTGCAGTGGACGCTTATAAACATACATTGCTCGATGCGCATTGACTATGAACATAAAATTCAAAAATCTTCTTTGCCAAAACGCCTATGTGCTGGTGCGATTCAAATACACAATATGACAAAACAAAGCCGATTTGCTGATACGTGGAATCCTTCGTGATAAACGGCTGTGGTGATATACACACTCATCAAAGTTAGTGTTGGTCTTGAAACATGACGCTTCTCGCATGAAGATGCGTACCTTCCCGATCATAATTGTTAAATTCGTATTCGACGAATTTTCCACACTGCAAATTAGTTTAGTCACCTAGGTGAATAGCTCGCGATTAGTGATCGATACACGCAGAAATATATATTAACCATGTCCGATTCAGAAACTGGCCCAGCAAAATGTATGCATAATTGATGCCATATGCAAATATGCATTCTATACGTCTATCTACGATTGCCCGTACTTTTCACGATTGCTGCTAGACAGAAATGCTTCTTTTGGTTAAAATAATCTCGCTGCAATATTATGCTAGATACAATTTCCTTTATTACATTAGCGTCGAGAAGATTGGATCCGCTTCAGAAATCTAACAGAAACATCAAATAACATATCAACTAGAAAAGAGAAGGAGACGATATGCGCATTACCCGAGATAGCTGATTTCCGCCAACTCTATAATTATCACCGTCTGCCGCCGTGCCGTTCTCCTAAGAATAGCCATAATATCGAGACATACTTCACCGGTTCACCCATTTACACCTACCCGCTACAGTACTTCCACGAAATACTGGATCACCGGTTTTTATTTGCAAATCGATTATACTACCTTTTGGGTCATGGGTAAATATCCACGTTATCAATATGTAAATCTTTGTTTAACCTTTTGTTGGGCGAACCAAAAGACGCCGAGGAAGACATGGCATATAATTGTTTGTCCTTATTGATTTGTTTAAGCTTTTCCAATCTTTTATTTAGTGAGTCAAGAGTGAATATATAGTTATATATAGAATTGGTGATATACATAATTACTAGTTGTTTCTTTTTAAGTTGTTTTAGCACGAGCCAACCGAATGAGGTTTATGATGCGCTCGTACATGTTGCATCCTCTGTGTCTATTCTAAATCGTTACCAAATAACACATATGGGAATGGCGCCCCTCTATACGGGGCTGCTACCGCCTGTGTAATCACAATGCCCGTCCAAAGCTAGTACAGTTGAAACGCAACACACAAATCTAAATATGATTATCATCGAATGATATGAATGTGTTCAGTACTTCAAATGTAGTACCCGAGAGTTTGTTATTGCCTAGTGTTCATCACAGGTAGTAACAGGCATGTTGTTGCAGGACAGGTACGAACGGGATATAATTGGTATGCAGCACTGTATCGTCGTCTTAGCAAAAATATACTATAGGGATCCAATAGCTATTGGCAAATCAAGGTGTAATATGTTGTAGTGCCTATGCCCATCTATCACTTCGCTACACACTATCCGTCTTATGTTCCAAGTGGATATGACGGAAAACATACCAGTGTATTTGACGTTGGAAACGTGTCATATACCATGATGCAGGTTGACATACACACAGTATATTTAGACCCATGCTCTGCGACTGTTATTTCTGTCAGTAATTATTTGCAACATCATCACGCGAGCATCATTGCACCTATAAGTGGTCATAGAATGTGCCGGTTTAGCAAGATATATATTGTTTCCTACGGATTGGTATGTGCTGCTAAATTGTCATATCCTCAACAGGTGCCACACGGAACGCAGCTTTTCAATAGGGGCAAATATACAGAAATCAGACTGACGGTTTCTTTTTACGAACATTGAGTAACATGTTCCTATGCAGCAAATTATCCCCAGGGCAGTTTAGTTGATCTGTCACTCTTGACGCCAGGGATATCAAGGCAAAAGAATAGGACTCTTTGAAGCCATTGTTACCGCGGATCAGTTCGTGTGAGACGCTCATATTCCTAGGTCATGTAGATATCATCCTCTAGTTAACATCGAGATGTAGTCTGAAATAGGGAATACGGAAACAATTCAGAAAGTTACCTTTTAATAAAGTACGAACCATAAAATAATATATAACTACAGTATAAATAATATAGAATCCGATAATTTGTCTCCCAGAGACATGAACTGTGAAACATTGTCTTTGATGCAAGGAAAATTGCTGTGACTAGGAGAATGCTATCACGGTGCTGTCGCTTTTCGCACTCGCACTATCACACAGCAAAACATGGAAACGCATCATTTTGTAGGATGCTGCATATCCAAAATTGTACACTGTCACCAACCAGAAGACATTGTTCTCAAGATTACTGGAGAAGACTGGGCTTTGCTAGCCTCCCATTAGTACTATGTACCTACTTATGACCCTCACTGAATGCATGCATCCTCTACAACGAAAGTCGAGCCTGGTGTCATTAAATCACTAGGATGCGACCACATGCATGCATGTAAACATAATCATCTCTTGTCATGTCTTCACGCTACCAATTTTGCGTATTGATCAGTTTCGTGCAACTATATTTTGTCCTGATATCAGTGCATAAAATATTCGGCAGACTTCATATAATTTCTTAGCCAAGACGATCCAATCGGTATCACACACTTAGACTTAGTAAGGTTGCTGTTTGGTTCGCAATAGTATACGTACATCGCCATGATCTAGCTACCATCCTATTTGTATCCCACTTCATACAGACAGAACCCCAGGTGTATGTAATCAAACGCCCCTCAGCGCAACGAGACGGCATTAAAACTCATAGCACTTAAAATATATATGTCTACAGGGGCCTGACCTTCATGGAGAGCCTTTTATGACATGAGATTCGTCTATCAACTGGGGTTTACTTGAGGTTATATAATCATATGATCAAGACATCTGGTTACCATGTTCTTAAATTAATAACAAGAGGATTCTAAGGCCAGCAATATATTTGGTTTATTTGCGTGATTGAATCCTCCGGCTATCCCAGATCATTAGGAACAACCAAGCAGAATCAGTGAGATGATGTTAGATCTGTAGGTATAACCTTATGGCAGAGTGAGTGAGCAAGTGAATGAGTGAGTGCGTGAGTGAGTGAAGGAATGAGTTGGTGAGTCAGTTAGTGAGCGAGTCAGTGAGTGGTTGAGTGGGTGAGTAAATGAGTGAGTAAGTGGATGAGGGAGAGAGTGAACCGCTCAGTGAGTGCGTGCGTGCGTGCGTGCGTGCGTGGGGAGTGAATAAGTGAGTGAGTGCGAAGATAAACGCGTGAATAAGTGAGCGAATGAGCGAGTGAATGACGAGTGTCAAAGTTCATAGTCATCATATTCAATGTTGTTTTCGTAACGCAAAGGTTCCCAAAGATATGCATCAAAACTCCTGCAAAATTGCAACACGAAGTACAAAAAGTTATATGTTATTGCCAATCACGCTGACTGCGCTAGATATTATTCCCGTAACAAAAAGGCTGAATGCGATTATTGTGGCGGCTAGTGTAGCGGTTGTACATAAACAAAAGACACATACCTATAATCTTAAGCCACTGATTGGATGATATGCAGTGCGCCTTCCAATATGGTTTCTGGCTCAAATAAATAATAAACATCTGCAGTCGATGGTATCCGTGCACTTTGATATAATTCGAGGATGGTCAGCTGGCGTGGAAAACTAATTAATTAGACACAAACACAGACTTAAGTTAAAGAAGAATTGATCAAACAAATAAGAGGTGATAATGCTTTTATATTGCTTAGTGTTAAGAGCTCTGACTCAAGTTATGCTAACGAGACAGCATGACAGTATGTAACAAACAGCATTCATACAAGTTCCAGCACATAACCCTACATTACATTGAACGATGCCGTGCTTCAAGACATAAAAGTTCACTGAATGTTGTAGCATACAGCAACCATTTGAATCATCTCTGCCTTTTGCTTATTCTATCTACCACAAAGCACTAGCTTGACGTTTTTAAATAAATAATGAAAGTCACTACAAATCATGGACACAGAAAAACCATTAATGACGAAGGGGCTTACACTTAAACCACTCTTTGATTAGTTAAACGTTGAACGTGAAAAGGACCAGCTTTATCTTCATATCGGCATGCATTGTATCATAGAATAATATATGTCGTGTATCACAGGTAGCCGTGTTGTGTTTTGGGGAGGTAGGGATTTGAACATGAACGGAAATATGTCGCTTCAACATACCATAGGTTATTGGGGATGGTTCTGATACTTTGACAGTGCACCCCCCCCCCCACAAGCGACACAAATCATGGTTAAATTCACCATCCTCTAAAATGCACTTAAGATTGAAATGTTTGATTCAAATATCCTCTTTGGTCACAATAGACTAAACAACACTAAATGCAACGTCCATGTAATCAGATTGCATTTCATGGTTTGTCTCGGGATCGATGTCCTTCTATTAAGCCAAATGTACGGGGTCATTTTCGATGGAGGTATTGAACATCGGCAGCTTATTCCCTGTGAGTTGGCTGTAGATAGAATCAGCTATATTTCGCGTTCTTGTGTTTCCCTTGGTTTATTGGTGGGAAATATATGCTGTGTTTACACTCAGCTCAATACCAGCTTCCATACATGAGCAGAAAAATAAAGGCATTGCGACGATATGTGAGCAAGCTTTGTAAAACGCATTAACTTTCCTTTCCAGCGAGCTCACTGTGTAAATATAATCAGGATCGGGAAACGCGCACATGTATGTGAGCCACGCATAAATGAAAATCTTTGTAACATTTCAGTTTTGATATTGTTTAAATATATACCGTTGGACGGCAACAACCACTTGAGTCCGATTGCTGTGGCCGTGGTTGAGACGATTCTTAATCTGAGGACATCTCTTCCTCAGTTTTATGGCATTAGGCATAATCAAAATGCACTCTGAGACAACATCCCTAGTTGATGACATAGTTCACTAACCTTAACATAATACCGGCTTAGCAATAATATTGCTTAGAAATATGTACTGTTAAAGTTTGAAATGCATACCTGTGTAAGATGGGTAAATTCAGAATTATTATGAACATTCACAGTGGAATTGAGGTAAGACACAATGGCAATCTGCTTAATATCGAGATGTCACGTTGTAATGTTTTTACACTTCAATGCCCCTAATCTTCAAAATGATGAAAGCGGAAAGATTATAACAACATCGGAATTAGATGAATGTAATTCGATTAAGATGATCTTTCAATTGAATAAACCAATTAAATGCAACAGGCTGCATTTCTAATATCATGCACACTCACTAAAATGCATTATTGCAAGCCCGTTGCCCTATAGTTATGTCCAGACATCGAGTAAATGAAATGCGTTTATGCCGCAACAAGATAGCGGTATCCTGTGAAATATGATTACATGTATACTACACGTACTCTTGATGCAGCTGGATTCCGGGGTAAATGCATTAAACGCATAGTTGTAAAACGTCTCTGAACGCGAAATATTGGCAAGTTATACCCTACAGGGTGAATGTAAAAGAGGCATACAAGGAATGTCTTGTGAGCTGGGTTAATTATTGCAGACAACAAAAACAGTGACGCATCATGGACGCATGAAGATAAGCGTTATATGATAAAGCATATTTCCCCAGCTATGAAAAAAAAGAAAATCTCAACCTATGGTTACCTGTCGCATTGATCTGTAATGAAATGCTAATTCTAAAATGTTGTCAAAAACAGATTCTATTAAAGACTACACACTTCTTCATCATCACGAGATTAACCGCTCCGATGGTACCATTATCGCCAAGAAATATATGCCTCAAAGAAAGTTTACACTTTTGATCACATCAAATATGGTTGTTTGCATTCTTTGTTCATTAATGAATCGGGTTTTATTCGTGATTTCGTAAATCACGGCCGCTGATGAGCATCAAGCAGTATTCTACATGTTTATTTGGAGTGGCGGACGATTTGTCGACCCTAATAAGTACCTGAGCTAAGAGAATGTCGGAAATAAAATATTGTATGCTCTCGTATGGATATTACAGTTGCAGGTAGAGCCCGCTTTGCGTAAAAATGGTGGAAAAATCGTTTTAAGAGTCGCTTGCGCTATTGTAGGTTATTATGAATAAGCCGTATGTGCATTATGGTAAGATTTCATGTAATTGAATCAATGGCAAGTGCCTCTGATAATCTTGGGGTAAATATTGACTTGAATAGCCTCATCTTTTTATTGACTTACTGCCCAATAATGGCACAATGCGATAAAGATATTATGGGATGACAACAAAACAACAGCTGTGTTATCGTACCCATAATTGAATCTTCTGCTCCAGCAGAAAGATAGCGGCACACATATTCCGTATCGTGCGGTTAGATTAGCATTAGTGTCAGGGTGACTGCATGACTGCACAGTGACGGCTTCACAAAAATTGTATGAGAAACTGGAGCAGAATAATGTGTGGTGCATTAAAAATAACCTTATCATCGATGCGAAAACGTTTTGTGATTGGCACCACTGGTAGATAATAAAGTAGTTTTCCGAGTCGTTTAATGGGACACACGTAGTGTCAGGTTAGAAGTCATAAGCTATTCATTGTAAAACACTTCGACTATGAATAGTGTGCGTTGATTGCACTAAAGATACAAACCAGGTACCTCTCCCTTGGAAGTACGATTATATATTGCTTAGCTTATATAGTTACACGTATTCAATTCAATGTATGTTACGGTCTGTCAATCAACTTTTGAACGCAGTTGAATGCTTACTACCTAAGTGTGAGGCTTTCCGGCCGTACGAAATTTGTCGGTTACATTCGACATTAAGAATATTATACACTAAAACACTGTTGCAACAATACGCTACAAAATGTTCGTAGTATGTATGAAAAACTTGCAAAGTAGGCCGCCTACGAGGAGGCATTATCCATCCGGCATAGCTGGTTGTATCACGAGAATAGGCTGATTTGCTCCTTCATAATCCATGCCATTGACGCAATAACAAAAACTTCATTTCTTATTCAGTAATAGTAAGATTTCTTGTGTCTAGAAATCAGATATACATTGTTCATCACTGCCATATACTCGCATAAAAGCGACTCGCTTATGACCACCTTTCAACATAAACACAGAAGGTATTAACTAGGCACATTCTTCGCTATCTACCTTTTACCATCATGGACGAAGTATACAGAATGCAAAAATCTCCATCTATGCACAATTGCTGCCAATCTAATGGTTATGTGCGGTGGGAGTCGCGTTATGCTTCATCGACTCAGTTACGCGAATCATAATCAGTCTACTTCGCAACATCTGGATCAGCTGTGTATACAACACCACAGCGCCTCAGTTTTCAGACACATATGCCATCGTCGCTATCATGATAAATGGATGATAGCTGTCTCTTTTATCCGTTAGTGTTAGGTACTTCATGCTTAGAAAATTGCTCATGAATATATGACTCCATGATCGATGTACTCGTCAAGGCCTTAATTAATGGGAGTTGCAAATGAGTATCAGTTTGCCGAGACAAAATGGCTCGGCGGAAAGTAATCAGAATTATATATTGGCTGTTGATGCAATGACCTGATATGTTTTGGCCGTGCGTAATACATACTGTATCATAGACAGCGTTATGTCGGCCCGCGGACGACAGGTAATATGTTTGGCAATTCCGAATTAGATATAAAGTTTCTCTGCTCGATCAATCTTCATCTCTCATATATTGAATATAAATAGCAATCAGCAACACGAAAATGAGAAAGGTGCGGTCTTGGGGAGATAATGCTGCGCTGAATTGAACAAACCACTATATACATCCATTAGTGATCTCCATGTTGAGCTTTCCTGTACCACAAGCTAAAAAGAATAGCAAATTTCTACAATTACGTTAATGTTGGCTATAATTGCATAAGCCTAGGAACCCAAGAAGAAAACGCCAAACAATGTATTGATCTCAAATGCACATGTTTACCAACAGAATGACAGTGAACTGATCCAATTACATGGACAGGCTCAAGTCCGTCGGCAATTGAATGATCCTTGGGTACCCTGTCATAACAAGCCGCAAAAAGATTTCCGCTGCATTGGTTAACCATAATGCTTGCTCATCAGTATACCCCTGACAATTTGAGCACTACCTAGCCACGTTTGTCGGACAATTCGGCCCTGAAAGTAATCGATCCATTCAATAAGTGTGACCGCTTGGGGTTTGAGGAACGGGACACACGGCATGCGGATATTTTCAATTATTTATTGCACGCCACACATTGAATCCAAGATAAAGTTGCTAAGGTATTCAAATATAAGAGCAATATCCAACACCAAATTTTGTTTCTTGTTAATCGAATCTAGCCTAAAAAGATGAGGAATTTCTGCTATTCTATGCTACATCATCAATGTTGCTAGAATACACGGCAGGTGAAGTGACCAAAGAATTTAATTCAGAAAAGAGGGCCCAAGTGGCATGTATGTGATTTCCCTTAACGATAGTAACATTATTGAAGTACGTAATCACTTTACAAAAGAACTGCTATAACATTTTTTAACTGTGGAAATAAAGCTTAGTATAACTACATCTGATGCAGAGCTAAGCCGAAAGATCGAACATTCAATGTGATCGCTATATACGGAATATAAGCGTGTGGATTCAACTAAATGGGAGGATACAGGTGTCAGGAGATCTTCCCGCCTATGGTGTTTCATTATGAATGATTCGATGTAATTGTTGCATCTCGCGTTTTTCAGGTACATCACATAACAAATAGCCCTGCCGGTGATGGCAAGATCAATGCAATGCAAAACAAAGTGCGCCAAATCTATCTCCTCCGGGAGATTGACTAGTTGGATGTGTTATCCACGGGCGCATCTGGACCGGTTCAACTACAGTAGCCATATAGAGATTTGTCCAGCATTTACTTATCAATCATGTTGAATTGGACCATTTGGAGTACATTCTGGAGCCATATTATGCCTATCACCGACGTGACAGTGACACATGGGTCTCTATATCGGGCGAGAGCTAGCAGCAATATGATTTTCAGCACGTCGGTCATTGAAATTGCAGTTTCGAAATCATGCCATGCGCTGCAACTAGCGCAGACATAAATCAATATAAACATAATGGTCTATATTGCAAGTTTCCATCGAGCTACTTGTTTGCCCAACATGTATATAAACTGGCATTGTAAAACGGACACGTAATAATGTAACTGCAACAACGGTCTATATTTATAGTGGGACATGCATGAATCGTTTGATAACACTTCAGCGCTGCACAATTTGCAACTTGCTAAGCCGACTTTGCTTATCGAAATGAATCAATTATTGCCTATTCTTTAATTCGTCAATGCCAATGCACAATTACTATGCTCGGATATAAATAAAACTATGATTGATGATGAGAGATACAATAATCTAGTGGAAATGACACCTGCCAACCATGAGGCATTAACGTATAAGTGTTTGCAGTTTTCGGAGAGAAAAATCACCGAACTGTACACACATGTAATATGACCCACTTTCTGCTTAGGTATGGGTACAATAATTGTCCTCCTTTGTTGCCGCTGATGTACAGATATGCCACTGTGAATATACTAGGCTTCCATGTATAATGAACTGTATTCCGCGGATACTCAACCACCAATTCACGGCATTGGTTGTAAATCTATTTTGAAACTATAGCATATGACGGACCCTGTTATAACTTGTTGTTGGGCTACAAGCGTCCGAAAGAAGTCTGGCAAATTGAACGGACGAAGAAGACACTGAATATATTAGAACAAAGGTTATCCGATTGCTCAGCTGCCGAATAAGACTAACACGCATTGCAACGCCATGTCGATCAATCATCCGTATAACTGCTTTGTGGATTCAAACTTATTCTCATTAATTTAGAATATCTTACAGACAACAAGCTGTTCATGGAAATATACAATAGCGCAATCCGTTCAATTTCAACGGCAATTTCCTCAGCCCGAACACTGACGCAACAAGTACAGATTCAACGAACGGCATTTCTAAAAAATGGATGGGGAACAATATACCATCAATTTGTACTGGTGTGCCGTGGATTCTATTTATACTTAACGACCCAGGTCAGCCCTATATATAACATTTCATAGAAGGCTGTACTGCAACGTCTTTACGCAAATACAAAATATATATACAGGTTTTCAAATGCTATTTTGTTCAGTTATTTGCGCCCATCACCTTACAAAGTTGAAATGAATGGTGCGTCTACCTAGTTTACTACTCATCTTACAATAACCTTTACAAAGCATATGTCAAAACTATGGAAGCTATCAATGCCCAATTAAAGCATACGCCCATTGTGTAGAATGACGTCGATTTGGCAATATCAGCCACCTACAACATTCCAGTGCTGACACCACTTAAATGGCGAAAACCGGTTTGTCCTGTCACATCATAACCTCCGTGAATGGCGAAACCCGGTTTGGCCTGTCACATCATAACCTCCGTGAATGGCGAAATCCGGTTTGGCCTGTCACATCATAACCTCAGTAAATGGCGAAACCCGGTTTGGCCTGTCACATCATAACCTCCGTGAATGGCGAAATCCGGTTTGGCCTGTCACATCATAACCTCCGTGAATGGCAGTAGTGCTCGTGTATACAATCCTCTTTCTTACTTGCGTACTCAATGTTGTTCGCGGTTATACCAAACGTGTACGCTAGCTTTTATTCGGGCTGCTGTTCATGCAGCGAGTGTTTACACGGTGCAAAATACTGAATATTATATATTCCAATTAATGCACGTGAACACAAGATGGAACATTCATTTTGAAGTGAAGCGGGCCCCGCAAAGCATCTATAATCCATATTTCGCGGCCTGGAGGTTTTTATTATTGAATATAGCTCCCCAAAAACATATCCATAAATTAGACTGATATCATTTTGCAGTTATCTAAACTTTAGCCATTACTATATCATCAAATGTGTAGCCCAACCTTTAATAGAACACATCAAAGTGTTACATAGCTGCTCTATTTTTACCATAAATAGGTTGATCCAGTAATCGGTCAACATTAATAATGAATTCCACAGGCTAACGTTTGCTCCAGATCACAAACGTCTACATTTCCGTAAGGTCCTTTAAAAATGGCGTCGCATTATACCGCGTGGGATGTAATTCCTGGTTTAGCGAGCTCCTCCATCGTGCACATTTCGTTGCCTATTAGCGAATACATACAAATGTATGCTTAACAATGTGAAGTGAAACTTTGCTGTGGAGGGACATTATGAGTAATAAGCACAGTATATGCAGTTGATGATCGAAATCAAGCCGAAGGAAGTTTAGCTAGGGTAATACAAACTGGCAACAGTACTATCGAAACCTTTAGTTTCGCTTTTAAACGCCAGTTTGTATCAAACTGTAACTCGCCTTAAGCAGCTGGATTATACTCTGCTTAGCCAATATAATCGCACATATTTAATGAAATGCTTAATTAGGGCTGTCAAGCATTAAGTTTGGAACGCAGATGAACGCGTACTTACTAAGTGTGACGTAATCAATCGCGATCAATCCACAAACCAATGTCGGTCACGTGAGACCATTTTTGCAAGAATACGGTATAACATTTTCGTAAAACATATTACGCTGCCCATGCGGAGGCATTATTCCATGATATATGGATTATAGCTGTCTCTTATATCTGTCAGTGTTAGGTACTCCATGCTTGAAAAATTGCGCACTACATAACCCCATGATTGATAGTTTCATCGAGCATTAATGGGTAGCCCATGAGTTAGTATTTGCCAAGAGATTATTCTTCGGTAGGAAGGTATCATATCTCTTTTTTTGGCCCTGGCATATTGTGTACTTTACGACACGCATGCTTGATATGGCATCTGGTTTAATGGTTATTGCAGAGCATGTATGTAGCGCCAGCATCATGTCGTGACGTGTGTTGAGACCCCTATAGCATGAAAGCTTTATGATACCGCGAACATTGAATTATTCATATGGCACAATAGACAGCTCCATGTCAGTTCACAGCACTGACAGAAGACTGGTTGTCTGGTTGGCAACTCTGGATTGGATATTCCATTCCTCCAATCGATAAATCGTCATCTCACGTATGAAATAAAAATTACAATCAGCAAAAAGAAACTGACTAGCGCTGCCTGTGCGTAGAAATAAAGCTTCGCATTGATGAAAATTTGCAGTAGCCCTTTCGCGACACGATAACATGAGCTCACATACCCCCATGTAGAGCATTCCTGTTAGCATTAGCAATATGATTAATTGATTTCCGCGATAACATTAATATCAGCAATGATTGTATAAGCCATTGAACATACAACAATATATTGATTACACAACGGCTTGTTGACCGACAGTACGAAAGTAAACTGTGTCATTAGCTATTTAAGAAAAACATCCAGTGCTTCGGCAAGTTGAGGTCCGACGACAGTTGAATGATCCTTTGATACCCTTGAGCTCCCTGTCATAACAAATACATTTTCCGCTACATTGTGTAGCTAAAGCACTTGCTCATCGGTGTATCCCTGTCAATTTTAGTGCTTACTTGCCACGATTCCTGGACGATCTGGCCCCGGAGGTCATGGATCAATTTCTCGCGGCATCAAACCCAAAGTACAATGATAGCAATTAGGTGTGGCCGCTCTGAGCTCGAGGAACCGGACAACGGCATGTGGATGTTTTCAAAAAGTATTTGCAAATTTATAATCTTAAATAAGGTAACGGTTATGTCCAATTGTTCATAACCCTTATTTATGAATCAAAAAGGAATTTATATGTAAGACCAATATCCAATGTTTTGTTGTTGATAGAATGTAGCCAAAATGGCCGAACGCTTATACGTATATTAACGTATGATCATTGTCATGGTATATATAAGTGTTTTTGCACGGGCTTCTCTCTAAAATGGGTCCAAAGAGTATCTGCAATCACAGCAATCCCTAAAGCGGCTTTTTCAACACCTGCCTTAGTGTTCCATAGAGATTTCCACCTATATGGATACCACAATATTGCTTGACATTCATCCTTTGGGGATTTCTCGCGGGTTATATGCATAATGCGGGATGCACCCGCTAATTGATTTCAACCTGAATGATTAGATATAATTGTTTCATCCCACGTACTCCACATTTCACATCTCGGCAGTGCCACGGCTGGCAAGGTAAACGCAATGCAAAACATTTATCCTGACTATGTAGTAAGCATATCAGTAAAAACTAGCAGGTATTTACATATACCTAGGCTTATTCTAACATTAGTATAAGCCTAGTATGTCGTTATATCATTAAAAAAACAAAAACCCCCAAAAGTTACATTTTAATGGCCATTTGCTGACTGATCTTATTATTGTAGCCCGGGTTTTTATTGATTCACCGCCCGTGGTACCAAAGACACTGGATGGCAAGTGATATATCTGTCGGACGAAAAACGCGCCTCTATGTCGCCCTTGTCACCTTCGAGTATATTTATGAAAGATAAATATCCCTAGCTTATATAGCCATCAATCCTATGTTAACAAACATATTGACCAGTCAAGCCTTTATCTGGGCTAAATCGTATAATATGTTGCAGATATCTTTTTTTATATTTGGTACGATCTTATTGAAACAAAATATGTGGGAATCCTTGCATAATTATCATAGCGCGCTATAGCCCTTACATCTAATTGTTTATGCTTTTTAATACATGACCATTGTATATCCAGGTAAAGTATAAATACCGCTGATTGGTATACCAGGCCGCATCTCTAAATGTCGTGATGCTATAAACGCCAAGGCTCTCTCCTTTTACTCCTTAACTCGTTCAATCAAGTTTACCATCGAACGACTAAAGCTGGTAAGCACAACGAATGAGAGAACAACTTATGTTTGGGAAGCCATTAAAAGCTAAGCGCTCTTAATTAGCATGTGCATTTTAACGGAAATATAATATGATAATGACAACAATAAAACATTGTAATAACAGCAAATATCCTGATACAAGGAGCATGATTTTTGCACAATATAATGTACGTCCTGCATTATATCTAATGATTTTGCTGCCAGTTTACCATAACATTAAAACTAACACGTATCAGTGTCACCGATGGCGACATTGTTGTTCGAATGGAACCTATGCTTTAATGAACAATTTTATCCCGCACATCATCAATCATTTTTTCACTGCTTACTTATTGTTCGGAATATGTGCCAACCTACGTGTTACCCAATCACTCTTTTCTTATTTATAACTAACTGGAACAGCCACGCATAATCCATCAATCATCTTCGTAACTGAAATTAAGTTGATAACTGAAGCCTCCACATTATACTCATCACATAAGTATATCTTACCGACAGCATACTGTTTACTGTATAGTTATAGCGCAATTTGTTCCATTGCATCGTCCATGTCAAGAGTAAGGTACACAATGTTAGTGCTTAACCGCCAACGCAAACCGTACACATTCAGAGTACTGTATTTGTAGCAGACGAATGTCGATCAATGCTGTTTGTCATAAATCAGGGCTGGCGAGGATTTGTTTCAATACTCTGCTACTAAGGTCAGGCATGTAGGAATTAACTCACGCTTCACGACATTGCATAATATATGTACAGTTTTGTAAGGCTATTGGTTCAGACGGTTCCACCCTTTGCTGATCATAGGTGACTTAACTGATGGTTCTAATTGCACAAAGCCGTTGTCAAAACTGTTGGATCGTTCATTCTGCAATTATAACATACACACTCTCGATGATAATCCAATTGCGGACATGAATGCTACCAAGATATGCATCAGGATGTGATAACAACCCGGTCTGACATATCATATCAGTTGTCATGATCCTGAATCTTAACCCTCCGTATATCATTCTGGAAACCACTAAGAGAAAACGTCAAGGTAAAATATGAAATACCCTATCTATGTTTATCTGATAAACGGCTGATATTATAATCGACCCACGTTATCATCGAATTCCATTAGTTAACGTTGGCTCGAGCTAACAAAGGACTTTATTGCTAACTTACTATTACTATGGCGTCACTTTAAATGTAACAGGGTAACTCCCTAGAGCAGCGAGCTGCCCTGTACTACTCACGCAGCTCTACATCTCTCCCCAGTGCAGCGAGCTTCCGTATCCTACTCACACAGCTCCACGTTCCTTGATACATACATATGAATGCTGATCATGCACAAATGTCACGGTAAAATATGGCTACAGTCTAAAGGTAATACATGACACACAAAGGGAGCACGGGGAAACCTTACCACGAAATCGAATTATATACCATGATGCATCCATGTCGGTTTGAACTGCACCATCGCGGGCCTACTACGGTATAATTTATAATATCGAGGACTATCGCAGTTGAATTAATATATGTGGCATATGATTTGGTCAGCTTATCAAAAATTCCTTTTCTTCATCATGGGTATGTGCCCTATTGACTATGAAAGGCCAAAGCATGTTACCTGCGCATGACAGCCGTAAGCAAATAACGCATGCAAGGCTATATTGCACCATGATTGTTTAATGTGAAATAAAATAAGAATACCGAATACAAATACAGATACATATGCTATCTTCGCTAATATTGATGGACAGTTGATAGCTGTTTCTTTAATTTCACCCATGTTTGACTGTTCGCGATTAAGCGAATCGCTCATGTATTCATAATATTATGATTGACGGATAACCATGAATAAAAAATTTGCCAAATAAAATGTTTCAGGAGAAAGGAATCTTAATTAAGTGATGCCTGTTGTAACAATGACATGATCGTTTTGGCCCCCGAGTATGGTGTACAGTACGACCCTCATGTGTATGGTTTAATGGTGACTTCATTTCAGAGCCTGACAATTTAGAATGGCAATGTCCGTTGGCAATTGAATGATCCTCGGGTACCTTTGAGCTCCCTCTTATAGTTAACCGCTATATTGATTAGCCATTGTACATGATCGGGGGTGTTTCCCCGCCGGTTTATGTACAGCCTTGCCAAGTTTCATAGACAATCGTTTACTGTGTGGTAGAGCTCCAACTACATTTGCTTACAATAGACCCTTAGGCGGCCTTCACCTTGAAGAAATTGTGAGTGCGGGTTGCATCCAACTATGGCTCGCGCCCTGTATAATTGGATAAAATAGTTCCTATCTCAAGATAAATGGAGTACACCAATCAAATGCTACACGAGGTCTCAAAATATTGACCCTGCTAATGCTGTGGCCGGAATGGGTGCATACCGGAGCAGCATCCTAAAGGATTATATCTAGTTAACAAAAGTACTGTGGTGCTTCAGTGAGTAGCGTGTCATTTAGATATGCTGCAAGGAGTGATGCACTACTGCTAAAAGACAAAAGAAATCATCCCGCTAAATGTTGTATTTGTATATTTATATGGTGTCTGATCTTGAAACTATTGTCCAGGCTGTTTAATCGATCGTACACCCTTGGCGACCCGTACATCAAGCCAAGTTAAATTCCGGTCAGACGCAGGACGAGCTTCTATAATGCCCCTTTACAGTTTAGTGTATCCACGAGAGACCATTATACCCAGTTTATATAGCCATCTATGCCATGGTCTCACAAGTAGCTTCCTGTAATACTGACATCTGTGTTAATCAGTCATGTTGTATATTGCCGATACCACTGTTGATCTTTGATAGTGCTAACAACAAAGTGCAGGAGTCATTGCGAAATAATTGCAGAGCGTCAAATTGACACTAGATGATCTGTGAATGGGGTATCAAAGTACCCTCATGCACACAGTACAGTGACATGACATAGTGCTGCATGCCGCTCTGCTTCGCAATCCAAATAACATGTTCGCGCAACTTGACTAATTTATGGGTGATATAGTAATTCTACGTATTTGCTGATAGTAAAATCCATATAATTCCAGTGGTTGGTATGATTTACTCCACTCATTGCCACGTGTCTATACCCTATTCATAGAATCGTAAGCATCATTATGAAGAAACTGCCCGTATCGCTACCATATTCACTATTGTAGACAGCAGCTTATGTTAGATAGCTTCAAAAAGCCCCGTTGTCGGACCTTGACAATTTTTTGCCTTAATATCCCTGGCAACAGGAATGACTGAACAACTAGACTGCCTTGGGGATAGTCTTCTGAAGAGGTGACTGCATACTAGCATGTTACTCAGAGTATGAAAAATAAACCAGCCTTATGATTTTTTGATATGGGCTTTTTATGTAACGCTATGTCGCTACACTACATGACCTCACAAATTTGATTGGTGGATTTATGTTCTCATAACATTGTTGCAAATAATTACTCACAGCTTAGATCTGAATACGTTGTGTGTGTGTGTGTGTGTGTGTGTGTGTGTGTGTGTGTGTGTGTGTGTGTGTGTGTGTGTGTGTGTGTGTGTGTGTGTGTGTGTGTGTGTGTGTGTGTGTGTGTGTGTGTGTGTGTGTGTGTGTGTGTGTGTGTGTGTGTGTGTGTGTGTAAACTTGCACCATGGTATATGATACGATTCCAACGTCATATACGCTGACATGTTCTCCATCACATCCACTTGGAATATTAGACGGATATTATGTAGCGAAATGAAAGATTGCCATGAGATGCTAGTTTTTACTGGCTTAAATAAGAAAGCCGAAATATGTATAGTACATGGTGTAAAACATCCTCACACTGCAACATATTACATCTTCCTTCGCTAATACAGCTTTGATCTAAGCCATAGTCAGAGTGATGCATAACTATAACAGCTTATTACTGCATGCCTGATGATACTTGGCAATTCACTAAAGTAAGGCACTGTATTCGAGTTGCTGTATATGAGTCAAATATAGTTTTGTGTCCTGCGTTTCAACTGTGCTAGCTTTGGACGTACATTATGAACAAGAAGGCGGCAGTAGCCACGTACAGGGGGGAGCGAATCCCACAGGTGTTATTTGGTAACGATATAGAATAGACACAGATTGTGCTACATGGACGAGCACAAGACAAAGCTCAGTCGGTTAGTCCGTGATCAAACCACAGAAATAAAAGCTATAAGTAATTATGTACTTCTCACACTGTGCGCCCACGCTATACATGGCTTTGTGTACTCACTTGTTTAACTAGGTTTGAAAGGCTGACAATTTAAAGCAAATCAGTAAAGACGATTATATGCAACGTCTTACGCGACGTCTTTTGGTCCGCACAAAATGATTAACAATTTCTTTCGTTATTGATAGCGTGAATATTCGCTGACGATCTAAGAGGAAGTGTGATCTAATTGCTATGAAACTCTCTGACCCGGCACTAAATGGAAGCACGATGCCGGGTATGTGTTTATTGGTGAAAAGGCGCAGTTATTAACGAATTTATGTTTACCAATATCGTGCCATGGTAGGAACACTGCACAGTGGTACACAGTAATACGTTTATAGCCGGCGGAGTTCAGCTAACTCGCAGATCGTCTAACGCTTTCTATCATACTGTCAGCATAATTTCCGCTTTCTAGTTCATCGGGTATTTGAATTTACTGTTTGATTTCTCAAACGGATGTAACCTTCCCAACACTAAAGTAATAAAGGAAATTGTATCCAGCATAATATGGAAATATTGCAGCGAGATTATTTTAACCACGAGAAGTATTTCTGACTAACAGCAATAGTGAACAAATGAGTAAGGGTGACCGTAGACGGAGTTTGCGCTACTTTACAAATGGTATCAACCAGGAATGCCTGTGCCAGTTGCTTAACGTGACACGGTCAATATGCCATTCTGAATGTTCGAATTAAGGCGTAAATGCAGTCACTCTCAGAGTATGCATCGACACTGTAGGTGAGCATGCTTCATGAAATATTGGCACATAATCGTGCGATATTATATATATATATATATATATATATATATATATATATATATATATATATATATATATATATATATATATATATATATATATAATATATATATATATATAATATATATATGTATATATATATATTTATATAAACTCAACAGCACGTAATTTGCGTTGCATAAAATTTTTGTACTTTTATTACCTTAGCAGGAACGGTAATAGTGCTTTATAAAGGTTACATTGTGATACAGACTAAATTAGTAAATGCTGTGTTTAAAGAATCGAATCGAAAAAAAAAGGTGCTAACTCCAAGAGTAGCCAAAATGGTGCTGATATCCGGATTCCAAAGTTGGAATGGCCGTATATATTTCTTGTTGTTCGTAAATAAACCTTCAATTCCTTATTTTTCACTTCCAGCCAAGAATAGACCATATTTGGAAGCTCATGTATTATTAATTCCGGAAGCGCAGAAACGTCATCACTCTGTGCCGATTGCCGCCGGCGGGTGTTTAGTTTGCGCTATTTTCATTGCGATAATGGACGATCAAACCAAGAAACGAAGAAAAGGTGGAGGGAGAAAGAAGCTGTTAATAGATTCAACAACTAAGAGAAGGAAGCGGGAGCTAGACCAGCTGCGGTCTTACACGAGGGTGTCTTAAGATAGGCATTCAGGGAAGTGAGGAGTGTGACCAACGAAGAAGCTGCTAAGTTTTTGCTGGACATGTAAGTAATCTCGTTGTATTATGAACAGATGAATACCCTGCTATCGAATCGGTCTGTATTGAATCGACTTGTGTGAATGTCACCGATTAAATAAAATCTAAGGGCCTATTGTGAGTTCATTGCACCATTTAGATTTGTAGATTGTTGTTGCAAACATACCTTACTTAATTTGTAAATTTCAGGTAGAGAAGTTATTGCATCCTCTTGACCCTAATTCAATGGCTGGTGATCAGGTGTTCATCATACCTTGCCTGCAGTCAAGTTGTGACAATGGACCACAACAGGTATAGGGATAGGACATATGCACTAAAGTAGGGTTGGTCAGCCAATGTAAGTCTCTCATTACCACTCAACTACGCACTGACTAAATGTCATATCAGAAAACAAAATGCTGATGCTGCACATGTAATGTGTTCTAGCTATTTGGCCATATAATGCCATTTGTTGTGTTACAGGTACAGCAATCGCTTCAACAAGCAGTCAAAGACGTGGTCATCGGTTTAGAGGCGTTGAAGCAGTCAAAGACGTGGTCATCGGTTTAGAGGTCAAGACTTATGCCCATATACCAGATATGATGACAGAAATCTTTAGGCCCAAGCAATGCGACAGCAATCACAACAACACCCACAACGCTCTGCTGATGACCCCGCAAAATCAGTTTGAACATTGCTCCTGTGTCAGGCCACCTACCCAAGAAACAATTGCAGGAGTCTCATTTTGATTAAAAATATGATTTGGAAATTTGTTTTTGTTGAAATGTACAATAATTTATTAGTCACATTCTTTTTTCTGTAAATCCAAACTGTAATAGAAGAACACATGTAATTGGCAAATAAATAATACATGAGCTCATTTTAATGTCACTTTTTTTTTTATCAGGGCTAGAATTATGAACATAAAAAGTCAAATCTGAAGATAAGTGTCATGACTAATTGACAAAATAATGTGTGCATAATTCTTTTCTTCTGTGTTTGAGAGACGAAAAATTTACTAATATATGAATGCTCATTCCATAAAACAAATAGACAATAAGATTGTTGAAGCAAAAATGTTCAGAACAAATAATACCACATGTTTTGTAAGACTAAGCAATTTATAATCCATACAAAAATACCAATCAGAACAATGTGATATTTCTGGATTAAAATTAAAAATTAAAACATTTAGACTTAGTATATTACCAAAACCTATTTTGTATTAAGCCTGTATACTGTCAATACTTGTTAAGGAAGAGGTCTCTGATCTTCCTTACACAACCGGAGTTACCCTCCTGTTGCACTCCTCCAAAAATATATGAATCCACAGAACCAATTGCTGATAGGCGTCGTGTCTAAGCATCTTTTTTTTTGTCCTCGACAACCGCATCCCATAGCAAGTCCACCCGGTACCTGTTAATAACCTCAATGACCATCGGGTCAAGCACAACTCCTTCCATCTGAGGTAGTGCATATGTGCAAAAGTCTGGGCTGTTAGTGCAACATTGCCGCTCCACAGCGGGAGGCATTTCCCTACAGTGAAGGCAGATGCAACAGTCTGGGGAAGTGGTAGTTGATGGAGGGTGGAATCCTTCTTTCGGCGGTGTGGGTTGTCGGGTGATTGTCGCACTAAATTCTGAAAATATGAGTAATCAAAAGTCTTCATTTTGATGGATTGAATATCTCCAATACAAATCTCTCTCTGTGACCAAAATTGCATGAAGGTTTTTGGAGAAGCTGAAGAGTGCTAAATGCTGAGTTGTACAATACCTTCAATTTCTCCTTCTGTGACAGCTCTAAAGATTTAGCAGTCACTCTACTCTGCTGTAGGGTCTGGTTAGTTATTGGTGTGTTGCAAAGGTAGCCTCTGCGAACAAAATTGACTCGCTTTCGGCCTGTCGAGGTCTACAAACAAATGAGAACCAATGCAAATTTATGGTTCGATAGTTCAACATTGGACCCATTTACTGACAAAGTGATTCAATTAGGTAAGGCAGGCCCAAAAGTACCTTGTTTGAAGAAGGTGGGGCTCCTCTGCCACCTCTTCAGGCTTGTCTGCAACCTCCACCAACTTGGACACCTGTGTCATGGTGAATAATTTCAAATCATTAAACACATCCTTCCCAGTCATAATGGGTGTATTGAGTTCAATAAAATACCCTTGATAAGAATCAAATAAAAAAGGAACCAACCTCAGTTCCACACACGTTGTCAGAATCTGTACAATGACCCCTTCCACTGCCTCTTCTTGTACGTGATCCCCTCCTTGGCGTTTTGATTTCCTTTAAATTTGAAAGTGGGTTGGTTCAATTTAATCAATGAATGAACATGACAAGAATAATTCAATCAATAATGTTACAGTGTTTGAGCCAAAAGCCTGCAAAAGTCAGCCAAACCCATACGATGATACATACCACCCCAAACTCCTAGCGTGGACGTTTCAGTACACAGGGATTTGCATTGGCTGGCCGCTATCTTCTCTGTAGGGTTTATGTATGCATAGAACATAGCAACTGGCCAGCCAATTCAAATCCCTGTTTCAGTTCACTATAACCTGATAAGGTAGACGTTCTGAGGGAGACCCCAGTCCCTAGATTTATAATACAATTTATGAGTTCATTCAGGAATATTCCAATAGTTTGCTATGAAAAAGCACCGATAATTGCATATGAAATAATCAAACTTCGAACAAGTGTCATGGCTTTACACTCCAAAACGTGAAAGACTAGTCAAGAATATCGTTTTTATTACGCTTGAACATGCGCAGCCTCAGTATAAATATAATATATACTAAGTCTAAGGGCTACCTCAGGGTTCGTTCGCAGGTGTAACGCTATCTGTTGTTAAATTTATGGTAATCTATTGTACCGATAGTGTTCACTTTATTGAGGCGGGTTCTTTTTTATATATAACATTCGAAAACTCCAATCAAAGAAGAATCAAAACACTCACCATTTCGACTGCATGCGTTTCCACCTTCTGTCGAATCTGCGCTGCGCGTGACGTCACGACTATGTGTTGTCAACAAATGACCCTTCAATACGCATGCGTCATTTTCCCATCGACATGTGCTCATGTTTGTAAACATGGGTGTGACCGACAGATTTCGATACGGTGTAATCGACGATATAGCGTTGAACTAGTCTGCAAAATGGTTTATATGGGTTCCAAAAGAGTTGTTCTATTAAATGGAGCAAAAAACCGCATGTCATTTTTTTGAAAAAATGCATCTTTAATGCGCAGTTCTGAATCGCGTAATGCAACGCATATGAACGGCATATTCCGCAATGTACACGACTGAATAAACACTCGCCATCAAACGCAGGAAACGTTCCTCAACACGTCGCATTCTTGGTCTGGTTAAGATTGTCGCCTACGATAGCGGGACTGCACCATGGCTGTCCGTGCCTGTCAATCCCTAGTTCACTGGGTACGTCGCTGACGCTGCTTTGCAGTCTTTGATATAAACTGCTGAACGTCATTTAGGTCTGGCCCACATCATGCCATTATCTATGGTTTTGATTAGTAGCACAGTTGATTAGATTTGGCTAATTTCAGCTATCAATCATCCAACATATAAAGTGACGTCGGAATATGTAAATTGATGACTTCATTATACGATATAGCACAACATGTAGTATGGGCAGTCGAATGTTTTACGAAACACATGGGAACCTGTTTGAAGTTATCCGTTAGATCTTCGTCAAGTTACTGCTATCATAAGGTTTTTCTTTGCGTGTGCGTGATTAGCACAGAATGATGATACATCACACTGGAACGTATTGATCAAGGTTGTATTTGTCAAGGACTATAGACACAATGTGTGCAATCGTGTGTTCGAATTATGGCCTGCACTATAGGGGTTTGGCGATCACATGTATCTCATGTTATAACTAATTCCGTCTTTTTGTGCCAACTTTACCTGTTAGGTTTCGATACAAATGGTAAACTTTGCCGGTAGACAAGGTCATTTTATCGTGCCTGCCTGCATTTTTGCGTTGAGCGATGCTTTGCTTCAAAACATACACGTTAAATGAGTGTTGTAGCAAGCAACTAATTGAATTATTGCTGCATTTTGATCATTTTATCCACCACAAAGCACTGGCTTCCCGTTTCGAAATAATAAATGAAATTTCGAAACATCAGAGAAAACATTCATGACATGTGGGCTTATATTTGAGCCATCCTTTGATTAATTTAGCGCTGACCTTGAAACGGAATAGCTTTTTCCTCATATCGGCACGCATTGAACCATATAATAATTTGTGTCGGTAGATTTATTGTGTTGAAGGGAGAAAGGGATTCAGAGCACGAACCGAAATATGATGCTTTATTTCGCTTCAACATAACATAGATTATCGGGGACGGCTGTTATATTTTGTCAGTACCCTTCATCGCCAGGTAGGTACAAACATCTGTTTTTCCAAAACAGCAGACTACCCCAGATTATATCAAAGCGTGTGAATTCATCCGAGTGACTGCATTGCGTAGTTAGCATATCAATCAAACAAAATCACGTACAGTTCAAGAACGCTGTTCCCCTTTCTTCAGGGCATGTCTGTTTACCTTATTGATTCTAAAGACGGCTGACAGTTCAGCATAAAGTCCTACTTTAAATCTATCGAATTTAGGCATGAGTCCTACTACGACCTATCGTAATGCACATAGCTATCGACCGACTGTCAACAACAGGTCTATTTGCTGTTCCATCGATTGCAGATTTACATTTTACGTCTGACTCCGAAACCATATTTGGATGGCGCACTGCATATCCTCAAATCAGTTGATATACAGTTATAGAACTGGTAGTTATGGGTGTTTTGTATGTTTTTAAACGCAACCAGTAATCAACACTTATAGTAATTAGCCTTTTGTTAAGGAAATTATATTAAGCAATGCGGTATCAACATGGAAGGCAATAACCTCTACAGCTTTGTACTTTGTGTTTGAATGCATAACCCAAAAGACAATATGTCAACAACCAACATTTTTACTCACCCACTCACTCCCTCACTCATTCACGCATTCAATATCTCCCTCTTGTACTCATTTACGCACGCAATATATTACTCGCTCATCCACTCACTTACGAACTCAATTTCATGCTCTTACATATTCCCTCATTTCCTGATTTACTCAATCACTCATTAACTCACTTATCCACTCACTCTAGCACTTGCTTAATCGATCACTCTATCACTTACTCATTCTCACAATCTTTCACTCACTCACTCACTCACTCACTCACTCACTCACTCACTCACTCACTCACTCACTCACTCACTCACTCACTCACTCACTCACCAATTCACTCGGTTACTCGTTCACTCACTTTTTCAGTTAGCTTGTTCCTAATGATCTGCAATAGCCAGGAGATTCAATCAAGATAACAAACAAAATATATTGCTTGCCTTGGAAGCTTCCTGTTATTGATCAAACCACATAGAAACCTGACGGCTCGATTATATTAGTAAATAACCTCGAGGGAACCCCAGCAGACACACGAATCTCTCGTGACATAAAGGCTCTCCATGAGAGTCTGTACCCTGTAGACATATATCTATATTCATTTCTATGAGTTTTAATGCCGTCTCGTTGCACTGAGGGGCGTGTGATTACATACACCTGGTGTTCTCTCTGTATGAAGTGGGATACAAATAGGATGGTAGCTAGATCATGGCGATGTACGTATACTATTGCGAACCAAACAGCAACCTTACTAAGTCAAAGTATGTGAAACGGATCTGGTCGCCTAGGCTAAAAATTTATACGTAGTATGCCTAAACACTGATGTTAAGAACGAAATATTATGGCAAATATCTTATCAATACGTCAAAATGCATATTGAATGACGTAGGGACGTAGCACCAATGAAAGGCGTGGGAAGCCCAGTTATCTCCAGTCATCATTGTCACCATGTGGTTTTGCTGTTGAAAGTGTACAATTTTGGACATGTAGCATCCTTTATACCAACTCGTTTGCAGGCGTGTGTGCGCGCGTGCGTGGTTGTGTGAGAATAAGAGAGTGCAACAATGGGCAGCACCCTGATAGAAATATTCTAGTCTCAGCAATGTTCCTTGCATGAATGACAAGATAACAAATTCAATGTGTCTGGGAAACTACTTTCCTGATTCGGTATCAGTTGTACTCTACCTTTGTTGTTCGTAGTAAGCCTCGTAAACATTATAACGGAAGTTACTGTCTGTATTGTCCCCGTATTGACCAATGCAGACTACAGCTTATCTTAGCTTGCGATTGATATCTACATGACCAAGCCTTTGACTGCTTTAAAAGAGTCGTTATGTTCACTTTGTGTTCTTTCACTGTATATCCCTGACATCATGACCGATAGATCACCTAAACTGAGGAAGTGTCTGCATAGGAGCATGTTACTCAGTGTCCGTAAAAGGAACCGCTGTTCTGCTTTCTTGACATGAGAATACCAATAACATGTGAAGCACACCATTTCTTGCTAAGCTGGCACACTGTAGGACCACTCAAAATTAATTGGTGCTTTTATGTTATCATGATTGTGTTGCCAATATTTCCTCACATCAATTACAGTCGCACAGCTAAGGCCTGTATACATTGTGTTTATGTAAACCTGCAAAATTGTTAATAATTCCAAAGTCTTATATACAGATATCATTTCCATCACATTCACTTCAAATATAAAACACTATGTGATATTATGTAGCAAAAAAACCACGTAGGCATGATATACGTGCATATGCGATATACAACGACAGGCTCTGTAGCTTCGATCATCAGATAGCAATACAATGATGTGCTCATAAATATCGACGTGTAAATAAACCAATGATAATATGCGAATGTCTAAGGTATCGGCACAATAATACTTGTCAATTCTACTTATACCGCCTGGGATGTTATCATGACGGGCTGATTGCCGGTCCGCGGAAAACATAATCCGGTGTTTACCGGCGTACAGCAGTCTTAAATATGCATGCTACTGATGTACATAGTTCTTACACTACAGCATATAATATATGATTTGCCAATAAATATTGGATCCCTTTTATCATCTTTACTAAGGAATAGCTATAGTAATCACACAGGCGGTAGGTAGTAGCCAAAAAAAGAGGGGCGAAAATCTCACGTGTGTTATTTGGTAATGATTTAGAATAGACACATAGGGTGCAAGCGTACGAGCGCAACATGAAGCTCCTGCGGTTCGTCCATGCTCAAACAACGCTACCCGCGTGCATATGATATACATTGTTATGTGCATATTTTTGATTTGCTCGAGGTAAATGTGTTTAGAATTACTCGAAAGCCAACGAGTTCAGGCCAATTAATCGCATGCTGAATCCACATTTTAAATATACAGGGGATAAATGTTGAATTGTTTCATAATCAAATAAGCGTTCGGATGAGAAACCCGTCATTAGCAACTGCTTGTGGAAAACTGGTGCTGATCTGAATGAGCAATGCTCAATAATCCTCACTTATTAGATAGACGACGAACCCCGGTGCTACACTTTGCATTTTCCCTGGAACAAGCTAGATACGAACGGAAGGTGATTCACAGTTCGACCGATTTTATCCTTACGCAATTTTAAGATTCTGCAGTAATTCAAATAATTTCTGGTCGGTAAGTAGAATGAATTCTCTCATATTCCTAAAGGAATTTCAATATCAGACGCAGCAACTCGGACGTCAAGTCCATGACAAGACTATAGGAATTGGACGCTAATATAAATAAATTGCTCGATGTTTGCTGACTTTGAACCATGAAAAGAAAATACATGTGACACGTAATCCAGGAGGATGACTGATGCCTGGATAAAAATATTTGTTAGTTATTCACATCGTACCTTCAACCACTGCATTTAATAATGAAAAAGAAAAACGATTGCACTGCTTATCGTAATTGAATCACCTTTTACTGCGAACGCAGCAGTTCGCATTGTGCCTTTTTGTCCGTTGTACTATATTGATCGGTAGGTATTTGATGCTTAATGATATTATGCATGGTCTGAGGACTGTGGCCTCCAGGCAATGTTGTTAAAACATGTATTCCTCTGAATGAGGTATTAATATTCTGCAAAATAACCTGTCAGGAACGAAAAGGAACGCCGACCAAATATGTTCTCCATAATCACTGAATTATTTAAGAGTGTGTGTATGTGTGTATGTGTGTGTGTGTTTGGGTGTTTGTGGGCTTATGCGTGCTTGTACGTGTACGTGTGTGAGGGGTGAACGTTCTTTCTTTGGCTTGTGTCCTTGTACTTGATATGTGTATTGTTGATGAGACTAAACCCGGATCGATATCACGTTTCACAGATGCGAGCATCACAGGTCTGTAATGGTGATACCAAGGATATTATGACTATTTAAGCTGGGATATTTACTCCTCATCTAGATTCTCCTCATTGATAACAATGGCGTCATTGAGGCACGTTTGTGTTTGACTGATACTACTAGCCGCTATGTCTAAGGGGGGGCCAGGGGTGATCTATCAACCAGAGCGAGTGGTAATTGTATGAATGTCAGACCACATTTGGATGATCCACCCAGTATGTACAAAGAGAAGGGCGTTTTGAGTTCACAACATACGACCGAAGTAAAATATTGTACGAATCTTATGTCTGATATCCGCTCACGTATATATCAGTAGCAAGGCAAACCATTCTGCATATATTGTTTGGTTCATTCATGTGTTAATAAATTTGTAAGGCTCTTACGGCCAATCGGCTCAGACCTGAATAGTATAGGTGCATAAAAGCGTGCATCATGTATGGCTTTTAATCCAATATCTACCCAGTATCCCTCGAATTGATGTGGTAGACGATGGTAAAGCGAAACAACCAGAACACAAATCAATAAGGGGAAATATTTCGAGCAAGGTATATTGGGTTGCGTTAACTCAGCGCATGTTATCTTAAAGCAATATGGCTGCTGCATCTATGCAATATAGTACTGCATATATCCAGAAACACCCAGCATTTCTCATTGCACTTGTAATTTCTATTTTATGTGCGAGATGAAGACAAATAGATTGAAGATACGGAATATCTAATACGTAAGACTAACAATGACATTGCAGCGACCCGAGCTATCTGTGCTACCTATCGATAAAGCGAAAATCGAGATATCATAAACCTTGCATGTGTTGAATGTCTTATCTTAAAATATGGCGATCATAGTCAACTTTAAACCCTACGCATTGTTAACTTATTGTGAGACTGGGGGTCATTTAGTACGTCACACAGGGACGAAATACATCATGGCAGCACTAGTCGACACCGAATTACGATTCCAACCAACCAACCAAAGCTTTTTTTCTCAGCTTTGACTTACCGAAGAGCAAGGCCCGTTAATAATGGCTTGATGCATCCATCAATCATGGTGTTATGTACACATGATATATAATCTCAGGTGAGATTATCTAACGTTGACGAATAAGGAAACATCTGTCATCCAGCTACCATGATAAGCGAAGTAACTACAAACTGGTATAGCTTATTAATTACTGATACTAATGTTACAATGTAGATTGATTATGATTTGCGTAACTGTACTGATTCAACAAAAACCATTCCCACCGCATGTGGTTATTATGTCGTCAGCAATCATGCATAGGTACAGGCATATGGACTAACAGTAGTCAGCGAGGACTGTTGCTCACTGTGACATTCCGTATTGTGATTACAATAATCACTTGACCACACGCGAGACATTTCCCAGTCGTATCATTACACTGTTTATCCAGCTCAGTGGAATGCATCAAAGCAGAACCTTCCACTATTTTCTCGCATTATAAGCAACTATGCAAGATTTGCTCATGTGTCGGCAAAATATGCCGCCTCAGTTGAGATGCCTGAACAGTATATCGAAATCAGTCAACATGGTCTGCTATGTTTCGAGCATTAATTTTTAATGACATATTGTGTACAAATGCTATCACTCTAAAGCAAAAATCATTCACTGCATTGAATCTGTGCGGCTTTATTAGCTTAGCAGAGACAGTAATAGAGCAAAATGGTAATCATTACTGTAACATACGCAGTACGTGGGTAGCTATTTTCTGGATGGAGACAAAGATTTCATTACGATAAGAAGATGTTACAGGAGCTGTTGTGTTGTTGTCATCACAGAATCTGGTGCTTTAAGAGGTAAGAGACAATCGAACATATTACAAGAACAGTGAACAGCGAACATTGCATTTAATGGGGGTACTGTATATGTCATTTAATCGCTATTCCATTTAAGGAGCTATGTGTAGGTTTGAAAACCAGACCTGGTTACAAAGAGTGAAATTACCCTTATATGGCACGAGATGGCCAAAACAATTTCATCTTAAGGTAGAATTTGTTCCAAGAAGTTATTTAACTTCATACTCCAAGGCATTGTCTGACCTTCACACAATTACACCTCGTGCTGTTTGATTGATCAACCACCTTTTGCGCCTCATAAATGACTGAGCTCACTTAAATCATTGCCACAAATATTCAATTCTGCTGTTATAAATTGTACTCGGGATTGTTTATTGCAGAACTGAATAAGTCGCCCGCATATAATCATGCACATTGATGTAAAATCCAATATCAGCACGGTAGATTCGTGGTTTTTTCTTCCTTTCCTCTCGGTGTAGTGGATGGAAATTCCACACATAAACGATACATACGCATGGTAGGCATGCATATGTATACCATCGTACGTGTGTGGCTGCGTGTGTTAGAGAGGCGAGATCGCTGTACCAGGGAGTAAATTCGGCTATAAGGTTGACCCAAATCTCAGACTATCTGCAGCTAAAATGAAGATGGATGTGGGATTTCATCTTGATATTTCCTACGAAGAGTTTGCCTTCACCTGTAATAATATACTTAGGTGCATGATAATGCTAAACGATCTTGGTCTGTTATACCGACACTTTTTGTCCTGGAACGCTACTTAATTATACACACGACCAGGCCGCTGAATAGGGATGATGAATGCCTTGTGACAATAGGACTCACTAGATGCTCCAAGGAACACTTCATCTTGTGTTCACGTGCATTAATTGGGATGTATATTAGTCAGAATGCACGGCACACGAAAAGAAGCCAAATAAGAAAGACATATATGTACATATATGGCAGTACCACAAATAACATTGTGTGCATATTACATAGCGTCTACAGATTGATGGTAGTGGACATAGATAAGGACGCAAACAAGTGAGAAATAGTCATTTATTTGTGGACAGCGCGACGTTGCTTAACACGGAGGCTAAGATGATATTTGGCAGACCTGGTTTCTCATTTCTTGGTTCATATTTTGCTACCAGTTGTGAACGCAATATGATTATTATAACAAATTTAGTTATCTTATCTGGCATTGCAAACATTATGCGAATCCACGCAAAGGATGTATGATTTATCCACCGAGGGCACTATACCATAGTTGAGACCTTCATCTATTTCAGCTATGTTTAGTCGTGGGTGCAAAAAGTTAAAACCTTTGCAAAACTGTATTTTTATTTAATGTAATCGAATGAAGTTATTGTAGTGCCGCCTTAAATGAAGTAATACATACATGAGTAATCTCAGGCACAAATTATTTTTAGTAAATATAATTGGTCACCATCAATTAGAAATCTAAATTTGCTGTTTAATTTCGAAACCCGGTCAGCCATCCTTTTATTTGATATTATTAGCGATATATGTTTTTCTAATGTATTTAAAACTTGTAACATCGGTGTTTAAGGTTGAACATAACTTTCCATGCTGGTTTTCATGAGATATTTTGGAGACTTTAATGATGAAAAGTAATAGAACTGTCATTGATGATTGATTGATCAGGCGTTGCAGCGTCAGTGAGTGTTCATCAGGTCATGTATTACTGCCCCTGCCGGTGTTTTCGTTATCCTTTCAATTTACAATCAACGTGTAAAGTAGGTCTCTTCAAGCATAATGTCGGGGTTGCTGTGTTTATGCGGCCGTTTACGTTATACAAAGAGGAAAGCGAATGCTAAAAGTATTGTCTTGTACAAACAGAGTATACAATTGCAAGATTCAGATGGCAGGAAATTTGATATGGACTTTACATCGCAACCGTTAAATACGACCAGGTTTATATTATCGACTCATTTATAAAAATATGCGAGCATTTTGACTTGGAATAGTCAATTTGGTTAAAATGTGAACACCGTGTACTAATTCGCCCTTTACCTTACCAAAAGGCTGGTAACGACAGGCCTCGCCGCATGCAAGGATCACAATTATATAACGCACTGTATGTTAGCGATAGATGCAGTGAGAGATGATTATCTGTCTGGACGTAATTGATCAAACTGTTCATAAGACATGGACATCAAATACAGTGAATCTGTAGAGGTACGGGTAGTGACATAAGCGATAAGCCAAAGCCAACTGAAGCAGAACATGTTTGACCCATGCCATGGCAGGGAGCACACCTACATCCCCCCTATGATCATTTCATAGCAGACGAATGTAGGTGATGTTCATGATATCAGCATTGGTAGTACATCGTCACTCTCACTTTTATGTAAGACAACACCGACGATGAGGTTTAATGGTTGGGATAGCATCAGTTTTGTGAATGGTGATGATATATTCTGCGATGTGTACAATCGTAGCACATGCTATTCGAGAGTAATATGTCAACTACAACTATGTGACTACGTATTGTTCATAGCACCAGAGACACCCAGTATGACGCCTTTCACTGCCAACACTTGCTAGTACGTCATTGCACCAACCGTACTATAAACCTAATCATTGCTGTTCTAGCTTATTTATATTACATCATAAGTCTCCCTCTAATATATATCGCGGTAGATTTTATTGACATGAATTATCTAGCAATTGTAAGTTAGGAACTATAATTTATCCATCACGATTATCACAGTCGACTTAGGCATATGCTTCACTGTGCAGACAGATTTAGCGTTTTTTCATGGCATGTAATATCGAGGTTGGGCAAAGCAGTAGAAAGATAAGACCATTGTTCAATATACCATTCAAGGTGTGGTTCATTATCCACGTATGTCGTATGATCTGTTACAATGGAAAATGTGGCATAGATGAACGAAACTACTGTTCATTATATCAACGAAAAACGAACAAAACTGCCCCTAGGTCATATATTATATTGGTGAAGCAACGACGTTTAGGGTCAGTACAAAGCATCATGCCGATCTGATACGCGTGGACCTACCCACAGCAAGTGGTGGAGTCGACAAGGATTGATATCATTCAGTACATGTGTCGAAGGTTGAGCCAATAAGAAAATACATTTGCAATAACCGAGCGTTATCAGCTATATTGTTTTTTTTTCAGTTTATCTCTAAGCATCTGACTATTGAAAGCAAACTATTTAAAAATAAATTGATTGGTTCTAAGAACATTGCACTGAGCGGATGAGCTTATCTTATCATTACTCATTGTTAGCGCCCAGGTATCACGAATCAGGTGCTTACAACCACCCCTCTTCTCCCTCGCTTGGTAGATAGTCCAACGTGAAATCATTGACAGCAATGTCGGAGGTGTGCTTGATGTGGCGCGGCGCAAACGTCAAATGAGATACATCGACGACAATATATTTAGACTATCAAGCTTTAGTAGGAATAAAGACAAATAAGTCTTATTCCGTATGTTCATGTAAACAAGTGGGAACATGTGGGCTTTAAACCAGAAACCCACCACTAATACGAAGACTATGAAGAGGAGGAAACTACTTAACCTCGTCAGTGTTGTTGCAAACATCTTTTGCTCGTAACCAATCAGATTTATAAAATATCACAATTTCTTACAGCTACGATGTCACAGAATATTGAATGTATTGGGATCGTATAAAACTAACGTGAAGATGTCAATCTTTCTGAAATTCACATTCCAATATTGTTGGTAGTTATTACGAATAGACGCTGACTAAACAACATTTGTACAATACCATGGGGTATATTCAGTAACGTACTCCAGTATACGTGTGGTGCATAATTTAACTATTATCGTTTGTAATCGACTTTATGAATATGCTAAATCTTACTACTATATGATAATACCGCATTACAAAGCCAAAGTAATTTTCCCACACGAAGAGCCAATGTACGTTTCCACTAAGAATTAACATGTATAATGTGACAAGTCATTCATCAGCAGCCATTTTATGAAATTACCGGTAAAACTCGACATCTTAACGACCAGATGCGTGCAAACATAAATATTTGATCTGATTAAAATTTCCACTGAAGTATCAATGTGTTCTGTAATTTCTGTCGATAACGACGTCATCGGTGTAGTAAGTAATGCAATGTAGGAGTGTGTACCCTTTCATATAGTCTCATATTCTCAAATGTACGGGTTTAGTATTTTATAATAGATCCGTGTGACCGATCACCATTGGAGTAGAGTTTCTGTCGTGTTAGATAATTTATCACGCTGCATTCACAGCCAGGGTAATATGCAACAGCATATTATGATTATTTTCCCGCAGCCACTATGCATCAATGTTTTTTATTGCATGCAAAACTCAACCCGGAAAGCATATATATCGGCTTGTTCCCTTTATTCTCGCACCCAATATATACAGCCATTCTCTAACCACCTTGAATACACGGGCCAAGACACCATGTGCGACAAGAGGACGTATTATGGACCGGGTGGCCGCAATGTCGATATGGTGCTGAGTTCACATTATCAGCTTCTGCTTTTGTGATGTTGTCTGTGTTTTGAATACGTCCGCAGGTATTCTACCTAGAAGGTGTAAACCCATGCGAGTTACTTCACTTACTATTTGAGAGATCAGACCTGCAAATTCTAATCTAACCAATATTATCTACTCCCGATCGCTAGGTAGGGGAAAACAAATATTAAGCTGCACTGACGTACGCTAGCATAAAGTAGGATGCAGGGGTCATTAAATTGACAAACTGTAGTCATGCATGAATTAGTTTCAACGATGCGCCTGCTTAGAAATCCTATGGATGCTAGTATCCTGTGACTTAATCGATTGCCAACAAAAACATATCGGTTGACATCGGGTAAAACATTATCCGCCGCGGTCCTTAGATATTCAAGTTGCTCTCAGAAACGTTTTGCAAGCTGGTTTGCAATAATACCATCCAAGACTACTGTTAAACGGTTTTATCAACTCCACGTTGTAACGGGGCTATAGCAATGTAGCCATGCATGGAGGATCGCTGGAGTACGAGCTAATGTGCATAACATAAAAAATTTATAAATGTACGCGTCGACATTACCTGGCTGGACATTCTATCCGCGAGTTTTACACACGATCCACTTGCCGCAATCGAATCATCTTCACCGAATACCTCCATTTGTAGGTTCGTTTAGCTTTCAAATTCTCTTGAGTTGTGAGTAATCAGGAAATTGAACGCATTGAAGGGCACATTGGTTGTTACGTGATACCGTGCTATTAAGTACACTGCCACCGCTTCTTTACTTAATTCCTGATAGATCATCACTGTAACATAATACATACAGATATATCTGTCACGCTGATGTTGTTTACATTTTAAAGCTGCATTCTTTGCAACAATGTAACGGCAAAGCTGGTGTGATTTAATAGTAATATAACCACATGTAGAGAGGGCAATTTTGTATGATGCTAAATGCCAACGAAATGTGTGTGTTTTTATGGATGGATGGGGGGGGGGGGTGAGGTGCTCTCAAATACTGTTTAAGTTGTTTCATTCAGGGTCCTGGCAATCTTAGTATGTGATAAAATGCATCGACTGTTTATTGCTATCGATACAGACAATAAGGCCTGTATATGACTAGTAATATTGGGAAAAAAGCTAATGGAAAATAAGATTAACAGGACAAGCATATTACGTGTCGTGATTCATGGAAACCAACTTATTGGTTAATGACACCTTGGTAAATCACTTATCACTCTGTTTTTACATGATAGAAACTGTCAGGTGGCTTATATTGCTATCACACTACTGACAATTCGTGAATCAATATACTCGGATGTTTCTACCGAACACGTGCCCGCATAGACACAAAGAGATGTTCCAAACACATTTGTTCTTAGCCCTCATGTCTTAAAAAGTGTACGTTTAAAGCTCCCGAACATCACTCAGCGCCAGAATGAACGGATGGTTAGGACTGATAAGGTATAAATACGGGCATGATATCTACAGGTGCGCTTTCCTCGATCTTAATCTAATGGGCACGGTCAGCGCGCTGAATAGAAAGGTTGTTGTCGTTCAACATAGGGTCGAATTAAACTTGTTTTTATGCTATGCGTTGAAAACAGTTTTAGGGTAGTAGAAACCTTATATCCATTCCTAGCTAATTAACCTAGAGAAGCACATTATAGCCAGAAGCAGTTAACGCTATTTGTAGTCGACGCGCCTGGAGTAACCTGCCGAATATATGGCAGTGTGACTGCAATTTGACAATGTAGCTATGCAAATTCCTTGATTCAAGGGGTCGCTACATATTACCTTTATGTTTCAGGAGCAGTCGTGGTTTGCGGGTGCTGATTGAAACGGTCAATAAGGTAGGACAAAGCCAGTACATCATTGTTGTCTAGCGGTGGTGTGAGTTATTTATTGTCGAAACCTCTCCATTATATTGAGAGGTTACCAAATTGCTCTTTACATGAATCGGCTTCATATATAGCAGCGGACGACAACTAATGGTTATCAGAACTATGTCTATGGTAAATTGCGGGAAGTAACATTTGCTTCTGAAGTTTATTTCGGCATATTACCATTACATTCTTGTCGGGCTCAAACTCTGTAGACGATGGGATGTATATTCATAATTGCAGATACTTTTTGAACTGATTGTTGAAATATCACGTTGTTCAAGGCATCATCTACCATAATATACATAACATTCCGCATGCCTACAATGATGACGTCGACTGCAAGCATGAATGAACTGGGTGATTTTATAAGTCCTATGCATAAGGCAAACAGTATATAGAAATGAACGCGGTTATCCGTCAGCGTGACAAGCTGGGGCCCTGCTTAATAAACCTGAAAACCATTATGTAATTGCCTACTTGTCTCACAAAACGCCTACACATTGCGTATATTGTGATTCGGTAATAATGCAAAAACACTACGGATCGATTTTTTTTTCATTGTCTATCAAAGGAGCTGTGCAATTAAATAGCTGCAAATTATTCCCTGAGGTATATCAATCAATATGAAAACCAATCTTTTCCCCTTACCAAACTATCTGTTTACCCATTGCTTACATCAAATTTGTCATGACACTGACGCTTTTAATGCAGCGTTCTCTCATTGTAATGTTGGTAACGTTCTGTCCGACTATGTCCCATGTTGATCACACCGTGGTGATATTGCAATGGGTTATCTATATGGCAAAGCGCATTCGACGTGCCGCACCTTTGCTTGCATATCTTGAAAAATAATCATATAGCTTTTATGTTTTGTTAAAATGCTTAAACTTCTAAATAACAGATGCTTCAACGCATTCATACGAGTCTGGTCTTTTTCACAGTGGACTTGAACAAAGTAACTCTAATTAAATATCACATTATTTTCAAACGCAATAAAATAACTACCTCAAAGCCGCTGATTGACATTACCGGCTGTGTATCGGATGGCTTTGAGACGACACAATGTAGTTGGCCTGAATTATCACGCGGTTTAACACGGTTAGGGTTTGGGCGACATCGATCCGTAAAATAACACCGAGCTCTCGTGCTTTTGTCGCACGTTTTCCGTCTCATGTTACAGATAGAATGTCATTGATGGCTCACATCTGGTCCATAGTATTTATAGATCCAACTTGATTCGATATTGCATGTTTCCGCTAAACGATACGCACGGTAAAAGAGGTATATACATTTAGTTTAAGGTGTTATAAAATGAATTCATCTTAAACGGACATGTTGAGCCTAACAAGCGTCCGTTCACATCGCAATGATAACAAGAAAAACGATTCAAGACACTGTTTAGTTGCGCTCAATTTCCAATAGTGTGTTTTATTTCCGCTTTTGAATATTCCAAGGCTACTGGCTTGAAGTACCTTGCTAAATTGGGCACATTATTTAGTAATTGTGCAGGCCACTTGAATGGATAGGATCGTATGAACGGCAGCGGATAATCATTCTCAGAGTACCTCAGATAAGGAGAGTCCTCTTAGTTTATCTATAGAAATGTTTTACATTGTCATGGAAAGTGTCGTTATAAAGACGGTTCTAATGAAATCGGATAGTCCATTCGAATGACTAAACGCAGATGCAGAATCGATCAACTATTAAACTTGAATAGATAGTATTCATCGAGCGGAATCGTTTCAAGAGAGTTTGCCAGGGCTCTTTAAAAACCAATTAACTTGCAATATTATTGTGATAACATTGCCCGGCAGTAATATTTTGATAACGCGATCAAAACATATTTAGATTTGGTACATAGGGAACACAAGTGCTAAATCCATACAAGCAATCTAATATCGGGGTCCATTAGAAGTTAATTTCGACTCTCACGCAACATCAACCTCTTAGCATGTTATTTCGTGGATTTGCGACAAAGAATATGTTGAATGACAATACGAATTACTCTGTGTTTATTTGCTGTTGGTTTTGTGGTGTAGTTATTTAATCAACAGCACGATGATGGCAGAGTAACTTTTCATTGGACTGACGAATCTATATTTACGTTTATGAGTGCAACATGGTTGTTGTGAAACGATGACAGTTATAGTGCCAATTCCGATTTTATAGTTACGGATTGATTAACGCCAAATCAGGTTTAAAGTGCATATGACAACTATTGATATATCGTGCAGCGGAACTTGGCAGATGGACAGACATTATATGAACATCTTTAAACTTCTATTTTAAGTATTGCCGTAAGAATTAGGTAATTACTCCGTAAATTTTGTAATAAGTGACTTCATAACATAGCGGTGGTGAGAGAACGGGATGGCTTGGAACGAATCACCACTCTCGGTTTTGTGGTGATGTATTAACAGCACCGTGGACAGTACAATACTTAAGACGCATACAGGCATATCAGTTATCTACTGGCCTCATAACAACTAATGACGATGTTATGTACGTCTAAACCTAGTTTGTTTATTTACCGAACATCTTTATCCAGGTGCTTATCATTTTTTGTAAATATATCTCACTACCTGCTGTAGTTTGCAACTAAAGATTACTCCAAACCCTCTTTGACATCCTTATTACTTTCTACCTACCATAATACCGGTGTAAACATTTGTACGCGCCCGTATTTTGGGTATCGAATTGATATTGCTCGTCTAGCCGTGAGTTGATTAATAATCATCGATCATTGTACCATGTCGTGTTTTGTCGAAGTTATACCAAAACAGAGAATATAGACCGCGTCATGAATGGTTGGTTTTAACTTAACGGTGCTATGTCGGTCTATCACTCAGAATAATATTCTCGCAAGCATGACTAATATTGGAATATATCAAATTTTGGCTCCGATGGCAGCGACGAATGTAATATTTCATTGCAAATTAACTTGTGCATATCATTGTACTTAAAAATATTTTTTTACGGGTCCGCTAATACCCGTTCAGCTACAAGTTTATCATCACAGTTATTTTAGACTTCAAACAATGTAGCATACCCTGCAATTTTCCCCGCCTTTCAACAGAGTGTGGCGAGGGAACGTCAGCGGTATATTTAGGTTAACGTACTACACACAATATTGATTCTATTCACAAAGTATAAGGTTCTCCATATCATCATTACTTGTATCGGTAAATTTGCCTGCGGAACCTTATAAAATAAACGATTCATGTGGTTAAGTGTTTGGGATGCAATGAATCTTCCGCGAAGCTTTTCAATCAATAATATGTCTCTGATAAATTTGTCTCAATGATTTATGGACAGCTATGACTACGGCAAGCCTTCATCAAGGGCGATATCAATACATAATCATAAGATGGCTTTGCTTGATTTATATCTGATTAAGCTAAATGTCTACGGGAGTAATCTTATCATGGGAATAGCGGTACCAATCGCCAATGTGTCCCCATTCTGCCTCTGTGGAGCTGTTAGTGTCATATGATATACCCAGCGATACTCCGTCAAACTCCTATCCTAATGGTAATGCCCTATATGTAAATGTCCTTTACAATAAATAATATCTTTCATGGAATTTTAAACGTGCAAAATATCCAAGTTTATGTCATCAGAGGTTATCTGACTAATGCATGCAACTCAACATGGCAGAAGTATGTAGCACTCTTCCTGGGATTCCTATGTATCGCTGAGCTATTAACTTCCTCATAGTATAACTCCTGATTACTTGTAACTGTTTGAACATCTGTTGTATTTTGCCAAGTATAAGGCACCATTTATTCGATGTTACCGATCATCCATTATGTCGCGATGTATTCACCAAGATGGACCGGTTAACCTGCTCTGGTTTAGCAAGCCGTATCTGATATGTCACCGTGGGCGAGATGGTCTGGTTAACCTGTTCTGGTTAAGCCGTATCTGATATGTCACCGTATAGTCTGGTTCACCGGTTGATTGTCCGGTTTACTGGTTTGGGTTAAGCGGTATCCGATATGTCATAGTGCTCAAGGTAAATCAAGAAACAGTACATGTGGCGCTTGCTCGGTTTATTCCATTGATCTGGAAAAATCACATGCATCAGGATATGTTCTTAGCCTCTAGACGTGAAGTTCGTCCTCTTGGAACACTGGCTATTATTTCAAATACAAAGCTAGTATGAAGCATTTTGATAGCTTCTATCTCCTCTATTCGTTAGGCGTCTGACTAATTATTTTCAGCAAGCTGTCGAAGCTTATAATCATTACTGCCGTTTGGCAATGGCAGAGATCTTTAATGAATGTGGTATACAATCGGATTGATATATAGGCGCAACAAAAAACAATATTTTGCACAGACCTTATGTCAAATGGTAGAAAATGGTCGAAAATGGTCGACAATGGTGTTGAATGCCTTAGAACCTAACCGTCCCATGTCGATCGCCAAGTGTGAACATTTGACTTGAAGTACTTGCGATTGAATAAAGCTCAAGATGCTTAGCGCAGTTTGAACATTTTATTTTAATTCAGAGGTCATTTAAACGTTAATGGTATTATTCTTAATGTTAAACAATGTTATTTGCCCAGAAGTCATCTCTGTACTAGAATGAATGATAGCAAAATGATGTCCGTTGAAACCCAGGCTCCAATTATACGTGAGCAACGGTGATATATTTACAAAACAGCATGTTGAATATTCAGCGCAGATATCCTAATCGAATTCTCACGTTATCATTATGTTTCCGTCCCCTGGCTCGGCACTGAACAAGCTACTACACCATTGAGAGCTCATAGTACAAGACCAATCCATTTTATCAAGCTAACATATAATTGCGTAAGCCAGCCGAGCGGGGTACTTTCCGCAACAATATTCTCTGCTTTACATTACATCAAAGTGCTTTGTAGGTAGATTACGCGGGGATAAGATGGTATAATACGAGTACTTCTTCTTTGTTAAATGCTAATGTACCTCAGAACGTACAAGTAGGTCTACCGACAAAAACACCCGCGACTTAAGAGGCAGACAGAATGGCTCAATGTCCCCACTGCAACGAAAATGCGATATTGCTTCGATCCGATTTCGTATTGTTGTATTCTGCTATGGAGCTTTATGTTTTGCAATATTGCCACCTTACATAACTTCTTCAGTAAAAACAATGTTTTGCTAGGGGTGGGTGAATCTCGTTCACGGAATGCATACACACATTCATACAATGTTTTTGTGCATCAACTTGCACCATTAGGTACCGTAATGAACACGAAACAGTCGGATAAAGCCAAAGAAACAATGACTGTCATAGATTGGAGTATTTTCATTTCTGTTACATCAATGAATTAGTCAGCTCAGTGGAAAAAATTGGGGTTGGATAGATTATTCTCCTTATATGACAAACACGCAAAACATAAAGCTATTGTACCATTACTCCGTTGAAAAAGACGAATTTCAATGTCCTCCGTCTACAATTATGCGCTGAATTGGTATAATTACAATTCCTTACCGCCATATATATTTCCCGTTGTACACATAACCAATGCAGTTGGTACTGCCAGCTACGGAAAGTCTATCATTACTTTATGTACGACCCGCAACAGTCATTCAACATAACTTGCCGAATATAACAGCAGCATGAAAATAGGATATGCACGAGAGTCAACTAGCATAACACAAAACCAAATCCAACGGCGAATTCTGCAAACCGCCTGACGCTAACAGCGATTCCGAAAAATTTATTGCATATGAAGCGCCTTTATAGGTTATAGCAATACAAAAGTAATTTTCATACCAGATATATCGATGCGCTACAAGGCCTCCTGGTCGCAGTATCAAGACAGCTCATGCAAATCTGAACTTGAAAAACGTGTTCCCCGGCGTGCTTCCAATTATACACGTGGATATTTTATAGGCTCATTTTGTATTTGCTTAAACATTGGATGAACTAACGGCTCAAAATCAAAACGAACGCCTTTTGCTTGGAACACAATGCCAATTGTGGCAGTTTGCGAAGTAGAATGCAGCGAACAAAATGTGGCAAGTTACACTGTGGCAATTTGAATGAGCCCTCAGCAGAAGTTCCTTACAGACAATTTCATCTTTTTTTACTTAACCTGAAGAAGCAATTGAGTACAAGGTATTGCAAGTTGACTGCTGTAGGATATAAACGTGTGTGTTTCCGCACTTTTAAGTAAAAGGTTATCCGCGAGTTTTACAGTGTACTGCTGGCATTATGATGCTCGCTCTCTACTCTTCGTCACCCTAGAACTCTTTACTCGTCGTCACCCTAGAACTCTCTACTCGTCGTCACCATAGAACACTCTACTCGTCGTCACCATAGAACTCTCTACTCGTCGTCACCATAGAACTCTCTACTCGTCGTCACCATAGAACACTCTACTCGTCGTCACCATAGAACTCTCTACTCGTCGTCACCCTCGAACTCTCCACTCTTCGTCACCCTGAAACACTCTACTCGTCGTCACCCTAGAACTCTCTACTCGTCGTCACCCTAGAACTCTCTACTCGTCGTCACCCTACAATCATCTTATAACATTCCGCAATGTAAGGAATAATGCCTACTCGCCGTCACCCTACAATCACCATATAACATTCCGTAATGTAAGGAATAATGCCTACTCGTCGTCACCCTACAATCACCATATAACATTCCGTAATGTAAGGAATAATGCCTACTCGTCGTCACCCTACAATCATCTTATAACATTCCGTAATGTAAGGAATAATGCCTACTCGTCGTCACCCAACAATCATCTTATAATATTCCGCAATGTAAGGAATAATGCCTACTCGTCGTCACTATACAATCATCTTATAACATTCCGCAATGTAAGGAATAATTCCTACTCGTCGTCACCCATACAATCATCTTATAACATTCCGCAATGTAAGGAATAATGACTACTCGTCGTCACCCTACAATCATCTTATAACATTCCGAAATGTAAGGAATAATGCCTACTCGTCGTCACCCTACAATCATCTTATAACATTCCGCAATGTAAGGAATAATGCCTACTCGTCGTCACCCTACAATCATCTTATAACATTCCGCAATGTAAGGAATAATGCCAACTCGTCGTCACCCTACAATCATCTTATAACATTCCTCAATGTAAGGAATAATGCCAACTCGTCGTCACCCTACAATCATCTTATAACATTCCTCAATGTAAGGAACAATGCCAACTCGTCGTCACCCTACAATCATCTTATAACATTCCGAAATGTAAGGAATAATGCCTACTCGTCGTCAACCTACAATCATCTTATAACATTCCGCAATGTAAGGAATAATGCCCATTCACAAAACAATATTTGACTCCACTTTTTTATGCTTGACAATGTGAGGCTCAAAAGTTGAATTTTATTTACCCCGAGTGTTTCGCTACGATCACAATAAATTAATTTAGACACATGTTTTAGACTAACACATATCATCATACACAGGACGTGTTAGTTCTTCCCTGTACATGTTATCCTTATTGTTCCCGCAAGTGTGTAGAGAATTCTTAGTGACCGAAAAACCGACATGTCGTCCTTCTATGCACTGTCTGCTTCAAACCGATCAGATCAACGCGGATAATTTTAAGATAGATTCCATATAATCCAGACATAGGTGATTCTTCCGAAGATGTAGAAGATTTCAATCACTGCCACTAAGACGAAGATTAACCAAGAACACACACAAGCTGAATAAAAAGAAAAATATACTACAATGGTATGTTAAATACACGAAATATTCGTATATCGTCAAAATGCGACCAGCCTGGACAGTAATATTAAACATAATTAAGGGCAAACCAATCTAATACTAATTGGAACAATGAAATAGACTGATATGCAATCGGCATCTCATTATTTTGTTTACTACTCAAGACCATAAATACACTTCTTGAAGTGATGATTTGTGTTCACGCAGAACTACCCGATGTCCATAATGAAGTGAAACAGATCGCTCTATGCATGCGCACATGACTGCTTGCCACAGGCTCTGTTCAGTATTATGCTTCATACATATCGCTTTCCAAGGCACACCCCTAGTCTTGAAAGTACCAGCCGTTCAAAAGTAAGTTTAGATGGGCATGTTAAAACATGACGGCTGATTATTAAGACATTTTCCTTCGTGTAAACAAACAAAACGTCACATCAGCAAAATGTGTATACAACAGTTGAGTGACTTTTGTGTTAGCGCAGCGCTGATGTAAGCAGACTTGTATCATTATCTTGTCTCCCGCCTCTGTCATTAACTGAGCTTGATGGCATGTTGCTGCTGTACAGTTCGCCGTTAGTGTTCATCCGGCGGTCGAGCTCCAGTTGGTGTCGTACGTTAGCTTACCTACCTTACATACGCTATCAATGGGTATCCCCCAACACCTGTGAGGGCGATTGATAGTTGTATTAAAATTAATTCACCAAGGTATCAAATGCCTCTTGCTGAACCATGATTTTTTTGTTGCTGTTTTGTCCAGGTCAGGCTAGTTTGGCACAATCCTGTATATAATTTTGTGGACTAGGAAATGTGACGTAGAAAGTATTGCGCTGGCGAATTAGAAATAGAAACCCGGCATAAACTAAAAACTAGTAATAAACTGAAATTGTGCATATCGCATCGGCAATACTATCTTCAATCATATGCTTTGTAACTTAAGACACTATCGATTCTAACTGGCCAACCTACATTTATCCATGCTTTGTGTGAAATAGCTCGTTAATGTTGCGCCCAAAATTGAAATGATTATTTCATTAGCAATGATTTCAGTCTATGGCACGGTTTCGCGACTCTTTACCATTATTTAACATAAATGAGCCTTCTTTATAAATGCCAAACGTGATTGAGGGCAGAGTAACTTGTACGTGTCAATTGCTCCCCGCGGGTAATCAACACGCTTGACCCTACTACCGTTGATAGGATGATAGACGTAATATAACACGCGGATCGTAGCTTCAATCGCTGACGATGTCACCTCTTGTAATGTTGGTCAATGCATAAGAAAACACAGAAAGCAATAACACGTATTTGGCAGGTAACACAATGAATACGGTGTTTCTAGATTACATTTGGAAATGATACTAAGAACACAAAGTGGGGACTAGTAAGAACATAATTATGTCAAATGTAATTTAGTTCTATAATGCTTATGTACTATTCATACCGCAGACAAAACACATAGACCGTATCCATAGCACCTCAATGAATTCACTAATGTCGAGGTTTTATTTACAATTTTGATACGTTGGTGCTATAATGTCTGTAGCGTTCCTACTTGGATTATTTTAATACAAAGCTGCAATTGCGAAATGCTTTGGCACGAAAGGAACTAAAATAACAAACAACTGCTGCAAAGTTGCACCAAATTGGTCAATGTTATCATATCACGTAACCTGCTACTGTGATAGAGAGGGGGACAGCGTTGTTGTTCTTGTGAAGCGCGTAACACAGGTCGTCAGGTCAGTCACGGCTATAGTTCTAAGATTAATCGTGACATACTATCTGTACCACACCACTAGCTTCTAGTTCATATTCAACAACATAGCCGCTGTTGATAAATGCCATTTCTTCCATACATATTAAGTTTGTGTGATATATACCAACTGTTACATAAGGCATATGTACTGAACACCAATCACTGCATACAACAGTAATGCATTATAATAACAGCATATATCCTGATATAAGCAGCATGGTTTCTACACAATACAATGTACATCCTGCATTGTATCTAATGTTTTTTTTCTGTCAGCGTACCATCACATTACTCATAAATTCAAACTAAGTCGCATCAACGCCACCCTGGCCGACCATGTGTTACGAAATTGATCCCGCATATCATCAATCATTTTTTCACAGCATCGATCGGTTATATATTGTACGGTATAGTGAGTGATCTTTACGTGGGGCGGAGCATGTGTGAACTTGTTGTTGAGCCCAAAAGCATTCACTTAACTATCTTACACGTTGTTTGCAACGTAAACACTCTTACCAACTTTGCAGCATATTAACCAAGATGCAAACACGCTATGTCGCAATAACACCCACGAATTTCAGCGTTCGCCAAGTAGATGATTCCGTAATGATTAGCAGAATTAAACAATGCAGTTGTTAGTCTTTCGCATTACAAAATGCAATGGTTGAAGGCATCAACCGAAGTCCGAATTATGTATCATATGTATTTCTTTTCATGGTTGAAGGCGCATCGAGCAATTTATTTATATAACCGTCCGATCCGCTGGGTCAGATATTGAAACCCATTTTGGAATATGACCGAAATCGTAATGGTAACCGGCCTGGATATAATTGAACTGCTGCAAAATTTTTAAAACCTAATCATCAGTGTATAGATCAAATCTTTAAGATTTCAAAACTGTGGAACTGTTAATGACTGTTTGGTTAGTCGATAATAACTTTCTCTATGCTAAATGCTGTACAATGCAAGAGTAGCGCCGGGGCACGCTGTTTGTCATATAGGTAAGGCTTAAAGAGCCACAGGCATGCTTCGATGTGAAACAATTCCACAGTTAACCCATGTTACTTACTCTGCGGATTTGGAATGTGATTAAATTGGTTCTTTCACTTCCGAGTTTATTCCATACATATTAAGTTTGTGTGATATATACCAACTGTTACATAATCAAACAGGTAAGGTCAATTAAATGAGCGTAGTATTTCATAGAACAGTCGGAACCCATTTATTATAAACATCACAAATTATATGAAATACCTAGTAGATATGGCGAACACTAACGATTTTGTTTTGCTTCAACGCCCATAATTATTCGGACGGGGAAGCATGTGCTATCCCCTTAAACCATTGCAGAATGGGCTGTCGTCAGTCACACAACGACTTTCAGCAATTAAGCTACTGTCACAGTGTAATGCAACTTCCGTTAACGCAAATATATGCTTAACACTTCGTTGCATTCAACGGATTCCCATACGCTATGTCATCACATGCCCGTATATAAACGCCGACCCTATATAGTCAATGAATTGAAAATAGGGGTAATTTAAATCAGCACTACAAGGGAGCATGCAGCACGAAAAATATTCGTTTTTATCTCTACTTATATTAGATATATATATATATATATATATATATATATATATATAGAGAGATATATATATATATATATATATATATATATATATATATATATATAGATATATATATATATATATATTATATATATATATATATATATATGTATATATATATATATATATATATATATATATATATATATATATATATACATGCATATATGCATATTCATATATCTATATATATATATATATATATATATATATATATATATATATATATATATATATATATATATATACATGTTTTAGTGTATATATATATATATTTATATAAATATATATATATATATAAATATATATATATATATATATATATATATATTTATATATATATATGTATATATATATGTATGTATATATATATATGTATATATAAATATACATATCTCTCTCTATATATCTATATATATATATAGATATATATATATAAACATATATATTTATACATGTTAGTGTTTGTGCATGTGTGCTGGTGGTGGATATGAGTATTGCTGATAAGACTAAACCAGGATCAATATCACTCTTTAAAGTGGTATCTGCTATTGATTGAAGATGCTGAATTATCTAATACACAAGACTATGGGTGACATTACAGTGATTGGACATGGAGGTGTGTGCTAAAGCTTGCATGTGATCAAGGTGTTTTCATACAGAGCCAAAAGATATAAGCACTGCATAGAATATGATAAACCCTACGCAGTGTTATCTTACTGCAAGTCTCGAGGTCGTAAAGTATGACACACCGGGGCCAAATACATCATGGCAGATGAGACCGAAACCGAATTGTGATTCCTACCAACAAACGCTTTTATTCTTAACCTACACTTGCTAAATAGTTACTGCCATTGATAATAACTTGTTGCATCCATCACTTATGGTGTTATCTACAAACGATCAATTGCAAGAATTATCTAACATTGACGAATTATGAAAGCATCGAACATCCAGCTATAACGATCAGCAAAGAAGGCACTTGTAAATGCATACTGATGAAGTTTATTGATAACCGATACTGATGTGACTATGCTGATTGATTACCGATACTGATGTGACTATGCTGATTGATTACCGAAAATGATGTGACTATGCTGATTGATTACCGAAAATGATGTGACTATGCTGATTGATTACCGATACAGATGTGACTATGCTGATTGATTACCGAAAATGATGTGACTATGCTGATTGATTACCGATAATGATGTGACTATGCTGATTGATTACCGATGCTGATGTGACTATGCTGCTTGATTACCGAGACTGATGTGACTATGCTGATTGATTACCGAAACTGATGTGACTATGCTGATTGATTACCGATACTGATGTGACTATGCTGATTGATTACCGATACTGATGTGACTATGCTGATTGATTACCGATACTGATGTGATTATGTTGATTGATTATGATATGTGTAACTGTGATCATTATACAAGCTGCTTTATTGTATTGTATTCGACATTCATTTGAACTAACAGCAGTCAGCGGGAACTGTTGCTCACTGTGACATTCCGTATTTGGATTAAAATAATCACTTGACCACACGCGAGACATTTCCCAGTGGTATCGTTAGACTGTTTGTCCAGCCCACTGACATGCATTAAGAAGAAAACGACAATTTTTTGTCTCACGTAATAACCAACTATGTATGATTATACACAACGGTATATTCGAAATCTTATTTTGATCATTAATTAAGAAATATTCCGTCAGATAGAGCAACCGTTAACTTCCTAATCACACGTTAGGTTGTTTAAAAATGCTCCCACTCTACAGCATGAAATATTCTTTACATTGTATATGTGCTTAGCATAAACAGTAATAGGACTTAAGGCGGGTTACATGTTGATACAAACTTGCTCCTTAAATGAGAAAATTGACATATACGCAGTACGTGGGTTGCATTGTTCTGGACACAGACGAAGAATTTAATTACGATAAGAAGATGGAACCAGACCTGTTGTGTTGTTGTCATAAAAAAATTCGGTACTTTAAAAGGTAAGAGATAATTTGCCACTGCATCTGCCATTACATGGCAATTCCATATGAGGAGCTATACACGAGGCTTGGTGCGAGCGATCGTAGGTTAGAAAACCAGACCAGGTTCCTTTGAGCTACCATCACTGAAATCACCCTAATAGTTTGTACGAATTCGTACGAGATGGCCAAAACAATTTGAACGTAAGATAGAATTCGTAGCTTGAAGTGATTTAGATGCATATTCAGGATCAATTATGCTATGGGTTCGATATATGACCAAAGCGGTATGTGTCGATCCGTCAGTGTTTTGTTTTTCTGTGCCAATTTACGACACCCCACTGAACCGATAGTTTGTAACAGGGTTAGGATTGCATAAATAATATAATGCTTCCCGCTAAATAATTGTTTGATGATTTGATCCTCATTGTTTTTCGTTTACTCATTCCGTTGATATTGTCATCAAATACCACATTTGCCGTCTTCTTAACCTAAGGATATGGATCTCTTTCTGCTATTAAGCAATATGTCCCACTGACCAGTACTAGCATTTGCCTTGATTACTCTGTAGTCAGATCGGATATATCAACCTCACAATCGTCGGGATGATCGATTGAAGATACGACTACTTATAAATAGTAGAAACAATAAGCTGTTTCGGCATGTCGTTGTTGATACATCTTACATCATAAATGTCTCATGAAGCTTACTTATGCTGTCGAAAATTGTACCTACAGCTCATTACAGAGCTGAATAATTCGCCTACATACAAACATGCATAATAGTTCAATTTCAGATCAGTAGATTCACGTATTTCCTTCATTTTCTCTTAGTGTAGTTGATGCAAATACCACACATAAACGATACATACGCATGGTAGGCATACATATGTATACCATCGTACGTGTGTGTGGCTGCGTGTGTTAGAGAGGGGAGATCGCTGTACCAGGGAGTTATTATAAAATTCGGCTATAAGGCTGGCCAAATATGAGACTATCTGCATCTTAAATGAAGATGGATGTGGGATTTCGTCTTTATATTTCCCCCGAAGGTTTGCCTTCACCTGTAATAATATACTGAGGTGCAGGATAATGCAAAACGATCTCGGTCTGTTATGCCGATACTTTTTGTCCTCGAACGCTACTTAATTATACACACGACCAGGCCGCTGAATAGGGATGATGAATGCCTTGCGACAATGGGACTCACTAGATGTCCCAAGGAACACTATATCATGTGTATACGTGCATAAATTGGATAATGTAATTTGCATTATGCAGCACCGTGTAAAGACTCGGCGCAAAAAAAAGAAGCCCAGCCCGGAAGACACCAAATATACATCTATGGTTGTACGAAACATAACATCCGGTGCACTTAGCATGCCGTCTACAGATCCGTGGTTAAGCGCATGCGTAAGGACGCAGAGAGGAGACAAGGGGCAATTTATACGTGGACAGCACGGCGCTGCTAAGGCTAAGATGAAATATGTCAGACAGGGTTTCTCGCTGCTTTTATGTTGCTACCTGATATGCAATATGATTATCTTATAAAAGTTAGATATTGGACATAGCAATAGCTATGAGCATCCACGCAATGGGTGTATACTCTAACTGCAGATGAAAAGATGCCACAATTTAGACATTTGTGACGTATTTGATAGGATGAGAGTTATGTATTGCGTTCATCTATTTAAGCTATGTTTAGTCGTGGTCGCTCGAAACCATATCCTTTGCAAAACCGTATTTATATTTAATGTAATCGCATTAAGTAATTAAATGGAGAGATGCATACATGAGTGATTTCAGACACCGCTTATTGATGGTAAATATATCCACCTGAATTCGTAGACTAATTTCGCATCCCTGTCATCAAAAATTATCAGCAATATATGCATTTGTAATGCATTGAAACTTTTTGTATCGCTGTGTGAAGTTAAACGCTTCGCTCGGTTTGATGGAAATATTTCGTAGACGTCAATGATGAAAACTAATAGCACTGTGGTTGATGATTGGTGGACCAGGCGTGGCAGCTCATCAGGTACTGGGTCATTGTCGTCAGCTGCTGGAGGTGTCTTCTTTAATCATTTCAATTTGCAACCAACGTATAAAGAAGGTCATTGCTTTGGTCTGCGCCGCTGTGATTAGGCGGCATTTTACGTCTGTACCAACAGATCATGCAGTGTTGAGTAGATTTCTTGGCACAAGTTATCTGAGAGCAGTATTGCAACTAAAATTATATGACAAATTACGACATTCTACATGGCATCAGAGGTGCCCAGGTTGACACCTATTACTACTACCACTCAGTACGACATTCTACATGGCATCAGAGGTGCCCAGGTTGACAGGTGCCCAGTTTACTACTACCACTCAGTACGACATTCTACATGGGATCAGAGGTGCCCAGGTTGACACCTATTACTACTACCACTCAGTACGACATTCTACATTGGATCAGAGGTGCCCAGGTTGACACCTATTACTACTACCACTCAGTACGACATTCTACATTGGATCAGAGGTGCCCAGGTTGACACCTATTACTACTACCACTCAGTACGACATTCTACATGGGATCAGAGGTGCCCAGGTTGACACCTATTACTACTACCACTCAGTACGACATTCTACATTGGATCAGAGGTGCCCAGTTTGACACCTATTACTACTACCACTAAGTCAGAGCATCCAGCGTACCCTACTCCCCGTGGGCAGCTGCTGTTTGCTCTAGCTTATGTATATCACATCGTCCATCATGGTGTAACGTATATCTGGGCGGATTTAATGGAAATGAATTATCCAGCATTTGCGAATAAGGAAATTGCTACTATTCATCCAGCACGTTGACCTAACCAGTCTATGTGAAACATGTGGACCGACCTAATTTGTTCAAAGAACATTGCAATGAGCGGATGACTACTCAGTGTCAGCGCCCAGGTACCACGAACCGGCTGCTTACAGCGGCCTGCTTAACCAAACCACCCCTCTGCCCCCCTCGCTTGGTAGATAGTCCAGCGTGAATTCATTGACAGCCATGTCTGAGGTATGCTTGATGTGGCACCAGAATGTAATCCAATATGAGGGGCAAGTAAACGCGGCGTAAACGTCGGATAAGATACATCGACGACAATATATTATGACTGTCAAGCTTTATTGGCAATACTCCAGCAGTGATGCTGCAAGCATGTTTTCTCAAAACCATGCAGATTTAAAAAGGTTCAAACTTTTTTCTTACTGCTACGACTTCACAGGATATTCAATGTGTTGTGATTGTGTTATGCTAACGTGTAAGGGTCCACCTTTCTGACTTTCAGCTAGTTGTGTTAGCAGTTACTACGAACAGACGCTGACGATACAACATCCGTACAATAACATTGTATATATTTGTGAGCCCAGTAGCATACTCTAGTATACGTGTGGTGCATAATTCAACCGTTATCGTTTGCGATCCACTATATAGATATGCCCATTTTACTACTACTATGATTATACCGCCTTGCAAAGCCAAAGTAAATTTCCTACCTGAAGGGCTAATAGAACTCTCTAAGATTAACATCCATAAAGAATTATTATGTGTAATGCAGCTAGCAATAAATCAGCAGCAATTTTATGAAATTACGGGATAAAACACGGCATCTTAATGACGAGATGCGCGCTAACATAAATATTTGTACTGATTATAATTTTCACTGAAGTATCTATCTGTCCTTGTAGCTGCTGTTGATAACGACACGATCGGTGTAGCTAGAAATGTAATGAAGGAGTATGTGCCCTTTGATATAGCCTCTTAATCATGAATTTACGGGATTAGTATTTTATTACCGTATGACCGATGAGAATTGGAGTAGAGTTTCTATCGTGTAAGATAATGTATCACGCTACATTCACAGCCATAGTAATAGGCAACAGCATTATATGCTTATTTTCCTGCAGCCACTATGCATCAATGTTTTTATTGCATGCTACACTCAATCCAGCAAACACATCTATCGGCTTGTTCCCTAAAGTCACGCACCCAATATTTACAGCCGTTCTGTGACCACTAGTGAGATATACGGCCCTAGACATCAGGTGCGACAAGAGGACGTATTATGGCACCGGGTGGCCGCAATGTCGATATGGTGCTGAGTTCACATTATCAGCTTCTGCTGTTGTGATGTTGTCTGTGTTTTTATTACCTCCGCAGGTATTCTACCTAAAAGGTGTAAACAGGCGCGAGTTACCCCACTTACTATTTGGTAGATCACAACTGCAGATTCTGATGTAGCCAATATTATCTACTCTCGATCGCCAGGTAGGGGGAACAAATAGTTAAGCTTCAGTGACGCACGCTAGCATAAAGTAAGATACATGTGCCATTATATTGACAAACTGTAGTGATGCATGAAATAGTTCCGATGATACGCCTACTTAAACATCCTTAGTCGATCAATAGATGCCAGTATTATTTGGCTTAATCGAAGGTCAACAAAATATATCAGTTTACATCGTTTACACATTATGCCCCGCAGAGCTATGGTTGGTTGCTCTCAGAAAGGCTTTGCAAGCGTCCATGACTACTATTAAACGATTTGATCAAATCAGCGATGTAACAGGACGATAGCAAGTGGACATGCATATATGACCGTTAGATCCTGAGTAATTATATTAGAAATGTAGCCTATTTTATTGCATAAACGTACACGTTAACATTGTCTGGCTCGACATTCTATCAGCAAAATTTACACACGATTCACTTGCTACAATCGAATCACGTTCACCAAATAACACCATTTGTAGGTTCGTTAAGCTTCCAACTTCCCCTGAGTAGTGAGTAATCAGGACATTGAACGCATTGAAGTGCACATTCGTAGTTACGTGATACCGTGGTATTAAGTACACTGCCACTGCTTCTTTACTTAATTCCTGATAGAACATCACTGTAGCATAATACATAAAGACATACCCGTACTGTTTAATTTGTCTCAATCTGGGTCCTTGCGATCTTAGTTTGTGATAAAATGCACCCACTGCTTATTGCTATCGAACCGACAATAAGGCCTGCATAGACTATTAATGGTGGAAATGGAAGCGCTAGTAGAAAATGAGATAAACAGGACGAGCAAATTATCTGTCGTGCTTAATGGAAACCCAATAATTAGTAAATGACACCAACGTACACCAATCTATCACTCTGTTTTTACATGATAGCAACCGGCTGTTGACTTTGCTATCACGCTACTAACGATCCGTGAATCAATATACTCGGGTGTTGCTGCCTAACACGTACCCACGTAAACACTAAAGGGATGTTCCCAATGCATTTGTTCTTCGCCGTCATATCTTAAAAAAGTGTATTTCTAAAGCTCAGTTCAGCGCCAGAATAAACGGATTGTTAGGACTGATGCAGTATACATACAGGCGTTAGATTGCTTTGGCCACATTCTGGTCACGCACGACCATGTTGCGTCGTCTGCCGTAAATATGGCATACGCTGATAGTAATAGCGATTTCGACTTGTAATTATACGCTAGGGCAACCCTAACAGAGTCGTTTATGGAAGTATACCTAGCATACAGGTATGCTTTCCTCGAACTTATTCTAATGGGCACGGTCAGTGCGCTGAATAGAAAGGTTAATGCTTGCGGGGATAGGGTAGCAATAAACTTCGTCTTTCTTGTTATGTGTGGAATATGGGTTTTAGGATAGTGAAAACTCGTGTCCATTCGCAACCAATTAACACAGGGAAGCCCCTTACAGCCAAATGCAGTTAACGCTATTTGCAGTCGACGCGCATGTCATAAGCTTCCTTAATGTTTAACAATAGGACAATGTACACTGCCTCCTTTGAACGATTCGTTCATTTCGCTCAATAAAAAGTATTTGTACATGACTTAACATTCTGGAATCGTACTGAACGCTTCCCGTGCACAACTCATACTCTTGTTCACGGAGTACTGAACTGGAGTTTCGTTTTAAAAGGTTTCGACACAACCGTTTGTGTGAGTCATCTTACAATAGAAGCTGATTTTACACATTTATCGGCTTATTCTTTTAACGCTTGGCAAGATGTCAGCAAGTTGATAAGCTATATGCAAATGTTGCAATGCAAATTCCTTGATTCAAGTGGTCGCTACATATTATCAAACTTGTCTTTATGTTTCAGGTGCCGTCGTGGTTTGCGGGTGCTGATTGAAACGGTCAGTAAGGTAGGACGAAGCCAGTACATCATGTTGTCTATCGGTGGTGTGAGTTATTTAATGTCGAAGCCTATTCATTATATTGAGAGGTTACCCAACAGCCCTTTGCATGAGTTGGCTTCAACTCTTATAAAGCAGATAACGATAAATTATTATCAGAACTATGCCGATGATAAATCACGGTAAGTACCAGTTGCTTGTGAAGTATATAATGGCATTATACCCTTAAATGCTTCGAATTATTGTTTTTATATGACGCGGCAACCTTTCACGTTTGCAGATGCTTACTGAACCTATTGTTGAAATATAACGTTGTCCGATGCCATTTGCTTTGTCTGCCATAATATACATCCCGCACGCTAACAATGATAACGCCGATCGATCAATGGTGAAACCAGAACACTACGGACCAAATGTTTGTTCTCATTCTCTATAAAGGAGCCGTGCAATTAAACACCAGCAAATTATTCCCTAAGGGAGATCAATCAAATATGAACACCAGCCTCTTTGCCTTACCATATTATCTGTTCACCCATTGCTTATAACATGTTTGTAATGATGTGGACTGCTAATGATGACTTCTTAACGCAGTGAATATGTGTGTGTGTAACTTGAAACAGCGTCATTAGAACGTTTAGAAAACTCATGCGAATGAATGATTTGTTGATAGTGGCCTGAGTATAACGTTAGTACTTTGATTTATGATCTCAAAGCCACTTGTCCAAACCATATTTCTTCGGTAACGCTTTTAATGAAGCATTCTCTTATTGTAATGTTTGTAACGTTCTGTCCGACTGTTTTATAACATTCTAGAATATGGTATATTTCTTAGGTGTTCTGCATGGCGAAGCACCTTCGACATGCATTCACCTTTGCACGAATATCTTGGACAATAATTATAACGGCTTGACGTTTTGTAAAAACGCTTACACTTCATAATAACGGAGACTTTTTTACGAGTTTGGTCTTTTTCACGAGAGCAGTGACTCTCATTTAATATCAAGGTCTTACTTTTCAAACGCAACAAAATAACTTCCTCAAAGCCGGTGATTGACATTATCGGCGGCCGTGTTCCAGATAGCTTTGTCATGAGCTAACCGATCATGATATAGCATCCGTGTCCTGCGCATGGCACAATGTAGTTGGACTGAAATGTCACGCGGTTACACAAGGTTTGGATCGATCCGTTAAATAACGCCGAGCTCCCGTGATTTCGTCACACGTTTTCAGTCTCGTGTTACATATAGAATGTCATTGATGGCTCACATCTGGTCCATCGTATTTATTGATTCGATATTACATGTTTCCGTTACAAGATACGCACAGTAAAAAAGGTGTTATGAAATGAATTTACCTAAAATGTACATATTGACTTTACAGTGAACCGTTTACATTACAATGATAACAAGGAAAACTATTCAAGGCACTGTTTAGTTGCACTAAACTTTCAGTATTGTATGCTATTACCGCTTTTCAATACTTCAAGGTTACAGGCTATTTGGTACCTGCTAAATTCGGCATGTTATTCAATAATTTAACAGGTCACTTTAATTGACAGACTCCATTGAGCAACGGCGGATAGTCATTCCCAAAGCACCTTAGATAAGGACAGCCCTCTTAGTTGATCTATGGAGATGTTTTGCATGACAAGTGTCGTTATAAGCACGGTTCTAATAAGTTCGAATAGTCCTTTCGAATGACTAAACACAGATGCAGAATCGGTCAACAATAACACTCGGATAGAAAGCATTCATCGAACGGATCATTATTGTCGTTTTAGGTCAAGCAGGGCTGTAACAACCTCATGCAATCATTTGAGGGCTATTTTTAGCCGAATTCAATCATTTCGATGACACGATAACACTATCTATCAACCAAATGCATCTTCATCGTTTTGGAGGCCCAGATTCTATGGCCGGGAAATTGTTCCAAGAACGTTTACCCCAGCAACCTAATGGCGGTTGATTTCTGCTGGCAATATTTGCCCGGGCTCTTTTATAACCAATTCACTTGCAATATTATTGTAATTGCATGGCCCGGTAGAAATATTTCGATAATACAACATTTAGATCTGGTGCATATGGAACTCAAATGCCAGACCCATACAATCAATCTAGTTACGGGGGCCCCATAGAAGTCGATTTCGACTCTCACGCAACATCAACCTCTTGTCATGTAATTTCATTGATTGGCGACAAAGAATATATCGAGTGACATCACAAATTACTCTGTTTATTTGTGGATGGTTTCGTGGCATAATGATTTAATGAACTGCATGATGATGGCCGAGTAACTTACAACGAGCTTTCATCAGACTGACGAATATCTCTGACAACACCAAAGCATAATTAAAGTGCATATGGCAACTAGCTCTATATCGTTCTGCGGTACTCGGCAGATGAACGGACACTTGTGAATATCTCTACACGTCATTTTTATATATTGCCGTCAGAATTAGCTAATAACTCCCGAAACATTGTAATAAGTTAATTCATATCATACCGCGAGAATGAGATGACATGAAATGAATCACCACTCTCAGTCTATGTTTTGTTCGTATTATGAGCGCCGTCCACCCACTGCATACGATAACTCGATAGCCCAATACTAAAGACGCATCCAGGTATATAAGCTACCTGCTGGCCTCATAACAACTAATGATCATGGTCTGTTCATCTAAATCTAGTTTGTTTATTAACCGAATATCTTTATCCAGGTGCTTACCTATTTTGTAAATATATCTCACTACCTGCTGTAGTTGGCAACTAAAGATTACTCCAGTGTATTTGATATTGCTCCATACGTCTATCCGTGAGTTGGTTTACAATCATCGATCGTTATTCTAACATGTTGTGTTTCGGGGCACTGTATGCAAAAGCAAATCATGTAAAATGCTTGGTTATAGCGTAACGTGAACATTCCGGTCGATTGCTCAAAACAAAATACTTGCAAGCATGCCTCAAACTGGGACCTATCAAAACTTTCGCTCAGATGGCAGCGACGAATTGCCATTGCTAATAAGCTTTTGTATATCATTTTATTTCAAAGTAAATTATATCGGTCCGTTAATACCAGTTCCGCTTTTAGTCTATTATCACAATTATTTTAGACTTCAAACAATGTTGCATACCCTGAATTTGTTTCGCGTTGCAAGTTGAGGAGCATTATATTTATTCAAAGTATTACCCATAATATTGACTTCAATCGCAAAGTATTAGTTCCTCCATATCACCATTACTTGTTTGGATAAATTCGCTCGCAGAACCTTATAAAATAAACAAGGATACATTTGATTATATGTGTGGGACGCAATGAATCTTCCGAGACGCTTTTCCATCGATAATTTGTCTTTGATAAGCTTCTTCACAATAAACTAAGTCTCTGAAAAATATCTTCAAGGATTTATGGACAGCTATGTCTACGGCAAGCGTTCATCAAATGCGATATCAATACATCATCATAAGATGGCTTTGCTAGATTTATATCTGATTAAGCTAAATGTCTACGGGAGTAATCTTATTATGGGAATAGCGGTACCAATCGCCAATGTGTCCCCATTTCGACTCTGGGGAACTGTTATCTTCATATAATATACACCAGTCTATAGAATATGCACACTTCTAGGCGACTTTCTCTATTTCAAATATATATTAAATATATATTCGTTTCATGATTGCATAGGTATATCCTATAATGATTATTGCTCAGACCCTTTGCTTGGCTCAGAATGATTTGCTTCATTGTTATGCTTGCGAGACAAGACCCGCAAAAGCCATCCGTTCAACATTGCTCGGTTACTTGGTGATCACAATCTGTAATACCGGCACGTTTTAGGTAGAAAGTATACACTATTAGCAGCTGAAGAGCCCCTTAACGCTCAACACACCTGATGGTTGGCCTTTTTCAACACACTTGATATAAGTCTTGGTTGTTCATACTTTACTGTCGAGAACGGCTACCCCGAATATATGTTCTTTGGTCGATGGTGGATGTTTCCAGACGACCATGATCGATCTACGATGAATGGAATGACAAAATTCTCTTTCACATTGAACGCCTTAGTGGACTACTATTCAATACTTGTCGAGAGGTAAATATTAGTGTGGGGCAGGACGTGTTATGTTTTTTAATTATGTTGGTTTTGGGCTGCCAATATGAGTCGACACTGATGAAATCACTATAATCGTGAATAATACAATTCAGTCATGCCTGATAGATATGCAGCTGTACTTGGCAATACCCCCCATGCCGTAAGATGTAGGAGACAGTTGTGGCATTTTTATCCCCTAGATTATAAAGCTTCGCTATATATAAATCCGATATAGTGTGTTTGAAGCCTGAATAATAAGGTACTTTTCAATGAAATATTGCATGGCAGTACACCTTAGTCAGACCATAGACCTACAAAACTGATGAATTTGTAACGGGTCAGTCGAATAACAATACTGTAGGGTCGTTGGTCCAAGCTATTGGTGTCGCGGTTTGCGGATATTCTGGCTTTATGATAATTACTAAAAGTTGCTTTGTACCGTTGGCTAAATTTAAATGCACGTGACATGCATGAACAGCAGCAGGTGGATAAATAGTCAACACATTTGCAATTATGCATGACAGAAATGTGGCGTCAAATGTAATATTCTAGCGACTGTGCCTAAAGCCTGGTGTAGCTCTAGTTACGCCCTGAGTAACTAGTTAACGCAGACGGGTCATCTGATAGCTGGCAGGGCAGGGCAAGTCTAAGCTCAACCCTCAAGTGCTCCACATCTCTGTTAGTGTCTCTGTTTGAAACATAGCACAACAGTAGTATAGTCTGTACAACTACAGCTCACATTCGATCATGTCATTGAATTCCACCATTTAAATAATGCTTAAGCGTATCCATTCTTATACGGACATTTCTTCCTACCATCCCGTGATAGATATAATCAAAAAGATGATGATTTTACGGGAAGTCTGGAGTTTGATCAGATTCGACTGGACGAGTATCAGACCCGTCAATGTGACCATGGCTATTTCATTAACACTAAATAAACCGTTACACGAATAAAATGGTTGATTTGAAGTACTCTTAGCCGAGTCACTACTACGTTCTCATAAAGATGTTTCAATAACTCGAGCGGAAAACTTAATTGCGAGATGACGTATCTGTAAGAATAACTCATCAAAAGGAAATAAGTTTTTGTAATATTGTTTAGCATTTAGTAATATGATCCTTTGCATACATTAACATTGAACCTGGCTTTTGTAATCTAAATTTTAGCACAAAATTAGCCACGGATAATTCCCCACCGCCTAAGAAAATAAACATTTCGCTCGTGATCTTTGTTTCTGTTGGGCATTTCACCAAAAACTCCTGCACATTTTATTGCTTCATGAAACGTGATGTATAAGCCATTTCATCAAGCAATTGGAAACTCATTCAATGCGTTGGACTTATGCTATAAAGATAGGGGGTTATTTATGCCCGGACTCAAGATAACCCTTTAGAGTGCTGATAATATCATACGTGATTTACAAACTGCACATATGCTTGATCAAGCCTCTTACAAAACATCGATTTGAGAGCTTGTCCTAGCTTATCAGTCAAGAAAGTGGTCTAACATATGGCCGTTATAAACCAAGAACCTGTATTAGATGCGCACGGACGTTGTATGTATATTCTTAACTTATACTGTCCACTTTGTATAGCATAATGGGTTACATGTTACCGATTATCCTTTATGTCACTATGTATTTAACCAGATTGTCCGGTTAACCTCTCTGGTTAAGCCGAACCTAATATTTCAACGTGGTTAAGATTGTCCAGTTAACCTGTTCAGGTCAAGCCAAATCTGATATGTCACCGTTGTCAAGATTGTCCAGTTAACCTGTTCAGGTCAAGCCAAATCTGATATGTCACCGTTGTCAAGTTTGTCCAGTTAACCTGTTCAGGTCAAGCCAAATTCTATATGTCACCGCTGTCAAGATTGTCGGGTTTACTTGTTCATGTTAAGCGGAATCGGATATGTCACCGTGGTCAAGATATAACAAGAAGCATTTATATGCGACGCCTACTCGATTCACTCCTTAGATCTGTTCTTAGCCTTTAGGTGTGGAGTTCTTTCTCCTGGAACACTGTCTATTGTTCCAAATACAAAGCTAGCTTGAAGCGTTTTGATAGCTCCTTTGTCCTCTATCGTTAGACGTCTCATTGATACCAACAAGCTGAAGAAGGATCCAGCCATTAAGGCCGTTTTTATGCGAACATCTCGATGATATTGGCAATTACACTGAGCTTTAACGAATGTGATACACAATCGGCCTGATGTAAAAGCACAACAAACAAACATTTCACACAGACCTTCTGTCAAATAGCCGAACATGCGTAGGGATCTACTTGGTACTAAGCCTTAGGGATATAATAGAATTTAAAATGCTTAGCGCAGCTTGAACAGCTTAATGCAATTCTAAAGTCGGTTAATTGTTTAGGGTATTATATTGAATATCAAACAATGTTATTTGTTAGGTAGTCATCTACGTAAGAGAATGAATTATAGAACAATACTGTCATTAAAACCCTGGTAGCTCCAGGTATACGCTAGCAGCCCTATAACGCATTATATTGTTTACATATGCGCAGAAACATTGCTGATAAGTAGGTGATAGTAATATGTAAAAGTTGGAATAGGAATGTTTAGAATTTATAGCCGGCACTTTTGCCATACATTTTGGGATGTGGTCTCTAGTGTGGCTAGATTAGCAATAGTCAGAGTGTCATTAGCATTACTACACTACCTTGGCGGATATCATGTGACATAATTTACTAGCCTCACTACATTTGATCAACCTGAATACCATGGGCAGCGATGGTCATCTTATAGAGTAAGCTCGCGTCAATCTGTCCCCACTTTCTCCCTAGACAATACTAAATGCCAATAAATATCTCTGAGTACACTCGCTACAGTATGAATCTTATTAATGACGCCCGGTGGGATATTCCTCTTGGTTCTTAGGGATGACATTCAATCCGGCCATACACTGTCATACTTTAAATGAATGCAATCGGGGTAGTTACTCGGTCCTTGCCGGAAACATTAGATAGCAATTGGCATAGTATGCGGGTTGCGTTTGCATAACATCATCGTATATGCAGAAGGTGTAGTATAGCTTCATAACAACCGGTTATATATTTATAAACAAGGTGTTAAATATTCAGCACAGATACCTTAATAGAATTTATACGATATCATTATTTGATAAGCATTATGTAATCCCCTGGTACTGCGCTGAACAAGCTACTACATCTTTGAAAGCATACCGAACTATATCCATAAAACTACCTAACCCACATACAATTGTATAATTCGGCCGCGTGGCGTGGATTTCGCGACCATACTTTCGGCTTTAAATCACATCAGAGTGCTTTGTAGGTAGATTACGAGAGAATAAGATTGTATAATACGAGCACCGCAGAGGTAAGGTAAAAAGTCTATTTTGCTAGAAGTAAGTAAATATCATGTATAATATGTTTTAAACATATCCTGCATTTAATTTGGTTTTGATCATTGGCATTTTGAAATATTGCTATGGCAGTCGGTGAGTGAATATGCACTGCCGTTTGGGTGGAAATTAGCAACGCAGACGCTTATGATTCTGTTGCATGATTAGCTGTCACCGAGCATACCATGTTAATTAGAAATAAGTAGCAGAGTACTTACGCTTTAGTATAGCACTATGTTTGTGAACATGACTAGAATACGCTGTAATAAAGGAAGTCATCAGGCAGTATTCAGCGAACCATCTTTGCAGCGTTCTCTATTTATACAGACGTACAAACTTTTCACTGAGCATTCGGAATTTTATTGCTATTCTGTTGTCTGACGCAGGCATGAAAACAGTCTACTGTGTTTTATTGAGCGTGATGAAACTAGTCTCAGTATCATACATCGATAGCATAACAAAGATCCTGGTGATGAATGCCTGTCCTCAGTCACATTCATCGCCTCTTATCGTTCATGATAGCAGCTATCATTAAGACATGGCGGGGGAATCATAAGATGGTAATTGTCAGCAACAGATGCCAGTCTTCTTCCCTTCCTAACAAATTCCTGTTATCTTTGGAAGTGTCATGTTTTAGGTTCACCATATTTGCGCACCAACATGCCTCACCGAAATGAACAAGAAAAAGTTGGTTAAAGCCCAACAAACAACGACTGTCATAGCTTTGAATATATCCATTTCTGCTAGATTCAGGAACTAGTCAGCTCAGTAGGATTGAATAAATTATTCTCCTGATACAATAAAGAAAAATCAAAATAAAGCTATTGTGCTATCTCCCCGTTGAACATGCTCTATCTACGATTATGTACAGAATCGGTTTCATTACAATTCCTTACCGCCATATATATTTCCCGTTGGACACATAACCAATGCAATTGTTTGTGGTTAATTTCGAACAATTTATAACCTATTGCTTGGGAAATCTCGTCGTATTTTCAGGATAGGCCCATTTAACAGCCTTGTTTATCATATTTATGCTCAAATAGTGTACCATTGAGCTGTCCTTTATTTGAACTCGGCAATATATAAGACAGAAGACAAAGTATGCGTATTTCATTACATCAAAATTTAATCGGCACATTCATAAGCTTGAGGTAGTCACATAAGCAGCCGGGCGTAGTTAACACAGCTCGTTTATGCGATAGCATTTTAACCGCTAAAACAAATCTCACTCTGTGGTTTCATTTATCATGAAACGCTAGCAACACTTAAATTCACCGTCTTAGGTCAACGAGCTGGTGGAATTCGCCAGCCTTTATCTTATTAACTTATTGTGAATGTGTACAAGATCATCTCTGCCCCGCAACAACCCAAAATACATTTCTAGTATGCTTCATGCGTGGTGTATTTGTTTACAGGAACGTGCGCCTGGGAGCATAGCTAGGAGTCTTGACACCAATGCGTGTATAAACGTTATGATAACTTCGAAGAAACCACCAATGTTAACATATCTTGTCGTGATGCGGCTCTTTCAAATCATTTCCCACAGGATTTTCCGCTTATATTACTTTTGAGTCCAACGCAAATAGATCAAACTCTATCCCAAGTTGTTGACATACAACTAAATGAACATAAAACGTAATGCGTCTGTGGGTGTGGCGACAATCGAAAATTCGAAACATTTCATTGCCCTTGGGGGTCAGATGTCGAGATAAGCATCTTTAGCAACGGGGTTTTACGCTTGTCAGTTTATCTCCAAAGCATTAGGGTGGTTATCACAAAGTAGCCTTAGAAGGACCATAAGTTTCCTTTGCAGAATACTTTGTATGTATGGAATTCCTAACATTGCATACAAACGGATATTGTGAAAAATGCACACTGTGAATTTGCAGATAATAGCGATCAATAAACTCGATTTAAACATGATAGCTCAAGTAAGTGAGGGTTAGGTCTGCTGGTACTGCCAGGTCCGGGCAGTTTATTATAACCTATCGTAGGTCTGCATTTGTTTGTGACCGCTTATCTTGCAATCACGAAAAAACATGCTCGGTATTTCGTGCACAGTATGTGATAGGTTACCCATTTAAGCAACAAATACAACTACACATAGGGCTCTATCGATCTACTTTTACTCTTCAAATAGCAGAATTAATGTCTTCCATATATCTCCTTCCCGCGAGTAAATAACCGATTTGCGATCCTCAACATTAGTATTTCTAGATGCTGAGCCCGCATATCACTATAGCCCCCGGTTAGGGGTAAATGCATTGAAGGAGGGCATGCCTGTAGTCCTCAGTTATAAATTTTCAAGAAATTGCAAAGACCATCATGTGGCTCGTCTACTTGTGCTTGAGATAGTTGTGAGCAGATTTTGGGGAACTATCTTGGCTGGTAATTGTGTATTCGACAACAGTTGATATTGTGCTCTTCAATGTTACCGGAAACATATGGAATGCCAATTAAGATTAAAGAGACTGTTCAGCCCCATATAAGGCAATCAGGGATCATTTCGTTATTACATTACTACGTTTAACGCAGACGTGGGTAATGCCATCTTCTAATTTGTGCCGTAAAGTTTACATGATGGAAAATTATGTCGATACGTTTTTAACATTATTATTTGACAGGTAATATTCATGAACTACTGTGGAAATCTGTTTTATTCAGTTATGTCGTTCCATCGATAACGGTGCCTCCCTAAAACCATGTACCAAACGAATGTTAGCTGTAAATCATAACGCGCTCTGAGTTTACCTCGCTATCGATCTTCCGCTTGGGTTACATAACGTAGATTTCATAAAACCTTCACTCATTCAAGTTGTGGGCATCTTTGCGCACACATTAGACCGACAAGCAGGAAGGGCAATGTCGACAACATGAATGGCGACAGCCGAAGTAAGGATTTTCTTTCTGAGACCACAGCGCCGTGTGGCGACTAAAAGTCTGAAAACTTAAAACCTTTGGTTTCCAAGATGCGGTTGCCAAGCAGCTTGCTAGGCAACCTCGTTCCAAATATGGGACTGAACAGTCTCTTTAAGATTCTAGCGGAAGCTGATTTCAGATATATTTTACAGCTCATAGCATTGTGCCGCGGTCTCCCTATATGCATTGAAAAGCCCGAGAGTCAACTTGCACAACAAAAACCAAATCAACGGCGAATTCTGCAAAACGCCCGACGCTAACAGCGAGTCCGGCAACCTTTATTGTATATAGGGCGCCTTTATGGGTCATATCGTGATAATAGTAATGCTCATATCGGATATGAACGGATCGATGCGCCCGGTCGTAGTATCAAGACAACAGCTCATGAAATGCCGAACTCGTAAATGAGTTGTATGTTGATATTATATTGGCTCATTATGTATTTACTTACACATTTAATGAACTTATGGCTCAAAATCAAAACAATGCCTTTTGCTCGGACATCATCCAAATTCTGGCAGTTGCGAAAAAGAATGCAGCGAACGAAATATGGCAAGTAGCAATGAGGGCATAAGAATAACCGTCGTCGGTAGAAGTACCTAACAAGCAATTTCACCTCGTTTCTACTTCACCTAATGAAAGCAATTGAGTAAATGGTATTGCATGTCCACTGTTGAAGAATATATGCGTTTGTGTGACAGCACTTCATTCCCAAGTAAAACATTATTCGTGAATTATACAGTGTACAGCTGACAGTATAATGCCTGTTTTCTACTCGACGTCACCCATTTATCATCTAATAACATTTACCTATATGGGGGAGGAGTTTTTTTGGTCGTTTTATGCCGTCAATACATGATTTCGCTTTTCAACGTTTGCAGAGTAAATATTCAATGTCATATATGGATTGAATAACCGTGGGCGGTCGACGTTTAACGAAATAGAGTAATGATGAACGGTTTTTTGCACGCACACTTTACATTATGTAGGTAAGTGGGATCGAGCAAGTAGTCACGTTGATGGCCGCCGTAACGTAGAAAATAATGCTGCAATTATAGAACGATTTGGCACGAAAGGAACAGAAATAGGAAGCAACCAAATTGTTTTTCTTGTAAAGCGTGTAACACAGATGGTCAAATTATCTACACCACACCACTAGCTTCTGGTGTATAGGCAACAACATAGCAGCTGTTGATACCTGCCATTTACTAACCCACATAGCAGATGTGCTGGTCATCACTTAAAGCATGTTTGGGGGACTACACATTGACTTGCGTTATTTTCATATAATGTATGTGAAGAACATTTTAAAATAGCGTATCATTATGGCAACTACTATCAATTATCTAACCCCCCACGTTTGCCAATTAATATGTTCAAAACGCTTCCATTACGATTCTTGTGTGGACGTCAAGTACGTTATGTAATAGAATGCAAGGTTTTTATTATAATCTATGAAATATTTCTCTTTGTATAGCCGCTGCTTATCGCCCCCTGATAACAAACATCGGAATTTTGATATTACAGCATACAGGTATTAGACAATAATTCCGTGGCAGCTTGATTGCGCGCTATCCTTTCTTTATATAGTTAGTGTCACACTGTATTCTGCTGCATTAAACATGAGTCGTCATCATTCCCTGAAGCAATATGCGAACTCTTACAGACCGCATTTTTTCTGAAGCTGCTGAGATAGCGAGTGAATTATGCAGAATCTGCGGGAAGCCCTTGATGGTGCTGATAATATCATATGTGATTTATACGTCTGCACCGATACACAATCGCACAATGGCATTTCGGACCTAACAAAACACAGAAAAACATAATACTCCTTATATTCGTGAGTAGAGAAGTGGTTTATCAAATGCCACCACATTGGTCATACATGCACTTTTAGGTTAACTGCTCGTTACTTAGAACCAGGTGTCCAACTTCCAATAGTAGCATCGAATGGAACCATGTTCTTTATGGCAAGCTTTATAAATGTGACAAATTACGCTCTAAATCGTGAGGAATTCAGAGCCAGATTGGCTTTTACTTTTACCTAAGCACTGGCATTCTGCGTGAAAATCACCAAAGCACCACCAATCATATGTGATGGGTGTGTTTCACATTTTATCCTTGGTTACTATCTAGCTACAAGTATTCATGTTCGCTCAAAATGGTTAGTCGGTGATAGAGTAGCACACATTAATTATCGGGGGAAACAAGTTTAAGTAATGATGTAGCCAATATTATACCCCACCTTGACTCTAGTGATAGCTCGGTATGCATAAAAATGTCGCGCGCTGCATGAAAGCAGCGATAGAGTGGCATTGACTACTTGATAACCTGGAGCAATGCATGAATCGTTTTCAATCATGCGCCCGCTAAGGTAGAATAATATTATCAATAATGGAAGGCAGTACACCTAAGAGCACCGAACTAAGAGCACCGACCTAAAAAACTGATGATTTTGTAACGGGTCAGTTGAATAACAATACTGTGGAGTCGTTGGTCCAGGCTATTGGTGTCGCGGTTTGTGGATATTCTGGCTATAAGATAATTACCAAAAGTTGCTATGTACCGTATGCTGAATTTTACTGCACGTGACATGCTTGAACTGCAGGTGAATAAAGAGTAACACATTTAAATTATGCATGACAGGAATGTGGCGTCAAATGTAAGATTTTAGCGACTGTGCCTAAATCCTGATGTAGCCCTAGTTACGCCCTGAGTAACTAGTTAACGTACGCGGGTCAGCTGGTAGCTGGCAGGACATGGCAAGTCTAAGCTCAGCCCTCAAGCGCGCCACATTTCTTCTAGCCTTCCAAGTTTAAGCTTTAGGTAACCCTTTTTCCTTATGCCAACATGCCTGAAGTGTTTTCAACAGGGCAAAATAGATATTTGCTTAACTTGCATGACGTGCAGTACAGCCACACCGCAATTTACTCGTACTTGTCGTTTCTGGTAACTTCCTTAGTTCAGGATGTTGAAAGAGTAGTGTCTCTGTTTGAAACATAGCACACCATTAGTGAAATACCAGCATATGCTGTACAACAATAGCTTACATTCAATCATGTCATTGAATTCCACCATTAAAATAAAGCTTAAGCTTGTTGGAGGCACGTGTGGCACGATGGTGTGGCCCTAGATGGGGCATATTACTGTTAAACGGACATTTATTCCTACCATCTCGTGATAGATATAATCAAAAGGATGATGATTTTATGGGAAGTCTAGAGCTTGATCAGATTCTGCTCGACGAGTATTAATGTGACTGTGGCTATTCATCAACTAGAAATAAACCATTACATGAATAAAATTGTTGATTTGAAGTACTCAAAAAGATGACGTTTTACGGGAAGTTTGGTGTTTGATCAGATTCTGCTCGACGAGTATCAGACCCGCCAATATGACTATAGCTATTTCATCAACGAGAAATAAACCAGTACACGAATGAAATTGTTGATTGAAGTACTCGTAGCCAAGCCAATACTCTGCATTCTCATAAAGATAACTCGGGCTGAAAAATTCATTGTGTGATGACGTATCTGTAAGAATAACTCATCAAAGTAAATTAGTTTTTGTAATCGTGTTTAGCATTTAGTAATCTGATCTTTGCATATATTAACGTTCGACATGGCTTATAAAATCTCAATTTTAGCATCAATTTATCCACGGATAATTCAACACCATCTGAGAAAACAAACATTTCGTTAATGATCTTTTTTTCTGTTGGACGTTTCACCAAAAACTCCTGCATATTTTATTGCTTCATGAAACGTGATGTATCAGCAATTTCATCAAGCAATATGGGAACTCAATGAATGCGTTGGGCCTATGCTATATAGATAGGGGGTTATTTATACCCGGACTCAAGATAACCCTTTAGAGTGCTGATAATATCATACATGATTTACAAACTCCACATATGCTTGATCAAACCTCTTACAAAAACATCGATTTGCGAGCTCATCCAAGTTAAACAGTCATGAAAGTGGTCTAACATATGGCTGTTATAAACCTAGAACCTGTTGTATGTATATTTTAAACTGATATTATCCGCTTTGTATAGCATTATGGGTTTCATGCATAGCATACCCGCTGCGTAAGGATATCTAGAAATGACTACATACTTTCAAAGCGAAAAGTCACTGAACTGAAACTGTCGAAGTTAGCCTCAGATTGGAATTATGCTAGTTGACTCCATGATCAGAGGTCATCTGACCACTGCATGCAACTCAATATGCAGCAGTATCCAGCGCTCGCACTGGGATTAATGTGTATCGCTAAGCTACTAACTGGTTCATAGTTTAGCTCCTGGTTACTTTTAACTGTTTGGACATCTGTTATATTTTGGCAATGACTTTATTTGATGTTACCGATCATCCTTTATGTCGTTATGTATTTAACCAGATTGTCCGGTTAACCTCTCTGGTTAAGCCGAACCTAACATGACAACGTGGTTAAGATTGTCCAGTTAACCTGTTCAGGGCGAGCCGAATCTGATATGTCACCGTTGTCAAGATTGTCCAGTTAACCTGTTCAGGTCAAGCCGAATCTGATATGTCACCGTTGACAAGATTGTCCGGTTTACTTGTTCATGTTAAGCGGTATCGGATATGTCACCGTGGTCAAGATAAAACAAGAAGCATTTATATGCGACGCCTGCTCGGTTCACTCCTTAGATCTGTTCTTAGCCTTTAGGTGTGGAGTTCTTTCTCCTGGAACACTGTCTATTGTTCCAAACACAAAGCTAGCTTAAAGCGTTATGATAGCTCCTTTGTCCTTTATCGTTAGACGTCTCATTGAATTCAACAAGCTGCATAAGATTTCAACCAATACGTCCGTTTTTATGCGAAAATCTCGATGATGTTGGCAATTACATTGACCTTAAACTAATGAGATATAAAATCAGGTACTAATACTAGAACAGAATTTAAGATGCTAAGCGCAGCTTGAACAGCTAATTGCATTTCAAAAGTCATGTTAATGGTTTAGGGTATTATATTGAATATCAAACAATGCTATTTGCTAGGACGACATCGACATAAGAGAATGAATAATAGAACAATTCTATCTGTTAAAAGCCAGGTAGCTCCGAGTATACGCTAGCAACCCTATAACACATTCGATCGTGTACATATGCGCAGAAACATTGTTGTTACATAGCTAATAGTAATATTTACAAGTTGGAATAGGAATGTTTAGAATTTATAGCCAACACTTGTGCCATACATTTTGGGATAGTGTATCTAATGTGGCTAGAAACGCAATAGCTAGAGTGTCATTAGCATTATTACACTAGTTAGGCTTATATCATGTGATATCATTTACGTGACCTCACTACGTCTGATCAATATGAATAACATCGGCAACGGTGGTCATCTTATAGAGTTAGCCCGAGTCAATCTGTCCCCACTTTTTCCCTCGTCAATACTGATTGCCAATATATATCTCTCAGTATACTCGTTACTGTACGAATCTTTATAAATGACGCCCGTCGGGATATTCCTCTTTGATCATAGGAATGACATTCAATCCAGCCACACACTGTAGTACTTTAAATGGATACAATCGGTGAAGTTTCTCGGTCCTTGCCGGAAACATTAGATAGCAGTTTTCATAGTATGCGGGTTGCGTTTGCATAACTTCGTCATATGTGCAGAAGGTATAGTATAGCTTCATAACAACCGGTTATAAATTTCTAAACAAAGTGTTGAATATTCAGCACAGATACCTTAATAGAATTTCTACGTTATCATTATTTGATAAGCATTATTTAATCCCCTGGTACTGCGCTGAACAAGCTACTACATCTTTGAAAGCACACAGAACTAGACCCATAAAAGTACCTAACCCACATACAATTGTATAAGTCGGCCGAATGGCGTAGATTTCGCGACCATACTTTCGGCTTTAAATTACATCAGAGTGCTTTGTAGGTAGATTACGAGGGAATAAGATGGTATAATACGATCACCGCTGTTTTGCTAGAAATGAGTGAATCTCGTGTATAATATGTAATAAATATATCCTGCATTTGATTTGGTTTTATCATTGGCATTTTGCATTATTGCTATGGTTGCAGGTGAGTGAATATGAACATGCATGAAAACAGTCTACTGTGGTTTATTTAGCTTGATGAAACTAGTCTTAGTATTATACATCGATAGCATAACAAAGATCCTGGTGATGAATGCCTGTCCTCAGTCACATTCATCGCCTCTTATCGTTCATGATAGCAGCTATCATTAAGACATAGCGGGGGAATCATAAGATGGTAATTGTCAGCAACAGATGCCAGTCTTGTTCCCTTCCTAACAAATTCCTGTTATCGTTGGCGGAGTCATGTTTTATGTTCAGGGAATGCGATTCACGTGTATGGATGCACTGTATATGCGCATCAAAATCCCTCAATAGATACAGTAATGAACAAGAAAAAGTTTGATAAAGCCCAACAAACAACGACTGTCATAGCTTTGAGTATATCCATTTCTGCTAGATTCCGGAACTAGTCAGCTCAGCGGGATTAATTGAATTATTCTCATGATACGAGAAATACAAAACCAAATAAAACTGTTGTGCTATCTCCCCGTTCAACATGCTCTATCTACGGATAGGTACAGAATCAGTATCATTGCAATTCCTTTACCGCCATACATAACCAATGCAATTGTTTGTTGTTAATTTCGAATAATTTATAACCTATTGCTTGGGAAATAGCGTCGTAATTTCAGGATAGGCTCATAAAACAAACTGGTTTATCTTATTTATGCTCAAATAGAGTGCCATTGAGCTGTCCTTTATTTGATCTCGGCAATATAGATAAAGCCTGTGGTTTCATTTATCATAAAACTGACACTAGCAACACTTAAATTCACGTCTTAGACAAACGAGCTGGTTGAATACGTCCGCCTTAATCTTATTTACTTATTGCGAATGTGCACAAGATCACCTCTGACATCCATCAACCCGAAATACCTTTCAAGTATGCTATATACGTGGTGTATTTGTTTACAAGGACATGTGTCTGGGAGCATAACGTGAAGTCTTGACACCAATGCGTATATAAACGTTATGATAACTTCGAAGAAACCACCAATGTTTACATGTCTTGTCTAGATGAATTGGTATATATTAGACTTGAATGCAACTCTTTCAAATCATTTTCCACGTTAAAGAATTATATGACAGGATTTTCCACTTATGATAGCCCAACAAAAATTATTCAAACTCTGTCCCTAATTGTTGACATACAACGAAATGAACATAAAACGTAATGCGTCTGTGGTTGAGGCGACCGTTGAACATTTTAACAGTTCATTGTCTTGGGGATCGGATGTTGAGATAAGCATCGTTACCAAAGGGTTTAACACTTGTCAGTTTATCTCTGAAGCATTCGGGTAGTTATCACAAAGTCGCCTTAGAAGGACTTTAGGTTTCCTTTGCAGAATACTTTGTATGTATGGAATTCCTAACATTGCATATAAACGGATATTGCGGAAAATACACACAGTAAATTTGCCGCTAATAGCGATCAATAAACTCGATTTAATCATAATAGCTCAAGTAAGTGAGGCTAAGGTCTGCTGGCACTGCCAGATCCGGGAGGTTTATTATAACCTATCGTAGGTCTGCATTTGTTTGTGACCGCTTATCTTACAATCACAAAAAACATGCTCGGTTTTTCGTGCGCAGTTTCCCGTTTAAGCCTCCGCTACAACAACGCATAGGGCTCTATCGATCTACTTTTATTCTTCAAATAGAGGAATTGATAGCCTTGATATATCCCCTTTTCGAGAGATAAATAACCGATTTGCGATACTCACATTTGCTGAGCCCGCACATCACTGTAGCCCCCGGTTAGGGGTCAATGCATTGAGGGAGGGCATGCCTGTAGTCCTCAGTTATAAATATGCAAGACATTGCAAAGGCCATCATGTGGCTCATCTACTTGTCACTGAAATAGTTGTGAGCAGATGGTGTTGAACTATTTTGGCAGGTAATAGTGTATTTGACAACAGTTGATATTGTGCGCTTCAATGTTACTGGCAACATATGGAATGCCAATTAAGATATTCGCGGAAGCGGATTTGTGATATATTTTACAGCACATAACATTATGCTGCATTCTCTCCATATGTATTCTAATAGCCTAGAGTCAACTAGCACAGCATCAACACAAAACCAAATCCAACGGCGAATTGTGCGAACCGCCTGGCGCTAACAGCGAGTCCGGCAACCTTCATTGTATATAGGGCGCCTTTATGGGTCATATCGTGATAATAGCAATGCTCACATCGGTTATGAACGCATCGATGCGCTACAATGCCTCCCGCTCGTATTATCAAGACAACAGCTCATGAAATGCCGAAATCGTTAAAATGTTGCATGTTCCCCGGCGTGCTTACAGTCGATATTATATTGGCTCATTATGTATTTACTTACACGCTTGATGAACTTATGGCTCAAAATCAAAACAAATGCCTTTTGCTCCGACACTATGCAAGTTCTGGTAGTTCGTAAATTATACAGTGTAATGCTGACAGTATGATGCCTGCTTTCTATTCAACGTTACCCTACAATCATCTAATACATTTACTTATATGGGGGAGGGGGAAGTGTGTAGTTGTTTAATGCCGTGAATACATTATTTCGCTATTCAACGTTTACAGTAAATATTCGATATCAAGAATTAAATAACCGTGGGCGATCAGCATAACACTGAATGCGTTCAACGCAAATGTGTAATAATAAACGGTATGCCACGCACATCTTACATTATGTAGGAAAGTGGGATCGTGCAAGAAATCACTTTGATGGCCGCCGTAATATAGAAAAATAATTCTAAAATTTTAGAACACTTTGGCCCAAAAGGAACAGAAATAAGAAACAACCAAATTGGCCAATGTTATTCTATAGCGTGACCTGCTAATGTGTAAAAGAGGGGGCAATGTTGCTGTTCTTGTGAAGCGTGTAGCACAGGTGGTCAAATTGTTTGCAACACACCGATAGCTGCTAGTTTATAGGCAACAGTATAGCAGCTGTTGATGCAAGCCATTTCTTCACCCACAAGGCAGAGGTGCTGGTCATCAACCTCAGCATATTTGGAGGACTTCACCTTTACTTGGGTTATTTTCACATAACATTACATATAACATGGCTATTACCATCGATTATCTAACCCCACGCTTGCCGATTTATATGTTCAATACGTTTCTTTTGCGATTCTTGTGTGGACGTCAAGTGCGTTATGTTATAGAATGCCAGGTTTTATTATAATCTATGAAACATTTTTCCTTGTATAACCGCTGCTTGTCGTTCCCTGCTAACAAACACCGGTATTTCGATTTACAGCATACAGGTATTAGGCAATCGCCGTAGTAGCTTGATCACGCGTAATCCATTCGTTCTATAGTTGGTGTCACACTGTACACTGCTGCATGAAACATGAGTCGTCACCATTCCCTGAAGCAATATGCGAACTCATACAGACCGTGTTTGACTGATGCTGTGGAGATAGCGAGTGATTTATGCAGAAACTGTTGGAAGCCCTTGATTGTGCTGATAAATTCATACGCGATTTATACGGCTACACCGATACACAATCACACGACATGAAAACATATGGATGTTAGGAGAACTTGCCTGAACTAATCAATCATACGCTTATGCTATAGCAGATGCCATCCTCTTGAATGCAGTTACAATTTGACTGTGATGTAACAATTACTTTGATGAACAGAACATGGGCGTAATATGTACATTCGGAGCAAATAATATCCATGTTGAATATCAGGTTGGGAAATATGAACTGTTCACAGGCTGTGTGAGGGTACGATAAATTCAGTAACGCCGCTAAGCCGAGAGACAATAAAATAGCAACTTTAAAAATAAAGTCGTTGATTAGGGCAAAGACTAATGTGAAGTGATTGTATGGTGGCTGGCGGGCGAGATGAATTAAGTGAAACCGGAGAATAATAGGAGATCGCTCTTTGATGGTATCTCGGCCGGTAATTGGCTGAGATTGTATGGAACATCATTAGTTAACCCTGGGTTCGTTCTTGCCTTTTTGCATATCATGGCTGTTGGATGAAAATTTACTCAAATTGAACCGTAGCTTAAGTAGCTCTTTAAGGTATTATTATACTTCCACATCGTCTGAACAATAAATCAACATTAGCCCTTACACGAAGTTTTAAGGGTAAATACTTATTGTTTTGCTGCAATGTCTACCCGGATCTTGTTACAGATCTTACTAACGACGACAATTTTCATTGTCCTCCAGTATGTGTTTATTAGGATAAGATGTTGTAACATTGAATGACATTAACGCTAGCCCTTATACTACTACTCCACCATTGTTTGAATGTCGAATCTAGTCACATGAAATAGCATCCATACCCATTTAAATCCTGTTATATGTTAACCTAATCCCTCAGGAGGCGGTTTACTTATGGATCAGAATGTATATCATCAGTCATGATGAAGTGGAAAGCATGCTTAGCTTCCTGTAAAACCTATGTAAAGCTCTGGTCGTGTGTAGGGTGTCGATTTTCTCCCAAGCCTGTGTCGAATTACTACGAAATTCTCGCAGTCACATTAATTGCAACTGACTGTTATTTGTCATCTGCTATATCTTTTTTCAACTAATGAATTAACGATATTTACAGATAATTTGCTGGTTTCGAATTTTCCATCATTTGTGTTGATGAATAAATACACAATGTTGCGTTACGTTCGTGTAATGCCAAAGCATTAGTACACGATTTGCCTGTGCCCAATGACTAGCAATTGTAACATATACGGGATTGTATTACGTCTAACGAACGAAGCTCATAGCCACTATAAATACAGTTTTTATGCTATATCTTGTATTTGGTCGTTTCAATCATAGTTAAAAATGAAAAGTAGCATTTATTTTCGCAAGATCGAATGTTTAAAGGAAACAGAAAATGGATATTGACGTGCCTTTGCGTCAGATGTTGGGTGAAACTCTATAGTCTACCATGTGTGAGAAAGCGATCAAACAATCGTATTGATGTTTCTCTGATTACCATATCTACAATTACATTTTTGATAATGGTTTTTCTCGGCATATTTTTTACCATTTTATGTATATTGATGTTTGAAATAAAATGATTATGTTCGGTTATACCTGGGGCAATCCCGTCGTACGGGTTTAGGGAAAAGTGACTTACCAATAAAGCTTTTTACGGGTTTGGGGTAAAATCACTCACCAATAAAGCTTTCACTGGATCTTGGCTAAAATAATAATCATCCAATACAATATATACTACATATATTAAGTTCCCATCAACCGCCATGACATGAATCGATGAATATGATTAGTCTGTTACAGCAGTTGTACTTTGGGCGATTGCTGTAAGCATGGAATGCACATCAAAACACGAATAACCTCCGATCAATGTAAATACTCACCAGGCCTTGGAACGGTGCAGCCAATCGCCAATGTGGTGTCCGCTTTCCATCTACGCCATATTTGTGTATCATATAGTTACATTTGCAAAATCTGTGAAGCTATCGACAATCCTAAGCGAACAAAAGTTGTTAAGGGTGTGGATTATATACGATTGTTGCATTTTTGTTTTTGACGTGGTGCTCTATTGAGCTAAAGATTTAAACACTATCATAACAATTCAATTTCGAATGTGCGTCGGAGTATCTGTTCCATAGTAGTCCAATAAAACAGCTCTCGTCCAGGTTGGTTACATGCGCGTACTTATGGAAACATTCCTCCGAGGATTTATGCAAAATGAGAGACATTTCTGATGAGTTAAGATACGTGTTCTCCGCAGGTCGAGATATTCCTCTTTTATATCAAAGGTGCCTGATAAGAGCTGTGCTTTCTTGTCGGAATACTGCATCGAATTATGTGTGCTTATTTACAGGACAACTCTACCATTGTAAAAATCATTTCCGGGCATACACATGCCGTGCAGCAGCAAAACCTAACAATTTAACGATTGCATAAGCAAAGTTAGACCATGTTGAACGAATATTTTCCCTCGTATGCTTGCCGTATCAAAATAATCCTCAGTGACCACTGTGCAAAATTACTTTCATTAATTACACTTTAAGCGTCTGATGTAGATTATTTTGGGTTATTCCACGAATAGTATAGCATGGCGTAATCGTAATATTACTCCATGGATCAGCAAACTTTGGGAGTATCGTGCTGCTTAGAACAATTATGCATACCTGGAGAATTCATGAAGTCTACAAAAAGGATTGCAACATTCTAGCACAAAACAATTGAGAAGATATTGCAAACTGTTCTCGGGCGCAACCCAAGAGTATATCCGTCCTCAGTTAAACATGTTACATTAACTCCCGGCATGCTTTGCATTATATTTATGACACCATTATATTTATGTCCCGCTTTGTCGCCCCCCTCCTAGTAAAAACAGCGCAAAAATATATCTTATTGCAGCTCACATGTAAACCCTTCGGAGATAAGCAGTGGAAATTGTTTTGCGCGCAGACACGTTGGTAGATGCTGATCCTGGTGGCTTAATCAAGCGTAAGTTATACCTGATTTACCAACCGTGAGTGTCGCCAATATTAAGCCCTCCCCTGTTCAGCGCCTATCTCGCGGGACGACAAAACGCATTGCGCCACAAATAACACACGGTGTTATAAGGTAGAGTGTCAGAGACATCTATCATTTAATAAAGTATGGTGGATTCCATTGCAATGATGCGCTTCTTTAAATATTTTAAGTCTCTTCTGAATATCTTGCATTTTGCGTGATCTGCAGCAATGACTCATGTCGGGTCCATCATTGGTAATTGGTTTAGTACAGCAAGGCCTATTACGTGGTGCTCGATGTTAAAGTTTATATTATGTATGTATGCAACTGCTTCGGATTGGTTATGGTGATTTGGCAGGAATAATCACAGGAACGATGATAACTGTCTATTATAGACATAAAATACAGATAATTTGTGCGCCAAATGGTTTGCAGCATTTCAAACGGTATCTCCGTGACCAAACGTAATTGAATGACACCAGCAATGCCCTTTATTATCATTCGCAAACTAACATCTCAGATGATGTCTCTCAGTTGCCTCAGGAAATGGTCACATATATCACTACATGGTCACTACATGGAGGGATTTGTCCTACGAAGCTAGCATTTGCACATGCACCATGTGTGTGCTGAAGCCGTTGTAATTGTGCTAAAATGGCCACCAACAAGACAAAAGTCCTAAAACAAAATACTATTAATGACCTTCACTTTGACGTCTTGCGCAAAAACCCAGACTCTTTATATCAACTTTTCTATTAACAGCTGATGCAATTGCAAAGAGCGTGCAAATCAGTCACAAAATCGGATTATTCAAATAAAACAATAAACAACAAGTTGATTGGCGTCATCATTTAGCTTTGTCTTCGATTTCGACAAAAGACTTCAGATATAAACATACGTATGTATCTTAGTCGTAACATACTCAGTGTCAAATTTCCATAGCACAATAAGCAAATTCCTCAATCCAGTCGTTTAATTCAACTAAATTTGATGAACTATACCGAAAGGCAACATTTGATTTTGAAACTGATCCCCTTGGGTCAAACCGGATGTATAAGAGACATTGCATATGTCCATGTCAATTCGACACAATGAAAATCCAGGAATCAAATATCATTATATATCTTTATTCAAAGAGAACATGCAAAGTGCAAAATATGGAAACGCAACACTAGTCCACACATAATCTGCTCTTCGTCCTCCTGGAGATCAAACTGGACATCTAACTCTGCCTGCTCGTCACTGTCCCGGGGTGGGAGGACGATTGCGGTAGGGGAATGTGTCTAGGAGGCCGAACCAAGCAGATCGCTGGTGTTCACCCCTCCTGGACTAGTGTTGCTGCTGTGGAAAAAGGCCCTGGCCTGGCTGAGTACCGTGAGCTGCTGGTTGAGAGAGGGCCGGAGTGGCGGCGGCAGACAACCAAAGTACCAAAACAATGAAATATTAACAGTAATAGACGTCATAGGTCTCTGAAAAGTCTGCAGCTGCTGCTGCTAGGGGCTTGAAGGTCAACCACAGGCTGCTCCTGCTGCTTAGGCCGTTGTGTCATCCTAAACTACCGCTGCGATCAGTTTGCGACGAGAAACGCCGCACCAGGTTAGTAGTCCGAGTTAAAAGTATCTCGATGACCAAAAGAGTACCCGTTGGGCACTAGTCAAAAATTCGTAGAAATCCGTCGCGAACCACTCGCAAACCCATCGCAAGCTAATTGTGACTTGGGTATCAGGTGGATACATGGGTAACGAACGGTCGTGCAATATAAGCTGGTTGCATGACGATGTCCCATTTTCATTCAGAATGCTATACAAATGACTGATCAGCATCATGAAATTACCAGGCACAAGAATACTTTGGAAGTTGCATAATAACTGATAACAACATAGAGAACAGTTCTCTCAATAGCCATGTCTGGTAATTAATTGCGGTCCAATGCCGCATAAGATTCGCAAGGTGAATATATATTGTTCTGTTTTATTTCGCGGGTATTAATGCCACCATTAATGTGATGCCTGATGACTGGGTACTCTTTCAAAGTCTGCAGCCTACCAAGTCTGCAGCTCTATGAGGCTTGGGATCGAACGCGACGTCTAACGTCAAGTTTGCTTTCTATACATCTTGGTTCAACAATATTACAAGCCATTAGAAGAGAAGGCGAGATATGGGATGGGTAACGACGCCTCGAACGTGAAAAATGGATCAATACGTGTATGGTACAAGCAAGATCACAGCGTAGCATGTGATAGCCCGTATTACCCAATAAACATAAAACTGTCCACGCCGCTGGAAAAGTCATTAGCACTTAAGTACATACTTAAGTCCAGTGAAAGAAATGTGTGGAAGATTTACTTGGTGGATGCTAGCACAATGGTCGCCTTTACATAGATAACTCGCGTTTTGTTTCTTGCCTGTATTTAAATAACCAACTATGAGTAAACTCATTTGTCGCGCATAGACCTTGTTTATATCACTCAGTCCGCATTATTATTGGATTCTAAGCAAGTCAACTCTTGAATACCATGAGAATAATGCCGCGATTAATCAGAATGTCATTCCATGCTTGAATATTGCGCTTGCTAAATCGTTATCTCTTTCCATGGTACAATCAATTCTTTATTAGCGCAGCCTGTCACACCAGGCTTGTTTCGGAATGTTTCATTACAACAATGGCAGATTATGTCACTGCTGCTTTGTTATCCATCTGACACGCCCACACATTATGTGAAGGCTTATCTTAACCTTCTGACACCTGTCGCAACGGATATAAGAATGTATACACATATTTTTATATGTATATATATATATATATATATATATATATATATATATATATATATATATATATATATATATATATATATATATATATATTTATATATTTATATACTAATAACTTCATATATAGATATATATTTCAGTATGCCATGTATATATATATATATATATATTTATATATATATATATATATATATATATATTTATATATATATACATAAATATATATAAATATATATATATATTATATATATATATATATATTTATATATCATATGCATATATATTATTATATATGTTAATATACATATACTTCTATTTTTATATAAAATCCACCCCTCGCAACACATGCTCAGCACGCCAATCAAATATGTATATCGGCAGGCTTTGTAGCGCCATTGCGATGGATGTTCGACAATGCACAAATAGAAACGCATCTATGTCTGTAAGGTAAAAGCTATCCTACAAACGTATGATGGATATGAGTAGTTTATGCCATATTTAGCAATGCAGCAGCGTTGATATAATATTCACTCAGCTGTTGACATGATATGTCCCTTTCGACTTATCCTGAGAGCATTATGATTCTAGCGTCTTTACCAATTTATCCGCAATTACGATCCTAGCTGCTCACCGTAATAATCTACATCCATCCGAATATCATTTTCAGTCATTAGTTTGCAACGAATGAATGAGTTTTTGATGATTGATGTTGACAAAGCATCCGATTTTAATTCTGGCTCCACCTAAGGGTATGCATGGTATACACGGTGACTTCCGCCCCTGTCACCATCAACATGGCACTGTGTGCTTTATTCTCGGGCAGGATCAGTTATCATTTCTAGATACCTCCGGGTGGTCATCTCGATACATAGCGGCATGATGACAACCTTCCTCCCCAATCGTGTAGGTGATATTAACGAATCGGTTGATGGCATAGAGACGCATCTCTGACCTTGGTCAAGGTTAATGCAGCGCATCATGCATGCAAATAAAGAGTCAATTGACCGATTTGGGTTATGTTTTGGTTCTTTATGAGACAATATACGCAGTATATTTTAAGATGGCGTACATGGCCTCTGACATTACAAATTTAAATTGCATATTGCTTTCAATAATGAAAGTTGCTCAAACAGCTGTGATTGATTTTTAGCGTAATGCTGTGACGTGCATCCTCTATTCGTCATATCAAGTTATAATCCATCTTAGGGTTACACATAAAACAACCTGAACAGTGATTGGAATCTATCAATATGCTACAGCTTCCTTTCCTACCACAGCCACCAATAAATGACGATGATAATTATCCCATTATTTAACTGCTGACCTCATCAGGATTAGCTCACAGCCCCAAGATTAGATGGACAAATCACGTTATACGCTTGTGGTAATTGTGGCAATACCAATTCAGATCCTTGAACCTCAACACAGTTTTTTGTTTTGAGTTAGAGGATAAGAACAAAGGTATTGGGGTTTTTTCATCAGCTTTTGCAGAACTTTATTAGAATGCTTTAGTTATCGTGTGTTGTAATGGGGCTTAATAAAATGTAGACGAACAATAAGTTAGGTTTTCCATTCCGGCCTTGAATGAATCAATCAAACACAATAAACGAATACGCGTTGACTAAGTGGTCATGTGCAGATTTCAATACCAACAATACGATTACACCGCTGTATTTGTTGCTTTTGTATCCTTAAGATAGTCATCAATTTCAAAACAAAACCACATTTAACTAAAACTGCACAAGAAAAAAAATATAGTATCAATATGTGAGTCAGCCATTGTTCCGTGGAATTCAGGCGATGTCATAATTAACCTATACTGGTGGAAATGGCCAAATTGGTTGGGAGTCATGAGGGGATTGATTGGTAACTGTTGTGATGTCTAGGGCACAAGACTATGGCTATTGGTAATGTTCGAGTAAATTGTATTATTCTAAAGGCGTTGACTTCATCTTCTTTGCCCTTTCCACGAAATAAACGACTTGTAGTTGTCGATTATCTCAGCCGAAATGAGCGCCTTTTCAATAGGAAACTATGCAAATGGCGCTAACGGGGAAGTGGTTAAAGTCTTTGTTGTTTCGCGCCGTCAATAAACGCGTATAGCCACAGTCTGGCTGGCTTAAGTAGCTCAGTGACGTTTTTATGTCTTTGACTGACCCTGTCTTATAGCCTATGTTGCATACATATGTTCGGTGGAAATAACACCTTTGCTACTTTCACCGCTTACACTTCATAGTGTCTTTATGCCTGGTCATTGTGGTGCTTTTCGAATCAGGCAAGCATAATGCAGTTCCCCAAATGTAGTAAGGCAAATGGTAGGTTGTCAATATGAATAGTGCATGTACATATCAATGCAATCACTTTGACAGTCATCTAAATGTCACTGTTAAATTGCTGTATGTAATCAAACGTTCCCTTGAATTTTATATTCCGTAAAACCCAACGAGGCACTTAATCAGATTTGCTGGCGAAAGTCCAATTTGTTTTGCTGTAATATCTCAGAAAAGGACGATTCAATTTCAATGAACGGAAGTTATCACTGCAAATGGTCGTTACAATCACAAGATTGGACGTCTTCAGATGCACAAGTGAATTACTTAAGACAAGTGATTTGGTCCAAAATGAGACTAAATTAATTGCACCACAAGCGAAGCGAGTCATAGAAAATCCTATTCAGTTCCGCACTGTAATTTTGGAGAGAATTCCCATTGAACGTAATACATAGCTGACCCAACAGTTCTTGCGCTGTCTGCGTCACATTAAGCAGACAAGCATGTTTTCAGTTAAATATCATGTGTTCCAGACATCATGGTTCTTACGAAAATTGGTTAGGTGAACTAACCACAGCCATTTTCTCCTAGTATTTAGTGACAAGAATTGTGCACTTACCTTAAGACAGATTTTTGGTTCGCCAAGGACATTGCATTATAACAAATAGTCGGTTAGTTATTCTCAAAACTACGTCATTACTTATAGCTTGATAGCATAACTACCAGCAGCACAATTTTGAACCGCCGCTGTTTGCTGGTGATCGTCGACCCTTTGCATGAATATCAACAAAGTTAGAGTTACCACTTAGTACAATAGTTGGCTTGTTTTTATCTAGCATTGAATTGACACCAATATTAACTGTAACCGGATTACATTTAAGTTAACATAACTGTAACGCACTGAATATGTCATATTATATTGAATGCAAATTATGAACGGCACATTAACACGGGACCTCGATTGTACAATTAACACTCATGATTATGCAATAAATTAATTCTCTCCCTCAACCATAATTCTTATATGAGCCTTTTTGCAAGGTTCTGAATTAATGTCATTCGTGAGATAGACAAAATGTTTGATGTGTAGAATATGTTTAGACAAGTGACCAGGGACCAGCCGGGGGATTTCTATAGTAGGATGGATATTCCTTATCTAGATTTAGGTCCTAACAATCGTATACCGACAGCAGCAAGGTAATTGTTCGATCCTCAATCGGCATCTTTTTCAGATGGATGTCGTAGATAACCTGCGAACGAAAACGGCACACTATGTCATGGGAACCAACACCCCCCCCCCTCCCACCCCCCAAACACTCAGCATGGACATGGCATTGACAATGTATGCGCTAGCAAGATGATTCACAATAAAGCTATCATGCTAGAATATCGCAAATAACATTTACTTAGTCATTTGTCACCAATAGGTAGGAGTAACCAGGTGGCTTGACCCTGCTAAGATCGATGCAATTTATTGACTCTGATCAAACATGTTGTCCAATGCGGGAAGGATGATTATCTTACTATTTTAACAATATAACACGCTCGTTATGCAGACTCATAGAGCCAATACACAGACAATTCTGCTTCTTAGATACAAATTGCACAACTTGTATGTTTTTCCTTTGTCAAGGTTTGGATCGATTGGAAAAATTTAATATTGTTCTGTGTATCGAGAGGTATGGTATAAGAGATAACGTGTTGCCGAGGGAAATCATGAAAGACCAGGCAAATGATTGTTTATAACGGCATGTAAAAACATGCAAACGCAACGCAAGAGTACTTCCATCTTCGGTTATATGTGTTCAAGCTTTAGACGAGTTTATGACGCTATCGATATTTGTTGGACACAACTGATCTTGCCGCTGCCTGTATTATCGCCCATGGATGTGGCGCCCAAAATTGAATCGACAATTTTATTAGCGATGAATCTAGTCTGTGGATCTTTATCGCCGCTCATTACCATTAAATAAGTATAAATGAGTCATCATGTAAATGACATTCGTGATTGATGTCATAGGCTCTTCTTTCGTAATTGATGGGCATTTATACTTGTCTACCCTTGATTTATCTGTAACAACTCACGGTGACTTTAATGTTGGCTCCAATCACTGACGAAGTCACCCCTTGTGATGTTGAATGTAATCAATATATTGGCCGCCTCGTTTTTGAGCAGCTTCCGTCAAATATATTGTGGTCAAAGCTTACTTTGATGGCTGTATAATTACACTATCATCACGGTCCCTAAGTATTGGAGATTACCGGTCCACGCGTTTTGAACTATACCTTTGTTCTGTAGTGTATGTTTCTTATGTGACTGTTCAGCTCATACCTGTATCAGGTGCCTGCTTGAGCTGTTTTGCAAGAATTTCAAACATGAACACCGATTGGGGCGATGTGTGTTTGCCGAAAAAGCAAAAGGTGCCTGAGCTCTGATATGAGGCATCCATTCCAAACGAGCCTGAATGTGAACATATTTAAAGGATTAGCCTTGAGGGTGACACGTTATGATGTATAATATATGTGTCTTTATATCTAATGATATCATTGTTTTTTGTTGCGTTGTGAAAAAATATATTTAATTTGCACCCTTTCGATGCTCATAGGAAATAGTATGTCTTATGTGACAGCAGCTTATTCATCCGGGTGGTTTTAACATGTTCATCTATACTGAACCAAAGATAATGTGGCCCTTGTGGTGTTTCTTTTCAATTATAAAGCTATATTTCTCTAACAAAAGACCTCTGTGAGCTGTTGGCACTATATGGGGTTATGATCGCCTATATAAAACATGATTTCGTTGATAGTTCATCAACAGAGACCAGCCTAGTTATATTGAGATCAATGGCAGGTGTCTCTCATCCAAACTGAGGACGCCATTTATTCGCATAACTCCAGTTCCGACAAATGTGATGAACTGGGAACTCTAAAATGCGCAATGTGTGTATAAGACCAGTCTTGTGGACATGGTCCCTCCTTTCAGACATCTCTCCAGGGATATATGAGTAGAGAGAATTGGCCCGCTTTAATGGACCCAACCGTCTGCTTGTTTACGTCAGTGAGGGAAATGATGACAATATTATAGCCACTGCATGTTGTCTGAGGATCGTAAGGCAATTACATTTAATGAATTACATCGATAACCATCATGATCTGTCAAACAATGCGCACCAGAGCTTGTTATGATATAGGAGGTGCAAATGTCAGTGGTGATCGCACAATTAACGTTATAGATAGATAGATAGATAGATAGATAGATAGATAGATAGATAGATAGATAGATAGATAGATAGATAGATAGATAGATAGATAGATAGATAGATAGATAGATAGATAGATAGATAGATAGATAGATAGATAGATAGATAGATAGATAGATAGATAGATAGATAGATAGATAGATAGATAGACAGATAGACAGATAGACAGATAGACAGACAGACAGATAGATAGATAGATAGATAGATAGATAGATAGATAGACAGATAGACAGAGAGATAGACAGACAGACAGACAGACAGACAGACATAGATAGATAGATAGATAGATAGATAGATAGATAGATAGATAGATAGATAGATAGATAGATAGATAGACAGACAGACAGACAGACAGACAGACAGATAGATAGATAGATAGATAGATAGATAGATAGATAGATAGATAGATAGATAGATAGATAGATAGATAGATAGATAGATAGATAGATAGATAGATAGATAGATAGATAGATAGATAGATAGATAGATAGATAGATAGATAGATAGATAGATAGATAGATAGATAGATAGATAGATAGATAGATATTTATTGGCCACATACACATACATGCAAATCATATATCCGAAACAACAGTGATCTAATCTTGAAATGTAGGTTGCTTCAGAAGCATTAAGTGTTCCACGTGATTAACTTGAGGGTAACAGGTGATGCGTTCAGTTAGAACATATCTGATTTCACCAACTAATGAACCCTATTAATGATCTACTCGTTTGTGCTGATGTCCTAATTGTCACATGGCAAATTCTACCTATTGCTGTTCCCACTCCCAATGACATACGGCAAAGACAGCTCAGCATATTTACAATGTAATCGACATGACTTGAACACTCGCTCACGCGTCAAAATGTCGGACAAAATTATGCGCATACAAATTGCATGTTGAATTGCAGCAAGATCCCGTGTTTCTTTGTCTATAAAAACCCTGATAAAGGCCTTCATGCAAACGTGTCACTGTTTCAATGTACCTTTTGAAAAAAATCAGTCCAGCTGAATTCCAGCCTTGCTCAACAAATCACAACGGGTGGAATCCAATTAATATACCGTCTTCCACAAGCAACGGATATTGAAAAGCATACATATATGAATTTTATCTGTTCTTTAGATTGTACGATGAGAGATATACGCTCATTTGGGTGTCAATTTGCGGTTTGATCGGACGGATAGACGGGCGCTTTACTCCCGGGTAATAGTTCTGTTCAATTACAAGCTCATCTGATAATGCTCCAAACCTAAATATAAAGTTGTTTGATCTGCAAAAAACGACATACACACACACACACACACACACACACACACACACACACACACACACACACACACACACACACACACACACACACACACACATATATATATATATATATATATATATATATATATATATATATATATATATATATATATATATATATATATATATATATATATATATATATATATATATATATATATATATATATATATATATATATATATATATATATATATATATATATATATATATATATATATGTGTGTGTGTGTGTGTGTGTGTGTGTGTGTGTGTATGTGGGTGTGTGTTCGTTATGTACATGCTAGTCTCTCATGATATCGACTAGCTATGCAGTTATGGCCAATTAATGTACATCATTAATGATATTTATGTACAAATAACGAGTGTAATTCCAGTATTAAATGTTGCATGAATACCGACAAGCATTAGCCTAAACCCAAAACCGAATACGCAATAACGTAGCTAATATGCGATGT
>CM067349.1:5292478-5394978 GCA_034190875.2 Urechis unicinctus
ACAGTTTTTTGTTTTGAGTTAGAGGATTAGAACAAAGGTATGGGGTTTTTTCATCAGCTTTTGCAGAACTTTATTAGAGTACTTTAGATATCGTGTGTTGCAATGGGGCTTAATAAAATGTAGACGAACAATTAGTTTGGTTTTCCATTCCGGCCTTGAATGAATGAATCAAACACAATAAAAGAATGCGCGTTGACTATTTGGTCATGTGCAGATTTCTATATCAACAATATGATTACACCGCTGTATTTGTTGCTTCCGTATCCTCAAGATAGTCATCCATATCAAAACAAAACCACATTCAACTATCATTGCTGCACAAAAAACACCCAATATAGTATCAATATGTGAGTCAGCCATTGTTCCGTGGAATCCAGGTTATTGGTAATGTTCCAGTAAATTGTATTATTCTAAAGACATTGACTTTATCTTTAGCCTATGTTGCACACATATGTTCGGTGTAAATAACTCCTTTGCTAATTTCACCGCTTACACTTCATAGTTTCTTTATGCCTGGTCATTGTGGTGCTTATCGAATCAGGCAAGCATAATGCAGTTCCCCAAATGTAGTAAGGCAAATGGTATGTTGTCAATATGAATAGTGCATGTACATATCAATGCAATCACTTTGACAGTCATCTAAATATCACTGTTAAATTGCTGTATGTAATCAAACGTTCCCTTGAATTTTATATTCCGTAAAACCCAACGAGGAACTTAATCAGATTTGGTGGCGAAAGTCCAATTTGTTTTGCTGTAATATCTCAGAAAAGGACGATTCAATTTCGATAAACGGAAGTTATCACTGCAAATGGTCGTTACAATCACAAGATTGGACGTCTTCAGATGCACAAGTGAATTACTTAAGACAAGTGATTTGGTCCAAAATGGGACTAAATTAATTGCACCACAAGCGAAGCGAGTCATAGAAAATCCTATTCAGTTCCGCACTGTAATTTTGGAGAGAATTCCCATTGAACGTAATACATAGCTGACCCAACAGTTCTTGCGCTCTCCGCTTCACATTAAACAAACAAGCATGGTTTCAGTTAAATATCATGTGTTCCAGACAACATGGTTCTTACGAACATTGGTTGCATGAGCTAACCACAGCCATTTCCTCCTAGTATTTAGTGACAAGAATTGTGCACATACCTTTACACGGATGTTTAGTTCGCCAAGAACATTGCACTATTACAAATATTCTATTAATTATTGTCAAACCTACGTCATTACTAACTGCATGATAGCATAACTACCAGCAGCACAATTTTGAACCGCCGCTGTTGGCTGGTGATCGTCGACCCTTTGCATGAATACCAACAAAGTTAGAGTTACCACTTAGTACAATAGTTTGCTTGTTGTTATCTAGCATTGAATTTACAACAATATTAACTGTAACCGGATTACATTTAAGTTAATATAACTGTAACACACTGAATATGTATATTATATTGAATGCAAATTATGCACATCACATTAACACGGGACATCGATTGTACAATTAACACTCACGATTATGCAATAAATTAATTCTGCCTCTCAACCGTAATTCTTATATGAACTTTTTTGCAACGTTCTGAATTATTGCCAGTCGTGAGATTGACAAAATGTTTGATGTGTTTCGACAAGCGACTAGGGACCATCCGGGGGATTTCAATAGTAGGATTGATATTCCTTATCTAGATTTAGGTCCTAACAATCGTATACCGACAGCAGCAAGGTAATTGTTCGATCCTCAATCGGCATCTTTATCAGATGGATGTCGTAGTTAACCTCCGAACGTAAATGGCACACTATGTCATGGGAACCAACACCCCCCAAACACTCAGCATAGACATGGCATTGACAATGTATGCGCTAGCAAGATGATTCACAATAAAGCTATCATGCTAGAATATTACAAATGACATTTACTTAGTCGTTTGTCACCAATAGGTAGGAGTAACCAGGTGGGTTGACCCTGCTAAGATCGATGCAATTTATTGACTTTGATCAAACATGTTGTCCAATGCTGGAAGGATGATTATCTTACTATTTAAACAATATAACACGCTTGTTATACAGACTCATAGACCCAATTCTGCTTCTTAGATACAAATTGCACAACTTGAATGTTTTTCCTTTGTCAAGGTTTGGATCGATTGGAAAAATTTAATATTGTTCCGTGTATCGAGAGGTATGGTATAAGAGATAACATGTTGCCGAGGGAAATCCTGAAAGACCAGGGAAATGATTGTTTATAACGGCATGTAAAAATATGCAAACGCACCGCATGAGTACTTCCATCTTCGGTTATATGTGTTCCAGCTTTTGACGAGTTTATGACGCTATCGATATTTGTTGGACACAACTGATCTTGCCGCTGCCTGTATTATCGCCCACGGATGTGGCGCCCAAAATTGAATCGACAATTTTATTAGCGATGAATCTAGTCTGTGGATCTTTATCGCCGCTCATTACCATTAAATGAGTATAAATGAGTCATCTTTGTAAATGACATTCGTGATTGATGTCAGATGCTCTTCTTTCGTAATCGATGGGCATTTATACTTGTCTACCCTTGATTTATCTGTAACAACACACACGGTGACATTAATGTTGGCTCCAATCACTGACGAAGTCATCCCTTGTGATGTTGAATGCAATCAATACATTGGCCGCCTCGTTTCTGAGCAGCTACCGTCAAATATATTGTGGTCAAAGCTTACTTTGATGGCCGTATAATTACACTATCATCACGGTCCCTAAGTATTGGAGATTACCGGTCCACGCGTTTTGAACTATACCTTTATTCTGTAGTGTATGTTCGTCATGTGACTGTTCAGCTCATACCTGTTTCAGGTGCCTGCTTGAGCTGTTTTGCAAGAATTTCAAACATGAACACCGATTGGGGCGATGTGTGCTTGCAGAAAAAGCAAAAGGTGCCTGAGCTCTGAAGTAAGGCATCCATTCCAAACGAACCTAAATGTGAACATAATTGAAGGATTAGCCTTGAGGGTGACACGTTATGATGTATAATATATGTGTCTCTATATCTAATGATATCATTGCTTTTTGTTGCGTTATGAAAACGTATATTGAATCTGCACCCTTTCGATGCTCATAGGAAATAGTATGTCTTAAGTGACAGCAGCTTATCCATCCGGGTGGTTTTAACATGTTCATCTATACTGAACCAAAGATAATGTGGCCCTCGTGGTGTTTCTTTTCTATTATAAAGCTATATTTCTCAAACAAAACGACCTCTGTGAGCTGTTGGCACTATATGGGGTTATGATCGCCTATATAAAACATGATTTCGTTGATAGTTCATCAATAGAGACCAGCCTAGTTATATTGAGATCAATGGCAGGTGTCTCCCACCCAAACTGAGGACGCCTTTTTAATCGCATAACTCCAGTTCCGACAAATGTGATGAACTGATTACTCTAAAATGCGCAATGTATGTTTTAGACTAGTTTTGTGGACATGGTCCCTCCTTTCAGACATCTCTCCAGGGATATATGTGTAGAGAGAATTGGCCCGCTTTCATGGACCCAACCGTCTCCTTGTTTACGTCAGTGAGGGAAATGATGACAATATTATAGCCACTGCATGTTGTCTGAGGATCGTAAGGCAATTGCAGTTTCTGAATTACATCGATAGCAAATCATGATCTGTCAAACATTGCGCACCAGAGCTTGTTATGATATAGGAGGTGCAAATGTCAGTGCTGATTGCACGATTAACGTTATCCGAAACAACAGTGATCTAATTTTGACATGTAGGTTGCTTCGGAAGCATTAAGTGTTCCACGTGATTAACTTGAGGGTAACAGGTGATGCGTTCAGTTAAAACATATCTGATTTCACTAATGAACCATATTAATGATCTACTCGTTTGTGCTGATGTCCTAATTGTCACAGAGCAAATTCTATCTATTGCTGTTCACACTCCCAATGATATACGGCAAAGACAACTCAGCATATTTACAATGTAATCGACATGACTTGAACACTCGCTCACGCGTCAAAATGTCAGACAAAAATATGCTCATACAAATTGCGTGTTGAATTGCAGCAAGATCCTGTGTTTCTTTGTCTATAAAAACCCTGATAAAGGCCTTCATGCAAACGTGTCACTGTTTCAATGTACCTTTTGAGTCCAGCTGAATTTCATGCCTTGCTCAACAAATCACAACGGGTGGCATCCAATTAACACACCTGTCTTCCACAAGCAACAGATACGGAAAAGCATACATACATAACTTTTATCTGTTCTTAAGATTGTACGATGAGAGATATACGCTCTGTTGGGTGTCAATTTGCGGTTTGATCGGACGGATAGACGGGCGCTTTACTCCCGGGTAATAGTTCTGTTCAATTACAAGCTGATAATGTGCCAAACCTAAATATAAAGTTGTTTGATCTGCAAAAAAGCTGATAATGAGATAAATATATATATATATATATATATATAGAGAGATAGAGATAGATAGAATATAAAGAAATATATATAGATATTATATAGAGAGAGAAAGAAGGAGAGAGAGATATAGAGAGATATATATATATATAGAGATAATATATATATATATATATCTAGGTCCTTTTTATATATATATCCTACATATATATATATATATATATCTATATATATATATATATATATATATATTTATATCTCTATATATATATATATATCTATATATATATATATATATGATATCTATATATATATATATCTATATATATAAGAGTGTCTGCATGTGTGGGTGTGTGTTTGCTATGATGATATCGACTAGCTATGCAGTTATGGCCAATGAATGTACATCATTAATGATATTTATGTACAAATAACGAGTGTAATTCCAGTATTAAATGTTGCATGAATACCGACAAGCATTAGCCTAAACCCAAAACGAATACGCAATAACGTAGCTTATATGCGATGTTGATATCGAGTCATGTCTAGTCATGAATTTTGAATTACCTCTACTACATTCCTCGCATTTAAGACTCTACTATTATCTGATTATGACTAGGTCATTGACCTGCGTTTGGATGACCGGACATCATTGAGGTATGTGAACCATATACTAAACAGCATAAAGCTACATGCAAAAAATTGACATCGATACGCTAACGGTGGGGACCATATATGCAGCCGAGGTTGCCTGCTAAACCTCGGCTTTAGGATATTTTTGCTCAGTGAGCCGTACATTCGCTTAAACACAAATTATAGTTCAATATTAAACGCTGCTCTAAAAGACGGTATCATTTTTATACTGGCCATGAAAATCAATTTTTCTAGTAACCTGTCTTAGGTCTCATCCATTGAATATGTTACCGCAACGATCCTCTTCGAATTTTCCGGCAGCGTTGTGGATGTAATGATATCACTCAATCCCCTCCCCCTCACCCCTCCCCACCCACACAAGCACACTGCTGTTCATTGTTTCCACTACCGTTCGTCTGGAATGAACATAATGGCCACATCCAGCTTAATGACAGTCATTGATCGATTGGTGGATGTGTCGAGTCTCTTATGACAAACGACCATTCCGGGGAATATCAAGACGCAAACTTCACTAGGTATCACTAGGTTACTCTCTAATCCATCTTATCATAGCAATAATAGAGTTAGACCCATCGCCTATCATCTTCGTACACATCCCCACCCGTCCCCTATTACCTTAGACGCTATACTGAACAGCAGTAAAACAGCCGGCCGGTGTCTTTCGTCAAGAAACCTACGATTAAAGCGTGTTTGAATTGTCCTGGTGTAACCTGTGGCCCTATACACTAAATCGAGACAGCCAGCCACCAACTCTAATTTATTGTCATCAGGTTCAAACTTAGTATGGCAGTCGTTGTAGACGTGTTTCTGATAAGGAAGATTGTTTGTGAAATTTCTTGTTGGATGGACATTATACAGCAGTCCTGTTTCGCCCGGTACCTTAAGATTGGAGCTGCATCGAATGAGAGTTATTATGAAGAAAAATAATATTTTTTGTCTTTCCTTAAACTGCCGTTCATAAACATACACCATAAACAGATAAAGCACGTCATCTCAGCTGTTAAATCAACTACTGTAAGGCTTATGGAATGATAGATAGGCTTAATTCACAGCTTGTTAAATGGCGAGATCTGATTAATTCCCCCTTCACATACGGATCGCCAACTCTAGTCAATCGCAAGCATCCTTAACTCGCAACTATTCGTAACAACACGAATTTACCCGTAAAAGCGTAGATGAAACGTAGCATTCCATAATATACTCGTAACAATCAATATAAAGCCCGTAAAATGTCGTAACTTGCTCGTATTTATCCGTGGTTATTCGGAATACATCGTAGATGCTTGCCGTAAATACATCGTAATAACTCGTAATAAACCGTAAATGGCTCGTAATTATTCGTAACCACTCTTAAATCGCTCATGAAAGTGGCCAAATCGCAAGGATTCTTGTACTTTTACGATTGGTGCCATACGTAAGAATTCGTAAGAAAAATCCGTGTATGTGAATGTAGCATAAGGCAGCGACCTGTTGTATGCTGTGATTTTGTCATCTAGCATATTACAATTATCTGATCAGGTTGAATGTTGTTCTGGAACAACAAGGTATCGCATCCAGCGGCCGTGGCTTGTTTGGCAGTTTCTGTTTTGAATGTTGCACCGACAAGGATTTACCTGAACTATACCCTACCATGAAATAGCTTAGCTGATCTGTATTGTTTGTATCATGTCATGTCTAGTCATGAATTCAGGAGTATCTCCACGAAATACCGCGCGTATATATCTCTACTACTATGACCAGGTCCGTAACTTAGGTTTAAATGACAAGATATAATTGCGGTATGTGCAGCCTTTGTGGAAGCACATAAAACCAAATGTGGCCAAAACAGTGCTCCTCTTATGGCTATGGGGCACCATGACATTAACGCACTAACGACTGCCACCAAATTCATGCAGCCCAGCTCGTTTGCTGAACTCGGCTTACTGATATATTCCTTGGTGTGCGATAAACTCGCCTCACACAAGTTATTGTTAAATATGACTCATTGTTCTTCAAGATCATCACATTAAGTGGTTATAAAAATCAAATGTGTATTGGATTCGTATTTGATTTATTATATTTGTTGGAATAGTATTTATGGCCTGAGGACGCACCAATTCGATGTGTTACCGCAACAAACAATTTCGGAGGAAACACCGCAGAGTTAACGACAGCAATCGGTTTGTAAATAACATCTAAATAACACTTCCCTCCCCCATCCCCCTTAGTTGTCGCAGCTACCGTTCGTCTGAAATGAACATAATAGCCACATCCAGCTTAATGCCAGTTATTGATTGATTGGTGGATGTGTTTGAGTCTCTTATGACAAACGACCTCTCCGGGGAATACCAATACGCATACTTCACTAGCTATCACTAGGTTACTCTCTAATCCATCTTAACATTTAACACCATAAATCCCTTTGCTTGACTCTGAGTAGGGTAATAACCCTTTAATACTCACAGTACAACAATCATAAAACGACCTAACCAATACTCAGTTGTAAAAGCTACTACACGGTGTAATTTCTGGAACAATAATTCTTGCTTTATATTTCCCCGAACTGCTCTGGTGATGACTGGGTACGCTTTCAATGTCTGCAGCCTACCAAGATACGTATCAGCTCTATGAGGCTTGGGATCAAACGCGACGTCTAACGTCAAGTTTGCTTACTATAATTCTTAGTTCAACAATATTACAAGCCATTAGAAGAGAAGGCGAAATGTAGAATATGTAACGACGTCGTGAACGTGAAGAATGGTACAAGCAAGATCACAGCGTAGCTTGGGATAACCCGTATTATCCAATAAACATGAAACTGTCCACACCGCTGACAAAGTCATTAGTACTTTAGTACATACTTAAGTTCAATGAAAGAAATGTGTGGAGGATTTACCTGGTGGGTGCTGGCACAATGATCGCCTTTACATAAATAACGCTTGTTTTGTCCCTTGCCTGTATTTAAATAACCAATTAATGAGTAAATTCATTTGTTGCGCATAAACCATGTTTTTTATCACTCAGTCCGCATTATTATTGGATTCTAAGCAAGTCAACTCTTGAATACCATGAGAATATTGCCGCAGTTTATCAGAATGTCAACCATGCGTAAATATTGCGTTTGCTAAATCCTTATCTCTTTCCATGGTACAATCAATGCGTTCTTGGCGCAGCCTGTCACACCAGTCTTGTTTCGGAATGTTTCCTGACAACAATGGCAGATTATGTCACTGCTGCTTTGTTATCCATCTAACACGCCCACACGTTAGGTAAGGGCTTATAGAAACCATCGGACAACTTTTAGGGATAAAAGAATGTACACACACACACACACACACACACACACACACACACACACACACACACACACACACACACACACACACACACACACACACACACACACACACACACACACACACACACATATATATATATATATATATATGTATATGAATATATATACACATATATATATATATATATATGTATATATATGCATATATATAAATATGTATATTTATATATATTCATATGTATATATAAACATATATTCATATATAAACATATATATATATTCATACATATATATATACACATATATATATTTATATATTTATATATATATATATATACTTATACGTATATATATTCATATATATTATCGTATATTTATACATTAATAACTTCATATAGAGATATATATTTCAACATGCATGCATCTATATTTATTATAATATATGTTTATATATTCATACATACATATTATAATGAATATAGATGCATACATGTTGAAATATATATCTCTATATGAAGTTATTAATGTATAAATATAATATATATATATATATATATAGATAGATAAATATATATATGCAATACATATATATATATATATGTATATATATGTATGTATAAATATATATATATAAATAAATACATGCATATATATATAATTTTATTTGTTAATAATATATATACATATATATAGATACATATATATATATATATAATTGTATTTGTTAATATACACATACTTCTACTATATAAAATCCACACCTCGCAGCACACGCTCAGTACGCCAATCAAATATGTATATTGGCATGCTTTGTAGCGCCATTGCGATGGATGTTCGACAATGCACATATAGAAACGCATCTATGTCTGTAGTGTGAGCTACGGGTAAAAGCTATCGAATAAACGTATGATGGATGTGAGTAGTCTAGGCCATATTTAGCAATGCAGCAGCGTTGATGTAATATTCATTCAGCTGTTGACATGATGTCCCTTTCAACTTCTCCTGAAAGCATTATGATTCTAATGACTTTACCATTTTATCCGGAATTACAATTCTAGCTGCTCACCGCAATAATCTACATCCATCCAAATTGCATTGTCAGTCATTAGTTTGCAACGAATGAAGAGTTTTTGATGATTGATGTTGACACAGCATGGGTGCTCTTGGGCTGGATCCACCGAAGGGTATGCATGCTATACACGGTGACTTCCGCCCCTGTCACCGACCATGTCCAGCCTTACCAAGCCAGATATCAACATGGCAGTGTGTGCTTTATTCTCGGGCAGGATCAGTTATCATTTTTAGATACCTCCGGGTGTTCTTCTCGATACATAGCGGCATGATGACAACCTTCCTCCCCAATCGTGTAGGTGATATTAACGAATCGGTTGATGGCATAGAGACGCATCTCTGACCTTGGTCAAGGTTAATGCAGCGCATCATGCATGCAAATAAAGAGTCAATTGACCGATTTGGGTTATGTTTGGTTCTTTATGAGACAATATACGCAGTATATTTTGAGATGGCGTACATGGCCTATGACATTACAAATGTACATTGCATATTGCTTTCAATAATGAAAATTGCTCAAAGAGCTGTGGTGGATTTTTAGCGTAATGCTGTGACGTGCATCCTCTATTCGTCGTATCAAGAGATAATCCATCTCAGGGTAAAACAATAACACAACCTGAACAGTGACTGGAATCTATCAATATGCTCCACCTTCCTTTCCTACCACTGCCACCAATAAATGACGGATCATAATGATCCCATTATTTAATTGATGAGCTCATCAGGATTAGCTCACAGCCCAACAATTATATGGACAAAACACGTTATACACTTGAGGTAATAGTGGCATTACAAAATCAGATCCTTTGACCTCAAGACAGTTTTTTTGTTTTGAGTTAGAGGATAAGAACAAAGGAATTGCGGTATTCGGTTTATCTCTAGACAATCGCCGTAAATACCACAACAGTTAACGATGTCATAGTAAAAGTCTTTTTTAAAGAATCCTTTGCTTAAACTGCTTTACCTGCGATGCGTAAAACGGATCCCGCATTGCTACAAAGTCGAGAAATCAAAGTCGATTCATGTCGATAAGCTATACATAGTGGAACAAGCGTCTGCGGGTACCAGCATGTCGAGCACTAACAGGAAATGTATATTTATATATGGTATGAGTCAGAGTTGGTTGACATTATTTTTGACCGCTCACCGAACAAAGTTTTCTGTACGCAATCAGGAACAACAGGGAAAATTTCTGAAAAATAAACCATATCGCTCTGTCGATCAATCTTTACACTTCAGCACGTGACATTGATAATTCTCATAGGGATTGTGTTATCTCCTCCCTACGCAACTTAAACCACCGATATCAGATTTTCCAAAGAAATATTGCAATGTACTTAACCAGCACTTAACTGTAGCAACATGCCCAGGTACAGAACCATGACTATTGGGGATGCTCGTAGCCACCAGATACTGCTGCACTAGTTCATGTGAACCCATTTTAAAGAACAGTATGTGCTTCGTCAACTTGTGACCGAAGGAGATGACAGTGGTTTTTTTCCATCAGCTTTTGCAGCACTTTTTTTATAAAACTATACATATCGTGTGTTGTAATGGAGCTTAATAAAATGTGTGCGAAGTTTGGTTTTGCATTCCGGCCTTGTAATGAATAAATCAAACACAATAAATGAATGTGCATTGATTGTTTGCTTGGGTGCAGATTTCAATACCAACAATAATATTACACCGCTGTGTTGCTTTTGTATGCTTTTGTATCCATTTCAAAACATAACCACATTCAACTTTCATTGCTGCACAATAAAAAAAACCAATGTATTATCAACTTGTGAGTCAGCCATTGTTCCGTGGAATGCGATGTCATAGTTAAAACCTACACTGGTGGAAATGACAAAATTGGTAGGTAATCATGTACGAGAGATATTAAATGCCCGTCTGATGAGGGGATTGAATGGTCCCTGTTGTGATGTCTAGGGCACAAGACTATGGCTGTTGGTAATGTTCGAGTAAATTAGATTATTCTAAAAGCGCTGACTTTATCTTCTTTGCCCTTTCCACGAAATAAACGACTGGTAGTTGTCGATTATCTCAGCCGAAATGAGCGCCTTTTCAGTAGGACACTATGCAAATGGCGCCAACGGGGAAGTGGTTAAAGTCTTTGTTGTTTCGCGCCGTCAATAAACGCGTATAGCCACAGTCTGGCTGGCTTAAGTAGCTCAGTGACGTTTTTATGTCTTTGACTGACCCTGTCTTATAGCCTATGTCGCACACATATGTTCGGTGGAAATAACACCTTTGCTACTTTCACCGCTTACACTTCATAGTGTCTTTATGCCTGGTGGTAGTATAATTTAAACAAACACTGATCAATCAATGCAGTAAGGCAAATGGTAGGTTGTCAATACAAATAGTGCATGTACATATCAACGCAATCACTTTGACAGTCATCTAAATGTCACTGTTAAATTGCTGTATGTAATTTTATATTCCGTAAAACCCAACGAGGCACTTAATCAGATTTGTTGGCGGAAGTCCAATTTGTTTTGCAGTAATATCTCAGAAAAGGACGATTTGATTTCGATAAGCGGAAGTTATCGCTGCAAATGGTCGTTACAATCACAAGATTGGACGTCTTCAGATGCACAAGTGAATTACTTAAGACAAGTGATTTGGTCCAAAATGAGACTAAATTAATTGCACCACGAGCGATGCGAATCACAGAAAATCCTATTCAGTTCCGCACTGTAATTTTGGAGAGAATTCCCATTGAACGATACATAGCTGACCCAACAGTTCTTGCGCAGTCCGCTTCACATTTAACAGACAAGCATGTAAATATCATGTATTCTAGACAACACGGTTCTTACGAAAAATGGTTGCGTGAACTAACCACAGCCATTTCCTCCTAGTATTTAGTGACAAGAATTGTGCACATACCTTTAGACGGATGTTTAGTTCGCCAAGAACATTGCACTATTACAAATAGTCGATTAATTATTCTCAAAAACTACGTCCTTACTTATTGCATGATAGCATAGCTACCAGCAGCACAATTTTGAACCGCCGCTGTTGGGCTGGTGATCGTCGACCCTTTGCATGAATACCAACAAAGTTAGAGTTACCACTTAGTACAAAAGTTGGCTTGTTTTTATCTAGCATTGAATTGACACCAATATTAACAGTAACCGGATTACATTTAAGTTAATATAACTGTAACGCACTGAATATGTCATATTATATTGAATGCAAATTATGTTCATTGTGCACAGAACATCGATTGTACAATTAACACTCATGATTATACAATAAATTAATTCTGTCTCTCAACCGTAATTCTTATATGAACTTTTTTGCAACGTTCTGAATTATTGCCAGTCGTGAGATTGACAAAATGTTTGATGTGTAGAGTATGTTTCAACAAGTGACCAGGGACCAGCCGGGGGATTTCAATAGTAGGATGGATATTCCTTATCTAGATTTAGGTCCTAACAATCGTATACCGACAGCAGCAAGATAATTGTTTGATCCTCAATCGGCATCATTTCCCTTGTGTGATACTTAAAGGGCCACTAAAACGATTTTTTTTTATTCCATATACCGAAAGATTCGTGCATGAGAAATGCTCTGGTGAAGGTTTGTGCGTAGTCGGACAAATAACGAAGTTATTAGAGTTTAAAGTTGCACTTGTCGCGCCGTGCTGGGCAAACTGGCGGGGTCAAGGTCGCGCGAGTGTGACATCACAAAAGGAGTTGACCGAATTCACAGCGACAATGGCGTCCGCAGGGGAGTGTTTGAGCGATACGGATAGTTTTAACGACGATTTCGGTGAATTTGCGGTTTACCTCGAGGATGAAATTGACTGCAATGCTCCGTCAGAGTCAACAGATCAAATTGATAAAGAACCTGAGATTAAACCGTATCAGTTTGAACCGGAGCACGAAGAGGATCCCGGCGCATTGATGTGGGCGGAGCCGTCAGAAGAAGACCCACAAGAAGAAAATCGACTGCAGATGGGCATCGATTCCTGGTAAATAAACAATTTTGATCCGATCACGCGATTATCACACATTGTAATTTGATTAAACCTGATTGAGGTCATTAAGTGCCCGTCTCTAACCTTGACTACATACTATCGGTTAGCATCATATTCAAAGACGACATGGATAGACGGTATAGTCTATTGATATTCATAGCTCTACTTAGTATAAATTCATGTTACCGTTACACCGGAGCTAACATATGACGAGCTCATTGGTGGAGGACCATCAAACTCATCAAGCAGATGTGCGAACTTCTTTGGGTTGACAGCAACTTCATTGAACAAGAAATTGTTCAAGATGTTCACATAGTCTGAAAATAATATAATACAGTTTTATATTATTATATGCTTACTCATCACATATTTCATTATTAGTGTCTCTGATCTGTAAGTATATATATACAAAGTAAATTGTTAAATTCCTACCGAAAGTTTGTTCTCTTTTTTTGGCCTTGACAATGTAGTCTCCTTTCTTGTACTTGGGATACTTGATGAGATGAATTGGCTCCCCTTTCTTGTTAACTGCCTGTGTTCGACAACTGTTCTCATTGAAATGCATCCCAGCCAAATAGAGTCTACAAACATCGAAACAAAACATAATCAATTACATCCACTTGAATTGGTACTGGCTTCATATTGAAAATATGTTATTATTATGACTTTACCTGATAAGCATACCCATGTAAGGATATACAGTCATTTTAGGGGAGAAGTGGAGGATGGTTGAATGAAATGCTTCAACTGATGATGTTTGATATAGGGGGCTAAGTTTCTTTATGTCACGGCACAGTAGTTTGTTGGTGATGATATCCTCCAATTTCGCAGCTGCCTTGGTGTATGATCACACAAAGCCAGCAGTAAGTGTTAGTATGGTTCATTGAGTTTGTACTACCTTCAATGTTTAATTTTCATTGACATGACATTAACTTACTGGGCTTAATCCATTGTTTCTTCCTGCTGGTCTCTGGATCAAGTGTGTCATGCTCACATGCAGGGTATAAATCACTGTGACCAGTGTGCTTATCCTGTACATGGTAGGCAACAGATTGCCATTTGGCTACTGTTAGCTCCTTACTAGCATGACCAAGTGAGGACCTAGCACACCAGTACAGGTGGTTGGAAATAGATTTTATCCATGGCTGGAGTTCACTGCACTCTTTGAGACTTGATGCAGCTTCCAGTGAAGTGCTCAGAGCATAAGAAAGGCTTTCGCATATCTTTTAATGTGTGGTTCCATTTTCGCTTGATACAAACGAACTGCTTCCACTGCCTGTGGGTTGCTTCAGGGAATGCGAACACTGACACACCCCTACTGGCTGTGTTACAGCACCATTTGGCAACACATTTCTCTGGCATGATGACAGGTAACAGTTGAACTTCATGCAGTGATATTCTCAAGTATCTCAAAACAGTAGATTTATCGTCGCAGGTAAAAAGTTTGAAAGTTCCACAAAACCAACGCTCGTGTGAAAAAAGCAACAAGATGCTGAAATGAACGCAAAATGATAGCGGAGTCGTCTGACAAGTGTGTGTGTGTGTGGGGGGGGGGGGGGTTACTAACAGCGAACGCGCATCGGAGCGATCTGATGATGTGTAGAATGCGCGACGAAGGTGCGCTGCGAAGCAAAAATAATAGCTGACGATTAAAGTGCCACCACCCTCGCACAGCATAACTTCACGCGGGTCTCGGTCGCCAGCCTCTCCAGACGCAGCAACCCTCGCTGGCTTCCCGAGCGGTTCCTTTTGTGAGTCATAGGGTAATGGCCGCGCTGGAGATCGTTTACTCGAGATTATCCGATTTAGACGGCGAATTTCATCACTTTAGAGTTCAAAGTTTTGAAAGCGGATTGCACAGAAGGTTTTAGATTGATGCATATTTGCTACTGTGGAAATCTTAAAGAAAGTGAAATTTTCATTTCAGTGGCCCTTTAACAACTTGAGTCGTAGTTTACCTCGGAACGTAAATGGCTAACTATGACGTATGTCATGGGAACCACCCCGCCGAAACACTCAGCACGGACAGGTCATTGACAATGTATGCGCCAGCAAGATGATTCACGATGAGACTATCATGCTAGCATATCACTCGTGACATTTACTTAGTCGTTTGTCACATATAGGCAGGAGTAACCAGGTGGCTTGACCCTGATAAGATCGATACAATTTATTGCTTTTGATCAAAAATGTTGTCAAAAGCGGGAGGGATGATTATCTTACTATTGTAATAATATAACACGCATGTTATGCAGACTCACAGAGCCAATTTTGCTTCTGAGATACAAATTGTACAACTTGGATGTATTTTCTTTGTCATGGTTTGCATCGATTGGCAAAATTAAATATTGTTCGTGTTGTGGATCGAGAGATATGGTATAAGAGATAACGTGTTGCTGAGTGAAATCCTGAAAGACCAGGGAAATGAATGTTTATAACGGCATGTAAAAACTTGCAAACGCAACGCATGAGTACTTCCATCTTCGGTTATATGTGATTCATCTTTAGACGAGTTTATGACGCTATCGATATTTGTTGGACACAACTGATCTTGCCGCTGCCTGTATTATCGCCCACGGAAGTGGCGCCCAAAATTGAATCGACAATTTTATTAGCGATGAATCTAGTCTGTGGATCTTTATCGCCGCTCATTACCATTAAATGAGTATAAATGAGTCATCTTTGTAAATGACATTCGTGATTGATGTCAGAGGCTCTTCTTTCGTAATCGATGGGCATTTATACTTGTCTACCCTTGATTTATCTGTAACAACAAACACGGTGACTTTAATGTTGGCCCCGATCACTGACGAAGTGATGTTGAATGCAAGCAATATATTGGCCGCCTCGTTTTCGAGCAGCTAACGTTAAATTTACTCTGGCCAAAGCTTACTTAGATGGCTGTCATATTACACTATCATCACGGTGCCTAAGTATTGGAGATTACGGTCTACCCATTTTTAACTATTCCTTTGTTCTGTAGTGTATGTTTCTCATGTGACCGTTCAGCTCATACCTGTTTCAGGTTCCTGCTTGGTCTGTTTTGCAAGAATTTCAAACATGCATGAGCTCTGAAATCAGGCATCCATTCCAAAGGAACCTGTATTTGGACATATTTGAAGGATTAGCCTTGAGGGTGACACACTATGATGTATAATAGATGTGTCTTTTTTTTGTCTATTCTATTATAAAGCTATATTTCTCTAACAAAACGACCTCTGTGAGCTGTAGACACTATATGGGCTTATGATCACCTATATAATGCATGATTGCGTTGATAGTCCATCATTGGAGACCAGCCTGATTATATTGAGATCAATGGCAGGTGTCTCCCACCCAAACTGAGGACGCCTTTTATTCGCATAACTCCAGTTCTGACCAATGTGATGAACTCGAAAATTCACAATGTGTGTATAAGACCAGTCTTGTTGACATGGTCCCTCCTTACAGACATCTCTCCAGGGATATATGAGTAGAGAGAATTGGCCCGTTTTAATGGACACAACCGTCTGCTTGTTGTAAGGCAGTGAGGAAATGATGGCAATATTATAGCCACTGCATGTTGTCTGAGGATCGTAAGGCAATTGCAGTTTCTAAATTACCTCGATAGCCATCCATGTTCGTGACCAATGACCTAGCCACATGATCTGTCAAACCATTGCTTGTTATGATATAGGAAATGCAAATGTCAGTGCTGATTGCACGATTAACGTTATCCGTAGCATCAGTGATCTAGTTTAGACATGTAGGTTGCTTCAGAAGCAGTAAGGGTTCCACGTGATTAGCTAGGGAAACAGTAACTGTGTTAAGTTTGAACATAACTTATGAACCCTATTTAGGATACTCTTTTGTGCTGATGTTCTTATTGGCACATGGCAAATTCTACCTATTGCTGATCACACTCCCAATGACATACGGCAAAGACACCTCAGCAAATTTACAATGTAATCGACATGACCTGAACACTAGCTCACGCGTCAAAATGTCGGACAAAAATGTACGCATACAAATTGCATGTTGAATTGCAGCAAGATTCTGTGTTTCTTTGTCTATAAAAACCCTGATAAAGGCCTTCATGCAAACGTGTCACTGTTTCAATGTACCTTTTGAAAAATCAGTCCAGCTGAATACCAGTCTTGCTCAACAGTCACAACGGGTTGCATTTAATTAACATACCTGTCTTCCACAAGCAAGGGATACGAAAAAGCAGACATATTCGAATTTTATCTGTTCCTTAGATTGTACGGGGAGAGATATACGCTCTGTTGGGTGTCAATTTGCGGTTTGATCGGACGGATAGACGGGCGCTTTACTCCCGGGTAATAGTTCAGTTCTATTACAAGCTCATCTGATAATGCTCCAAAGCTAAAATATAAAGTTGTTTGATCTGCAAAAATCGATATATACACACACATATATATATATATATATATATATATATATATATATATATATATATATATATATATATATATATATATATACAAAATATATATATATATTTACATATATATGTATATATATATATATATATATATATATATATATATATTTGTGTGTGTGTGTGTGTGTGTGTGTGTGGGTGTGTGTTCGTTATGTACATGGTAGTTCCTCATGATATCGGTTAGCTATGCAGTTATGGCCCATGAATGTTCGTCGTTAATGATATTTATGCACAAATAAAATGTGTATTTCCAGTATTTAATGTTGCAAGAATACCGATTAGTATTAACCTAATCCCAAAACCTAATACGCAATAACGTAGCTTATATGCGATGTTGATATCGAGTCATGTCTAGTCATGAATTTAGAATTACCTCTACTACATTCCTCGCATTTATATCTGTACTATTATGGCTAGGGCAGTGACCTGCGTTTGGATGACCGAACATCATTGAGGTATGAGTACCATATGCTAAACGGCATAAAACTACATGCAAAACGTTTCCATGGGGCACATTACCGTGACATCGATACGCTAACGAAGGGGGTCTGCTGAACTTCGGCTATAGGATATTTTCCTCAGTGAGCGATACATTCGCCAAACACAAATTATAGACCAATATTACACTCAGTTCTAAAAAAGACTATCATATTTTTATAATGGCCATGAAAATCAATTTTTCGAATAATATTTACCGTCCTAGGATTCGTCTAGTGAATATGTTACCGCGACGAACTTTTTCCGACAGCGTTCTGAATGTAATGACATAACCCCCCAACCCCCTCCATCTCCCCCTCCTCACCCACACATGCACACTGCTGTTCATTGTTCCAGCTACGGTTCGTGGCTTGTTAGGCAGTTCATGTTTTGTATGCTGCATGAATACCGACAAGGATAGACCTGAACTATACCCTACAATGGAATAACCTGGCTGATCTGTGTTGTTTGTATCAAGTCATGTCTAGTCATGAATTCAGGATTATCTCTACAATATACCGTGTGTATATATCTCTATGATCAGGTCCGTAACTTGGGTTCAAATGACCGGACATATTTGCGGTATGTGCAGCCTTTGTTGAAGCACTTAAAACCAAATATGGCCAAAACAGTGCTCATTGCCATTGGGCACAGTACCACGATAGTAATGCGCTAGCACCGTGTCCACATTTATGCAGCCCAGCTCGTTTGCTGCACTCGGCTTATCGATATTTTCCTTGGTGTGAGATACATTCACCTCACACAAGTTATTGTTAAATATGACTCGTTCTTCGAGACCGTCACATTATATGGTTATAAAAATCCAATTTCGCATTGGATTCGTGTTTGATTTATTATATTTGTTGGAATAGTATTTGTGGCCTTAGGACTCCTCAAATTGATATGGTACCGCAACAAACAATTGTGGAGGAAACAACGAAGAGTTACCGGCAGCAATTGGGTTGTAATGACACTAACGCAATCTAAGTAACACTTCCTTCCCCCATCCTTCACAGTTGTCTCAGCTACCGTTCGTCTGAAATGAACATAATGGCCACATCCAGCTTAATGCCAGTCATTGATCGATTGGTGGATGTGTCGAGTCTCTTATGACAAACTACCTCTCCGGGAATATCAAGACGCAAACTTCACTAGCTATCACTAGGTTACTCTCTAATCCATCTTAACATAGCAATAATAGAGTAAGACCCATCGCCTATCATCTTCGTACACATCCCCACCCGTCCCCTATTACCTCAGACGCTATACTGAACAGCAGTAAAACAGCCGGCCGGTGTCTTTCGTCAAGAAACCTACGATTAAAGCGTGTTTGAATTGTCCTGGTGTAACCTGTGGCCCTATACACTAAATCGAGACAGCCAGCCACCAACTCTAATTTATTGTCATCAGGTTCAAACTTAGTATGGCAGTCGTTGTAGACGTGTTTCTGATAAGGAAGATTGTTTGTGAAATTTCTTGTTGGATGGACATTATACAGCAGTCCTGTTTCGCCCGGTACCTTAAGATTGGAGCAGCATCGAATGAGAGTTATTATGAAGAAAAATAATATTTTTTGTCTTTCCTTAAACTGCCGTTCATAAACATACACCATAAACAGATAAAGCACGTCATCTCAGCTGTTAAATCAACTACTGTAAGGCTTATGGAATGATAGATAGGCTTAATTCACAGCTTGTTAAATGGCGAGATCTGATTAATTCCCTCTTCACATACGGATCGCCAACTCTAGTCAATCGCAAGCATCCGTAACTCGCAACTATTCGTAACAACACGAATTTACCCGTAAAAGCGTAGATGAAACGTAGCATTCCGTAATATACTCGTAACAATCAATATAAAGCCCGTAAAATGTCGTAACTTGCTCGTATTTATCCGTGGTTATTCGGAATACATCGTAGATGCTTGCCGTAAATATATCGTAATAACTCGTAATAAACCGTAAATGGCTCGTAATTATTCGTAACCACTCTTAAATCGCTCATGAAAGTGGCCAAATCGCAAGGATTCTTGTACGATTGGTGCCATACGTAAGAATTCGTAAGAAAAATCCGTGTATGTGAATGTAGCATAAGGCAGCGACCTGTTGTATGCTGTGATTTTGTCATCTAGCATATTACAATTATCTGATCAGGTTGAATGTTGTTCTGGAACAACAAGGTATCGCATCCAGCGGCCGTGGCTTGTTTGGCAGTTTCTGTTTTGAATGTTGCACCGACAAGGATTTACCTGAACTATACCCTACCATGAAATAGCTTAGCTGATCTGTATTGTTTGTATCATGTCATGTCTAGTCCTGAATTCAGGAGTATCTCCACGAAATACCGCGCGTATATATCTCTACTACTATGACCAGGTCCGTAACTTAGGTTTAAATGACCAGATATAATTGCGGTATGTGCAGCCTTTGTGGAAGCACATAAAACCAAATGTGGCCAAAACAGTGCTCCTCTCGTAGCTATGGGGCACCGTGACATTAACGCACTAACGACTGCCACCAAATTCATGCAGCCCAGCTCGTTTGCTGAACTCGGCTTACTGATATATTCCCTGGTGTGCGATCAACTCGCCTCACACAAGTTATTGTTAAATATGACTCATTGTTCTTCAAGATCATCACATTATGTGGCTATAAAAATCAAATGTGTATTGGATTCGTATTTGATTTATTATATTTGTTGGAATAGTATTTATGGCCTGAGGACGCACCAATTCGATGTGTTACCGCAACAAACAATTTCGGAGGAAACACCGCAGAGTTAACGACAGCAATCGGTTTGTAAATAACATCTAAATAACACTTCCCTCCCCCATCCCCCTTAGTTGTCGCAGCTACCGTTCGTCTGAAATGAACATAATAGCCACATCCAGCTTAATGCCAGTTATTGATTGATTGGTGGATGTGTTGAGTCTCTTATGACAAACGACCTCTCCGGGGAATATCAATACGCATACTTCACTAGCTATCACTAGGTTACTCTCTAATCCATCTTAACATTTAACACCATAAATCCCTTTGCTTGACTCTGAGTAGGGTAATAACCCTTTAATACTCACAGTACAACAATCATAAAACGACCTAACCAATACTCAGTTGTAAAAGCTACTACACGGTGTAATTTCTGGAACAATAATTCTTGCTTTATATTTCCCCGAACTGCTCTGGTGATGACTGGGTACGCTTTCAATGTCTGCAGCCTACCAAGATACGTATCAGCTCTATGAGGCTTGGGATCAAACGCGACGTCTAACGTCAAGTTTGCTTACTATAATTCTTAGTTCAACAATATTACAAGCCATTAGAAGAGAAGGCGAAATGTAGAATATGTAACGACGTCGTGAACGTGAAGAATGGTACAAGCAAGATCACAGCGTAGCTTGGGATAACCCGTATTATCCAATAAACATGAAACTGTCCACACCGCTGACAAAGTCATTAGTACTTTAGTACATACTTAAGTTCAATGAAAGAAATGTGTGGAGGATTTACCTGGTGGGTGCTGGCACAATGATCGCCTTTACATAAATAACGCTTGTTTTGTCCCTTGCCTGTATTTAAATAACCAATTAACGAGTAAATTCATTTGTTGCGCATAAACCATGTTTTTTATCACTCAGTCCGCATTATTATTGGATTCTAAGCAAGTCAACTCTTGAATACCATGAGAATATTGCCGCAGTTTATCAGAATGTCAACCATGCGTAAATATTGCGTTTGCTAAATCCTTATCTCTTTCCATGGTACAATCAATGCGTTCTTAGCGCAGCCTGTCACACCAGTCTTGTTTCGGAATGTTTCCTGACAACAATGGCAGATTATGTCACTGCTGCTTTGTTATCCATCTAACACGCCCACACGTTAGGTAAGGGCTTATAGAAACCATCGGACAACTTTTAGGGATAAAAGAATGTACACACACACACACACACACACACACACACACACACACACACACACACACACACACACACACACACACACACACACACACACACACACACACACACACATATATATATATATATGTATATGAATATATATACATATATATATATATGTATATATATGCATATATATAAATATGTATATTTATATATATTCATATATATATATAAACATATATTCATATATAACACATATATATATATTCATACATATATATATACACACATATATATATTTATATATTTATATATATATATATATATATACTTATACGTATATATATTCATATATATTATCGTATATTTATACATTAATAACTTCATATAGAGATATATATTTCAACATGCATGCATCTATATTTATTATAATATATGTTTATATATTCATACATACATATTATAATGAATATAGATGCATACATGTTGAAATATATATCTCTATATGAAGTTATTAATGTATAAATATAAATATATATATATATATATATATATATATATATATATAGATAGATATATATATATACAATACATATATATATATGTATGTATAAATATATATATATAAATAAATACATGCATATATATATAATTTTATTTGTTAATAATATATATACATATATATAGATACATATATATATATAATTGTATTTGTTAATATACACATACTTCTACTATATAAAATCCACCCCTCGCAGCACACGCTCAGTACGCCAATCAAATATGTATATCGGCAGGCTTTGTAGCGCCATTGCGATGGATGTTCGACAATGCACATATAGAAACGCATCTATGTCTGTAGTGTGAGCTACGGGTAAAAGCTATCGAATAAACGTATGATGGATGTTGGTAGTCTAGGCCATATTTAGCAATGCAGCAGCGTTGATGTAATATTCATTCAGCTGTTGACATGATATGTCCCTTTCAACTTCTCCTGAAAGCATTATGATTCTAATGTCTTTACCATTTTATCCGGAATTACAATTCTAGCTGCTCACCGCAATAATCTACATCCATCCAAATTGCATTGTCAGTCATTAGTTTGCAACGAATGAAGAGTTTTTGATGATTGATGTTGACACAGCATGGGTGCTCTTGGGCCATATTTCCCAGAAAGCATCCGATTTTAATGCTGGATCCACCGAAGGGTATGCATGCTATACTCGGTGACTTCCGCCCCTGTCACCGACCATGTCCAGCCTTACCAAGCCAGATATCAACATGGCAGTGTGTGCTTTATTCTCGGGCAGGATCAGTTATCATTTTTAGATACCTCCGGGTGTTCTTCTCGATACATAGCGGCATGATGACAACCTTCCTCCCCAATCGTGTAGGTGATATTAATGAATCGGTTGATGGCATAGAGACTGATTTTGGTCAAGGTTAATGCAGCGCATCATGCATGCAAATAAAGAGTCAATTGACCGATTTGGGTTATGTTTGGTTCTTTATGAGACAATATACGCAGTATATTTTGAGATGGCGTACATGGCCTATGACATTACAAATGTACATTGCATATTGCTTTCAATAATGAAAATTGCTCAAAGAGCTGTGGTGGATTTTTAGCGTAATGCTGTGACGTGCATCCTCTATTCGTCGTATCAAGAGATAATCCATCTCAGGGTAAAACAATAACACAACCTGAACAGTGACTGGAATCTATCAATATGCTCCACCTTCCTTTCCTACCACTGCCACCAATAAATGACGGATCATAATGATCCCATTATTTAATTGATGAGCTCATCAGGATTAGCTCACAGCCCAACAATTATATGGACAAAACACGTTATACACTTGAGGTAATAGTGGCATTACAAAATCAGATCCTTTGACCTCAAGACAGTTTTTTTGTTTTGAGTTAGAGGATAAGAACAAAGGAATTGCGGTATTCGGTTTATCTCTAGACAATCGCCGTAAATACCACAACAGTTAACGATGTCATAGTAAAAGTCTTTTTTAAAGAATCCTTTGCTTAAACTGCTTTACTTGCGATGCGTAAAACGGATCCCGCATTACTACAAAGTCGACAAATCAAAGTCGATTCATGTCGATAATCTATACATAGTGGAACAAGCGTATGTGCTTCGCCAACTTGTGACCGAAGGAGATGACAGTGGTTTTTTTCCATCAGCTTTTGCAGCACTTTTTTTATAAAACTATACATATCGTGTGTTGTAATGGAGCTTAATAAAATGTGTGCGAAGTTTGGTTTTGCATTCCGGCCTTGTAATGAATAAATCAAACACAATAAATGAATGTGCAGATTTCAATACCAACAATAATATTACACCGCTGTATGTGTTGCTTTTGTATGCTTTTGTATCCATTTCAAAACATAACCACATTCAACTTTCATTGCTGCACAATAAAAAAAACCAATGTATTATCAACTTGAGAGTCAGCCATTGTTCCGTGGAATGCAGGCGATGTCATAGTTAAACCCTACACTGGTAGGTAATCATGTACGAGGGATATTAAATGCCCGTCTGATGAGGGGATTGAATGGTCCCTGTTGTGATGTCTAGGGCACAAGACTATGGCTGTTGGTAATGTTCCAGTAAATTGTATTATTGTAAAGGCGTTGACTTCATCTGCTTTGCCCTTTCCACGAAATAAACGACTGGTAGTCGTCGATTATCTCAGCCGAAATGAGCGCCTTTTCAATAGGACACTATGCAAATGGCGCCAACGGGGAAGTGGTTAAAGTCTTTGTTGTTTCGCGCCGTCAATAAACGCGTATAGCCACAGTCTGGCTGGCTTAAGTAGCTCAGTGACGTTTTTTGTATGTCTTTGACTGACCCTGTCTTATAGCCTATGTCGCACACATATGTTCGGTGGAAATAACACCTTTGCTACTTTCACCGCTTACACTTCATAGTGTCTTTATGCCTGGTGGTAGTATAATTTGAACAAACACTGATCAATCAATGCAGTAAGGCAAATGGTAGGTTGTCAATACAAATAGTGCATGTACATATCAACGCAATCACTTTGACAGTCATCTAAATGTCACTGTTAAATTGCTGTATGTAATTTTATATTCCGTAAAACCCAACAAGGCACTTAATCAGATTTGTTGGCGGAAGTCCAATTTGGTTTGCAGTAATATCTCAGAAAAGGACGATTTGATTTCGATAAACGGAAGTTATCGCTGCAAATGGTCGTTACAATCACAAGATTGGACGTCTTCAGATGCACAAGTGAATTACTTAAGACAAGTGATTTGGTCCAAAATGAGACTAAATTAATTGCACCACGAGCGATGCGAATCACAGAAAATCCTATTCAGTTCCGCACTGTAATTTTGGAGAGAATTCCCATTGAACGATACATAGCTGACCCAACAGTTCTTGCGCTGTCCGCTTCACATTTAACAGACAAGCATGTAAATATCATGTATTCTAGACAACACGGTTCTTACGAAAATTGGTTGCGTAAACTAACCACAGCCAGTTCCTCCTAGTATTTAGTGACAAGAATTGTGCACATACCTTTACACGGATGTTTAGTTCGCCAAGAACATTGCACTATTACAAATAGTCGATTAATTATTCTCAAACCTACGTCCTTACTTATTGCATGATAGCATAACTACCAGCAGCACAATTTTGAACCGCCGCTGTTGGCTGGTGATCGTCGACCCTTTGCATGAATACCAACAAAGTTAGAGTTACCACTTAGTACAATAGTTGGCTTGTTTTTATCTAGCATTGAATTGACACCAATATTAACAGTAACCGGAATACATTTAAGTTAATATAACTGTAACGCACTGAATATGTCATATTATATTGAATGCAAATTATGTTCATTGTGCACAGAACATCGATTGTACAATTAACACTCATTATTATACAATAAATTAATTCTGTCTCTCAACCGTAATTCTTATATGAACTTTTTTGCAACGTTCTGAATTATTGCCGGTCGTGAGATTGACAAAATGTTTGATGTGTAGAGTATGTTTCAACAAGTGACCAGGGACCAGCCGGGGGATTTCAATAGTAGGATGGATATTCCTTATCTAGATTTAGGTCCTAACAATCGTATACCGACAGCAGCAAGATAATTGTTCGATCCTCGCTCGGCATCATTTCCCTTGTGTGATACTTAACAACTTGAGTCGTAGTTTACCTCGGAACGTAAATGGCTAACTATGACGTATGTCATGGGAACCACCCCGCCCAAACACTCAGCACGGACAGGTCATTGACAATGTATGCGCCAGCAAGATGATTCACGATGAGACTATCATGCTAGCATATCACTCGTGACATTTACTTAGTCGTTTGTCACATATAGGCAGGAGTAACCAGGTGGCTTGACCCTGATAAGATCGATACAATTTATTGCTTTTGATCAAAAATGTTGTCAAAAGCGGGAGGGATGATTATCTTACTATTGTAATAATATAACACGCATGTTATGCAGACTCATAGAGCCAATTTTGCTTCTGAGATACAAATTGTACAACTTGGATGTATTTTCTTTGTCAAGGTTTGCATCGATTGGCAAAATTAAATATTGTTCGTGTTGTGGATCGAGAAATATGGTATAAGAGAGATAACGTGTTGCTGAGGGAAATCCTGAAAGACCAGGGAAATGATTGTTTATAACGGCATGTAAAAACTTGCAAACGCAACGCATGAGTACTTCCATCTTCGGTTATATGTGTTCCAGCTTTTGACGAGTTTATGACGCTATCGATATTTGTTGGACACAACTGATCTTGCCGCTGCCTGTATTATCGCCCACGGATGTGGCGCCCAAAATTGAATCGACAATTTTATTAGCGATGAATCTAGTCTGTGGATCTTTATCGCCGCTCATTACCATTAAATGAGTATAAATGAGTCATCTTTGTAAATGACATTCGTGATTGATGTCAGAGGCTCTTCTTTCGTAATCGATGGGCATTTATACTTGTCTACCCTTGATTTATCTGTAACAACACACACGGTGACTTTAATGTTGGCCCCGATCACTGACGAAGTGATGTTGAATGCAAGCAATATATTGGCCGCCTCGTTTTCGAGCAGCTAACGTTAAATTTACTCTGGCCAAAGCTTACTTAGATGGCTGTCATATTACACTATCATCACGGTGCCTAATTATTGGAGATTACCGGTCTACCCATTTTTAACTATTCCTTTGTTCTGTAGAGTATGTTTCTCATGTGACCGTTCAGCTCATACCTGTTTCAGGTGCCTGCTTGGTCTGTTTTGCAAGAATTTCAAACATGCATGAGCTCTGAAATCAGGCATCCATTCCAAAGGAACCTGTATTTGGACATATTTGAAGGATTAGCCTTGAGGGTGACACACTATGATGTATAATAGATGTGTCTTTTTTTTTGTCTATTCTATTATAAAGCTATATTTCTCTAACAAAACGACCTCTGTGAGCTGTAGACACTATATGGGCTTATGATCGCCTATATAAAGCATGATTGCGTTGATAGTCCATCATTGGAGACCAGCCTAATTATATTGAGAACAATGGCAGGTGTCTCCCACCCAAACTGAGGACGCCTTTTATTCGCATAACTCCAGTTCCGACCAATGTGATGAACTCGAAAATGCACAATGTGTGCATAAGACCAGTCTTGTTGACATGGTCCCTCCTTACAGACATCTCTCCAGGGATATATGAGTAGAGAGAATTGGCCCGTTTTAATGGACACAACCGCCTGCTTGTTGTAAGGCAGTGAGGAAATGATGGCAATATTATAGCCACTGCATGTTGTCTGAGGATCGTAAGGCAATTGCAGTTTCTAAATTACCTCGATAGCCATCCATGTTCGTGACCAATGACCTAGCCACATGATCTGTCAAACCATTGCTTGTTATGATATAGGAAAAGCAAATGTCAGTGCTGATTGCACGATTAACGTTATCCGTAGCATCAGTGATCTAGTTTAGACATGTAGGTTGCTTCAGAAGCAGTAAGGGCTCCACGTGATTAGCTAGGGAAACAGTAACTGTGTTAAGTTTGAACATAACTTATGAACCCTATTTAGGATACTCTTTTGTGCTGATGTTCTTATTGGCACATGGCAAATTCTACCTATTGCTGATCACACTCCCAATGACATAAGGCAAAGACAGCTCAGCATATTTACAATGTAATCGACATGACCTGAACACTAGCTCACGCGTCAAAATGTCGGACAAAAATGTACGCATACAAATTGCATGTTGAATTGCAGCAAGATTCTGTGTTTCTTTGTCTATAAAAACCCTGATAAAGGCCATCATGCAAACGTGTCACTGTTTCAATGTACCTTTTGAAAAATCAGTCCAGCTGAATACCAGTCTTGCTCAACAGTCACAACGGGTTGCATTTAATTAACATACCTGTCTTCCACAAGCAAGGGATACAAAAAAGCAGACATATTTGAATTTTATCTGCTCCTTAGATTGTACGGGGAGAGATATACGCTCTGTTGGGTGTCAATTTGCGGTTTGATCGGACGGATAGACGGGCGCTTTACTCCCGGGTAATAGTTCTGTTAAATTACAAGCTCATCTGATAATGCTCCAAAGCTAAATATAAAGTTGTTTGATCTGCAAAAAACGATATATACATATATATATATATACAAATATATATATATATATATATATATATATATATATATATATATATATATATATATATATATATATATATATATATATATATATATATATATATATATATATATATATATATATATATATATATATTTGTGTGTGTGTGTGGGTGTGTGTTCGTTATGTACATGGTAGTTCCTCGTGATATCGGTAAGCTATGCAGTTATGGCCCATGAATGTTCGTCGTTAATGATATTTATGCACAAATAAAACGAGTATTTCCAGTATTTAATGTTGCAAGAATATCGATTAGTATTAACCTAATCCCAAAACCTAATACGCAATAACGTAGCTTATATGCGATGTTGATATCGAGTCATGTCTAGTCATGAATTTAGAATTACCTCTACTACATTCAGCGCATTTATATCTGTACTATTATGGCTAGGGCAGTGACCTGCGTTTGGATGACCAAACATCATTGAGGTAGGAGTACCATATGCTAAACGGCATAAAACTACATGCAAAACGTTTCCATGGGGCACATTACCGTGACATCGATACGCTAACGAAGGGGGTCTGCTGAACTTCGGCTATAGGATATTTTCCTCGGTGAGCGATACATTCGCCAAACACAAATTATAGTTCAATATTACACTCTGTTCTAAAAGACTATCACATTTTTATAATGGCCATAAAAATCAATTTTTCGAATAATATTTACCGTCCTAGGATTCGTCTAGTGAATATGTTACCGCGACGAACCTTTTCCGGCAGCGTTCTGGATGTAATGACATCCCCCCAACCCCCTCCATCTCCCCCTCCTCACCCACACAAGCACACTGCTGTTCATTGTTCCAGCTACGGTTCGTGGCTTGTTAGGCAGTTCATGTTTTGTATGCTGCATGAATACCGACAAGGATAGACCTGAACTATACCCTACAATGGAATAACCTGGCTGATCTGTGTTGTTTGTATCAAGTCACGTCTAGTCATGAATTCAGGATTATCTCTACAATATACCGTGCGTATGTATCACTGTGATCAGGTCCGTAACTTGGGTTCAAATGACCGGACATATTTGCGGTATGTGCAGCCTTTGTTGAAGCACGTAAAACCAAATATGGCCAAAACAGTGCTCATTGCCATGGGGCACAGTACCACGACAGTAATGCGCTAGCACCGTGTCCACATTTATGCAGCCCAGCTCGTTTGCTGAACTCGGCTTATCGATATTTTCCTTGGTGTGAGATACATTCACCTCACACAAGTTATTGTTAAATATGACTCGTTCTTCGAGACCGTCACATTATATGGTTATAAAAATCCAATTTCGCAATGGATTCGTGTTTGATTTATTATATTTGTTGGAAAAGTATTTGTGGCCTTAGGACTCCTCAAATTGATATGGTACCGCAACAAACAATTGTGGAGGAAACAACGAAGAGTTACCGGCAGCAATTGGGTTGTAATGACACTAACGCAATCTAAGTAACGCTTCCTTCCCCCATCCTTCACAATTGTCTCAGCTACCGTTCGTCTGAAATGAACATAATGGCCACCTCCAGCTTAATGCCAGTCATTGATCGATTGGTGGATGTGTCGAGTCTTTTATGACAAACGACCTCTCCGGGGAATATCAAGACGCAAACTTCACTAGCTATCACTAGGTTACTCTCTATTCCATCTTAACATAGCAATAATAGAGTTAGACCCATCGCCTTTCATCTTCGTACATATCCCACCCGTCCCCTATTACCTCAGACGCTATACTGAACAGCAGTAAAACAGCCGGCCGGTGTCTTTCGTCAAACACCTACGAAGCGTGTTTGAATTGTCCTGGTGTAACCTGTGACCCTATACACTAAATCGAGACAGCCTTGTACTGCCGTTTATAAACACACACCAAGGATAAGCAGATAAAGCACGTCATCTCAGTGGTAATATCAACTACTGTATGGCTTATGGAATGATAGATAAGGTTAATTCACAGCTTGTTAAATGGAGAAATCTGATTAAGGCAGCGACTTGCTATATGCAGCGAGTTTTGTCATCTGTCATATCAATCAGGTTGAATGTTGCTCTGGAACAACAAGGTATCATATCAAGCGGTCTTGGCTTGTTAGAAAGTTTATGCACAACCGAATTGCTACAGCATGATGTTAGACCCCATATTTACACGCCCCAATTACAGCTGACATATAGCGGTTAAAAGCGATTAAAATTCGATTAGCTGACTACACACATGCACAAACATATGCACGCACACATCTAATACACACAGACACTCGCATGCCCATATCCACACACAAACTCGCACACACTCGCGCACACATATACTCTCAAACACACACACTGTACTGTCGCGTAGCAGCCTCCAATCCGGCAAAGCAATGATCTAGTCTACCAGTAAGCGGGCCGATAGACGGCGTCAATATGATGCATTTATGCTTGCAGTGATGCAGATTGCATCGGCGTTACTTGACCAATCGTCTTGCATATCAACCACAGTACATTACCCGTTACTGGATATCCTAACTTAATAAGCGGGTATATTTTCCATTTCGGTTGTTTGCAATCCGCGAACTGAGCAGTGTATGATGAATTGAGCCCATGTAATATTCGTAAAGCTCAATTCACGCCATGGCCGCTTACATACCAACAGCAGGAAGCCAGCACAGCCTCATTTCATGGCTTACACCAGCTTTACTTCACACTCGGAAGCATGGCACCTGTTATAGGTTACATATAACCGCGGTGAAAGGCCGTTGCTTCCGGATGAATATGTACGCGGAAGAATTCACATTGACGCTTGAGGCACACTTTTAAAGCCGATTAGCCTATGTAATACCGTAAAAGCTTAGTCGACCAGATGTATTGGCGTTCATTCTCTTGTTGGTGGATTCATGCCGAATTGCAGACAAGAAATGCAAAATATTGATCTAATTGCATTTTCGCGGCATTTGTACCCCATACAGAGTCATTACAATATGTGGGTGAAGCTGGTGTTGTTTTCTTATCGCACAGGGAGAACAGTGATGTTTTCTGTTTACATTGACAGGCTTGGTTTTTATTACATAACCTATTGGCAGCGAGTAATGACAACACAGCAGTATATATGCGTTATGTGTTAGGGCAGTTAGAGGATAAGAACAAAGGAATTGCGGTATTCGGTTTATCTCTAGACAATCGCCGTAAATACCACAACAGTTAACGATGTCATAGTAAAAGTCTTTTTTAAAGAATCCTTTGCTTAAACTGCTTTACTTGCGATGCGTAAAACGGATCCCGCATTACTACAAAGTCGACAAATCAAAGTCGATTCATGTCGATAATCTATACATAGTGGAACAAGCGTATGTGCTTCGCCAACTTGTGACCGAAGGAGATGACAGTGGTTTTTTTCCATCAGCTTTTGCAGCACTTTTTTTTATAAAACTATACATATCGTGTGTTGTAATGGAGCTTAATAAAATGTGTGCGAAGTTTGGTTTTGCATTCCGGCCTTGTAATGAATAAATCAAACACAATAAATGAATGTGCAGATTTCAATACCAACAATAATATTACACCGCTGTATGTGTTGCTTTTGTATGCTTTTGTATCCATTTCAAAACATAACCACATTCAACTTTCATTGCTGCACAATAAAAAAAACCAATGTATTATCAACTTGAGAGTCAGCCATTGTTCCGTGGAATGCAGGCGATGTCATAGTTAAACCCTACACTGGTAGGTAATCATGTACGAGGGATATTAAATGCCCGTCTGATGAGGGGATTGAATGGTCCCTGTTGTGATGTCTAGGGCACAAGACTATGGCTGTTGGTAATGTTCCAGTAAATTGTATTATTGTAAAGGCGTTGACTTCATCTGCTTTGCCCTTTCCACGAAATAAACGACTGGTAGTCGTCGATTATCTCAGCCGAAATGAGCGCCTTTTCAATAGGACACTATGCAAATGGCGCCAACGGGGAAGTGGTTAAAGTCTTTGTTGTTTCGCGCCGTCAATAAACGCGTATAGCCACAGTCTGGCTGGCTTAAGTAGCTCAGTGACGTTTTTTGTATGTCTTTGACTGACCCTGTCTTATAGCCTATGTCGCACACATATGTTCGGTGGAAATAACACCTTTGCTACTTTCACCGCTTACACTTCATAGTGTCTTTATGCCTGGTGGTAGTATAATTTGAACAAACACTGATCAATCAATGCAGTAAGGCAAATGGTAGGTTGTCAATACAAATAGTGCATGTACATATCAACGCAATCACTTTGACAGTCATCTAAATGTCACTGTTAAATTGCTGTATGTAATTTTATATTCCGTAAAACCCAACAAGGCACTTAATCAGATTTGTTGGCGGAAGTCCAATTTGGTTTGCAGTAATATCTCAGAAAAGGACGATTTGATTTCGATAAACGGAAGTTATCGCTGCAAATGGTCGTTACAATCACAAGATTGGACGTCTTCAGATGCACAAGTGAATTACTTAAGACAAGTGATTTGGTCCAAAATGAGACTAAATTAATTGCACCACGAGCGATGCGAATCACAGAAAATCCTATTCAGTTCCGCACTGTAATTTTGGAGAGAATTCCCATTGAACGATACATAGCTGACCCAACAGTTCTTGCGCTGTCCGCTTCACATTTAACAGACAAGCATGTAAATATCATGTATTCTAGACAACACGGTTCTTACGAAAATTGGTTGCGTAAACTAACCACAGCCATTTCCTCCTAGTATTTAGTGACAAGAATTGTGCACATACCTTTACACGGATGTTTAGTTCGCCAAGAACATTGCACTATTACAAATAGTCGATTAATTATTCTCAAAAACCTACGTCCTTACTTATTGCATGATAGCATAACTACCAGCAGCACAATTTTGAACCGCCGCTGTTGGCTGGTGATCGTCGACCCTTTGCATGAATACCAACAAAGTTAGAGTTACCACTTAGTACAATAGTTGGCTTGTTTTTATCTAGCATTGAATTGACACCAATATTAACAGTAACCGGATACATTTAAGTTAATATAACTGTAACGCACTGAATATGTCATATTATATTGAATGCAAATTATGTTCATTGTGCACAGAACATCGATTGTACAATTAACACTCATTATTATACAATAAATTAATTCTGTCTCTCAACCGTAATTCTTATATGAACTTTTTTGCAACGTTCTGAATTATTGCCGGTCGTGAGATTGACAAAATGTTTGATGTGTAGAGTATGTTTCAACAAGTGACCAGGGACCAGCCGGGGGATTTCAATAGTAGGATGGATATTCCTTATCTAGATTTAGGTCCTAACAATCGTATACCGACAGCAGCAAGATAATTGTTCGATCCTCGCTCGGCATCATTTCCCTTGTGTGATACTTAACAACTTGAGTCGTAGTTTACCTCGGAACGTAAATGGCTAACTATGACGTATGTCATGGGAACCACCCCGCCCAAACACTCAGCACGGACAGGTCATTGACAATGTATGCGCCAGCAAGATGATTCACGATGAGACTATCATGCTAGCATATCACTCGTGACATTTACTTAGTCGTTTGTCACATATAGGCAGGAGTAACCAGGTGGCTTGACCCTGATAAGATCGATACAATTTATTGCTTTTGATCAAAAATGTTGTCAAAAGCGGGAGGGATGATTATCTTACTATTGTAATAATATAACACGCATGTTATGCAGACTCATAGAGCCAATTTTGCTTCTGAGATACAAATTGTACAACTTGGATGTATTTTCTTTGTCAAGGTTTGCATCGATTGGCAAAATTAAATATTGTTCGTGTTGTGGATCGAGAAATATGGTATAAGAGATAACGTGTTGCTGAGGGAAATCCTGAAAGACCAGGGAAATGATTGTTTATAACGGCATGTAAAAACTTGCAAACGCAACGCATGAGTACTTCCATCTTCGGTTATATGTGTTCCAGCTTTTGACGAGTTTATGACGCTATCGATATTTGTTGGACACAACTGATCTTGCCGCTGCCTGTATTATCGCCCACGGATGTGGCGCCCAAAATTGAATCGACAATTTTATTAGCGATGAATCTAGTCTGTGGATCTTTATCGCCGCTCATTACCATTAAATGAGTATAAATGAGTCATCTTTGTAAATGACATTCGTGATTGATGTCAGAGGCTCTTCTTTCGTAATCGATGGGCATTTATACTTGTCTACCCTTGATTTATCTGTAACAACACACACGGTGACTTTAATGTTGGCCCCGATCACTGACGAAGTGATGTTGAATGCAAGCAATATATTGGCCGCCTCGTTTTCGAGCAGCTAACGTTAAATTTACTCTGGCCAAAGCTTACTTAGATGGCTGTCATATTACACTATCATCACGGTGCCTAATTATTGGAGATTACCGGTCTACCCATTTTTAACTATTCCTTTGTTCTGTAGAGTATGTTTCTCATGTGACCGTTCAGCTCATACCTGTTTCAGGTGCCTGCTTGGTCTGTTTTGCAAGAATTTCAAACATGCATGAGCTCTGAAATCAGGCATCCATTCCAAAGGAACCTGTATTTGGACATATTTGAAGGATTAGCCTTGAGGGTGACACACTATGATGTATAATAGATGTGTCTTTTTTTTTTGTCTATTCTATTATAAAGCTATATTTCTCTAACAAAACGACCTCTGTGAGCTGTAGACACTATATAAAGCATGATTGCGTTGATAGTCCATCATTGGAGACCAGCCTAATTATATTGAGAACAATGGCAGGTGTCTCCCACCCAAACTGAGGACGCCTTTTATTCGCATAACTCCAGTTCCGACCAATGTGATGAACTCGAAAATGCACAATGTGTGTATAAGACCAGTCTTGTTGACATGGTCCCTCCTTACAGACATCTCTCCAGGGATATATGAGTAGAGAGAATTGGCCCGTTTTAATGGACACAACCGCCTGCTTGTTGTAAGGCAGTGAGGAAATGATGGCAATATTATAGCCACTGCATGTTGTCTGAGGATCGTAAGGCAATTGCAGTTTCTAAATTACCTCGATAGCCATCCATGTTCGTGACCAATGACCTAGCCACATGATCTGTCAAACCATTGCTTGTTATGATATAGGAAAAGCAAATGTCAGTGCTGATTGCACGATTAACGTTATCCGTAGCATCAGTGATCTAGTTTAGACATGTAGGTTGCTTCAGAAGCAGTAAGGGCTCCACGTGATTAGCTAGGGAAACAGTAACTGTGTTAAGTTTGAACATAACTTATGAACCCTATTTAGGATACTCTTTTGTGCTGATGTTCTTATTGGCACATGGCAAATTCTACCTATTGCTGATCACACTACCAATGACATAAGGCAAAGACAGCTCAGCATATTTACAATGTAATCGACATGACCTGAACACTCGCTCACGCGTCAAAATGTCGGACAAAAATGTACGCATACAAATTGCATGTTGAATTGCAGCAAGATTCTGTGTTTCTTTGTCTATAAAAACCCTGATAAAGGCCATCATGCAAACGTGTCACTGTTTCAATGTACCTTTTGAAAAATCAGTCCAGCTGAATACCAGTCTTGCTCAACAGTCACAACGGGTTGCATTTAATTAACATACCTGTCTTCCACAAGCAAGGGATACGAAAAAGCAGACATATTTGAATTTTATCTGCTCCTTAGATTGTACGGGGAGAGATATACGCTCTGTTGGGTGTCAATTTGCGGTTTGATCGGACGGATAGACGGGCGCTTTACTCCCGGGTAATAGTTCTGTTCAATTACAAGCTCATCTGATAATGCTCCAAAGCTAAATATAAAGTTGTTTGATCTGCAAAAAAAAACGATATATATATATATATATATATATATAAAATATATATATATATATATATATATATATATATATATATATATATATATATATATATATATATATATATATATATATATATATATATATATATATATATATATATATATATATATATATATATATATATATATATATATATATTTGTGTGTGTGTGTGGGTGTGTGTTCGTTATGTACATGGTAGTTCCTCGTGATATCGGTAAGCTATGCAGTTATGGCCCATGAATGTTCGTCGTTAATGATATTTATGCACAAATAAAACGAGTATTTCCAGTATTTAATGTTGCAAGAATATCGATTAGTATTAACCTAATCCCAAAACCTAATACGCAATAACGTAGCTTATATGCGATGTTGATATCGAGTCATGTCTAGTCATGAATTTAGAATTACCTCTACTACATTCAGCGCATTTATATCTGTACTATTATGGCTAGGGCAGTGACCTGCGTTTGGATGACCGAACATCATTGAGGTATGAGTACCATATGCTAAACGGCATAAAACTACATGCAAAACGTTTCCATGGGGCACATTACCGTGACATCGATACGCTAACGAAGGGGGTCTGCTGAACTTCGGCTATAGGATATTTTCCTCGGTGAGCGATACATTCGCCAAACACAAATTATAGTTCAATATTACACTCTGTTCTAAAAGACTATCACATTTTTATAATGGCCATGAAAATCAATTTTTCGAATAATATTTACCGTCCTAGGATTCGTCTAGTGAATATGTTACCGCGACGAACCTTTTCCGGCAGCGTTCTGGATGTAATGACATCCCCCCAACCCCCTCCATCTCCCCCTTCTCACCCACACAAGCACACTGCTGTTCATTGTTCCAGCTACGGTTCGTGGCTTGTTAGGCAGTTCATGTTTTGTATGCTGCATGAATACCGACAAGGATAGACCTGAACTATACCCTACAATGGAATAACCTGGCTGATCTGTGTTGTTTGTATCAAGTCATGTCTAGTCATGAATTCAGGATTATCTCTACAATATACCGTGCGTATATATCTCTATGATCAGGTCCGTAACTTGGGTTCAAATGACCGGACATATTTGCGGTATGTGCAGCCTTTGTTGAAGCACGTAAAACCAAATATGGCCAAAACAGTGCTCATTGCCATGGGGCACAGTACCACGACAGTAATGCGCTAGCACCGTGTCCACATTTATGCAGCCCAGCTCGTTTGCTGAACTCGGCTTATCGATATTTTCCTTGGTGTGAGATACATTCACCTCACACAAGTTATTGTTAAATATGACTCGTTCTTCGAGACCGTCACATTATATGGTTATAAAAATCCAATTTCGCATTGGATTCGTGTTTGATTTATTATATTTGTTGGAAAAGTATTTGTGGCCTTAGGACTCCTCAAATTGATATGGTACCGCAACAAACAATTGTGGAGGAAACAACGAAGAGTTACCGGCAGCAATTGGGTTGTAATGACACTAACGCAATCTAAGTAACGCTTCCTTCCCCCATCCTTCACAGTTGTCTCAGCTACCGTTCGTCTGAAATGAACATAATGGCCACCTCCAGCTTAATGCCAGTCATTGATCGATTGGTGGATGTGTCGAGTCTTTTATGACAAACGACCTCTCCGGGGAATATCAAGACGCAAACTTCACTAGCTATCACTAGGTTACTCTCTATTCCATCTTAACATAGCAATAATAGAGTTAGACCCATCGCCTTTCATCTTCGTACATATCCCCACCCGTCCCCTATTACCTCAGACGCTATACTGAACAGCAGTAAAACAGCCGGCCGGTGTCTTTCGTCAAACACCTACGAAGCGTGTTTGAATTGTCCTGGTGTAACCTGTGACCCTATACACTAAATCGAGACAGCCTTGTACTGCCGTTTATAAACACACACCAAGGATAAGCAGATAAAGCACGTCATCTCAGTGGTAATATCAACTACTGTAAGGCTTATGGAATGATAGATAAGGTTAATTCACAGCTTGTTAAATGGAGAAATCTGATTAAGGCAGCGACTTGCTATATGCAGCGAGTTTTGTCATCTGTCATATCACAATTATCTGATCAGGTTGAATGTTGCTCTGGAACAACAAGGTATCATATCAAGCGGCCTTGGCTTGTTAGAAAGTTTATGCACAACCGAATTGCTACAGCATGATGTTAGACGCCATATTTACATGCCCCAAAGCGGTTAAAAGCGATTAAAATTCGATTAGCTGACTACACACATGTACAAACATATGCACGCACACATCTAATACACACAGACACTCGCATGCCTATATCCACACACAAACTCGCACACACTCGCGCACACATATACTCTCAAACACACACTGTACTGTCGCGTAGCAGCCTCCAATCCGGCAGCAATGATCTAGTCTACCAGTAAGCGGGCCGATAGACGGCGTCAATATGATGCATTTATGCTTGCAGTGATGCAGATTGCATCGGCGTTACTTGACCAATCGTCTTGCATATCAACCACAGTACATTACCCGTTACTGGATATCCTAACTTAATAAGCGGGTATATTTTCCATTTCGGTTGTTTGCAATCCGCGAACTGAGCAGTGTATGATGAATTGAGCCCATGTAATATTCGTAAAGCTCAATTCACGCCATGGCCGCTTACATACCAACAGCAGGAAGCCAGCACAGCCTCATTTCATGGCTTACACCAGCTTTACTTCACACTCGGAAGCATGGCACCTGTTATAGGTTACATATAACCGCGGTGAAGGGCCGTTGCTTCCGGATGAATATGTACGCGGAAGAATTCACATTGACGCTTGAGGCACACTTTTAAAGCCGATTAGCCTATGTAATACCGTAAAAGCTTAGTCGACCAGATGTATTGGCGTTCATTCTCTTGTTGGTGGATTCATGCCGAATTGCAGACAAGAAATGCAAAATATTGATCTAATTGCATTTTCGCGGCATTTGTACCCCATACAGAGTCATTACAATATGTGGGTGAAGCTGGTGTTGTTTTCTTATCGCACAGGGAGAACAGTGATGTTTTCTGTTTACATTGACAGGCTTGGTTTTTATTACATAACCTATTGGCAGCGAGTAATGACAACACAGCAGTATATATGCGTTATGTGTTAGGGCAGTAATGATTCCTCCTGGTTAGGACACGGCCACTCCCCGGTCATACCAGTGTGCGTCTCGGATTTATCATTCGATTTGATTTCGCTATAAACTGGTATGAGATATGAGACTGATCGAAGGAACAAAGGGTTCACTGCCCTCCCATATAAGTGAGCAGGACACGAGGTAAGTACAAAACGCAAGCCGAGCTGCGGGTGCTCCGCTGGGAAGCATCAGCCCACTCGACAGCATAGCGTGATTGTATTGCGACCCCATTGTTTCCTTGTTGCAGCTTGGATCAATGGGTACTTTGCAATGATGTTTCCCTAGAATGAGTTATTGTTTCAAGTAACAGTGAGCTTGTTCCGGCTGTGTGAGCACAATTATTGTGCATTTGTACCCAGTTGAATATGTTGTACAAACCAATGGTGACATTAACCAAGAGTGTCATGGCGCAGCATACTGGCTCAAGTAAATTTCCCCTACTTCGAATTGAATCATTAATTCAACCAACTGGCGCATAATTACTCATACGACTGCATTACATTTGAGAAACAAATTGGTTGATGCATCAATCGTGATGAATGATGCTCCAGGCGTGATGAATGATGCTCTAACGTGGTATTTGGTGGTGTAAAACCAATGAACCATGCGTTGTGCATGACTCCTGGTGTTAGACGTATCAAGCTATGTGCACGTAGGATATTGCGTGGTGCATGACGGGCTCAACCTCGTTTATGGCGCACTCAGTGTCTTTTATGGCACACACTCTGCGTGACGCATAACGCACTCAGCTTGGTGTATTGCACACTCAGCATGGTGTATTGCGCACTCAGCGTGGTGTATTGCACACTCAGCATGGTGTATTGCGCACTCAGTGTGGTGTATAACGCACTCAGCGTGGTTATGGCGCACTCATCGTGGTGAATGACACACTCAGGGTGGTGTATGACACGCTCAGCGTGGTATATGATGCATTCAGCGTGGTGTATGGCACACTCAGCGTTGTGTATGACACACTCAGCGTGGTGTATGACACACTCAGCGTGGTGTAGGATATTGTGTGGTGTATGACGGGCTCAGCGTCGTTTATGGTGCACTCAGCGTCGTTTATGGCACACTCAGCATGGTGCATTGCGCACTCAGTGTGGTGTATAGCGCACTCAGCGTAGTGTATGGCGCACCCATCGTGGTGTATGACACACTCGGGGTGGTGTATGACACACTCAGCGTGGTATATGATGCACTCAGCGTGGTGTAAGACGCACTCAGCGTTGTGTATGACACACTCATCGTGGTGTATTGCGAACTCCGTGTGGTGTATGACACACTCAGCGTGGTGTATGACACACTAGGCGTGATGCATGGCGCACACATCGTGGCGTATGATGCACTCAGCGAGGAGTATTTCGCTACTCTCGTGTTGCCAATTGATTTGTGGTTTTTCTACTAAGCCTGGTGTGTGCTGCATTCAACGTGTATCTACCGTGTTGCATGATTCTAATAGCGTTGTCCACTGATCGTTCGCATTGGTCCGTTTTTGCTCAGCTGCTTGGGAGAACTGCCTTTCGTGTACAAGCTGCCTTGTTAAGCAAGCCGCCTTCTTGTACAAGTGGGTCATACGGGATCGGTCGTGTTGTCCTTAAATTGCAGAGAAAAGCATGTCCGAGCGTTTTGGCTTGCTGTAATGAAGCAGCCTGAATGATTTATCTAATTGTTCAACACAAAATTAAAGTGTAAGAGAGACAGACAACATTTTGACTTGAACAGCACAACTCACGCGACAAAACTCCTTTGCTGGTCGAATTTTGTAGCTTACAACAATAAAAGACTGTCGAGCTGTATTTAAGTACCTTTGCAATCTAGTGCACATATTTTGTAGCTGACTATATATGGAAGCTTGCAAGAGTTGGTCAGGCTAGACTGATCATCAGATTGGTGTGGCGTTTAATTCATCGTTCACCTTATGACACAACCATAACCTGTAGGCACTGGCTGCAAGCTTCACATGAAGTGGCAGTGTGATCCGGGATAATCCCGCACATACATCATAGAAACACCATTACAGAGTAAGGCCATCCGTCTCCCAGGAGCCAGGATAAGGCTGGTTGACCCGGATTGAATAAGGCTTTGATCCAGGTAACTGTTTCCCCATCTATAATCGAAATTGCACGAAGCTTTGTATCCATGAACATAAATGTGCCGAGGAAGTGTTCCGGCAAGAGTGGTAAACGGCATAGTTTATTTTGCCACAACGCAGTCAGAAGTGAAAGGTTAGCATCGTAATAACGATTAAGTGACAAGGGCGGAGCGAACCTTTAGCCTATCACTGCGGACCACCCGGAAGTAACTTTAATATGATTGGTGTACTGCAATAGAGCTTCTGCTTGCGACTCATTTATAGTGTTTATGCCGCCATAAAGCATGTTATATCACGTCTCGAGACTCATCATGAGTCCAATTCTACCAGTGATGTCCACCAAATCAATGAGCAAATGGACCGGTAACTGTACCAGGTGTATAGCGTACTGATATGCAAATGTACCAGGTGTATAGCGTACTGATATGCAAATGTACCAGGTGTATAGCGTACTGATATGCAAATGTACCAGGTGTATAGCGAACTGATATGCAAATGTACCAGGTGTATAGCGTACTGATATGCAAATGTACCAGGTGTATAGCGTACTGATATGCAAATGTACCAGGTGTATAGCGTACTGATATGCAAATGTATATCAGAATCGCCAAGCAAGGCAATCGACGATGAGGACATATTTCAGAGTTAGTGCTATACTGAAAATGATGGAAGGACAAACGTGCGCTTCCTGACAGACGTGAGTCTACAGAAGTAGAAGGGTCCATATCAATGAAAAAAATATATATATATATATATATATAGAGAGAGATATATATATAGATATATAGAGATATAGAGATATATATATATATAGATATAGAGAGAGAGATATATATATATATATATATATATATAGAGATAGAGATATATATATATATATATATATCTATCTATATATATATATGCATATATATATATATATATATATATATATATATATATCCTATATATATATATATATTTATCTATATATGTATGTATATATGTATATATATACACATATATATGGTTATATATGTACATATATATATTTATATATAAATATGTGTGTATATAATATGTATATATAAATATATTTACATATATATATATACATATGTATATATATATATATATGTGTATAAATATATATACATATACATATGTACATATATATATATATATATATATATATAAATATATATATATAAATATATATCTCTATATATATATATATATATATATCTCTATATATATATATATATATCTCTATATATATATATATATATATATATAAGTAAGCACTCACACGTGATTTTTGTAAACGATGAGATAATGGGATATATATATATATATATATATATATATATATATATATATAGATATATATATATATAGAGAGAGATATATATATATAGAGATGATCTATATATATATATCTATATATCTATATATCTATATATATATATATATATATATATATATATATATATCTATATATCTATATATATATATATCTATATCTATCTCTATATATATATATCTCTCTATATATCTCTATATCTCTATATATATATATATGTAGCACTCACACGTGTTTTTGTAAACGATGAGATAATGGGACGGTGCCCTCAACCCTTATAAAGCACCCTAGAGGGAAGCGCTGTAATCCTCGTTGTGCATTCCATGCCACGTTATGTGAACATTTGTATCCACCTGACCATGGCTTAAAAACCAACGCGAGCGGAAGAAATGGCAGAGCATCGGACAACGGAGTAACCGCGATAGTTTGGAGTCGATCTGTGTATTGCCTGATTAATTATGTGTTGGGTGTTGTGAATTGCTCACATCGATGGCGCGCAGTATGTAGCGCAATGTAGCTTATTGGAAAAAACATGCGAATATCAAGATGTTGATTAAACGCGGCAGATGTATGCCATCAAGTCATCCTTCGATTTAAGATTATAGAGCCTGCAACTCAAAAAAACTCCCGCTTATAGCAGAGTGTTTGTTTGTTCCTTTTCATCCAAGTGCATGATTACATATTCATATGGAATCGGGGATATCCAGGAATTCATTAGCCACCACTCAACATTCAGCAGAGCGTTGAAAGCGCTCTGTTTGTGTGGTAGCCCTCTGTACCTGTGGGTCCATATACATTCACATATCCTCATGTTCATTAACCTTACGGCTACAGGGAGCGGCTAACCGACATCTCGCCCGTAACCCCTCAACGATTGTCCATCTCAGATCACACCCCATACCCCGCCATGTATCATTAAACCTGGTATGTACGAGACATGTTAATTCCATTCTGTGTTACGGGCATCAGATGAGCGCCCTACGAGAGCTCTACGGGTCATTATCAGCCCACATTATTTACCCTACAAGGAATAGCTTCGAATCAATCACTTTTTATCTCCCTGACCCCTGTAATGCCATTCTCTCTCAACCTGAGAGAGTCACATGTCTGCAGTGACACACGTCGCTCCGATAGAGGGTTCCCTTCAAAGCGATCAGATGAAAGCCCGCTACATAAACGAAGCTTGTTAGGCGAGTTAATAAAGTGTGGATAATCCAGGGTCGACTTCAGATTAAACCTTGGGGGTTTAGATGTTGAAAGTCACTGTCGCTGCTTTGTGCAATAATAATAACATATGTTTATTTATGTAACAACCGCTGTTTGATCTTCGGCAGTTGGAACCTTCCCGTGTGCTGCCCAGCTCATGAAGATATAGGAAAACGCCGCAGTAGCCGCTAAACTGCAGAGGGGACGTGAAGCACCCAGGTAGCCGCACAGCTCTCGCTAGACCGCGAATTTCAGGTTAGATGCATGGGTTTATCGATATCTAACAACTAGTTAAAATAGCTATTTCTGCTTTATAAGCGTAATTGCTCCCCGTGTTTAAGCCAGTCGGTAATGCGCAGTCACGCGGGCCAAACAATGATTATCCTACCACGTGTTTCTCATCCACTTCATCGATCAGTGATGTTTTGCTTGCAGAATGTATGCGAAGATGCCATTACGGGCATCGCTCAACTAAGAGGCAGTTGAAGACGGACATGTTTATGTCTACAGACCTAAAAAGAACTTCATAACTGCTTCTGAATAGCCTCGTATTTCATTTGGATAATCCGATCCGCACCGGCCAGCATCTCTTAATAAAAGCGACGCCTCTTCGCTTAGAAGCTGCCCGTTTGAGAGCGCGTGCAAGCCAATGACATCAGCCATACACACACTACGTGCTGCAGCCTCACTTGTGATTACATCAGCAACAGTGGACTTCCAAAGAGCCATCTTCTGTCTAATGGCTACAGCTACCTACGTGATGGAGCAAACTAGGGCGCCATCTCCAGTCGCCTTACACCCCCTTTTGGTCTCAAACTGCGTGGATGCGTGCGTGATAATTGGATACGTCTTCAAGCACAGTGCTTAGTGGCGCTGGACTTCCGGCACGCCGACTATGGGCTGTGTAATTAGCCTTGCTTGGTATTCTATAGCGGGTGTGAGACTTGTTTGGTTGTGGATATCGATGTCGCTCTGCAGCTCGGCTTCTTCATTAGTGGAAGGTAAGGTCATTCTTTTCCCAGTAATCTAGGGTGTTCACGTGAAGAGGAGGGTGCCTATGTCGTGTCATTGAGGGTATTGGTTGGCCGAACCCACTTAAAGCGGCGCCTGTGTGCTTACCAGAGCGGCGTTGAGTGGTGGTCGCACGCACCTTGCCAATGGATAATTGTCTTTGTTGTGTTACGGACTCTGCTATGGTTCCACCTGGCGCCGATAAGTTCCTTTCGACGGAGCCGACAAGGTCCTGGGGTTATGATCTTGTAATTATACACCCCGTTAATGTGCAGATGCTATATCAACATGAGTAAAATGGCGTGGTAAGATTCAACTAAATATCGGTTGTAGTTATTGATTAGTCCTTAGCACATATGCCCGACTGCAGCGGCAGATCGCCTTACTCCATTCTGTTAAAAGTCGTGCTGATTTCATACAACTCCGATACGAGAGATAAAAGGTGTGTATATAAGTATGTGAGAACGGTTTGTATCATTACGTGGATAAGGATGAATGACGCGGATATCTATAATTGCTTTATACAGTTGCGATAAATGAATTCGCATTCCAGATTTATTGTTAAATTATGGTAAGGCACCTCTATGTACTGCTATGCGCGTCTTTATCATCGGTTTGCACAGCAGCCATCGCGGCTCATTTTATCATCTGCTCGTCAATAGATGAAGCAACGAGTGGTGTTTATCATTCATTATATGTACTTAACTTTGCTAAATATTTCAGAGCTATCTATAGTCAGGTACCGTTGAACACAGCAAGTTTATATGTATATATGTAAATATTTGTATTGCTCCTCTTTCTGTGGACCACTTCTACGTTGACATCGCGGTGCTTAGATGGAATCTTTATTTCTCCATATAGAAATGTCAGTGTCCCTTGAGCTCTTTACTCGCAGGGTAATCGGCGGTGTGTTACAGATAGCAGGACGGTAACAATGCTGTCCCAGCCAGACATCTACGTGGCCAACACAGGGGAAGACCTAGAACTCAGTTGCCATTTCCACATGAATAACTTTGACCTCTTTGACAACCCAGTCATTTGGACGAAGTCGCAGCGAGATGAGCATTCCTCGATCAATATAATGGGCAACATTGTGCCGCCATTCCTGGCCACTGAACGCTTCGATGCGAATCTTAAAAAGGACCATCCCAGATATGACCTCAAGCTCTTAATCAAAGGTTCGGTTTAGGGCCCTCGTGATGTACAAGTTCATGTGGAAAGGTTGAATGCGCGATCAAACTCAATTTCTTTGCTCTTCAAGGGTAAATTTAAACGATAGAAAGTGTAAGATGTCAAGATCATCACTGTGTTCCGTATTGTTCATTCCTAGCGAGCGAGCCTTGTCAGAATTCATTTTTTCTCTGCGTCTGCAGATTTATCGCTAGAAGATAGCGGTAACTACACATGCGAGGTCCGGGGCGAGAGGTCGGTGGCACTCTCGTCTGTCACAGTCTCTCTATTTGTGCGGGGTGAGTGAACACGGGATCATTTTCTTTAAATCCTGACTAGCATATTAGTGCTGACTGCCGCTATGTAATGATAATGTGTTGAATTCTAGCGCCTGTACAAGCCATTGCTGTTACATCTGACAATGGAACAGCCATGACCCCGCGCTATACAAATACTCTGACCTTCATCGAGGGTCAGCCAGGCACGTTACGCTGTATAAGTCTTGGTGGATACCCTCCGCCCGATATACAGATCTTTCTCGCTAATAACACGAACATTACCAGCGCATTCTCGCTCACCTACTCGTCCAGCTTAAGCGGAGCAGAAGGTTTGCGTCTCATGCTATTCAGAACGGAGCGCTGGACTCACGACTTCGCTGTGTCGGGGAAGGACGATGGTAAACTGGTGCAGTGCGTCGTCACAGTACCCGGCCTAGGGTCGAATATATCTGTGATAAAACTTCACATACTATGTAAGTCGTTCGTTAATTGGCACAGACGCGCGCATACACTGTGACACATCAATATACACACCAATACGCATGCAGCACTCGTACAATTTTGTCTATATACATGTAAATATATATATCAATATATGAATGTGTAGTTAATATTCTAGTTTATTATCCTTGCTGTGTTTTGTTCATGGCACATTTATGTGTAGATGCCCCGATCATCGAGTGTTTTGATGCCAGCGCCCAGCCAGGTGATAAAAATGCGTACGTGAGGTGCGAGGTACGCGCCCGGCCACGAGCGACCGCTCTCTTCTGGATCCTCGATATCAACGGCACGAAAGTGAAGGAAGGGCGCGTGGTCAAGGAGCATTGGACAATTGTCACGGTAAGAAAGGGCGCGTGGTCAAGGAGCATTGGACAATTGTCACGGTAAGGAAGGGCGCGTGGTCAAGGGGCATTGGACAATTGTCACGGTAATGAAGGGCGCGTGGTCAAGGAGCATTGGACAATTGTCACGGTAAGGAAGGGCGCTTGGTCAAGGAGCATTGGACAATTGTCACGGTAAGGAAGGGCGCGTGGTCAAGGAGCATTGGACAATTGTCACGGTGAATGTCTATCGCACTTGGCGTACACATGTGTTTGCAGTACTGATCACATCAGTAATGAATGTAGTAATTAACTGTGTCATTCGAAAATCACGTAACACATAGTAGTGGGGAGTATCGGGACTAGTGTTTGGTGCGATACTGGAGTCTATGAGCTAGTGTTATGGTGCATTATTGGAGTCTATGAGCTAGTGTTATGGTGCGTTATTGGAGTCTATGAGCTAGTGTTATGGTGCATTATAGGAGTCTATGAGCTAGTGTTATGGTGTGTTATAGGAGTCTATGAGCTAGTGTTATGGTGCGTTATTGGAGTCTATGAGCTAGTGTTATGGTGCATTATTGGAGTCTATGAGCTAGTGTTATGGTGCGTTATTGGAGTCTATGAGCTAGTGTTATGGTGCATTATAAGAGTCTATGAGCTAGTGTTATGGTGTGTTATAGGAGTCTATGAGCTAGTGTCATGGTGCGTTATTGGAGTCTATGAGCTAGCGTTATGGTGCGTTATTGGAGTCTATGAGCTAGTGTTATGGTGCGTTATAGGAGTCTATGGGCTAGTGTTAGGGTGCGTTAGGAGAGGGTATGAGCTAGTGATATGGAGCGTTATGGGAGTCTATGAGCTAGTGTTATGGAGCGTTACGGGAGTCTTTGAACTAGTGTTATGGTGCGTTATGGGAGTCTTTGAGCTAGTTTTATGGTGCGTTATTGGAGACTATTAGCTAGTGTTATGGTGCGTTATGGGAGTCTTTGAGCTATTGTTATGGTGTGTTATGGGAGGCTATGAGCTAGTGTTATGGTGCGTTATGGGAGGCTATGAGCTAGTGTTATGGTGCGTTATGGGAGTCTATGAGCTAGTGTTATGGTGTGTTATGGGAGTCTATGAGCTAGTGTTAAAGAGCTTAATGGGTGGGTGGGGGGTTTCGAGATGGTGTTTGTGGGACGTAACAGGGTTGTGTGTTTAGGGGGGCGTAAAAACCATCAGCGTTTGGACATTTGATAATGAAAATAACTTATCCAGTTGTCAAAGGTTAACGCTTATCTTTGCGGCATGTACCAGGGATGATACTGAAGCCAGTGATGGTGCTACCTGTGATTGTGTGAATCAGGACCGCGGAGAGCACCTGTTAGAGACCAAGTTATACATGCGCCAAGCCAACCAAAGCTCCTTCAGACGCTACACGCTCGAAGCCGAAAATACCATAGGTACAACGAGAAAGGAGGTCCAGCTATTCAGAGGTAACTTAACCATCTACTGGCACGTCATCAAGGTGTAGTTAGCGAGATACCTGTGGACGTGGACAGAGTGCTGCGTTTGACTGATGCTGTATGTGTGCAGCAGATGAGTTAGCAGCGGCTACAGCAGGTCCCGGAGATGCTGAGTCCGTGTCCAGTAGCAACCAGCACGCAAACCCAGAGTATAAAGTCATTATGAACGCATCAACCAGCCAATGGTCCATCCACATTGCCCCAATCCTCACAGCGCTAGTCATATTTGCTATCAGCTGCATATATCAGAGCTGATGTGTCAACGTTTGTACGATTTGTATGTGTTTTGCGAAGTGATATATTTAGCAGACAGTATTTGAAGTTGCCCGTGCAGTATTTGTAGAGATAACGGCTGACGAAACATAGATTTGTAATAGTTGTAACATCATTTTATTTTGGTTAAGCGTTGATATTTTTTGATGAATTGGAAGCGCTTCAGTCATTGCGGGTGAGCCTTGATTCATGGCCAGGCAATCATGCCTGGTCTAGCGAGTGGGAGGCCCGTTCCTATCGCTAACGCGTCAAGATATGTGTTATTTCCAATCTGTTTGTAACCAATTTAGCTGCTGGCGACTTATGTGAAATAAATGATTACTTTCAGTTGTTGTGCGTATGTTGTTTCTCAGTGATGCTCTCAGTTGTTACTTGCTGTGATGCATTCAGCTGTTACTTGCTGTGACGCATTCAGCTGTTACTAGCTGTGATGCTCTCAGCTGTTACTCGCTGTGATGCTCTCAGCTGTTACTTGCTGTGATGCTCGCAGTTTTTACTTGCTGTGATGCACTCGGTTGTTACTTGCTGTGATGCTCCCAGTTGTTACTTGCTGTGATGCTCCCAGTTGTTACTTGCTGTGATGCATTCAGCTGTTACTTGCTGTGACGCATTCAGCTGTTACTAGCTGTGATGCTCTCAGCTGTTACTCGCTGTGATGCTCTCAGCTGTTACTTGCTGTGATGCTCGCAGTTTTTACTTGCTGTGATGCACTCGGTTGTTACTTGCTGTGATGCTCCCAGTTGTTACTTGCTGTGATGCTCCCAGTTGTTACTTGCTGTGATGCATTCAGCTGGTACTTGCTGTGACGCATTCAGCTGTTACTTGCTGTGATGCTCTCAGTTGTTACTTGCTGTGATGCATTCAGCTGTTACTTGCTGTGATACTTTCAGCTGTTACTTGCTGTGATGCTCTCAGCTGTTACTTGCTGTGATGATCTCAGCTGTTACTTGCTGTGATGCTCTCAGCTGTTACTTGCTGTGATGCTCCCAGTTGTTAGTTGCTGTGATGCTCTCAGTTGTTACTTGCTGTGATGCACTCAGTTGTTACTTGCTGTGACGCATTCAGCTGTTACTTGCTATGATGCTCCCAGTTGTTAGTTGCTGTGATGCTCTCAGCTGTTACTTGCTGTGATGCACTCAGTTGTTACTTGCTGTGACGCATTCAGCTGTTACTTGCTATGAGGCTCTCAGCTGTTACTTGCTGTGATGCTCTCAGTTGCTAGTTTCAGCGATGCACTCCGTTGTTACTTGCTGTGATGCTCTCAGCTGTTACTTGCTGTGATGCTCTCAGCTGTTACTTGCTGTGATGCTCTCAGTTGTTACTTGCTGTGATAATCTCAGTTGTTACTTGCTGTGATGCTCTCAGTTGTTACTTGCTGTGATGCACTCAGTTGTTACTTGCTGTGATGCACTCGGTTGTTACTTGCTGTGATGCTCTCAGTTGTTACTTGCTCTGATGATCTCATTGTTACTTGCTGTGGGAGCATGCACTCTTGAGGTTGATGGCCCACTGTGATGCTCTCAGTTGTTACTTGCTCTGATGATCTCATCGCCCGCATTGTGGGAGCATTTAAACCTTGAGGTTGATGGCCCACTGTAGGAGAGGCTGAAGCAGCTAATAGCTGCTGTCTGCAGAATGCAGGAGGCTGGAAATCACCACGAAATATAGTCAATTATATTGCACTTACTTATGGTGTGAACCCCTACACCATCACGCTATGGACTCGATGATGGCACTTACAGTGTAGAGCGTGACAAGGCGCTAGTTTCATGCCGGTCTTCTTTTTAAAAACAGCGACACAAAACACGGTCATCCTCTTGTCATGGAAAATAATGTGCCAGTCAGTAAGCTGGACCTTCTTGCCCATACAGCAGGCTAGTTGAAAATGAGTGCTGTTGCCTGAAGTCAATCGTGGATTACATGAATCATCTACAAAAAACTTTGTAATCGTGCTGTAGAATAATGTATTGAAAGTTACTCCAAGTTTTGGACCCTGGCTGATGAGAATTTGTAACCGAAGATACGGTAAATAAGGCAATTAAGGTCATGGCGTTATTTTGTACCGTCATCGCTTTGACTAACCGTTACCTGTAACACGCCCCTGAAATGAGTTTAAACTTCTTCACTGGCCAGCTCCTCCCTTTTGCAGAGCCAAAAGAAATCAGAAACAGATTCTGTACTTTGAGTTTAGCTATGATAAATTACAGGAAGATTTTCCGGGCGGAAATTGGCAAAATTTGCTCGACAGCCTATCAGTGAAGCAGCTTTTTTAAGTGCTGGGACTCTCGTCTATTCGATGGCATGCTTTAGAAAGATGTACCTCTTTGAAAAGATATTTGCAATCTTTCTATCCAACGTAATCCCTGTTCAATATGCAAGCGCAGTGTGTGTGACATGTTGAAATGTGCTCTGATTGGGGAATATTTTGGGTACACGACATCTCAGCTGCAGTCATATATCCAAATGCTTGTGTGAAATGCTGCTTGCAGTTATCTATTCAGACTGTATGCAGCAAACTGTACGAATTTATGTATATCTTCACAGTTTGTATATATAACTGGTACTACTTGTAAGCAAATACTGCATAAAGATCACGACAATTTTAAGGCTAACATCTCAGTTCACGAAGCTTGTTGCTTTATAGTGTGTGTTGGTTGTCATAAAGGAGCAGAGCTCAATTAATAAAGAGATGCCCAAAATACCACCAGGATTATTCAAAGCCCGACTCACGTTTAACCAACTCAATTTATAGCATTAATCTATATGAGAGAAGCACCGACCAAGTTATTGTGAGTGTTCCTCTCTTCTGGACTCGAGCCCTGCAATTATCTCGTTTTTGTAATACGATGCGAATACGCAATTAGAGTCCCCTGTAATAAAGACATACCCTTATGAGGGTAACTTGCATTCATCCTGTTTTGATCGACAATGTGATACCAGGAAACGGGAGCTCGCGCTCCCGAATCCCGTGACTTTTCGGACCTGTATAGCTTCACGTAATGATGCAGTCGTTTCCACTTAAAGAGGTTATTGTTAGAAGATCACTCGGGTCCCTGTTGTCATAGATATTTCTCCTACTACAGCGGGCTAGTCATGTCAGGTTAACAAGAGGGATTCATATGAACTCAGTCTACCACAAACATAGTATCACATTTTCAGTCGACGTCGTAAAACTTAACATTGTCGTGTTGCTGTTAGATAAAACGAATCCATGTCCACCAGCCACACTAATGCAGCAGGCTAAGCCGTCCTGCTGAACAGCAGTAGTGCAACGCAATTCACAAGCACCAGGCAATCCTGATGATTCATTCTTGGCATCTCATTATGGTCGGGTCACGTTATGAAGTCGACCAGCTCCTATATCCACCTGACATGCTCAGCTTAGCAACACGGCGTGATTACAGGGCCCACCTAGGACGTTACGATGCGTAAATCACAGGATGGAGTACATACTAATTACACCCTCGTCAATATTCGATTAATTTTTTGGTGACAGTCAGAAAAATTTCATTTGCAACCATTTGAATTTTTGGCTTAAATGCTGCGTGATCTATTAATAGGCTTAAGCTGCATCCGCCAGAATTAAAGCCGACGTGCAGCGGCTCAAAATTGCAGTCATTAACAACCGGACAGGCCGCTCGTGTTTCGGCGCGCTCAATGTAACAGTCAAGTAAAACACAAAATAATATATTGGCGCCAAATTCCTCTAAAAATTAGAAATATTGAGAAGCAGCGAATCACCAGCCGTCAACGAGAACTTGTGGGTTCCACCCAGTCGCCCGCTGCCTAGCCCCCCCCCCCCCCCCCCCCCCCCACACACACACCCACTACCTCCTACACACGGCCCATCATCGGCTGGGCGGCATGACATCTGCTGAGGTCAGCCAGTAACCCCCAGTTTTTTGCGTAAGCCATTGCGAATCAGTATTGTCGGTCTGCTATGTATGCTGGCATCTCAATAACACAGCATGCAGCGTAGAATAAATACGACAATACTGAAGTCACAGTCAGTTAATGGCACCACGCATAATGCATATGCTTTCTTCCCGGCGAATTTGAAAGGGTATGACATCAGAATTAACGCTGGAAAACTAAGTATTCATTTAGAAGTTAGTGGTTGCAATGGGAGCGTAAAGACGCACAAATTTTCCAATTATTTTCTCCTTTTTCGACCATTTTCTCGATAAAGAACCCATATCAAAGTGAACATTGCCGCTTAACTATCATAGGTATGCACCATTTTAAAAATGAATGCCCGATACAAAATTGGGGATAATGATTGAAGCGAATGCATGTATGGCTGGATTTAGGCTGCATATCTGGCCGACGCGGTATATCGGGAGAATAACCAAAGAGCTCTTAGCTGCTCCAGGTGGGCTCACTCTGACTGGCCATGCGATGAGCAATCCCATGAGTGATCAGAAATGAAGCCCTCTGATTGGTCGAGGCGACCGTCCCCAAATTTAATTGGTAAAATCCATGCGGTTTTTTTAAATAGACATTATGGCGGAAGTACATAGCACGCAACTGGTGTGATCCCATAATTATCGGGTAAAGCTCAAGTGAGCCCTCTTTGCGTAGCTATAAGCCCTTTAGCATAAATGCAAGCGAATCAAGTTTTTTGATTCGGAAATAATCTACTATGAGCCGAGTAAACGATGCCCCTGAAACCCATTTAACCTCATCCCGATTGTCTGCTGATATGAAAAAAACCTGTCTGACAATCACATGAAATATCTCAGCTCAGGCCTATCTGGGTATATGTCATGTTAAAGAAACATATTCAGACTCATTAATAACGAAGCTTCGAGGAGGTCTGGACACTGGCGGCATACCAGACTGTCTGATAGGTACGGCGGTTGTTTTCTACGTTGCTTGCGTCCGCAAAGAGGAGATTTACTTTATGATTTATATTGCTTACACAAGTTGCATCTTAGTCTATTCGTGTTTGTTTTACGATAGCGAATTGTCGATCCCTCGACTGGAATAAATACACAGAAGGAGACAGATACACAATTTTCCGAATCAGTCGTTATGCGGGGATGATATCTTTAATTTAATATGCCTATATTTACTCTATATACAACTTACATTTTGAACGAGAAACAGCTATATACTTATCTGTATGTTCTGAATGCTTTCTAAAGTACATGCCCCGCCGTGGTTTAACTCACCGCTGGCGCATGCTGTAAGAGTGTCAAATTGGTCAACTTGCATACATTCTTGTTATCCAAACGCACCATGTTAGTTTTCATTTGCGCCTGTGTGACGCATTTGACAAACAGCAGAAGCTATGTTTATTTCCGGTTGAATGGCTGATTAATGCTATCCTTTCACTTAACTTACCTTCCTAAATTCATGTACATAGCGGTCGACACCCGCTCTAGCAACAGGAGTTCACGGCCCTGTCAGGGTCACGTGAAGGAATCCATGTCACTCCCGGAACACTGTCTGAACATCATTATCCTCCCCACACATCTCTACTGATGTTGAAAGAGTCGTGAAAATGTGTCTCATTTCTTTCCTCATTTTAATCAATCTGAAAGTAGGATTAAGGTAGCCGGCCCCCGATAAAATGCTCGTTCGGCGAGGCATTTTCTATCAGAATAGCTTCTTTCAATTGACATAATGGTAGACTCGCATGATATTTTTTAAATGTAGATTTTCTTCAAAATTATTGAGCTATATTATAATGTTTGCATGTTAGATGCAAAAAATGAAACTTCCGTTGGTCATTATGTAGTATCCTTCATAAATAGCAGAAAACCAATGTCATACTTGCACTTACAGCCTGATAGATTCCTTTTATGAGCTGGGCAACGAGAACGACAAGATAAGTCACGCTCAAACATCGCGTGGTCGATGGTCGCTGATAACAACCACACTAAGGATAGCAAAACGAAACAGTGATATCTTCCAAACATATTTACATCGTTAAACTTATGCACTCTCATACATTTATCAAGATAATCTCGTTTTCTGTCACTAGTCGTAATTAAGTAATCACGATATTTCAATCATCGGGTTAAATCATAACGTCTCTAACGATATCATTGCGTCACCTTCAAGAGAAAGAACTCCTGTGAAACGACGTGATTTGACACGGAGAACCGATTTGTACGGGGGTAGGCTCAGCATTTTCCCGAAATTATTGCTTATATTGTTGATTCCCTTCTCGCAATAGTTCCGGGTGTAGAATGCTCAGGTGATAATTCGCCAATGTTTGTAGATGTCCTCAGACACTGATATAGAAACAGCTTACTTGATTAAACCACGTGGTGTTATGCTTGGCATCGAAAGGGTATGTGCGTTATGACTAGGAGACAGGGCAAGTCGGTTGGAATGCAGGTATGTACGTTATGATGGACATGACCATAACAGATGTGGCATATTCCAACTTGTGAGTATATAAATATAAATCAAGTAAGATGGTCGAAACTATTCCGAATTGTAGCTCTTGTATTTTTCGTATGCATAATAATATCGGCAGACGGTCCGTTTGGATTATCTTTTTATGTAATATCCACTAAATACATTTTTTTTTGCATTCGTGAGGATAAAACCTCAATTATTTTTACATACATCGATTGAGAAATATGCATTTATATACACAAATCATATTTTGACATCAAATATTAATGAAAAACAGAGAAATCGCATTATTATCCAAATAGTATACAACCATGTCGAAATATACGCAGACAGATTAAGAAAGAGAAACTTCGACACACCAACCGGCGACGTAGGGTCCGAAATAAATAACAAATTGGCGCATATACATACATATATATACATATATATATATATATATATATATATATATATATATATATATATATATATATATATATATATATATATATATATATATATATATATATATATATATATTATATATATATATATATATATATATATATATATATATATATACATATATATATATATATATATATATATATAAATATATATACATATGTATATATGCAGATATATGTATATATATTTTATATATACATAAATATATATAGACATATATGTATATATATACAAACGAATGCATACGTATATATACACGTGCATATATATAACATATTTATATGCATATATATATGTATGTATATATATATATGCATATATGTAAATATATGTATAGTAGTATAGGTAGTGGGGGAATTTATCCTGTTTCCAAATAGAGGCAACAGATTTTCTCTACTTTTAGTGATGTTTTCCCTACTTCGAGTGATTTTTCTCTACTTTGAGTGTTGTTTTCTCTATTTGGAGGGATGCTTCTCTATTTGGAGGGATGTTTTTTTGTCAAATTAGTCAAAATTTTACTGGTACATCTCTAATACAGGAAATTTAGGAAAACACTTGTATACAGGCAACCCCAACTAGAGAAATTTGACGGGTACGCAGGATAGGCAACCTCCTCGGTTGTATATATATATATACATATATGTCTATATATATATATATATATATATATATATAGATATATATATATATATATATATATATATATATATATATATATATATATATATATATATATAGAGAGATATATATATATATATAGATATATATATATATATATATATATATATATATATATATATATATATATATATATAGATATATATATATATAACACATATATATATACATATATCTGCATATATACATATATATATATATATATATATATATATATATATATATATATATATATATATATATATATATATATGCACATTTTATATATTTATATATGTTCGCATGCTTATATGTATATCATTTATATGCATATGCAGATATATATACACGTATTAATACGGAAGATAGGAAGGTATTCCGTCACTTCCCCATGACAAAATTACATTTTGTAATCTTAGAGTCATATCATATTGTTTTTGACTTCATTTATTGTTTGAATGCGAGGAGTGTTTACCGTTGGCTTTTCCGATTTCACGAAGTTGATCCAGCATACAGAGGTTATTCGCTTATGTTTGTCGGTGTTTGGAATCTGCCGTTAGAAGTAACGTCATAATGTCACAGAGGCGTTATGATTATAAGAATATGTGATTCCATCGGAATATACAGATTTGTTTAATATCCTAAGCATAGCGGGTTTCAGCAATGCGCTATGATAACGAAAAATCAAAACAATGCTTTTGCCATTTGGTGAGATCAAACCACGCAGTAAAACCACGGAGTAAATCAACATAGTGAAACCACATAGTGAAACCACCTAGTGAAACCACATAGTAAAACCACATATCAAAACTACGTAGTCACCAACAACCCATATGATTGTTTTGTTCATCAAGAATATATATTGATTATAAGACATATGAATGGAAATGGAGGAGTTCACACAGGTTCTTATAGATTATGTCCAGTAATATATGATAGCTGTTATTGCATGGTTTCTGACAGAAGCTTCGATGATCAGCGAGTTGTAACTCGATACTCGAGCCTCTTCATGTTCCCCACCGTAATGACAGTAATGTAATCGGATAGAGTAGACTGTGCGGCGCTGATTAGGATCCCCCAGCAGCGTGTTTAACAGAAGTATAACATTGCAACGGCCGATGTTGATACAACAACGATGTTTGAGATTGCCGTGGAGTGTCTGAAGGCCTTATTGACCGCGATATCTGTCTTACGCGGACGAAATCGTGTTATGATGTAACCCAGCCATTCCACACCTGAGCGATGCTTAATGAGTGTAGTCTTGTTGATTGTCAGGGTGAATATGTCAGGAGGATCGAGCTTATATATCTCAGTACCTCCTAATTGGATGCAGTCACGTAAGATGTAATTAGATGTCGTGATATTGGCTCATATTCCCTAGTGACCACTTCTAACATGATATCGGCTTATCCGTGATGGGCCCTCCTCTCTCGATTGGCCTCTCTACTTAATTGCTGATTATCCCTGAGACCCCACAGGAATACGCGACACCATCTGTTACGACGAAAACTCTCCCCGGCACGCACAAACGTGCCTTCCCACACGATTCCAGATAATGTACCAGTTACATAAGAAGCCCCCTTACAGAGGTTGATTACCGAGCTCGGAGGAGGCAGACATGACATGCACTGGTTTATCCTTTCCCTTGGGGTTACCGTGGCCCATTATGCAAACACGCATTTTTATCCCAGCGATTGGTATAGTACACGGTAGCTACGGTCGAACGGTGATACAAATACCGCTCTGCTTCAACATTTTGGGCGCGTTTAAAACATGCGATTGGCTTAAGTGTTACATAGCGGATCTAGAAAACAACATACAACAAGAGCCTGTACAAAAAAATTCATAGCGCACTAAAAAGCTTACACCTGATCGACGCTATCCTTTAAGAAATGCCATCAATATGTTATTTCTAAAACTCGATCACTAGGGTATGTTTGGTGTTTTGTAGTTGTCTGAATCGATCCCCAAATTGTTAACATTGCATTGTTTTCCGAAGGAGTAAGACGTCTACTCAGATGTCTTGTAGGGCTAAGTACATGGAAGTTCAAACGGTCGGCAATAGTTCCAACAAGCCCTGTAACGTTATTTAATACATAACGCCTTGCCATGGTAGAACAGGTAGCCGCGTGGGTGAGAGAGAGAACCCTGAACATCACGAGTATCCATGGCAATCAGCGATCATTGCTGGATGCAGCAGAGGGCTCGAAAGTGTTTACTACCATCAATAAAAACCCCACGTGGTGCATGGATTGAAATGACTATCCAAAACGCTAACATTAGAAGGAAACTATCGATGGCAGGGTGGATCAATAAATGCCATATCAGCCCCTAGACTGTTCGCTTTTAATCACATACATACTGTGCACTCAGTGTTGCTTAATGTGCACGCACTCTAACTGTAAATGCAATCTGGTATCTGGCCATGTACAATATTGGCCGATGAAACTGTCGAATGCGTAAGGGGGTTTATCACGATTAGCGAAACATTTATGGGTTTCGAGTGGAGCGCTCATTCAGCAGGTTTTCTTCGATCGATCCGCCAACCTTCATTCATACTGTCGGATGAAAGCGTTCAACAATGCTTCCTGGCGCCATCAATTTTCTCTTGGAAGAGTTATCGCAGGGAATATCGTCGCGATATTATCGACCGAATATTCATCGGTTCATTGTTATAGGGCTGTAAGAAATCGGCCTTCAAGGAGGTATTCATAGAGCAGCATGCTTCTTATTCACGCGCCGAGTCATATGGAATAGGACGAATATGCGACCCGTTGTGAGTAACTGAAGATGATTTACTTCGCACAGAGATGTATCATTCTTACGGGTTACGTATAATCATTCTACATAAGTGAATGTCAAAATTTAATGCAGTTCAGAAAGCTGTAGGGACGTTTACACTTACTTAGTAGCTATAAGTTCAAGAATATTGCGTAATATAATGCTTACTTAAATGCCATTGTGATATTGTTTGATATATTTGATATCGAAACGGTCCACGTAATTCTATATATATTTACGTGTATATTTCACCCTTACTTTCACTTCTACGTATCGGATAACTTCCGGCAAGATTATAAGCGCATAAGGCGATATATTGCAAAGCGAGCATTTAGCGTTAACGTTGACATGTATACTGTTGTACTGGTACCAGACTGACCACAGCTAAGTCTTATACTTCATCATAATTCAATGATATATAACAATATCAAATACATCAGTAGGTGGAGATGAGTATGTTCATGTGAGCGGTCGGCTGAATAACAGATGCTTGTCAACTAGCCTCATTGCGTGAGAGTGGACGGTTAACGGTCAGCAATGAAGCTTCCTAGCAACCCGTGTTATGGTAATAGCTATATGATATGATAGAGGATATAAATCAATTGGCATGTGCCTTCACCTCGTGGACGTGTAAGAAGCATTAAACCTCTTAATGGCGGCAATATTGTCCTCGAATGCAGTACACGAATGCTGCAAATGTTTCGTGGCTGCTTTACGTAGGGCCTCTGCTGATGTGACATTTTTACGACTACCCAAACGTTCAGTGGTTATAAACTCATTTTAGGGGCTAGTTAAAGTCAGCATTCGATCTTTGTTCGTCTCAGCATAATATCGTACCTGATGACCTGCAATAAAGGATTTATTTTTAGAATAGTTGCCACGTGAGTGCACGATAAATCATGGGTGATGTTAACGTCACCAGAACATGAGGGTCGTGTGCATGGTATGGCATACAATGCGGGTATTAACAAGATGTCCAATCAAATGTTGCCGCTGCCAATTCATGTAAAGGCGTCAGAGCTAATGTTAGCATTAATGATGAGCTAATTTCTCAATAGATAATTACGATTAATAGGCTGTCCACTAAATTGCTTGATGTCGATCGTCAATCCGTCAGTATTTTATTGGTGCTAAAATCACCTTCAATCAGTAGTAATGTGCTTCCAACACAAAATATAAATTGCTTATTGGCATTATATTAGACACGTTGATTGTGGCCAAACACTGCCGACGAATTGCAATCACTCTTGGTCGGTTTTCTTCTATGATCAATATTAGAAGGCATGATATGGTGATCATTCGAGTCATCATCATCATAGTAGCTATCATCATCATCATCATCATCATCATCATCATCATCATCATCATCATCATCATCATCATCATCATCATCATCATCAACATCATCATCATCACCGTCATCATCGTCATCTTCATCGTCATTGTCATTATCATCAACGCGTGTTTTATCATCAACCTTACCATCATCAATATATAATCATTGTAACTCGCATATTTCATTCGTCCGTAGCAGTGTGATAAAATGGTCCCTCTAATTCGGTCGGTTTGTAAAGACGGAGATACTAGTCAGATGATGAGCTGTCTAGATCAACCCTGTGATGAACACATCGTCCTGTTACTGACACGATAACATGTGGCAAGCTCGCATGCCCAGGTCATCAACAGAATAGCTTGGTCAAAGAAGAATTGGCTAGGCCCAAAATATATCCCGATTAACAGATTCCGTTTGTCTAGGAGAACAATGTGTATAACGATATCTAGTCATTAGTCTGGAGACTACAATGAATATCTCAAAGGTTTGTATGCAAATGATTCTAATTGTGTGCGACGGGGCGTACGAGGCGCCTCGTATGGATATTATCTACGCCATATATTTAATTACACAACAATATTTCGCTTCGCCGCATGAGTCTTGGTGATGTGACTGGCGTCGTGGCATATTCATTAGAAGTGGACATGCAGGAGACAGCGGGAAATAACACGTTTATAGACCTGTCACTCAAGGTACTCTACATGCTACCACGTGGCAACACGTACACGGCGGCTAGCCCTTCTTGTGGTATGCAACCGTATATTATTGCGTTGTTGACCCCAGCAGCCTTCCAATGACGGACACATTTGATTCAAGCTCCTGTCTGAAAACATTTGGGTAAATGTTAATGCTAACTCTTATCCCAAATTTATATAAGACGCGCAAAGACCTTGTTTCGTACAAGAATAACATTTGGCTTTGTAGAGGTGCCCGAAATGCTACACATTACAATGACAGCTACGGGCGTATACTCGCACGATACTTGACAATTAACTATGATGTTAAAATCCTCCTTTGGGCAATATGTCTGTTTCATTGTGAAGTTTCGAGCCTTGCATTATTGCAGTCATCATTGGTTGTCAGCTTAAGTCGTACGAAGAAGGCATAGCTTTTCTATCCAAATTATCACAAACGTCTTCATCATTATATCATGATTACCGTGGTACGAGCAGTCCGTATCGGATATCTTTGTCATTATTAAGATGTTAGCATAGCACCCAGTAGAAACCTTACCCTAACAATGTGTCGCATAATGGTCCCTCGGGTGCTCAGACAGAAAAGTGGGAGACAAACGTCATGAATACACAGCACACAATGTGAGAGCTTAAGGACTACATACGGAGGATGACACAGACGGGCATACACACGTCTCCATCAAGGGATTACCTTAACAACGATATGATACCTTTTGGGAATCCTTATGAGAAAGGAAAGTGTAGTGCATATATTTCGATTAGTCGGTCAATTGAAATGAATATCCCTAAACATGCAAAGATCAAGTGGTGTATTATGCGAGGCATGGGGGAGCTGTCATTATATATATCATTCCAAATGCATAGTTGTCCCTATCGGATATCTTCATGGGAATAAGAAAGCGCACAAGGCGATATTTTTCAGTACGAACCCTTGATGTCATGGTTAGCATGTATACTAGAATAATTGATATCATATGGACCAAATCTATTACTCATATTACACAATTATATCATAAGATATGAAATGTAATCTGGAAGAAAACGCTTTATGCGTCTCCTGATTTATTTTTCCAGAAGTCTGAGTTTACCGGCGATCGCTCACAACCACATAAGTGGTTTGCAAACTCTTCATATGCGATTAAGGTAAAGGATGCTTAAGACTCCAATGGTACAATTTCCTACCGGTTTGTGAGAAAGTGCAGGCTGTAGCTGCTTGCTGATACTATATCGCCTATAGTCCAGGGCATGCTGTGATTCGAGATATATAATATTACTCATTGGTTCAGTTGAATGTATATCTACATGCGCAATCTGTTGAATAATTGATTATAATCAATTAGACTGATTGGGCGAGAGTGAGTGGTTAACGAACGTCAGTAAAACACCATGTCAGCTCATGTTATGTTAATGCCTACACTTAAGTAGTTGATATATTTATATATTATGATAAAAGATATAAATATATTGGTAGGTGTCATCACCTCGTGTACCTGTAAAGAGGCATCCTAATTGCGCGAAAATATTTTCCGCCTATGCAGGTCTTACCCAGCTAGCTAGGGAATTACTACTGTGCTCTTTTACCAAACGTAATATCCGTTAGGCGATGTCGTGTGCACGATATTACTTCCGCTATTGCTATAGACTCTCAGGAAATACACCCATACAACTAATTATAAATCAATATATGTATTGCAGCACGAATAACAAGTTATTGTAGAAGACATATATGATGATATTTCTGGAAATATTATTCGATCAAACCTAAATTAATGGAGCATTTTCCTGCATACGATCTTTGTAATGTATGAATGTGAAGAGATCAACTAGCCATCACCCCATCACGTGATGAATTGTTACACGTGATATGTACAATATTGATAGGTGAGTACTTCATGTCGATTCAACTCAACACGGTATTTCGTTCAGAAGACATCATCAGATATATCGGCATGGTTACATTGGCAGTGTACCTTTTGATGATTAAGCTTAAGTATTAATACACCATATATATCTTAAGTGTAACTGTTGCATTTCCACTTAGACCAGACACCTGCGGATGAGTTACTCTAGGATTAATTATCTCCAATGCTTCAATTTTTCAGACTTGAGATACAGGGGTAGCTAAGCTGTTCAATAGTGTAGGTGCATATGGATAGATCTTAAGCAATGTTTTCACCTGGGTCAAAATAAGTATAAATCAATCAAACGATGCCTCATTACACTCGGAATATGAGCTTACAGCAGAGGTGTAGCAGACTTCAGTACATGAATGGCGCTTGGCAATCATTCTTTCACATCAAGCGTGAATGTGTTGACGAGGTCCTGATTCTGCTTAGCGGAAACGATGCAAGTATGACCACAAGTCTTTTATGTGAAGCGAGCGGCAACACTAGCTCCCCTGACAATGCGTTAAAGTGGACAACTCTCGTTTATGCTTAGTGCATAAGCCACATAGCAACCAGTATAATGAGGCTTATGGTTATTATTGAGGTCATTTCCGGCTGGAACTGCTCCCACAAACCCGGCAACAATGTCGGCGTCGTCTTCTGTAAAGCGATAACTTGTGTGACGTCACAGGCGCAGGGTGTTGCGTTGTATACTGGCAGTGCTTTGTCGATCGGGACTCGATTTGCGAGCGTCCATAATTTGGCTGATATAGACTAGTTTTATGTTATGCTGCCGTTTGAATGTGGACTTTTGCCTTATCAATTGGAACAAAGGAAAAAGACGCTCGGTTCGGGAAAACGGGAGAAAGGGGCAACTTGAACTTGAATCTTTTACCATAAAACGAGTAAGTTATTTCAACTTCCCTCTACAATATTACAACGCTCAAAGCTGTAGCTCTGCTGAGATACATCACCAACACAAATTAGCGCTGTAAAATTTAAGACGCAGCCACAATTCACGTTCGGCTGAGTAAAGTAAGTTAATGCAACAGGAATGTGAATTCGAAATCCCCTTCATTGGAATATTCTTGCTGTCACTAACACTAATAGTTCCTAACAATACCATTGCACTAGGAGGACTTGCCCTCGTGTAACCATGGTCACATCCAATGATTGAGTAACGACCCCAGCCATATGCCCAAGCCATTGCTGCATGGACAAATATTGTCATGCAATTGATGTGGCGCAGTTGATATTCACACTGCCTCGTAGGCCGCCATAATACACGATTAGAGTACGCACACAAGCCATTAGGATATTCATTCCAATAACCGGACTTATAGCTTTATATCATTTACACTTAACGGTCCTTAATGCACAATACATCAAGTGTCCTTAATACACAATAATGTCATAAGTGCACAATACATCGTGATACCCCTGTGCCTGGCTGATTAGTTTTGGAACAAGGAGTAGCATGGTTTCTTAATGCTCTCTAATGCAACATTAAAGCTTGGCACATGTTATGTATTGCTTATTCTAGACACTTTATTAATCACACTCTGTTCTGTTGGTCGGTGTCACTTATCAACTGACTAGTTTGTCCTTTTTCTTTTACACACAAGAAAACGCATCAGGCGAGGTACCATGATTATATGTGGATAATAATAAGGACGAAGATGCAGAAAACGACATAAGAGATAAAGACGATAATGATTATGACGATGACGACGATGATGATGACGACGATGATGTGATGCTGATGCTGATAATGATGATGTTGTTGTTGTTGTTGATGATGATGATGATGATGATGATAATGATTATGATGTTGATGACAATGATGATGACTATAATTATATTGCAGCATCATGCCTTCGATTCGACACCTTAGCAGAAAACAAACCATAAATGATCGCTATTTGTTTTGTTGATATTCGTCTGCAGGTAAAGCTGTTATTAACATCCTAATCTTGGAAGCTTATACGATGAAAATATGACATATTTGATAGGATTTCACCGAACAGTTTTCATGAAAATATATATCGAGCGAGGAAACCAATTGCTGGTGCCGGTCATGCTATAAATCCACGGTGAAAGTAGCTCATCATTAATGCTAACATCAACTTGCAAGTCAATACATGTTTGCAGCAGCACAATATCTGGCGGGTGGCAAATTTACACCATATCGAAAACGCACTGAATGCAGACATGCATTAACGCACCCACAAAGTACGTTTTTGACGATAGACGACCTCAGAGGTCATTAAACACTCTTCTTGACCAAGCTACTTATTAATGCAGCTTTTGTGCCACTATTTAACTCATAAAACACAAAGAAAATAGTTTTCGGCTGTGATATAATCGTCGTGGCTTAAGCTGTTTTAAGATGCATGGGATCGCAGTTGAGAGGGTGTAAGTTACAGCAACATAGCGTACATGTGAGTGAACCGATAACTGTCATGATGAAAGCCAGCCGACGTTAGACAAGAATATGATTTACAATTTCGCCACAATCCCATGAGCGTTAAGATTTTTTCCTACAACCGTTATTGCTCTCCCTCATCTTATATTCACCAAAATCGTTTGTTGTCTGCAAACCTAGTTCGGTTACACTGTGATATAAACCAAGGGTAATCCAGACTGCGTGTTGCATCCATTGGATCATACTAGCAGCTATTGGGCTAACACAAGTAACGCTCGGAATGGAAAAACGCGGCACAACCGAACGGACAAAGGCGGTGTAAATCCTACACAAGCTGTACTCATTGTGACTTTATCGTTTGTTGCATGAATCAGTTACAAATCGTCGTAGGGTGCCCATATATGCGGTCTATATACGAAGTGTGCCAACTGTAATATACTTAAAACAGACCACAGTACCTACTCTAACAGTATTAAAGTTGAACAACAAGGGAGAAAAGTGTTTCCATAATATTGATCTGCTTATCATGTTTTGCCAGTCGTGACACACATATATTGAGTTGGCATTAATGATGTGAAGTGAATGTAGACTGAGAGTAATGGATTATCGCTGCAAAATATTTCAGCACCAAACAGCTCCTTTTCATATTCATTGTGGGCTAATGGAAATGGTGCTGCAGAAATAGAAGGCAGATATCGGTCCCGAGGGCTACTTCCCAATACATACAATATGCAAAGTGTATATAACTTTTGTTAATAATGCTTCTGTGAAATACAGTCTATATGCAATTGTCGAACCAAAGCACTTGTCTGCTCGTAAACAACGGGGTGCTTTAAATATTATACATTAAACTCCGAACACGCCGAATAAAAAATAATTAACCTCCAAGAGATATCGTGGCATATCCCATTGTTTGTACGCATTATCGTACCATGATGCACCACATATATTACAGTTCTCTTAGCAACCTAGTCACCAAAATATTAAGCTGTATAGAGTATAATGCATATATAAAAGCGCATGCACCAGCGTCTCCACCTACTAAACAGCGCGAAGTTTGTGTCCCACTTTCGTTACAGCTGTCTTGTTCAATTAATCAAAGTAATTCATTACCAAGTCATCCTTGCAGTCACAATAGTAAATTGAACTTCAAAAATCGAATAAATGCAACTTTAGCTTTCATTCGGTTTCTTAAAAATTAACATAGGCACTTTACCGCTGTCGGATAGTATGTAGCCAAGTCATGCCTTTGCGTTCCTCGTAATGAAAATGGCGGTAGTTAACTGACGCATTCCTTGTGCTGGTTTTGACAAACCAATTCCGTTCCCAAAACATGCTGACATAGTGTGTACTCAGGGAAACTCGGGGTATGCATGTTGTTTATGTTCTTATTTCTACATAAGACATGAGCCATGGTTGTCAGGTGCTTCGTCAACCCAAATCCATTACCTTTTGTCCATTTGGTGTTTATCGTGACAGTTTGATGTATATCGAACCGAAGCATGGACGCATGCAGTGTTTCATTCAGAACACGTGGCTCAAAAATCCCTTGTCATCCTTTAGAGCAGAGGCGTAAGCTGGGGGATTCCCCACTAGTGACTTGTAACTAGTCATAAAGGGGCACTCAGACATGGACAGTGTACTTTTGATGTCGCGCTAAGGCATGCCTCCTGCTTAAGCGTATCCACTTTTCCCTTTTTGTGGGAGTTTCTGTCGGTATTAAAATTCGGTATTGAATTCAATAGTAGCCACACATCAAAATATCTGCGTTCAATCATGGGCCAACATCGGTGAGTCTGTAGGCTGCTGTGCCTCTCATGTGAACTGAAGTAAACAGATGACGTATTAAACGCTGGATAGTAGAATTTGATTTTACCCTGATATATAATCGACGGACCGCTGGCAGCCACACCCTGGGTCTACCATAATGAGCCCAATATGTGTGTTATCTTTCATTGGTTGCTAAGTATTGTTCTAAAATCATACATGTGAACACGCAAAGCAATGAAGCCATGGGTCCGTTACATACGGATATATTCCTACAAACTGGAATGCTACATGATGCGTATGTCAGAATGTCGCGAAAGCTACTGAATATTACAGTATGGAGTACACAATTTACGTCTAGGCATTAACCCTCATTTGCCATCAACCTGAGTGTTTCTTTAAGCTTATTGTAAAATCCAACCCAGGTAAAATCTATTTTGATAGTCACGTGGAAAATATTGGCTAGCTTTTAATTGAGGTAAAACTGGCTAGACTCACCTTATCACTACTGCGATGATAACCTCTACATGAGCGTGAGTTGGGTCGCTGCTCATTTATTATCGGTTTTACACCCGCAGACTGGAGTGATCGTCAATGTTGAGGCATGGTAACAACTGACCCAGATGTCTGTATATTTTATGCCGCATGTGTTAGCAGCTGTCGTAAGTGGCAATGTCAAATATCATTGATAGTTCTTCTCAACATTGGCTAATGAGAAATTCATGGGTTGTCACACAGTTAATGTACATGTTATTGATAGACATGTGGCCAATAGAGTGTTGACAGAGGTACGCTCGACGAAATTCATTGTAGTTGTCATTACTTATAATTTATGCTCGAGACTTCACTGGTGCTATCGGTACAAGATCTTGAAATATGTGCAAGGTCAATTTTACTACAATAATGATAATAATAATAATAATAGAACAAAGTTTGACGTGTACTTACACTGTGCAAATAAAGTTAAGCAGAGAAGCAATACCCATTTGATTTAACCGGTGTATATTATCACAGACATGGGCCTTACAAAGCTCTTGTATGGAACATATATTACTCAAAGCCTCTTCATGAATGTTCCGTTGATTAAACTGCCTAGCAACCTCAATAAAACTGACGTTCTGGCGCTTTTACGAGTGACAATACCCGTTACATGTCTTAACTTATTGGCTACAGTAGAATAACCAAAGGCAATTAATTGACCGATGCGTCGATGCAGGTACATTTTTATTATTCAGACTTGATAAAGAAACGGATACATCGCAACAATAATTGTTTTCTTTGAAGTGGCCTGCCATCAAAAGCAGAATATACTATGACTTTGTTCCATAGTGGAAGTTCCCCATCTGGCGGATACATTTGCGCCATGTGCAACACTTCCTTGTTAAGTAACTGTTCGATACTTTCCCTAACGGGGATCAATAAAAACGTGAGAAATATGTATCAAATATTCACACAACAGCGACCAAATTGTGACATCGTCATATTAATTTTCGACAAAAGATCACTCCATGTGAACCATATTGAATTTCTTTGAGTATCATTAAATGTAGAATCTATTGAATATAATACTGTATTTATCTGCAAACCCTCTGTATGCTTTAGGGATAGCCGTCGCCACGGCAAAAGAAGGAACAACGAAAGATAACTAGTTAGACTCCAGTAGAAACATTAAAGTAGTCAGAGTAACTGCTGTTCACCTATACCCTAAACGTTTGCTGCGTATGCAAGTTATGTTTCGTTTAGCAGTCATTATTTATACACCGCGCTTTTGTAATAAACCAAGCAATTGCAGTACAATAATTCAAGACAAGATCATACGCTAATGAAGTGTCCAATAACATGGCCCGACATAATCAATGTGGACTAAAATAATTATCTAGGATTTTCTGTAATACAAACATGCACCGTAATATAGAGTGAGACGATTAAAACTCAAATGCAAACTATTCGCTTTCAGTTCATCGCTTATATATTCAATTATCAAATTATCTAACTGTTTTCCCTATTTCATTCTGCAAGGCTGGCCGGTTACACTTCAAACAGCAAAATATATATTGACATCACTACACCCCTATATATATATATATATATATATATATATATATATATATATATATATATATATATATATATATATATATATATATATATATATATATATATATATATATATATATATATATATATATATATATATATATATATATATATATATATATATATATATATATATATATATATATATATATATATATATATATATATATATATATATATATATATATATATATATATATATATATATATTAGCAGGAACGCGACCTTTAGTGGACACACCGCCAACCTTTAGTAGACTTGGGTCCACGAAAGGATAAACCAGTATGTCCATATAAAGTCAACGCACATATTTTGTTTTGACCATTCGAATATGATAGTCTAATGTTAGTAACGTACAAAGATTTTTTACGGGTGATTTCTTGGAATTTTGAATATAATAGCAAAAAACTAATCATTCGTTGACATAACCCGCAGACCTCAATATCTTCCATACAACCATATATACTTCGACCTAAATTGCCAGAAATAATGATCCATCATGTGTGATGGATATGTTTATTTGAAAATTTCATTACCGAAAACTTTTTCCTTATCAATCAATTTACAACATTGAATTAGATCGCGAAATGCTACCAATGGTTCTTAACGATCACATCTACAACAAATATTATGCCTCTAATCCATGATGACTGAAAATGATTTAAAAATTTCCGTATACCGCAAATATTCGAAAATGTATATGGGCACGAAAGGTTGGATTTATACGTATAAATTATTGTCTTGACCTTTCGTAGACGACCTTTCGAGGACCAAAAAGTATATACCAGGAATAAAAAGTGACAAAAAGATATTCGCATAAAATTATTTCTTTGTAACAATTAAAATATGCCGAATAAATAATTTATAATGATTGATAGCAAAAATGTATTATAAAAATTGTCAACGAATGGTTGGAGTCCACGAATGGTTGTAATCGTAATTATATATATATATATATATATATATATATATATATATATATATATATATATATATATATATATATATATATATATATATATATATATATATATATATATATATATATTTAAATATATACACACATTATTAAGGCGTTATACAAAAGGCAGTCGCATTATTCAGTAACAAGTTACATTAATTCATTTGCGACTACAAGCCGTACAATGAACTTGTGAATTGTATTTAGGGCTAATAACCAAGCATTAATTTCGGCTTCTGATATCACTGGTACCATATGCCATGGAAAACCACAATTTAAATAAAACTACCCGGACCATTTTGCTTGATTGATTGAGCATGAAATCTTTAGGCATCAAGTCCCAGTCACTGAATAGCATCCGCTTGCCAATAGTATTGGATAATATCCACATGGTATTACGATGCGTCAATGTTACGCATACAGTCGTTACAGTACATACGAAATGCTCATCATTTTAGATATGCTCGAGACCGTATCAACATTCAGCTGCGTGTGGTTCAGAAAGTGGAGCCCCGAACTGAATTTTCACCAATCAATCATCAATTAATAACCATAATCAAACATACTTACAGCGGTATAATCTTCACGTCTGTAACAGTACAAATACTGCACGTTTGCAGTAGACTAGATGTTTTATAACGTGACGTGTCGTAGGTTTCCAACATGGCATATTGAAGACAAAAAGCTTGGTTTATGTCAAACGCTTACTTTGCCTAATTTAATGCCATCTAGATTGACATTCGACTCGTCTGAGTTCAATGTTCAGTTGAAACTGATCACAAAGCATATGTATATGCAACATAAATTTAACTGTATAGTCTGCAAATGTTGATAAAGGGTTGCATAAGTGTCTTTTCAAAGAAACAAGTAACATACACTATGGCAATGGATCCAATACCACCTTCCCCATTAACAACGAAACCACAGACGAGTAAGATGAGGAACAATTGTTGCATAACGTTCTGCGTATTTCCGGAGGACAATAAACTACATCCGCTTGTGGGTTTCCATCCCGCTGCAGGAGTAATATTTCCAGCAGCCTTATGCCAACAGCAACAGTGATGTCATTTCTCGAGCGTCAAATTGGTGTTATTTGAATACCACTCTACGATCTCTGGTCTTTTTTGTTACACAGCAGGACAGAATGGCAATAAATATGTGCCACTACGATGCACATCTAGTGTAGGTTAGCTTCATTCATTCTGCTTAGTAATCCCCAAAGACACCGACGTGGTTTGGCTCTTGACGTCAATTCCTTTTTCAATCTGGCAGTTTGCATTTGAAGAGCAGCTTAGAAAATCTACCAATTAATATCATTTAATACAAGCATGTGCCACAACAAGACTTGTTCTCCCTTTTATGTCACACGAATGCTTTGGACGTAGATATCTCATAATTGGGGGAATGCAAATATGATGCAAAGCCTCAACATGCTGTATAGACACTATTTTAGATCATTAATACCAATACAGATTCAGCTGAGCCTGCTCAACTACATTATTAAGTTGCCAAGAAAATGTCCCATAAGAAACTACGTTTTTGTTTGCTTTATGATTTATCGGTAAATACCGGCCTTGCTCAGGAGGTAAATCAACACGACCTGAATGAAGCGTGGTTTACAAGAGAGAGTATGTCGTAGACTGGTGGATTCATTCTACAGAAGGAATATTAATGTATTACAATAGGCCATTTCCCGTGACCCGGAAGTAGTTCTTCCCGTACCCCGTCTTGTTGCTACCCGTAACAAGCTTTTCCTTAGCGACGCTGTATGAACAGTTTGTAGCGTTCCGAAAAAGATGTTTTGAATTTGTTTTTGCCGAATAATTAACAATCACATCGAAACAGAATGCCCACGAAACATTGCTGCTGGGGTAGGTGCAACTCAGACAGCCGATATAAAGATAGTGAAAGAATGAATGGCGTGTCTTTCATTCCTTTTCCAAAGCTAGGCTCTAATCCAAAGAAATGCAGAGAGTGGGCCAGGGCATGTGCACGGGTAGCCGTGCACGACGGCTAGTGGACGGGAAAATTTTGGGCCAGAGATGGTTAATGAGGGCACCTATATCTGTACAAAGCATTTCATCGGGGGAAACGTCCAACAATTGATCATCCTAACCAAATACCTGTTACTTTCCGATCTGAACTTCAGTGCTTCATGCGAAAAAAAACCCAAAGGCCTGCACCTAAAGAAGATCCTGTATTGATCCCCCCCCCATGCCAAAGCAGAAAAAACCTCATGTGTGGAGCAAGAACCAAGTAACCATATTTAAGCATTAACAGGTTCTCAAGACCCAAATATATGCTTGTGTTAAAAGTATGATTTTTTTTCTTAACCGCAGTTTAGAACAAAATAGTATCTATTTGTTGAAGACCAGTTTATATCTTTCCCCAGAATATAACAAGGCAGTTCCTTGCCAACTCTACAAAACACGATTAATTTTACAATAAAAATAATAAACACAATTCCATTGCATTTAAACGAGTACCATTTATCTATAAACATTATGGCTATTATGAAGAAGAACATGAAAAGAAATATTATAAATTAAAACAAGCAATACGGCAAAACATCAATAAGCAGAAAAAAAGAACACTATTGCTGTGCCAACTTGATTATTTCTGGAAAGAGAAATGATGAAAAGAAAAATGTGACCGATTACATACAATTTCTGCTAACTTTTCTTCATCAAAAGGTACACTGATAATATGGAAGCATTTTATTGTGTACAACACCAAGTCACAATTCTGTACACCATAAATTCCCATCTGTCCCTGCACTTGAGTGTAATAAGCACTGGTGTGCCTGAGGTGAAAAAGCCCATCTTCATTTTCTACGCACCCTTTTTCAATGGCTGCCAATCGAGGATTTTTTTTCTCAGTGCATGACATGAACAACTTACAATGCCATCAGCGGAGCAAGCCATATACGGTCTGTCTGAAGACTCAAGTAGTCCTGGAATGACTACTGTGAGGTGCTTGTGCATCTTTCTAATAATTAGTGTATAAAGAATGGGTACATTTCTCTTTCTTGGAACCCAATCGAGAGCTGGAGTGGTAACGGGTAAATTGTCTCCCATTTTTTTAGAAATGAGCAAATGAGTTTGTTCATGATGGTGTGCATCCTGGTGCATACCTGGTGGATCACCGAGACTGTGATTAGTCCTCGCCTCGTTGGATGCCAGATTGAGTTATCGGCTTGCTCTTTAGTATCTGAATCAATGAGTTCAATATCAGCAGGGGCGTATTTGACAAATCGGACAAAATCATCTGCAGTGCAGTCAACTGTGGTGGCTCCCGGTATGGCTTGAGCAGACTGTATGATGTGCCCGACAAACTCCTTTGCTCTATCCAGCACACCCAGTGAGAGGCATGTGGGCTCTGGCTCTGGAGACTGAGATGAAGGTTGACTTGGGTCTTTCGAGTAGTTCGAGGACTTGAACGTGAGGATTGCTCTGTTAAACAGAAAAAAATCAATAAAGTGACTTCATTCTGTTTGCATACCCCAGTTGTCTATTTTGTACAATCAGTTCTATAAATATTACACCTTATTTAGCTTCATTTTAGCATATATGCAATAAACGGTAGCATTTTCATACCTGTCTGAGTTTGTGTGCCAGACCCTGTAGCTGGTCCTCTGAGGTGGGAAACCTGTCACTTGGTTGACGAGGGTCAAAGGCATCAAATTGTTTACCAAGTGATGACTCTAGTGTGGTTCTAAGCCTAGAACAGATACAAAAATGATAGCAGAAAATTACTCATGGAGTTAATAACCCTAACTGACAGCTTTAGCCTGGGATAAATACAGCTAATGTTATCTCATATGAACCATAATATTTGTCTCACCTCACACTTCTAATTGTCATATCCTGTATTGGCACAGGACAGTCATGCTGTCTTGAACGTTTCTGCTGGAGCACATGACCATCAGCAAAAAGTCTAAAGTCTTCGAAGGACTTGTAGCTCTTCACTTTCCTTATGTCGAAGTCAGAGCGCAATGCTATCAAATAGTTGAAAATATCGAAGAGAGTAATCTCCGGATTACCACAGAAAAGTCAGCGGAGAACTGACAACTAGACTCTGAGTACGGGGGCAATACCAACTTCGCTCGACTAAAGTCAGGATCACAGGGCAAATGAAGTTTAACTCGATCTTGACGTCGGTAATCCGTCGTTGTAACCCCTCTATCCTTCCCAAAACTCCGCAGTTGTTCGACTTTCCAACGTGAAAAATCTGTTTTGTGCGCAATGTTGTGAACATGAACTTCTTTGCTTGTACCGGGGTCACGTGCCTAGTTACGCCTGGTGCGCTTTTGCGCATGCGTGCATGCGTAATAGGGGTTACCGGGAAATAGACTATTGCCTTAGATGGTCATGATAGACATCTGAAGTCACGTGGTTGGTGCGCCGTTCGGCTAGGCCCTCGTAGAGTTTTCATGTCAGCCAACATTAGCGATTCAGTAACTTTGGTTAACAAACCAACCACGGGGAGTCTGAATAAATGTCAAGGAAAATATAACCAGTTCTCACAAAGTCAGGCACAACCAATCAAAGTAACGCCGAACGCAAAAATGACTGATTACCTTGATATTCTGTATTCAGCAGCCGCCAATATTTTGTGTTTGTTCCACCTGTGTAATTGAACAAAACAGTTTCAAGTGATATAATAAATTCTAAATGTTTGACGAATGGTGAAGGATGAATGAAGCAATTTCGTTAATATATGGGCGGATAAGCCATAACTATAGTATGATTATATATACATACCTAATAATCGACCTACATACCTATCTATCTAACTCCTTTAGTACCTTCCTACCTACCTACAAAAACCTACCTACCTACCTACCTACCTACCTACCTACCTACCTACCGACCGACCGACTACCTACCTACCTACCTACCTACCTACCTACCGACCTACCTACCGACCTACCTACCTACCTACCCTACCTACCTACCGACCGACCGACCTACTACCGACCTACCTACATACCTACCGAACTACATATTTCTACCTACATACCTTCGACCTACCTACCTACAAACCTACCGACCTACCCACCGACCTACCGACCTACCGACCGACCTACCTACCTACCGACCGACCTACCTACCTACCTACCCTACCGACCTACCTACCGACCGACCTACCTACCTACCGACCTACCTACCGACCTACCTACGACTACCTACCTACCGACTACCTACCTACCTACCTACCGACCTACCTACCTACCTACCTACCTACCTACCTACCTACTACCTACCTACCTACCTACCTACCTACCTACCTACCTACCTACGACCCTACCTACCTACCTACCTACCTACCTACCTACCTACCTACCTACCTACCAACTACCTACTTACCTACCTACCTATCTACCTACCTACCTACCTACCTACCTACCTACCTACCTACCTACCTACCTACCTACCTACCTACCTACCTACCTACCTACCTACCTACCTACCTACCTACCTACCTACCTACCTACCTACCTACCTACCTACCTACCTACCTACCTACCTACCTACCTACCGAGCTTGGCACACGAACCATCCGTATACCTACGTAACTACTTACTAACATGTGATGGTACCTTACTACGTGGAATAATATATTGCATGTACGTTGCTGTATACCTATTGGTTTGGAAACCTACACCTACTAAAACTACTTACTATGTGATGGTACCTTACTACGTGGAATAATATATTGCATGTACGTTGCTGTATAGGATCGTGACGTATTTATTGGTTTGGAAAAACGTAATCGTTGATAAAACCTACGATATGGTACCTTACTACGTGGAATAATATATTGCATGTACGTTGCTGTATAGGATCGTGACGTATTTATTGGTTTGGAAAAACATAATCGTTTGATAAAACCTACGATATCGATTGATGTAACCGAGCAGCACGTCGATAAGGGTGGCATGGGCCTAGTCGTCGCTCTGTCGAAGTTCTGTATTCGTCTTAATGGAACTCTCGACATCAGGATGTCAGTAGAACCGTGGCATGGTGTTGTATGTGTAGGGTGATCAATCCTGTCCAGCATCATGTCAAGGGAGGATATGGACATCGCTTGCATTATCCGTTAAAGAATGTGTTTCTGTAGTCAAAGGTTAGTGTATCTCTGCCACTGACATTGATGCTTATTTAGTGTACAACATTGAACATAAACTTAAAGAACCTTTCATAACCAATTATGACATTTAACTTCAGTTTGGTGTCAGAGGAAGTTTAATTATCATCGAAACTCCCATTCATAGAAGCTAAGCTATACTGGTTGCACTTTATGCTGCTAGGCTACATTGCGTTTATCTGTGTAATGCCCTAATGCACCAAATATTACGTGTGAACGAGCGTGTTAAGTATAAACGTGCTGCTTGTTGGGAACCTGTTTTTCCTGTTTGTATGAAAGTGCGTCCATGACGGCAAGTTATCGTTGGTCCAATAAACTATTTGTGAGCATAGCATCTAGTCTCCATGCACATCGCAGCTATATGGCATATCGACAAACGATGGAGCTTTGTTAAAATTCTTATTAGTCAGAGCTTGACACATGGTGTTGGTCGACAGTTGAAATTTAATTCAGAACTAGCTTTCTGAATGGCGTCGACATCACAAATAGCCTTCACATATATCCCATTGTAATACCTGGTTCTTCTGTCGCTATAGACACAAAACTTGGTTAATTAATGGGTGGACGTTCCGAATAAAATCATTAGCAGGTGAAGGATGCCTGGACCGGTCTTAAAAACATGTTTTCTACAGTCCATTGTCTTAATTAAAACACAATGATTATCGATGTACACCCATATTGTGGTGCTATGTGTTGCTTGAATCGCTTTTAAGGCACTATTACTTATTCAATCTAACAACATATTATAAAGACGAACATGGATGGAACTATTATCTCTGATATACAACAGTCACTGCACATCTATAATCATAAATCATAGGCAATATATAATGCTTCATGTGTAAGACGTGCTACACGGGAATAGTTGCAGCAAGCGCAAGCGTGAATATCCGTTATGGGAAGTTCAACAATAACATTCCGAATGGACGATATATTTTTTTCAGCTCTAATAACAACCACAAACCCGAAAACCTTGTTTAGGATTCTTAACAGTACAAATGATGCAGGACAATGCTGATAAATGCATTCAGTAACGAGAATACGAGCTTTTGGACGTGAAGTTGGTGCCTAACACAGCGCCTAAGTAACTTAAAGAGCCATATGGGAGCTTTTCATTAACCACAGCGTGCACGTGTCCATCAAGAGAAGAGACAATATACAGAAGCATAATTGTTAGGAACAGGGTTGGCATCGACAGCGAGACGGATATTTATCTGCGAGTTGATGTCAGCAACCAAGATAACATAATTTCTAATCCGATAAGATAAAGTTTACTTTGAATTGATTGATCCAGCTTTTTTTTGACAGTGAAAGATTACCAGATTATTGCAGCAATATAAGCTTGCAAGTTCTTTGTTTATAAAGCAATGCACTCAGTCGGTTAAAGCCTTAGTTGCTGACTGTACCTATATACCGGATGAAGTGCCACAATACGCATTTTGTTAATTCATGATCTTACTTCTTTGCTATGAATCAACTAAACTATTCATAATACGATAATGGGCTATTTCTGAAGAGCCATCCTCATTTCTAGCTTCTTGTCAAACCCAATTAGTATGTGGCATGTTCTAAATACAAGTGGCAGCTACATTTACCGACATTCATGCTGTCTGTATTAGTATGAGAAACATTGATGGCAACCGCTTCACTGTCGCAGCTAACAAAGGGAGAAGGAATATTGCGCGAAACACAAACACACACAGATTACACAAACACACGGACACACAACACACACAAACACAAACAAACCAACACACACACACCTACATACAAACACACACAGACAAATGGAACAGCATAAGATATATTGTCAAGTATAGAAAGAAAAGAACAATCGAAATATCTTGTAATTTAAGGAATTGCTCTTGTGTTTAAAATATGTTAACGGCTGCAAAAAACAATAAGGTATTCAAGCATATTGTTACCATACTCTGGTAGATATTATTTGTATGATCGTTATCATTTTAATGCCACAATCAATCAGATAGCAAGTGCCTCAAACTCAAGTTCATATCGATTTGATTCGATGCATAAATGTGAATTAGAACGGGTACAGTAAGATTTTCAGGTACCACTACTAGTCAGCAATCGTGAATGGCAGTTTAAATATTTTACCAATGCAACTGCATTATTGGGTATATTTGGCAATTTAACGACCATTGACTGGGGATACCTGAATCCGATGATTCAGTTATTGAGGACGTCGATTGCATACATGCAATACCATGCTAAGCGAGCCCCATAAACAAGTTATAGCCTTGTTTAATTCTCATCTTCGTGAGTCGCAGTTTCAGCAAGCGCTGACTCATTTAATATAACTTTGCTCAACCTTATGGACAATTACGATCCATTTCAATCATAATGGCTGATTAGCTGAAATATCATTCAGAAAAAAAACTCTTCTAGGTAGGGGTTTTGCTGTTAATAGCGTTCATGACGTATAGCACTGGTCTCCATGTGTCAGTCACGACTAAAATGTGATCATATCCCCAGGGGTAATTCAGCAAAATTCGTCATTCGCTGCTTACAGTTATGTTTGCATAGAGCGATATAAAGAGCCATTATCCAGTTTGGTTCGTTTATGCCAACATTGAAATTGGAAAGGGAAAACTAATTTCATCGAACATTCGTAGGCCTGAATGAGGTGTAAAGCAGCTCCCAATATTTGAATGATATTGGAACGGCATTCAGAACCTATGTTAGTGATTGCACGAGCGCCCTGTGTTGGGCGTGAGGCTGCTGATACTGCACAACTAGATGCGCTGTCCCTTGATCCAAAGTGCTTTCAAAAGTTATCAGTTTAGAAATGCGCTCCAAGATATAACACGGCACGGAAGGTTATCATAAGTTTTTCTATAGGTTTTACAATAAAGACATGAATCTATGCGCGGGATACATAGTTCACCTTGGATGATATATACTATGCGTTGTCGTAATGAGATAATGATCAATCAACATCAACCCGCCCTATGCAAATGAGAAACAATATCAAGTAGAGTTAGGACTAAATTGTTTTCCTGCCACGGTAAAATAGGTAGTTGGTCTATGAATTGTGTGTTTGGATGTTCAAAATAGAGCGTTTTCCATAATTGCTCTTTGTTCCAAAGCCATTGCAGGTTTAAAGCAGGGCAAAATGTACAGAGAGTTATCTGTAAAGGTTAAGAACCCTCAATGGCCCTCTCTTGTCTATCCCTATCGATACTTTCAAGCTCCTAAAAGATTAGCTCGGAGGCAATATGTATAATGTCTTCAGCAGTCTAGTTAAGTATTTATAGCAATAGTGATTTTGATGCGACAGAGCTCTTTATTTTATGGCAGCAGCAAACCAGTTCTATGTGGTAGATAAGTGTAGCCCTCAATAGCCAGGAATGTCTTGAATCTAATATCGAACTATTAAGTAAGACGTAGTTTTGAAGCAGTGCCGCTAACTATAGTAAAACAAATAGCTATCGAATCCAATGCCAATAACTGCGAGTTATTATGTGCCCCGCTGATTTTAATAGAACGTTTCCTTTATTTGAATCCATACATATCAGTACAGGGAGGCTCGGCCTTTGCATGGTTGGTGATTCAATTATTAATGGATCCTGATCAGCGCCAACAGCATCTAACATCATATTGTGTACTTATCACTAAAAGCCGTACCAAATGTATTAGTCGGGTGATATTCATTTAAATAAACGGCTTTCTTAAAAGAGCATATGAAGTGTAAGAATGAGGTTATCTTTAAGAGTACTTTCCTTATAATGATATTATTAAATGATAAATCGAGCTAGGAATTATTGCGATAGACAAGTAATGTTATCGACATATGCAATTTAAATACTTATAGTGATTCCGATTGTCACAAACCTGTCACCAAATGGTAATGTCAAGTGATATGTTGTCCATTAACCACTGCCCTTGCGATGCTACGTGGATTATTCGCATGATGCATGCGCCAAGTTGATTAAATGATCTGTTGTTATGAGTCCAGCGTCAATTCTGTATATTGGTGGGGTTAAGTTTATATTTTTCTCTATAATTGTTATCGATTTGCTGTTAAGTTATGATAGTAACGCATGCGAATGAGTGCTGCTTAATGTTATTTGTGGCTCTTCAGAGGGTGTCATCCGTGCATAATTCAACTTCTTTGATTCGGGGCCGATTGTGCTAGCAGGTTTGATGACTGGGTCCATGCAAAGCTAAATTTAGGACTAGGCCGACTTTACATCGTCTATGATAATGGTTGTAAGTAAGCACATACGTTGGGTTTATCTTTGCCTTTGACTGGAGTAGGACGCCAGTGAATATCTCCTTAGTATACGTTTATTATGATTCGCAATTCGCAGGTGAATATTACCGTCGCTCATATAATATATGGAATACTAAATACTTGTTGAATTCGGTCAGGCAATATATATCTGTAACTTGCGGCTTGGACTGATGTATCTCTTAAAGTGCTGCTTGAATATGAAAAGCCTGACTGCCATGTGCAATTGAAATGGGACAGTTCAGTCCTAGCGGACATTAATTGCAATATGCATTATCAGTTGCTTCATACAAAGTTAATATGTCCTTGGATGTTGCAATAATTGGAAACCAAGATTTGCGCCACATGATATCACTCATATTTTGCCTTCACATGATTCCTGGGTGCAATATATTGAACATAATGACAATATATCTATATATGAGTGCATGTTACGCACTTAATCATTGCTAGTACTCTATTGGACTCAACTATGACTCGCATGCATTACTATAAACTCAAAATTAATAAATACCCTTTCACAGACACGGACTTCTATAGGTTATGACACTGGCAGTGTATCCGGAGTTACATGTATACCATTGCATGGTTATTGTGTGGATACGTTGATGCTCGATTTCAGCACCTGCGATCAATACAGGTCAAGTAATTCCTGCTATATTTGCGAGAAAAGCGGGCCGTTGCTTTGAGTTAAAAAAATACAGACCTTTCGCAGACCGCTCTGGCGAGCGTAGCTAGTTCTTTCCAGTTGTTGAGGTGCCTAAGTAAACGTTACTAAATTGCATGTAGTCTGCCAATATAGAACAGTAAAGAGGGTAGGAATCACTGCCATGCAGAAGTAATTTCAATTTTGGATGACGACTCAACAGCGTAGGTTATGATTTGTAAAGTTTATGAGTGAGGATGCTGTTCTTTTCGTTGACATCTGACAAGATTGCGATCGTTGAGCATGCTTTCTTATAACAGGAATTGTCAAAGATTATACGCTGCACATGAACAAATAATATGTCACCCGATGGCAAGTTACATCCGAACTAAATATATGTCACCCAATTGCCAGCAATTGCACGCAAACATAAAGTAGTCCACTTTTGGACATACGGATGGTGCATAATTACTGAATGCTTATATTTCAGGGGGTGTCTGTTTCTGTGTTTACTTGGTAGGGGGTTAATCAAATTGCAATGCATATAATTTGCTATTTGTGCGGATCAACCATAATCTGCTTCAATCGCCATAACCTTCATGGTGAACTTTCAAAGAACATTTATTATTAGCTTTTGAATGTTTCACAACAGTAAGTCTTGCCTACATGTCTTCACCGCAATCTCTGCATTTCACTAAGGCTGAGGATGAAATGGGATTATAAGAGTAGGCAGGATACCTAAATTAGATGACAAGAGCGGCGAAATATCTGCTGCACAAATTGTTTATCAGCACAATCAATTATGCGATATGAGTTGCAACAGTATGTTGCACTTCGCTTACGGTCGTTTGTGAAGTTGAATACCGTTAAGGAGCGGTTGTTTATTTCGAGTTATACATATATAATTTAATCCCTAAACGACTATTTACAAGCTATTTTTTGACGCTGGGAGCAATCACATATTGCCTTGAAACACATTCAACATTTTCCTTTGCTAATTGCCCGTTACAAACAGGGTAATCTTTATTGTATGTACTCAGAATAGATTCTACTTGCCTGATACAATACCAAAAAGGGTTAGATATAGTGATCGAACTCAGACGAAGTAATAGGCATTTAATTATCTATTTGAAACATAAGTCGGAAAGTGACAACGTCGGACAGAAGCAATCACTACAGGGACGAAAAAGTTTGCTTTTGAATCAATACAGTAGTAAGCTGTGCCAGAAGAAGCCTCGCCCCCTGTCGATGATAATCATAGAATGATCGCACCTTCCCCAACAACCAACGGCATTGGCAATGTCTGCCTCATAAGGAGGCTGTCATATCGATCATTGAACATGCGCAATATAATCGTTTCCCCCAGCTACCGTTGCTAAAACCAGTATGATGCTGTAACACTTCCCCTTGGTATAATTTGCTTTTCCATGAAAATAAGGCGCGATATGTTAATTAATTAGCGATCAGTTCTCGAAGATGATTTGGATATGATAGTGTAATGCTGCAACACGGCCCCATAGTATATTTTGCTGTTCTATGAAATGAATGAGCGATATGTTTGTTATTGTACGATTACGTCTCGAAGGTGATTTTGATATGAACTTTGGACCTTTTCACAGGAATCTGTTATATGTTTGCTTCATCTATAAACTAGCTATGCACCAGTCTGGCTATTCTGTGACTTGGTGAGCTCTGCGTTTTCAATGCAATATGAACGTGAAAAACATGAAGGATCAAAAAGATTTCGTCAAAACGATAAATCCACAAAATGTGGCTACAGTCCTGCTAATAGTCTGTTCGTGTTGCAAGTGTTATAATGTCAAACGATTTCGTCATCGTACGTTCGTTCCCTTGACTGATCAGTTGGTGGGGGATCTTAAATATTAAGAAAAATATGTGCTTTGTTTCGTCTTTCATTTTTTTTATTTCGAATGGCAATGCAGTCCACCACAACGCCATGGGAACCAGTCAAGCCAAATCGGTCTGCCGTACAGGGAAGCGAACCGGACCGAATTTACGTCAAGAAATATATTAGTTGATAACCTCAGATTTATCTGTTTTTCGGAATATTCCATGAAGCTCTTTGCTCGGCGCTGTAGGAATAATGAAAAGTTATATTTACAGAAATTATACTCTTTGCTATTCCAGCGACGGGATATGAAAGATCCACATTTGTTGAAGGGACAGAGCTTTAACTTATTGAGGATGACTCATTGGAACCGACTGCTTCTTAAACACTCTATCGAAAACGTTTCAATGCTAGTTACTCTTCGATTTATGGCCTTTGAGGCATTTCCTTGGTGATATATGTATGGTTTTGATATTCTTGCACAACGTGGAATCCTGCGTTAATATGAATGGTTTGTACGTTTGGTTTTGGATGAAATATGGTCGCTGCCAAATGTACCGCATGATATGGCACAATGACAACGTCATCAGTGCCAACCCTTTGCTATATAGCATATCAACTGCAGATTCTTTATCGGCGACTATAGTCTATAGGTGTTGTGGACCATAAGCTCGATGGCATAAACGTTAACCTCCAATATCATTAATCATGTGGTCAGTGAAACGCGTACCAGTATTAGTTTCAAAATTGGCGGATAGTTTCTGAAGCGAACAACATTGGAACAACCAATAATAACAGGGTAGGTATCGTTTCACATACATATATTCAAAGTCTTAGCGAAAAAAGACCCAACTAAATGTATGCGGTAATTTAACAGTTACGGCCCAAAATCTATGAGTCATTACGTAGAGGCGATATACATCTTCGGGAGCTCGGTAATTTATATAACAATTACTTGGAATGGTCAAAAGATGTTTCGACACAATAACACCCAGAGCTTTAATGCATGTTGCAAATACAACTCCTCTGCTTGTAGCGCTAATATACAATCGGGTCTTGTCATGAAAAAAATCCAATATTACATCATTGCCTGAGACTTTTAAATGCTGCAATGTTTTACCGCCAATACTTTCCCCACCTTACGATTGCTTTAATGTGTCGACTGGGTAGCGTTCATCCTCTCACCGACAGCCTTTGTTATGGCACATTTCATGCTGTCAGTTGTTGCTCGCTGCTATTGTTATATGGACTGCAAAACACTTCGTGTTGATCATAAATCTCTGCATTATCAGTGTCTACCCCTGTCTCCGAACAAATATCAGGACCTTATTGCAAGGATTGGGCAACTGGATACCGGCATTATTGCCGCCCCTATGACTTGTTTTTTGTCTGTTGTATGGTTACCTTATTGACCTTCTCTAAAGCGTGTTACTTTGGAATGTGCTTCTTGTTAACCATTGAGAATACTAAGGATGGGCTCTATAGGGACCTTACATTATTTACTGCACGGTTAGCAAGCCCATTTCTATGTCACAAATAATCACGCTCACTGTGTTGGAGTCCTTTAGCATTGAGCATATGGCACATGTATAAACGACGTACTATACTAACGTTTAAAAAAACCCTGCTCGTGTCATATTGGGGTTGGATAATAAGCAAGATTAACTCTATGCCTTGTTACACATAATCTCTTGCATGCTTATATTTTGTACAGTCAACCGCTCAGGCCTTGCTCAATGACATACATGCTTGCACATTATCTGGACATTGCCCTCTCCACGAGGAGCTAGATCAAATTATTTGTTCCATTCTGCGTAATATTAGCATGCGCTCGGGTTGCCACGCATATAGGTTTCGATGTGGCACTGGGTCGAGCCATATTGCATATTGTTAATGTTATCACCATGCCCTTTGCAACTTAACATTAATTGACATCAGTATTACGATTGGACAGAAAATTTACGTTTATTATTCAAATTAGTCGGCTTGATCAGATCAGGGTTGACCTTTGAATTATTGACAACAAAGGTAGCATGACTAATGGTTCCCTTCCAAGAAGAATGAATAGACTGATTTGCACGCCGTTATATCTTCTTCCGCCATTGATTACAGTGTGCTGTAAACTTCATGCTGTACATCATGGATCTTTTTCTTGTTATTTCACGGTGCTGTAAAAAACATGCTTTTTACAACCAGGCCTGTCGTTGCTGATATATTTTATGCATCTTGCGCGTATGTCTGTAAAGTATTTGTTCGAACTTACTTAACTTAACATTACTGCGTTACATTAACTAAACATATACTAGGTTATGTAAATTATGGGTTCAAGTTATGGACTATCATTGTTAGCCCAGAGGACGTCGTAATATTGCAGTCATTTGTACAAAAAAGACATGTAACGATGAACATGATCAGTGCTGGGAAGTAATCTAGAGAGATCACCCCATATTAACAGGGGTCCATTATCGTCGTCTGCTGGCTATTTGCCTACCAGTCTTACCTACCTACCTACCTATTAACTAAGACTATACTACCTACCTACCTTATACCTACCTACCTACCTACCTACCTAATTGGTTCCCTACCTACTAACGCTACCATCCACTTTACCTACCTACCTACTCGTCGTCAATAGCTGACTATTGCTGGCTATTTGCCTACCAGTCTACCTAAGTGCAAGCCAAACAACCTACCTACCTACCTACCTACCTACCTACCTACCTACCTACCTACCTACCTACCTACCTACCTACCTACCTACCTACCTACCTACCTACCGACTACCTACCTACCTACCTACCTACCTACCTACCTACCTACCCTACCGACCGACCTACCTACCTACCTACTACCTACCTACCTACCTACCTACCTACCTACCTACCGACCGACCTACCTACCTACCTACCTACCTACCTACCTACCTACCTACCTACCTACTACTACCTACCTACCTACCTACCTACCTACCTACTACCTACCTACCTACCTACCGACCTACCTACCTACTACCTACCTACCTACCTACCTACCTACCTACCTACCTACCTACCGACCTACCTACCTACCTACCTACCTACTACCTACCTACCTACCTACCTACCTACCTACCTACCTACCTACCTACCTACCTACCTACCTACCTACCTACCTACCTACCTACCTACCTACCTACCTACCTACCTACCTACCTACCTACCTACCTACCTACCTACCTACCTACCTACCTACCTACCTACCTACCTACCTACCTACCTACCCTACCTACCTACCTACCTACCTACCTACCAACTTACCTACCTACCTACCTACCTACCTACCTACCTACCTACCTACCTACCTACCTACCTACCTACCTACCTACCTACCTACCTACCTACCTACCTACCTACCTACCTACCTACCTACCTACCTACCTACCTACCCACCCACCGCATTATATATATATGGCGTGTATTCAAGTCGAGTTTAACAAAATCATTTAGCGATATAACTGGGGATTGTATTTATGAATTTTGAAATTCCCAATAAGTATCGTTCATGTCTTAGTAGGAACACGTCTGCGTATGAGTGGGCGATGCGGCACTCAAATTTGCCTCTTTATCTGGGCACGCCATAAGAGAAGACGTAATCACAATTTGTTTGCAATTTGTCTATATTTAGTACACATATTAGTAACTTTGAAGCAATTCCGCAGCAATTCATACGGATGTTTTACCTGCTTAATGCACGAGACAACAGGCTGTTGACATTAAATAATATGATTGACGCATAAAAGTGCCCGCCATATTTTATATATCTTGGTTACTCAAGACCAAACCAAGGCAATGCATACACATTTATTCAATAAATTTTGCAGATGAATCGGCAATTATTGCGAGTTTCTAAAGCTGGTATCCTTCGCCCTCACTATATGACCATACAACAGACAATTCAAATATACTTTGACCATTGTGTTATCCATATTTGTAGTCTTTCGTACCTTTATTTAGACGCGTAAGCTATTTCAAACCTCTTTCGTCAGTGTCAGACATTTCCATTCCGCTATTGGATGAAATGAACTTAGTGCGCTTTTAACAAAATAAGCTATTAGAAATCCATCTGTCTTGTCGTAGATATGTTTTGTTTGCTTTAATTGCATGTCAATGCACTTTGGAGACGTTGTCAACAGCCAGTGTCATGTTGTTCGAAGACGGAGACGAATATCCTGATCAATAAGAACCATAGCGCGTCATCAATATGGCAATTTGGTTTCGGAGGATGCTGCTTGATAATTATTCCTACGTTACTGTCAATAATGTACATTGGGTTTCTATTCAGAGTATCACCTACCTATTGCATAAGTCTGCGAATCAATCTGTGTTATTTTGTAGCCGGGCATATGCCGACAGACATGCTAAAGGCTACCATTGCAAATAAGAATGAGGCATTGCTTTATAACTGCAGACAAAAATTGCCTCGATGTCCAACATCATCTCGCCGATACTTTCATCTCTATTAAATGCTGTCTGGACTGCGTTGTAGATTTTGGCTACATCTGTCAAATGAGACACATAACAAATACACAAGAAGCGCATATTTACCGAACAATGAGCAACAAACTGAAGCATCTCTGACCTGTAAGCGAGGTGTTATGCGGACCTGCATTTGTTGCTGTCCATATGATATTCATCATTGCAAACTGAGTTTCTCATTGATTGCTTTAACAAACCTTGCAGCTATCCCAATGCTCTGAGTAATTAGCTCATATGAGGTTTACGTCACATCATGGTGATTGATGCTAGAGCGTCAGTACCCTCAAACTAGGGTGGTGTATGAACTATACTGAACATATTACATGATTCCAACATAAGGTGCGAAGATATTCTGACTAGGTTGTTTTGTTGCGCTAAACTCAATATGCAAGGAACTTATCAATCAGGCAGCGACGACTAGACATTCTGTTGCGCAGCACAATAGAGAACTACTTATTCATACGTCTTGAGGTTCTATATATATTGGCTTGTGCGTCAGAGATGGTTTATGTTGAACTACCACTTAGTAATTATGACTGGCCAAATCATTTTAACATTTCTTTTTCTGACGATAATAACTGACTTCGCTTCTCTCGTAAGCTCCTCCATACAGATCAAGAATAGCAAATTAAAGTAATTGCCCTTATACTGGAACCCTGTGCGTCTAAGAGAAAATACAGACTAGATTTGGACTTGCAGTAAAAAAAAAATAACATTGCCTGTGAAAATTAAATTGATTTAAAAGCGCGCCTGACAAGACGAACACCAGAAGAAATCGTGTCATTCTTCCGCGATTAATTATCTATGGAACCAGAACGGGGGCATTCATATCATTATCTTGATAATCATTAGCACTATATTATTGTCAAATACTCATTGATATTAGTTTTGTGAGTAACAGCAGTACTGCAGTCAAAATATAGTTAGTAGCGATTTAATTTGATGCATAACTATGAATTACTGGCACAAAGCGGAGGTTTGACTGTCAAGATTACAGGTTGCCATGTTTTAGTCATAACTGGCTTCCGTTGGGGTGTTTATGGCTACTTTTTTGAAACAGCGATATCACACTAATATGGCACCTGAGGCAAGCAAAGCCATCATTCAGTTCCCATACTCGTGGGTTGCGGCATCAATGTACGCTGACACACACTCATTTGATCAGACCGTGTTTAAACTACACTGGCACAGACGATCGATCCCTAACACAACTGCTGATTAGCAGAAGTTTCTTAACAAAACCTCTTCCTAGCTGGGGGTTTTTGGTTCATAAATCATGTTCAATGTGGGTCGGCACACGTGACGCTGTATACGGATTTTCCGTTTTATTACTAATTGCCAATCATGCGTATTTATGACGTTAAGTTAATTAATGTAGGGTTCTTAGGCAAGTATGGCAGATTTGATGAAGCAACGCATGTCGATTTATAATTTCTATATAACCTCCACATGTGATAGTGAGTGTTCATAACACTGAGCAAGTATCAAAGCGTTTAGCAATGAATTACTCTCAATAAAACGAATAATCCTCATGACTAAAAGTGAATTTGTCAAGTCAGTACCAGATCATTTGCCACCAATTGTCAATTTGATGCAATGATAGGGTTAAACCTAGACGCATATTCATCGCATTAGATAATCAATAACAAACAAAGTTATGTAGAGAATTCAAATGATGAACATAAGACATTTATAATGCTTAGGGTACCATAAGAACATTGTTATTAATCTACTGCTTGTCAGGTGAGTATAAAGGTGATTAAAAGTTCCTGCCAAACGATATCATTCCATTACATTGTCTTCCTCATGAATAAATGAGATAGTGAAAGTAAATAATATAGCATGCTGAAAGGTAGGTGTGTAGGAGGTTTGCCAGGTTACTGGGGGACATAAGACTATAAAAATGGTGCTGCCTCTCATCATAAGGACTGTCATTCGAGATCCGATGACTCTCATAATCCTCATTGTCACTCCCACCGTTATTTACATCATGAAATATCATAATATGGATCGCGAGAGTCTATGGCAAATAATAGACGCTTATGGTTCACCATGACCCAGTCCTCTCTAAAACGTAAAAGCCCGGTTGTGCTGTGGCAGGCTTCATGGAGCACACCAACTTAGAGAATTGCGCGTTAATGGTAAGCCGAGCTACAGGATTACGGCTCGTAATGTTTGAGACAACCCCTCAAGTAGCGAACTGATCTATCAACACATCGGGCGGCAGCTCTCAACAACATCAAAGTAACAGTCATCGTGATATCCCAAGCCGTGAGTCCATATAACCAATCGTGTGCATGGTGTAGGATTTTGGTGCTTTGTTCTTCACTAAGTATATGCCATAGTTGGTTGGGGGTGTAGAACTCACTAAAGAACAGAGTACTGACAAGCTTATCGCACTAGCACAGGCCCAAGCACAATGAATAGTGCTGGAATAACGTCCTCTGGAGAACCACTTATAACAAAGCCAACTGTTCAGTTTGTTTGTTTTAGCCTATTGTGGTTTTTCATGGAAGTTAATAATATAAAGCACGGTCTGCACACGCCTACGTTGTCGAGGTAATGAGTTGGTAGAGAAAGGTGGAAATATGATTTGGCAACAAGGTTATTGACTTTACTTTTCTGCTGGGCACCGATATTCATCACCTTCATTAGATGTTATTGGAATGTTGGAGCAATTGCGACACTAAGGAATGAATTATTTGTGGTCTATTTGTGGTCTATGTATTTCAATGTGAGAGATGGTCATGATGTTAAGGAGGTTGCCTTCATAGATCAATGTTAGTGTAATGACTAGATAACTTGTTCCATGCGCCGGTCGTAAAGTCTATGTGAGCACTAATGATTGCAAATAATAACATCAAGGATGACGATGATAAATGACTTTCTGTTTCACTTCCCTCGTAGGCTTCTCTAACACACCAAAAGTAGACAGTCATTTTCCCGGGAGATGAAAAGCGCGAACAGTAAACTGTAACTACTGCTGTTTTAGCGTTCTGACCGTGACATTGCAATATATATGTATATATATAAAATAAATATATATGTTATATATATATAGATATATATATATATATATATATATATATATATATAAAAATATGTATATATATCTAGATAGAGATTTATATAAATATATATATATAAACATATTTATATATATATTTATAGGATGAATATATATATAATATATATATCTATATAAACCCTATATCTATAGATATATATATACATATATATATATGCTGCCTCTATCTATATCTATATATATATCTATATATATATATATCTCTATATCTCTATATATCTCTATATATATATATATATATATATGTCTATATATATAGCATAAGCAAATGACCAGATTATTTACAAATTAAGCTTTTAACTTAATTTGAAGATAACAAACGCGATTGATATAAATGAATATCGGGATCCAACTAACAAAATCCGAAACACTAAACAACCATATAGCTAGAGCAGACTATTGCAAAGTTATTGCCCTCGAAGTGAATAACCTTCGTGACAAACAATCACGTCTAATTACAACCGTTTTAAAATATTAATAAAAGATAAACTCAACGAAGAGCAATTTATTTGTTTTTAATGATAACCAGTGCACTGTAAATTTAAAGCTTAATGGATGCACTATTCCTATCAGGGAAAATGCTGTGCATCTTGGTACTTACGTCGGTAAGGACTGTAATAATAATAATATGAATGTAGCATGTTCTAATTTAGTGTCACAAACACATTTGTTGATGTCCAGGTTTGGGGCTTGCAATGTAGATGTGAGAAACAAGTTGTTCATACGTTTCTGTATAAGTTTTTATTGTTCTCCCTTATGGAGTTTAGACCATCGACACTTCGAGGTTTTTTGCCGAACCTGGCGAAAATGTATTAGGCGTGTCTGGAAGCTCCATCCACAAACGCGTTCCATTTACTTACATCTTTTGACAGGTCAACAACCAATTATTAAACAATTAATGAAGCGCTATATCATGTTTCTATGTAAATGCATAAGCAGTGGTAACAATTTGTTGTCCTTTGTGAGCAGACTCTGCGCATCTAGTTATTCGACTGTGGCTTGCAATCTGAGAATTGTAATGTCCACCATTGGTGTCAGTACTAACGCTATTTTCTCGGCAGAAATCACGCCGAATGAGTACCTACTCCGGTTGAATGAGAATGTAATAGACATTAATGTGTTAAACACTATTTCTTTATTAAAAGAGCTTATTATGCAATGGGATGGGCGAGCAATTTCTATTCTTACCTCAGAGGAAATTGACGAGCTCCTGTCCACAATTTGCACGTTACGATGTTAATCTTCATTTATTTTTTGCACTGATTTTTTAATCAAATCTGTACGTGTATATGTACGAAATAAATAATATAATATCACTTAGAGAGCATAAACTCTGCTTCATTGTATTAAGCATATTGTATGTCAAACAAATACTGAAACAAAATATTTGAATGCCAAAGCATATCCACCACCACGCCTTTATTGATTAACTAAATCGTGACATTAAACAAAGCAAAACAAAAAGGAGCGAACACCTATAATTCTAAGAACAACGCTACCTATTCTGATCATTTCCATTACAAAAGACGTAGAATTACTCTTTCACGACATCTTAAGCCACGATAGTCTCAACCTAGCACGAGTTATTATTAAGTTTTGAATTCAGCATTATTACTGAGAAGACCTTTGCAAAGTAATCCTTACTCTTAAACAAGCAGTGATGTTGATGGTATTTCCAACAAACGGCTGAACCAATTAAACTGTGCGCTATATGATCCAATGTCTAGGTTGTTTTGTGACAAATCAATTGTTACTGGCATCTTCCAGGCAAATATGAACAAAAAGCGCAAATCTATCCAATAAGCATATGTAAAGACCCAACCAAGATGCAGACTCACATATGGGTGACACAAATCGTATGACACAGGATATGGATGTCATTTGTACCGGCAGCGCTGTCTCTCGTGAAAAAGATATACAGCTGTGCCATTGAAAATGATCAATATTTGCAATAACTTATTGTCACGAAGCTTTCACTCGGGGAGACGAAGGCCACATTATACACTGTGCTTTGTTTTGCAGAACCTACATTAAGTTGCCATACCGCCCATATATTGGTCGAGGCGCTCTGCAACTGAATCAGTTCAGGGAAAGAATAAAAAGCTTCAGGGGTCTACCCCTGGACGTCAGCGATTGACAATACGATTCAAGCGCATTTAGATCGAGGTCATATGTAAATTTGCACTCCTTCATTTGATATTAATGACTTAACTAAGGGCAAATTTCTATTCATTTATTTGCTTGATATAATGTACCCTTGACCGTGTAAATTTGATAATGTTACGGTACTGTTCGTCATAAATAATTTTGACAATAAAAATGAAAGATGCATTCGGTCACTCCGAAAACCCCTTTGAAACGATAGGTAACATTCGGTTCGGGTTTGCCGCGTCCCTACAATGGTAAATATACTTAGTTCCAAACCGATGAGGTCGACGTAAACGTAACAGAGTTTTCACAGGGTATCCAAGAGATTTTCAGTCAGTATTATTCCTAAGCCTTAAGCACTAGCGCGTCTTCTTGCTGATACATGTATGGTACTGGTATTCTTTCTCTACGTACGCTCTTATGGTGAAATGATTCTTTTATGGATCATCTTATGTCAGCAGTACAGCATAATAAGCTTGGGCTATGACCACTGTGTCAACCACATATTTTTCTGTTAGGTGTAATGGACCACTGACTATCTAATATGAACGTTTTACATCAAACGCGTCCTAATTATACCATTTATAGATGCGCAGTCATTGCGGTAGACAACAGTGTATATGAGAATGCGTACCATCAGCTAATTAGTTTGACGTGGATGATGATACCAATTGATGCATCATTCATTAAACACTTCATCACAAAGTTTCATCAATTTATATCAAATGAAAACAATAAGCGATGTTTAGATTTGAAACAACATGTGTGCTCTAGATTCCTTACCAATCCCAGATTAGCTGCCACTATGATCAGGGGTCGGTTATCTGCAGGTTAACGGAATTCACCATAAACTCAGTTACATGACTGTATAACACCTTCTCAGACATAGGGTTTATGTCGATTGATAACCTAACTAAGCATACAGGATTGGTTCGTCTTGTAGCTTGGTCCTCTAGAGCTTTAATATCAACAACTCCTGTTAACTGCCATATCATTAACTTACTAATGCCACAAATATGCAGGTCATTGGAGATTGAACCATCAATCCAAAGAGAAGTATCGGTACCAGCCACGAAACCTCACGCAATAGTGATCGAAAAACATTGCAACATCTCAGCATTACGGATCCTCCATTATCTGTTTCCTTTGATATAGCCTTTACATTTTACTGTTCTATCTTTAACCAAGCGAAATGCACAGCTCCATAAAGACGCATTACTGTCGGCTAGCCAAATCACAGTTGCTATATGTCGACGTGCCAATGTAGACATAGTGCTACTTAGGTAGCATTCGTATGGATGCTGCATTGACATTACCAAATAACACACACATGATTATTACATGTGGTTCACCTACAATCATCTTACGCATTCTGACAACACATGTAATGGCCAGCGTTCGAACCTTATTTATGGACTGCAAAGCTATATGCAGCCGAAATATGGAATTTTCACTTGTGGTGATCATATTAATTACCCCTTCGCAATCATGTAGAAAACACCTTATAACATACATCTCCTCCTCGGTTGCAGTCAAACTTTGATGTCCGCGTTGCACCGCCGCCATAAATCGTAGTATTATTACACGCATCGTGACGGCACATGCCAAATAATCAATTTCTCAAGCAATGGAATTGAAAGGTTTATCATAATAACTACTAATGGTGCAACAAAACGAGGTGTCGTCAATGAGTGCGCGGGTCTAGTTCACTCAGCACTTACGAACACTTCTTAGAACACTTCTCTTCCCGGAGGTAACATGTTTTAAACCCAGCGTTGTGTTGCCTGCCGAAAGACGTAGTACAGTGAAACAACTGGTGTCCGAATGGTGATTAACAAGCACTTAAAGGCCACATTAAGCGAAAGTAGGTTTAAATAATTAAGCCGATGTGTAAAAGATGTTATATCTACATGCAAAAACGATTTGATAGAGGATGGCTTAAGTGCAAGTGCTTTAATTAAAAGATACAGCGAGCTTAATGCGCACACTTTGTTACCATTGTTTAGCATTTGAATATCTTCATCAGAAACATAATCGAATCATATTATGGAGAAAGCTTATTGAAAATCGTTCATATCCTGTGATTCTTTATTTACACGTCTTGTTTCCACAACAATCATCTGCAATTACATCAGTAAACTCGTCAGTCGCATGAGGCTTATAATAGATGTGCTTATTGTGAACACAAAGTGCCTTAAGCACATAACGTTCGAATATTGCTTCGTGTGGGTGTAGTAGACTTCCCTTGCACACGATTTTTCACGTCAACCGCCACCATTACCACACAGAGGAGTTGACATTTGGCAGCTATTTATAGCTAACCAAGCTATCATCTGCCACTGTCGATTTTTGTTGAACACAGTTTCCTCTATAGAGTCAAGTATTGATGTAATTCCTAGCTCTTGAGGTTCTGGACCATTGTGATTTTGATTTCGTCATTACATGCGTCACGGAGAAACCACCGTTTCTTCAGAAATTATGACAGTATCGCTGGTTAAATCTATATTTCTGGTAGCATATATGTGGCAACATCATATACATTGACAAAAGAAACGCCTAGCCCCAATTTCAAATATTCTTTGGAAGTTGGCTCTTTACTCACCATAACGACGATAGAAAAGATATGAAAACTTGGCGTCACGAGTTTACAAAAAAGGTTGTGATACGCCATATTAAAAATTGCCTACGCACCGATCCCATGTTCCGTCGCGCTACTGAAACTGCATGCTGCGTTTATTGGTCAGGTATTGATGCAGGTGGCTGCATGTATGAATTGCATAACATATATGGGAGATTATAATGTATCACTTATGAAGAAAGAGTACGAACTCGTTTCAATGCTTTCCGTTGCGATAACTGGCGAGGGCTAATATCGCTGGATATATGGAAATGGAGAAATAAACACGGCGAAAGAGTGTGATGTCGCCCAAACACGTTGGAGCGAACCCCTAACCTCCCGGAGAGATACCTAACGACGTTATGCGTATCCTTTTACCAATGGTAAAATCGGTTTGGTGAATAAGGGAACACACAAGACAGATGGTTATATTAATAAATCATTTAGGCTCAACAACTAACAACCATGCATCGCAATAACCTCGATAACATCGATAAATACATCACAGTAACCTGAATGCCAGCTCTATTTCTAACATGCCCTCATCTTGCTTCATGACCTGGACTCACGTATTGTGTTGTAACGAATATCGCGATGCTTATAATTGGCCGACGTTGCGTGAACATATTATAAACAGGCTATAGGGCAAAACTAGAATCGCATTTAACAAAAGAAATTAATAAGCACTTGCGTGAATCGGTTAATTGCAACCTTTTAGCATACAGATGGCACGAAGGGACGTGGGATAACTCATCAATGTGTGTGAATATGCAACCCGGTGATACTTGTCTGGGAGATTTTTATAAGATGGTCAAATAACATTATAAAGCCATTGATTCTTTTAAAGTACTAAATTTGTTCTGCTTAAACGTTTACGCCAGGGTCTATTTTTTAGCACACCTTTAGTAGAGATAAAAAACGTTGGGCGTGACAATCGACACAATGATATTGTTGCTGTTTTTTACACACGGTAATAATGTTGATCATTTTATGATGCACCCTGTATGCCTTGGAGGGAGTGGTACACTTAAATCACACGGTAGCTAGGTACATACGCTAAGTAAGTGAGGCTCGTTTGCGTCGTTTCTTTCTACTCAAATAAGGTCAATACATTTTCGGCACTAATGCTACGCGCAATGTTTGACGTTCCAAATTTTACGTTGCTATTACACATGTGTGGAATGCATGTAAAGTATGGCCAATTCATATGCGCAGTTTTTAACTGCAAATTGTTACCTAGCTACAAACAAACCGTCTCGGCTACCTCGTCCTTTACGTCAGAACCGTGCAGGACACATGTTTAACATTATGTGAACACATCCACTTATTTCCGGCATCAATTTAAATAACTTGTTATGTGTGGTGTATCAACAATATATTTTATTTTGGTATATGGAAGCATCTATAATTAGGAAGGCAGAGTAAGTATCGCAACTATATTTCTGTGGTTCCAAAATGTCGATAACCATATTCAAAGTATCTTTCTACAATCCTCCAAATACTCCGCTATGACGCCTATAACACGATTTTGATGAGTCAGTATATTTATCGATAGAATATAGTCGATGCTTACAATAGGTTGCTGAAATAAAATTGGGATGAATGTTTTCCATAATCAGGGAATGCATGTGAATGCTCAATATTATGGTAACCTCTGATATATCCATGAGATTCCATTTCTCCCGCTGTATTTAACTTATTTTTTTCTGCCGTGTTGAAGGCAGTCAACTATCGGAATATATTACATTTAACTTATTAGGGTCCAACTTACTTCTGTCTTGATATGCCTGCTTAGTGATACATATCCTCTGCCATCGCTTCAAGAAGCCAACACCTTGGAACAAGGTGATTAACGGCTTCCTGGCATATAGGTGTTTGACAATCTTGGGCGTTGATAACCATTCAGCTACTTCTATTGGCTCCCAATTCCCTTCGCCGGGTGCTTACGCTAGAATGTATTCAGGGAGACAAAAAAGCCTATATTAGGTGTTCTGGAAAGCGAGCAACATTCATTTTCAACCTGCACTGCTATTTGAACGGCGAGATAAGAGAACTGGAAGTTCTCATACTTATGAATGTGTGTTTGTAGCTGGGTTTTGTACAGTTAATTAGTTAAACACATCACGTTCAAAGGATGCTGGGGTGAAAAATATAACCATTACTCAGACTTAATTTACTTTACAACTGGTATGATAAACAATCGTACATTCAAATGCCATTTTCACACTATACATTGTCTGTTCGAGGACGTCGTTTGTGAAATATTCATTGGTTTTGATCCAAGTGGGAATGTGAGAGCAGCCTTGAGGGTCGGGCACGGTAATAGGAGACTTCATCCCTGCCCTGGCGTTGGCATTAGCAACGATATACAAATAGTAAACGATCGCATTTACATAGGTCTTTTCTCTATAAACAAATTACGAAAGGTGATTGGTTAAGGTTTGCTGGCGGAAAACAAAGTTAATTGCCGCTTGTTTTTTTAATCCCGAGGTAATCAACGCAGTAGTAATCAACATATACGCATAAAAACTGCCAATAAAGCAGTTGGTCATTTGTAAGATTATGATGTCCACTGTCAAAGACGCTTACAGCACCCAAGCGGACAGACACTGTCTGCTCAACAGTATAATATAACGGCGTTTGACAGAGTATTATCATAATTTTTAATAAGGAAAATCTTCTTTAGTAATGCTCCTCATATCATTATATCATACGAGTAGTAAGAGACCCATAGAATAACACTTCACTATTGGTGATGAGCCAATATGACTGGGTGACTCGCTATCGATGCATTATTTCTATTCATATATCCTCTTGATATCCTTATTATCATCAATATTCGCAATTTTGGCGCCGTGTGCCACTTCAGTCAACTAATCTATTGTCTGAATGGCTTTATTTCAGTTGCAATGCCTAGTTAATTATGCGCGATACGAAGCACTTGGTGCAGTATCGCTAAGCCACTCTTTTATTACAAACAGAGGACCGAACGAAGGTCGTGCCTGTTGATTTATGACCACGGTCGCTTTCCACTTTTTGCACGCAGTATTCGTAGGCTGTGCATTGTTAGATCCACGCTGCCTACATTGAGGCGATGGTGTAATGGTGCTATATGTGACATTGCTATATTATGGTATATTGAATGCTTTTATATAGCCTTCGAGTACTATTCACTGCGTCAAGGCTGACTATGCAACTCATTGTTGGACGTTGTTTATTAGACATAGCGGAGCCAAACTCTTGGATAGAATGAACGAAAGTGGCAAGGGCCAGACAATTTAGCCAGTCATTCCAAACTGTAGTCATTTACGGACGTGGTGTTTTGTTGTGTTTCTCATATTCAACAGTAGTCTATTAATTAACAGCAGTCTTTATGCCGTGCACAATATCCCTACTGGTACAATAAGCTGTTATCGAAACACAGTTTTAGATCATTTACACCAATGTTTCTGTGGTTGCGGAACGCAGTATCACGCAGACAAAGCCAATGGGCCACATTTGTTTTTTCTCAGTGTATTGAAGCTATTGGTAAAGACAATTGTCTGGCCTTCTTCACGAGGTTAATCAAGCTGACACGAGTAAAGCATGGTTTATAGGAGGGATTACATCGCAGACGGCTTGATTAAGCATGCAGGAGGATCCACAAGAAGCTACAATGGCCAGTACCTTTGATGATCTTGTTCGAAACGTTAAAAGTGATCGGAGCGTAGATTGGCAGGGCCAACTAGGCGCAGTATCGTTCATGCTGCCCAACAAGGTAATGACGCCCCCGCCCCCGCCAATCTAGCAGTGAAAAATAGCAGTGTATAAATAAATGGTTAGAAATCCATTCCTTTTGAAAGCATCGGCAGAATAAATTCAACTAATGCAATCCTCTATTCACTGCAAATAAACAAAATTCCTTGATGAGTAGCTGCTTAGATTAGCACATTTAAGATGGATGCTTTTTTTTCCATAATTTTCTTCTGTAAACAACAACTTTATGCCGATTTTTAGGTTCTGGAAACATTGTTGTTTGACTCTCCTCTCCAGGAAAAAGAGAGTGACTGTGGTCCTTCCCTTGTGATCCATGAATATGCTCCATTTGGATGCTTGATATTATTCCTATAATATTTAATAAGATCTGGTTGATATTCAAGCGTGGACACAAAGCATTGCAAACCGTCAGTATTGCAGTGTAGTGTCAAGCCCCCCCACCCCATCCGCTGGAAATTGACAGCTGATGTTGGACAAGTGGCCCTCAATCCTCGACCACAGAATATTCATTCTGGGCTCGGTGGTCTGTTCTAGTCATGTGTTCAGTGGTCTTCGAGTCGAGAGAGACGCAAACAAGGTGGATCAAGCAAGGTGATGCAGAATATCATTTTAGAATTTATACTTAAATAACCAAGAGTTCCTTCAACATCAACAAATCCTATAGTTAAATTTCTCATAATGTCCTTAAATACGAGTTGTGCGATGGAAATGGAAACAAAAAAATTCCACCAACAAGACATTGCTTAGGGACATCATGATGCTATTAAGCAATTCCCAGACCTCTGATCCAGTTTTCCCCAGAAACCTATGCTTTCAGCTATCCTGGTCTGTTTTGTTATCCCAATCGTTCATGAATCCCAGTCTGCTTCGCTTAGAAGTTGGCATCTTGTGAGATGTGAACCTCTTTTCAAATGTTGGATTGTTTTTAAGTTTTATGGGACAAGTTTTACCTGGATGGGGATTCATTAACAAAAACAAAGTGGAATAAACCAGCTGTTTAATTGTATGAAGTGTCTTTCCTCATTTCAGTCATGATTGAAGTTAATTTTTCATGCAGAACCCCATTTATCAAACATGAAAAGCACATACTTATCCTGATAGAAAGGTTCATAATTGATTTCCGATCAATGATTGTAACTATGCATTTCAAACAAATGTTTGCCAACAACAACGAATAAGAGTGCTACCCCAAACACAATGGAGGAGGTTACACAGTGAGGAAAGTGCTGAATGATTGTTTCTAAATTTCTCTATTATATGAAAATTTTTATTTGTACATTCAAATCAATAACTAACAAATATTTACAATTTAGGCTATGTAGAAGATCTTGTAACCAGGACTTTCAACATATGCAAGGCCAGTGATATAAATGATGAGGACATGGAAGCACTAGAAATCGCACCCAATCTAAACTCCTCCTTCGATTTCCCGGAAAAATTCTATCAGTTCCGCTCATGCTTCTCTAAGTGTTAGTTTCATTATCATATCCCACATTGATGTGTTCCGGATAACTGATGTCACACAGGATGGTCTTGGGACCCGATTTCTCTTTCCAAGATAATGGTAGCACAATTGCACGAACTGCCTGTATCCAGTGTAAAGTTTCCAGCTGTAAATGTACATATATAAAATGCTATAAGTCATAAATTGACAAATTGGTGATTGTTGTCTGTCTGTACTTACTTGTGTCTCTTGTATGGGCCATGATGCTACTTGTAGTTTTAGCGCCTTATTAAGATATACAGCATTAAATTTGGATGCTGTGGCATACATTGACACGCCTTGACGTTTGGCTTGTCTGGGCAGCCTCCATACTGGCACCTGAAACATAACAGACTCCTTTTAAGACTAAGATCTACCGAAGTATATTAGTTATTGGAACAAACTAAACAATACATTCGCCCCTGGTGTGCCGGGCCGAAAACTTGGAAAATGGCGGCGGGTGCCGAAAAATCGACTTTATATTTCAATTTACGTAATGTTCGGGTGATGTGTTGAAAAATTGAACTTCAAAAATCGAATAAATGCACCTCATCTTTCATTCGGTTTCTTAACAATAAACATAGGCACTTTAACGTTGTCGGCTAGTATGTAGCCAAGTCATACCTTTGCGTTCACACAGCAGCGACCAAATTGTGACATCGTCATATTAATTTTCGACAAAAGATCACTCCATGTGAACCATATTGAATTTCTTTGAGTATCATTAAATGTAGAATCTATTAAATATAACACTGTATTCATCTGCAAACCCTCTGTATGCATTAGGGATAGCCGTCGCCACGGCAACAGACGGAACAACGAACGATAACTAGTAAGACTCCAGTAGAAACATTAAAGTAGTCCGAGTAACTGTTGTTCACCTATACCCTAAACGTTTGCTGCGTATGCAAGTTATGATTAGTTTAGCAGTCATTGTTTATACACCGCGCTTTTGTAATAAACCAAACAATTATAGTACAATAATTCAAGACAAGATAATAC
>CM067349.1:5397478-5479978 GCA_034190875.2 Urechis unicinctus
CTTCCCGTACCCCGTCTTGCTGCTACCCGTAACAAGCTTTTCCTTAGCGACGCTGTATGAACAGTTTGTAGCGTACCGTAAATGATGTTTTGAATCTGTTTTTGCCGAATAGTTAACAATCACATCAAACCAGAATGCCCACGAAACATTGCTGCTGGGGTAGGTGCAACTCAGACAGCCGATATAAAGATCGTGAAAGAATGAATGCAGTGTCTTTCATTCCTTTTCCAAAGCTAGGCTCCAATCCAAAGAAATGCAGAGAGTGGGCCAGGGCATGTGCACGGGTAGCCGTGCACGACGGCTAGTGGACGGGAAAATTTTGGGCCAGAGATGGTTAATGAGGGCACCTATATCTGTACAAAGCATTTCATCGGGGGAAACGGTCCAACAATTGATCATCCTAACCCAGTACCTGTTACTCTCTAATCTGTATTGATCCCCCCCCATGCCAAAGCAGCACAAATCTCATGTGTGTAGCAAGAACCAAGTAACCATATTAAAGCATTAACAGGTTCTCAAGACCCAAATATATGCTTGTGTTAAAAGTATGATTATATTATTTATTTGTTGAAGACCAGTTTATATTTTTCCCCAGAATATAACTAGACAGTTCCTTGCCAACTCTACAAAACACGATTAATTTTACAATAAAGAATAATAAACACACTTCCATTGCATTTAAACGAGTACCATTTATCTATAATCATTATGGCTACTATGAAGGAGAACATGAAAAGAAATATTATAAATTAAAACAAACTATACGGCAAAACATTAATAAGCAGAAAAAAAAGAACACTATTGCTGTGCCAACTTGATTATTTCTGGAAAGAGAAATGATGAAAAGAAAAATGTAACACATTACACACAATTACTGCAAACTTTTCTTCATCAAAAGGTACACTGATAATGTGGAAGCATAAATTCCCATCTGTCCCTGCACTTGAGTGTAATAAGCACTGTTGTGCTTGAGGTGAAAAAGCCCATCTTCATTTTCTACGCACCCTTTTTCAATGGCTGCCAATCGAGGATTTTTTTTTCTCAGTGCATGACATGAACAACTTACAATGCCATCAGCGGAGCAAGCCATATACGGTCTGTCTGAAGACATAAGTAGTCCTGGAGTCACTACTGTGAGGTGCTTGTGCATCTTTCTAATAATTAGTGTATAAAGAATGGGTACATTTCTCTTTCTTGGAACCCAATCGAGAGCTGGAGTGGTAACGGGTAAATTGTCTCCCATTATTTTAGAAATGAGCACAGACGGGTCAGTATCCGGTTTGTTCATGATGGTGTGCATCCTGGTGCATATCTGGTGGATCACCGAGACTGTGATTCGTCCTCGCCTTGGATGCCAGATTGAGTTATCGGCTTGCTCTTTAGTATCTGAATCAATGAGTTCAATATCAGCAGGGGCGTATTTGACAAATCGGACAAAATCATCTGCAGTGCAGGCAACTGTGGTGGCTCCCGGTATGGCTTGAGCAGACTGTATGATGTGCCCGACAAACTCCTTTGCTCTATCCAGCACACCCAGTGAGAGGTATGTGGGCTCTGGCTCTGGAGATTGAGATGAAGGTCGACTTGGGTCTTTCGAGTAGTTCGAGGACTTGAACGTGAGGATTGCTCTGATAAACAGACAAAATCAATAAAGTGACTTCATTCTGTTTGCATACCCCAGTTGCTTATTTTGTACAATCTGTTCTATAAATATTACACTTTATTTAGCTTCATTTTAGCATATATACAATAAACTGTAGCATTTCCATACCTGTCTGATTGTGTGCCGGCCCAGTAGCTGGTCCTCTGAGGCGGTCAACTTGTCACTTGGTTGATGATGGTCAAAGGCATCAACTTGTTTACCAAATGATGACTCTAGTGTGGTTCTATATCTAGAACAAATACAAAAATGATAGTAGAAATTACTCATGGAGTTAATAACCCTAACTGACAGCTTTAGCCTGGGATAAATACAGCTTATGTTATCTCATATGAACCAAAATATTTGTCTCACCTCACACTTCTAATTGTCATATCTTGTATTGGCACAGGACAGTCATGCTGTCTTGAACGTCTCTGCTGGAGCACATGGCCATCAGCAAAAAGTCTATAGTCTTCGAAGGACTTGTAGCTCTTCACTTTCCTTATGTCAAAGTCAGAGTGCGATGCTATGAAATAGTTGAAAATATCGTAGAGAGTAATCTCCGGATTACCACAGAAAAGTCAGCGGAGAACTGACAACTAGACTCTGAGAACGGGGGCAATACCAACTTCGCACGACTAAAGTCAGGATCACAGGGCAAATGAAGTTTAACTCGATCTTGACGTATATAATCCATCGTTGTAACCCCTCTATCCTTCCAAAAACTCCGCAGTTGTTCGACTTTCCAACGCGAAAAATCTGTTTTGTGCGCAATGTTGTGAACATGAACTTTTTTGCTTGTACCGGGGTCACGTGCCCAGTTACGCCAGGTGACTTGCGCATGCGTGCATGCGTAATAGGGGTTACCGGGAAATAGACTATTGCCTTAGATGGTCATGCTTGACATTTGAAGTCACGTGGTTGGCTAGGCCCTCGTAGAGTGTTCATGTCAGCCAACATTAGCGATTCAGTGACTTTGGTTGACAAACCAGCCACGGGGAGTCTGAATAAATATCAAGGAAAATATAACGAGTTCTCACGAAGTCAGGCACAGCCAATCAAAGTTACGCCGAACGCAAAAATGACTGATTACCTTGATATTCTGTATTCAGCAGCCGCCAATTACTCGTAGCATAGTAAATACCCTGCATTATTAACCGGCCTATTTTGCATGTATGTCGGGGTTTAATGGTGAGATGATTATGGACTAATGCGTTATTCAAGGCGAAATATAAGACGCACAATTAAAAACAACCAGAAAATTGTAGCGGCCTGCAATATTTTGTGTTTGTTCCACCTGTGTAATTGAACAAAACAGTGTCAAATGATATAATCAATTCTAAATGTTTGACGAATGGTGAAGGATGATTGAAGCAATCTCGTTAATATATGGGCGGATAAGCCATAACTATAGTATGATTATATATACATATAGCACAAATCTTCCTACCTAGCAACCTACTTAATAATCGACCTACATACCTATCTATCTAACTCCTTTAGTACCTTCCTACCTACCTACCAAACTACCTACCTACCTACCTACCTTCCTACCTTCCTAAATACCTTCTTACCTATTTTCCTACCTACGTATCTACGTGCCTATGTACATACCAGCATATCTACCTACCTAGTACCTCCTGGATTTCATGGAGGGACAAATGCGCAATTATTTACGCAGTAGCTTCGAATAGCAATACATAAATACAGCGACAACAAACATGATACCACACGGTTCTCGCATTAGGCAGGAAACACTCCAAATCTGCAACAATGATCAAATGTCGTATATTACAGTTTAATTCATTACTCCCAGTCATCTCCAGGACAACTAACTTGATATAGCTCTTGACGTCATAGCTTTATTCAATCTGACCGTTTGCGTATGTAGAGAAAAAGCCACCAATATGGATTTCACAGATGTCCAGTACTTAGTTGTTTGAGGTCTTTGCGTATTTAGTAATGCATATCACTATCTTTTATAAGTCAACAAACCGAGCCAAACTCTATGATCAGCCGCCAGTTCGTTATTAATGCAACCCTTGATTGATATGCAGGTGTGTAGGTTGGTAGGTAGATAGGTAGGTAGGTAGGTAGGTAGGGCAAGAAGGCAGGTATGTTGCATTGGGGATAATGAAAAAAAGAGATATGATGCAAGCTTGGATGAATATTGATACCAATCAGTACATGTGGATATTGGTGAGATGTACGATTGAGTTACGACCATTAGTCGTGATGCTTACATTTTGAGTGAAACCTGCAATACTGAAATGTTGAACACCGTTACCGGGGTCGACAAATATGCTTAAAATCCATATCAGATCCAAATTGAACAGATGGGGCAACCGAGCACTTGCAATATTATCGTGCAACCATGCAGTCTAGTCGCCCTAGAACAAATTGAAGCATGTGGTTCATGTGGTTAAAAGGGATGATTTGGCATGTTTAAAATCATCAAATCTGAATACTAAGGATTGACCGTGGAGTAAGCGTCTAATGGAGCATTGAATGATTTATTGTAGGGATAACAAGAAGTGACATATTACAGAAAATGGGATCGGATCATTAGATAACTGTCGAGGATGCTATGAGGCAATGAACTGTATTTCGGTTATCTTTCATTTTGCATGAGATATGTTATTAATATATGTTAAACAAGCTAGCATTGCTACCCTTTTTTTCGGAATAATCTTCCAAATCAAAAGGTATTTCGCCACGTTTGTAATATGAACTATTGCTACATATATCGCTGCAAAATATATGCCTTTTCGTTACTGATGAAAGTTTTAAAGCATATTAGGTCGTTAGCTTGATGTGACCACTAAATCCATGCACGGGGTCAAATATAGTCTGGATGCCATTGCATTCAGTACAGGGTCGCGCGATTCTACTTGCGCCTTGTCTCTGGCTATTTGGTTGGATTGGTCGCCTCAATATCGTCCATTGCTTAGATATGTCATTACTTGCTTTTGTGACCTCTATGAGTATGGGGCCGGCATATGCATAAATAGTCTACACAGCATTTTTACCTACCTACCTACCTATACCTACCTACCTACCTACCTACCTACCTACCTACCTACCTACCTACCTACCTACCTACCTACCTACCTACCTACCTACCTACCTACCTACCTACCTACCTACCTACCTACCTACCTACCTACCTACCTACCTACCTACCGACCGACCTACCTACCTACCTACTACCTACCTACCTACCTACCTACCTACCTACCTACCTACCTACCTACCTACCTACCTACCTACCCTACCTACCTACCTACTACCTACCTACCTACCTACCTACCTACCTACCTACCTACCTACCTACCTACCACCTACCTACCTACCTACTACGACCGACCGACCTACCTACCTACCTACCTACCTACCTACCTACCTACCTACCTACCTACCTACCTACCTACCCTACCTACCTACCTACCTACCTACCTACCTACCTACCTACCTACCTACCTACCTACCTACCTACCTACCTACCTACCTACCTACCTACCTACCTACCTACCTACCTACCGAGCTTGCCGCACGAACCATCCGTATACCTACGTAACTACTTACTAACATGTGATGGTACCTTACTACGTGGAATAATATAAAGAATGTACGTTGCTGTATTGGATCGTGACGTATTTGGAAGTTTGGAAAAACATAATCGTTTGATAAAACCCACGATATTGATTGATGTAACAGAACAGCACGTCGAAAAGGGTGGCATGGGCCTAGTCTTCGCTCTGTCGAAGTTCTGTATTCGTCTTAATGGAACTCTCGACATCAGTATATCAGTAGAACCGTGGCATGGTGATGTTGTATGTATACAGCGATCAATCCTGTCCAGCATCATGTCAAGGGAGGATATGGACGTCGCTTGCATTATCCGTTAAAGGTCAACTACAACGATTTTCATCATTTCTTTATAACGTGTTTCAAATTGAAGATTAATAACTCATAAACCAACGGGGACCTATAATTCATTGCAACGGCATGCATAAGTACTAAAAATCCACCGATAAGGTTTCACTCGGAAGAAAATACGAAGCCATCTTCTCGATGCCATTTTGCCTCAGTTGGCCGCTAGGTGCACGTTGCGTGACGTCATTCCTGCTGCGCTGTCTCCAAGAGAATTTGACTGCGAGCGGGCGAGCGAAGCGAAAAACGATTGTTTGGATTTTAAAATTACACCGTTTTGACAAGCCATGTCGTCTTCTGATGAAGTTTACGAGTCCTCATAGCATAACATTGGGGCAAATCATGTCCATGACTATTTATTAGAGCCAATACGGACGGGAGTTGAAAAATCCAAGTCACACTACGAAATGACACCGGGAGCTCTAATTAAGTCTAACTCAAGGGACGGCTTCGGATGAAGAATCAACAAAAGATTTCGATGAATGGTAAGTTTTAGAATACCCTTCCCAAGCTTTATTGAACTATATTAACTGGTAAAAAAATATCGTTAGTTTCATTTACCCAATAAATTTACACATTCTGTAAGTTGAGGATGGTATGTTGACAGACCTAACTACTACAACAAATAGTACTTGGCTAGTGAATGTAGCTTTGTCATTGTACCCTGAGCACATTGAATATTGTGGACAGATGTTTGCATGCAGTTTATAAAGTATTTTCCTTTTATATTCATTTATTGTACCACAAATATAAATTTACAATGACTCTTTAATTATTTCTCTAACTTAGGTGTAGATGTCATTACTGCATCCCAATGGACACAGCCACAGAAGTTTGGAGAGAGTGATGGCTCTAACGGACGAATGGACATGCATTGTGTGATAACAGCTGTTAGAAAATCCTTCCCTGACCCGGGCGGCAAATATACAGGTTATCTACAATGGCGCGGAAGATTTCTTGGTCAGGTTGAATCGACACCTGTGAGCACCTACGAGAAGATCCTTTTCAGGTTTCTCGTACTGGGAGGCAATAGGTGGTGGGACAGTCCTGTCATCTGCAAGGACCTCAGCAAGTCTGTAGCTTGGATATTTTTGCCTTAGATCAAGCACCTGATGTACATAGTCTGAAGCAAATCAATGATATTCATATTTTATGATAGTCATATAATAAGTAAGTTATATTATATGCCAATTTTAATTGGGTAACAATGTTTGTGCAAATGAAACTTATTCAGGATTTGGTAATAAATGTCAAAATAACATGTGTTTCATTTTAGATTAATGCATGTTCACACCAAAAGAAATTGGTACTTTGACAGGCTTGGGTATTCCCATACCTGAACATGTTCAGTGTTCTAATAGCATTACTGCCACTAACAAAAATCCCTGAAGCCATAAACAAATTCCCTGCGGGCATAGCTCCTGTAAAAAGTTGGCAATCCCACATCTTACGGTGTCCATTCACGCCGATTTGTTCAAAACAAGCAAAACTCCCCCGGTATCTTTGATTCTGACTAGGGCCATCCTCCAGATCAACACCACTGTACATAAGCATTCTGTGAGCTAAATTTTTCTTCCATCAAATAAAACCCTGTGATTACACTACAAACAAAACAACATTTACCTAACAGTTCTTCAAACGCCATGTCATCATCAGTTTCCATCTCAGTATCATCACTTCGTCAGTGAAGTCATAGTCAGGGTCAGTTTCCATCTCATCATCGCTGTCCACCAGATTCCTCCTAGGGCTCATATTGGGTGCCCCTGGTGACACTTTTGGTGTCATGGGCCAACTTGGGTACCTCTTGAATATTTCTTTATCCCAGGAAAGATAGAACTCTGTGTCTGTAGAGACTTGTCAGCCATCTATGGTATCAATACAATAAGTATGCTACAATTTCATTCATCATAGCCTTTAAGGATGTAAATGTTTACAAATTGAATCTGAAAAGACACATGGATACAGAAGTTATCCCTGCCAATGCATTTCATCATATATAATAATGCAGTTGCCTTGTGACACTCACCAAAACATTTGCCTGCACCCCTAATGACAAGTGAGAGCAAGCTTCATGGTCGGCAGACGGCAAGGCACTCGCCCCTGGTGTAGCAAACAGCGCGGTCGCTGACAGGCGAAGTTTCTTCGCCTAACCTACGTCGGCAGTACTTGAGTGTGACACCTCAGTCATTGATTCACCACTGTCACTTGATTTATCTATCTGCTCAGCTGCCAATACCATTTCGGAGCCTAGGTTTCTTACGAAATCCTAGACTTTTGAGCAGCTCTGGGTCAGTCTCATAAGCACTTTTCTCGAAATGGTCAGAACATAGAAACAAAAAAAAATCACGCCTGACTTCTCATTGTTCCGACAACCAAACGCACAACAATAAGGTATAATCCACACCAAGAAACGCACCAGATCGTGAAGAAAGACGAGTTAGTCACACGCTGTCAACCAACCGGGAAGGCTTAAGATGGCGATGAATATTCGCAAACAATCTGAATGACGTCATTGTACGGAAATTCACGAATTTTACCGAGCGGTATCTTGTCAGATTCGACGTGGGAAATATACATTTAAAAATCATTTTTCTTAAAGAAAAAAAGCGCGCAGCCACCTTATTATTATAAAAATATCTTTGTAGTTGACCTTTAAAGAATGTGTTTCTGTAGTCAAAGGTTAGTGTATCTCTGCCACTGACATTGATGCTTATTTAGTGTACAACATTGAACATAAACTTAAAGAACCTTTCATGACCAATTATGACATTTAACTTCAGTTAGGTGTCAGAGGAAGTTTAATTATCATCGAAACTCCCATTCATAGAAGCTAAGCTATACTGGTTGCACTTTATGCAGCTAGGCTACATTGCGTTTATCTATGTTATGCCCTAATGCACCAAATATTCCCTTTGAACGAGTGCGTTAAGTATATACGTGCTGCTTGTTGGGAATCTGTTTTTCTTGTTTGTATGAAAGTGCGTCCATGACGGCAAGTTATCATTGGTCCAATAAACAATTTGTGAGCATAGCATCTAGTCTCCATGCACATCTCAGCTATATGGCATATCGACAAACGATAGAGCATTGTTAACATTCTTATTAGTCAGAGCTTGACACATGGTGTTGGTCGACAGTTGACATATAATTCAGAACTAGCTTTCTGAATGGCGTCGACATCACAAATAGCCTTCAGATATATCCCATTGTAATACCTGGTTCTTCCGTCGCTATAGACACAAAACTTGGTTAATTAATGGGTGGACGTTCCGAACAAAATCATTAGCAGGTGAAGGATGCCGGGGCCGGTTTTAAGAACATGTTTTCTACAGTCCATTATCTTAATTAAAACACAATGATTATCGATGTACATCCATATTGTGGTGCTATGTGTTGCTTGAAACGCCTTTAAGGCACTATTACTTATTCAATCTGACAACATATTATAAAGACGAACATGGATGGAACTATTATCTCTGATATACAACAGTCACTGCACATCTATAATCATAAATCATAGGCAATATATAATGCTTCATATGTAAGACGTGCTACACGGGAATAGTTGCAACAAGCGTAAGCGTAAATATCCGTTATGGGAAGTTAAACAATACGTTCCGAATGGACGATATATTTTTTTCAGCTCTAATAACAACCACAAACACGAAAACCTTGTTTAGGATTCTTAACAGTGCAAATGATGCAGGAAAAAATCCCAAACTTAGTATGGCAGTCGTTGTAGACGTTTCTGATGAGAAAGATTGTTTGGGGAATTCCTTGTTGGATGGACGATATACAGCAGTCCTGTGTCGCCCGGTACCTTAAGATTGGAGCAGCATCGAATGAGGGTTATTTTGAAGAAAAAAAATATTTTTTGTCTTTCTATGGGAGCTTTTCATTAACCACGTGCCCATCAAGAGAAGAGACAAATGCAGAAGCGTATTTGTTAGGAACAGGGTTGGCATCGACAGCGAGACAGATAATCATCTGCTAATTAACGTCAGCAACCAAGATAACATAATTTCTAATCCGATAAGATAAAGTTTACTTTGAATTGATTGATCCAGCCTTTTTTTGACAATGAAAGATTAGCAGATTATTTCTGCAAAATAAGCTTGCATGTTCTTTGTTTATTAAGCAATGCACTCGGTCGGTTAAAGCCTTAGTTGCTTAATATATCTATATACCGGATGAAGTGCCACAATACTGCATTATGTTAATTTATGATCTAACTTCTGTGCTATGGATCAACTAAACTATACATAATGCGATCATGGGCTATTTCTGAAGGGCCATCCTCATTTGTAGCTTCTTGTCAATACACAATTAGTACGTGGCATGTCCTTAATACAAGTGGCAGCTACATTTAGCGACATTTATGCTGTCTATATTACTATGGGAAACATTGAAGGCACCCACTTCACTATCGCAGCTACCTAAGGGAGAAAGAATAGAGCGCGAAACACAAACACACACACACGAATACACAAACGCACGGACACACAACAAACACAAAGACAAACAAACCAACACACACACACACACACACACACACACACACACACAAACACACACTTACATACAAACACACACAGACAAATGGAACAACATAAGATATATAGACAAACAAAAACATTTTGCACATTGTTGACCCGAATTACATTCATTTTCGGTACGTGAGGCATGTCAAGTATAGAAAGAAAAATACAATCGGAATATCTTGTAATTTAAGGAATTGACTTTGTGTTTAAAATATGTTAACGGCTGCAAAACAAGAATAAGGTATTCAAGCATATTGTTACCATACTCTGGTAGATATTATTTGGTAGGGGTATAGCTGTTAATAGCGTTCATGACGTATAGCACTGGTCTCCATGTGTCAGTCACGACTAAAATGTGACCATATCCCCAGGGGTAATTCATCAAAATTCGCTGCTTAGGTTATATTTGCATAGAGCGACATGCAGAGCCGTTATCCAGTTTGGTTCGCTTATGCCAACATTGAAATTGGAAAGGGAAAACTAATTTCATCGAACATTCACGGGCCTGAATGAGGTGTAAAGCATCTCCCAATATTTGAATGATATTGGAACGGCTTTCAGAACCTATGTTAGTGTTTGCTTGCATGGCACAAGTACTCGGTGTTTGGCGTGAGGCTGCTGATACTACACAACTAGATGCGCTGTCCCTTGATCCAAAGTGCTTTCACAAGTTATCAGTTTAGAAATGCGCTCCAAGATATAACACGGCACGGAAGGTTATCATAAGTTTTTCTGTAGGTTTTACAATGAAGCCACGAATCAAGGCGCGGGATACATATGGATGATATATACTATGCATTGTCGTAATGAGATAATGATCAATCAACATCAACCCGCCCTATGCAAATGAGAAACAATATCAAGTAGAAATAGGATTAAAGTAATTTTCCACTACTTGTATTATACCACGTGGCCGGTGATCTATAAATATCGGCGCCTGTAAACAGCCATCGTATATATGCTGAATATAATCAAATTCGAAGAGAACTGGTATAATAATGTGCAATTTATTAAATCGGGGTATAACGAAGCAATCTATACATATTTGCTGATTGGGATTTGTTCTCAAATCCTGTCAAAGAGAAGCGATTCGTACTTCGCATATACATGTACATATCATGCGTCACCTGGTCACAGTTAACACAAGACGCAACGGATATAAATAGATATCGCGACGAATTATCACTGGTGACACATGAAATGAGTCATAATTATTTGCTGTGCTCATCATCAATACATCAACAGCGTAATGCGTAATAGGGGTTACCGGGAAATAGACTATTGCCTTAGATGGTCATGCTTGACATTTGAAGTCACGTGGTTGGCTAGGCCCTCGTAGAGTGTTCATGTCAGCCAACATTAGCGATTCAGTGACTTTGGTTGACAAACCAGCCACGGGGAGTCTGAATAAATATCAAGGAAAATATAACGAGTTCTCACGAAGTCAGGCACAGCCAATCAAAGTTACGCCGAACGCAAAAATGACTGATTACCTTGATATTCTGTATTCAGCAGCCGCCAATTACTCGTAGCATAGTAAATACCCTGCATTATTAACCGGCCTATTTTGCATGTATGTCGGGGTTTAATGGTGAGATGATTATGGACTGATGCGTTATTCAAGGCGAAATATAAGACTCACAATTAAAAACAACCAGAAAATTGTAGCGGCCTGCAATATTTTGTGTTTGTTCCACCTGTGTAATTGAACAAAACAGTGTCAAATGATATAATCAATTCTAAATGTATGACGAATGGTGAAGGATGATTGAAGCAATCTCGTTAATATATGGGCGGATAAGCCATAACTATAGTATGATTATATATACATATAGCACAAATCTTCCTACCTAGCAACCTACTTAATAATCGACCTACATACCTATCTATACTCCTTTAGTACCTTCCTACCTACCTACCAAACTACCTACCTACCTACCTACCTACCTACCTACCTACCTACCTAACCTACCTACCTACCTACCTACCTACCTTCCTACCTACCTACCCCTACCTTCCTAATACCTACCTTCTTACCTACCTACCTTTACCTACCTACCTACCTACCTACGTGCCTATCCTACCTACCTACCAGCATACCTACCTACTTGCCGCACGAACCATCCGTATACCTACGTAACTACTTACTAACATGTGATGGGACTTACTACGCGCAATAATATAAAGAATGTACGTTGCTGTAATGGATCGTGACGTATTTGGAAGTTTGGAAAAACATAATCGTTTTGATAAAACCCACGATATCGATTGATGTAACAGAACAGCACGTCGAAAAGGGTGGCATGGGCCTAGTCTTCGCTCTGTCGAAGTTCTGTATTCGTCTTAATGGAACTCTCGACATCAGTATATCAGTAGAACCGTGGCATGGTGATGTTGTATGTATACAGCGATCAATCCTGTCCAGCATCATGTCAAGGGAGGATATGGACGTCGCTTGCATTATCCGTTAAAGGTCAACTACAACGATTTTCATCATTTCTTTATAACGTGTTTCAAATTGAAGATTAATAACTCATAAACCAACGGAGACCTATAATTCATTGCAACGGCATGCATAAGTACTAAAAATCCACCGATAAGGTTTCACTCGGAAGAAAATACGAAGCCATCTTCTCGATGCCATTTTGCCTCAGTTGGCCGCTAGGTGCACGTTGCGTGACGTCATTCCTGCTGCGCTGTCTCCAAGAGAATTTGACTGCGAGCGGGCGAGCGAAGCGAAAAACGATTGTTTGGATTTTAAAATTACACCGTTTTGACAAGCCATGTCGTCTTCTGATGAAGTTTACGAGTCCTCATAGCATAACATTGGGGCAAATCATGTCCATGACTATTTATTTGAGCCAATACGGACGGGAGTTGAAAAATCCAAGTCACACTACGAAATGACACCGGGAGCTCTAATTAAGTCTAACTCAAGGGTCCGCTTCGGATGAAGAATCAACAAAAGATTTCGATGAATGGTAAGTTTTAGAATACCCTTCCCAAGCTTTATTGAACTATATTAACTGGTAAAAAAATATCGTTAGTTTCATTTACCCAATAAATTTACACATTCTGTAAGTTGAGGATGGTATGTTGACAGACCTAACTACTACAACAAATAGTACTTGGCTAGTGAATGTAGCTTTGTCATTGTACCCTGAGCACATTGAATATTGTGGACAGATGTTTGCATGCAGTTTTTATAAAGTATTTTCCTTTTATATTCATTTATTGTACCACAAATATAAATTTACAATGACTCTTTAATTATTTCTCTAACTTAGGTGTAGATGTCATTACTGCATCCCAATGGACACAGCCACAGAAGTTTGGAGAGAGTGATGGCTCTAACGGACGAATGGACATGCATTGTGTGATAACAGCTGTTAGAAAATCCTTCCCTGACCCGGGCGGCAAATATACAGGTTATCTACAATGGAGCGGAAGATTTCTTGGTCAGGTTGAATCGACACCTGTGAGCACCTACGAGAAGATCCTTTTCAGGTTTCTCGTACTGGGAGGCAATAGGTGGTGGGACAGTCCTGTCATCTGCAAGGACCTCAGCAAGTCTGTAGCTTGGATATTTTTGCCTTAGATCAAGCACCTGATGTACATAGTCTGAAGCAAATCAATGATATTCATATTTTATGATAGTCATATAATAAGTAAGTTATATTATATGCCAATTTTTAATTGGGTAACAAAGTGTGTGCAAATGAAACTTATTCAGGATTTGGTAATAAATGTCAAAATAACATGTGTTTCATTTTAAATTAATGCATGTTCACACCAAAAGAAATTGGTACTTTGACAGGCTTGGGTATTCCCATACCTGAACATGTTCAGTGTTCTAATAGCATTACTGCCACTAACACAAATCCCTGAAGCCATAAACAAATTCCCTGCGGGCATAGCTCCTGTAAAAAGTTGGCAATCCCACATCTTACGGTGTCCATTCACGCCGATTTGTTCAAAACAAGCAAAACTCCCCCGGTATCTTTGATTCTGACTAGGGCCATCCTCCAGATCAACACCACTGTACATAAGCATTCTGTGAGCTAAATTTTTCTTCCATCAAATAAAACCCTGTGATTACACTACAAACAAAACAACATTTACCTAACAGTTCTTCAAACGCCATGTCATCATCAGTTTCCATCTCAGTATCATCACTTCGTCAGTGAAGTCATAGTCAGGGTCAGTTTCCATCTCATCATCGCTGTCCACCAGATTCCTCCTAGGGCTCATATTGGGTGCCCCTGGTGACACTTTTGGTGACATGGGCCAACTTGGGTACCTCTTGAATATTTCTTTATCCCAGGAAAGATGGAACTCTGTGTCTGTAGAGACTTGTCAGCCATCTATGGTATCAATACAATAAGTATGCTACAATTTCATTCATCATAGCCTTTAAGGATGTAAATGTTTACAAATTGACTCTGAAAAGACATGGATACATACAACAGAAGTTATCCCTGCCAATGCATTTCATCATATATAATAATGCAGTTGCCTTGTGACACTCACCAAAACATTTGCCTGCACCCCTAATGACAAGTGAGAGCAAGCTTCATGGTCGGCAGACGGCAAGGCACTCGCCCCTGGTGTAGCAAACAGCGCGGTCGCTGACAGGCGAAGTTTCTTCGCCTAACCTACGTCGGCAGTACTTGAGTGTGACACCTCAGTCATTGATTCACCACTGTCACTTGATTTATCTATCTGCTCAGCTGCCAATACCATTTCGGAGCCTAGGTTTCTTACGAAATCCTAGACTTGAGCAGCTCTGGGTCAGTCTCATAAGCACTTTTCTCGAAATGGTCAGAACATAGAAACAAAAAAAAATCACGCCTGACTTCTCATTGTTCCGACAACCAAACGCACAACAATAAGGTATAATCCACACCAAGAAACGCACCAGACCGTGAAGAAAGACGAGTTAGTCACACGCTGTCAACCAACCGGGAAGGCTTAAGATGGCGATGAATATTCGCAAACAATCTGAAAGACGTCACTGTACGGAAATTCACGAATTTTACCGAGCGGTATCTTGTCAGATTCGACGTGGGAAATATACATTTAAAAATCATTTTTCTTAAAGAAAAAAAGCGCGCAGCCACCTTATTTTGGTCACGATACCCTTTTAAAACATAGAACTCTGGAAAAATGGAATAAAAAATATCTTTGTAGTTGACCTTTAAAGAATGTGTTTCTGTAGTCAAAGGTTAGTGTATCTCTGCCACTGACATTGATGCTTATTTAGTGTACAACATTGAACATAAACTTAAAGAACCTTTCATGACCAATTATGACATTTAACTTCAGTTAGGTGTCAGAGGAAGTTTAATTATCATCGAAACTCCCATTCATAGAAGCTAAGCTATACTGGTTGCACTTTATGCAGCTAGGCTACATTGCGTTTATCTATGTTATGCCCTAATGCACCAAATATTCCCTTTGAACGAGTGCGTTAAGTATATACGTGCTGCTTGTTGGGAATCTGTTTTTCTTGTTTGTATGAAAGTGCGTCCATGACGGCAAGTTATCATTGGTCCAATAAACAATTTGTGAGCATAGCATCTAGTCTCCATGCACATCGCAGCTATATGGCATATCGACAAACGATAGAGCATTGTTAAAATTCTTATTAGTCAGAGCTTGACACATGGTGTTGGTCGACAGTTGACATATAATTCAGAACTAGATTTCTGAATGGCGTCGACATCACAAATAGCCTTCAGATATATCCCATTGTAATACCTGGTTCTTCCGTCGCTATAGACACAAAACTTGGTTAATTAATGGGTGGACGTTCCGAACAAAATCATTAGCAGGTGAAGGATGCCGGGGCCGGTTTTAAAAACATGTTTTCTACAGTCCATTATCTTAATTAAAACACAATGATTATCGATGTACATCCATATTGTGGTGCTATGTGTTGCTTGAAACGCCTTTAAGGCACTATTACTTATTCAATCTAACAACATATTATAAAGACGAACATGGATGGAACTATTATCTCTGATATACAACAGTCACTGCACATCTATAATTATAAATCATAGGCAATATATAATGCTTCATATGTAAGACGTGCAACACGGGAATAGTTGCAACAAGCGTAAGCGTAAATATCCGTTATGGGAAGTTCAACAATAACGTTCCGAATGGACGATATATTTTTTCAGCTCTAATAACAACCACAAACACGAAAACGTTGTTTAGGATTCTTAACAGTGCAAATGATGCAGGAAAAAATCCCAAACTTAGTATGGCAGTCGTTGTAGACGTTTCTGATGAGAAAGATTGTTTGGGGAATTCCTTGTTGGATGGACGATATACAGCAGTCCTGTGTCGCCCGGTACATTAAGATTGGAGCAGCATCGAATGAGTGTTATTTTGAAGAAAAAAAATATTTTTTGTCTTTCTATGGGAGCTTTTCATTAACCACGTGCCCATCAAGAGAAGAGACAAATGCAGAAGCATATTTGTTAGGAACAGGGTTGGCATCGACAGCGAGACAGATAATCATCTGCTAATTAACGTCAGCAACCAAGATAACATAATTTCTAATCCGATAAGATAAAGTTTACTTTGAATTGATTGATCCAGCCTTTTTTTGACAATGAAAGATTAGCAGATTATTTCTGCAAAATAAGCTTGCATGTTCTTTGTTTATTAAGCAATGCACTCGGTCGGTTAAAGCCTTAGTTTGCTTAATATATCTATATACCGGATGAAGTGCCACAATACTGCATTATGTTAATTTATGATCTAACTTCTGTGCTATGGATCAACTAAACTATACATAATGCGATCATGGGCTATTTCTGAAGGGCCATCCTCATTTGTAGCTTCTTGTCAATACACAATTAGTACGTGGCATGTCCTTAATACAAGTGGCAGCTACATTTAGCGACATTTATGCTGTCTATATTACTATGGGAAACATTGAAGGCACCCACTTCACTATCGCAGCTACCTAAGGGAGAAAGAATAGAGCGCGAAACACAAAACACACACACACGAATACACAAACAAACGCACGGACACACAACAAACACAAAGACAAACAAACCAACACACACACACACACACACACACACACACACACACACACACATACACACACACACACAGACAAATGGAACAACATAAGATATATAGACAAACAAAAACATTTTGCACATTGTTGACCCGAATTACATTCATTTTCGGTACGTGAGGGATGTCAAGTATTGAAAGAAAAAATACAATCGGAATATCTTGTAATTTAAGGAATTGACTTTGTGTTTAAAATATGTTAACGGCTGCAAAAAAAGAATAAGGTATTCAAGCATATTGTTACCATACTCTGGTAGATATTATTTGGTAGGGGTATAGCTGTTAGCTGTATAGCGTTCATGACGTATAGCACTGGTCTCCATGTGTCAGTCACGACTAAAATGTGACCATATCCCCAGGGGTAATTCATCAAAATTCGCTGCTTAGGTTATATTTGCATAGAGCGACATGCAGAGCCGTTATCCAGTTTGGTTCGCTTATGCCAACATTGAAATTGGAAAGGGAAAACTAATTTCATCGAACATTCACGGGCCTGAATGAGGTGTAAAGCATCTCCCAATATTTGAATGATATTGGAACGGCTTTCAGAACCTATGTTAGTGTTTGCTTGCATGGCACAAGTACTCGGTGTTTGGCGTGAGGCTGCTGATACTACACAACTAGATGCGCTGTCCCTTGATCCAAAGTGCTTTCACAAGTTATCAGTTTAGAGATGCGCTCCAAGATATAACACGGCACGGAAGGTTATCATAAGTTTTTCTGTAGGTTTTACAATGAAGCCACGAATCAAGGCGCGGGATACATATGGATGATATATACTATGCATTGTCGTAATGAGATAATGATCAATCAACATCAACCCGCCCTATGCAAATGAGAAACAATATCAAGTAGAAATAGGATTAAAGTAATTTTCCACTACTTGTATTATACCACGTGGCCGGTGATCTATAAATATCGGCGCCTGTAAACAGCCATCGTATATATGCTGAATATAATCAAATTCGAAGAGAACTGGTATAATAATGTGCAATTTATTAAATCGGGGTATAACGAAGCAATCTATACGTATTTGCTGATTGGGATTTGTTCTCAAATCCTGTCAAAGAGAAGCGATTCGTACTTCGCATATACATGTACATATCATGCGTCACCTGGTCACAGTTAACACAAGACGCAACGGATATAAATAGATATCGCGACGAATTATCACTGGTGACACATGAAATGAGTCATAATTATTTGCTGTGCTCATCATCAATACATCAACAGCGATTATTCAAGTTTAAAATATACGTTTTGAATTCCCCTTCACTGGAGAGCGCATACAGCTAAGTTTTGTTTTGGTCTAGCTAAGAGAGCACCATATATAATGAAAACCAAACTAAGGATTAACATACGTTGAAGAAGCTTCTTTGTTGAAACACGAGAGCGGTTAAAATGTTTTTTTCATGACCCAACTCAGCTGCGTTGTGTTCGTGTTGACATGTGTTTAAGTGCTCACGGATTTCCTCTATCATGAATACATCACAGAATCGTCAAGCAGGAAGAGAAAGCTTCAAATGCTCATTTAGAGAACCATATTCAGCCTTTGAACTTATATCATAATACAAGTACGTTCTATGGTTGTTATATCACCGACCGTTGAATGAAATGCAAGGTGTAGAGCTGGCCTGTCGTTTTAACACTATTCAAACGTATTCAATATTCCTGTAACGACAGCACTACGGGGAATGATTATCACTAAAAGCCATACCAAGTATATTAGTCGGGTGATATTCATTTAAATAAACGGCTTTCTTAAAAGAGCATATGTTACCAAGTGTATTAGTCGGGTGATATTCATTTAAATAAACGGCTTTCTTAAAAGAGCATATGTTTATTCCGAGTTATACATATATAATGTAATCCTTAAATGACTATTAACAAGCTATTTTTTGACGCTGGGAGCAATCACATATTGCCTTGAGACACATACAACATTTTTCTTTTGCTAATAGCCCGTTACAAAGGGGGTAATCTTTATTGTACGTACTCAGAATAGATTCTACTTGCCTGATGCAATACCAAAAAATCATGTGCAGTGTCATTAAGGGTTATATATTGATCGAACTCAGACGAAGTAATAGGCATTTAATTGTCTATTTGAAACATAAGTCGGTTAGTGACAATGATCGCACCTTCCCCAACAACCAACGGCATTGGCAATGTCTGTCTCATAAGGAGGCTGTTATATCGATCATTGAACATGCGCAATATAATCGTTTCCCCCAGCTACCGTTGCTAAAACCAGTATGATGCTGTAACACTTCCTCTAGGTATAATTTGCTTTTCCATGAAAAAAGGCGCGATATGTTTGTTAATTAGCAATCAGTTCTCGAAGGTGATTTGGATATGATAGTGTAATGCTGCAACACAGCCCCATAGTATATTTTGCTTTTCTATGAAATGAATGAGCGATATGTTTGTTATTGTACGATTATGTCTCGAAGGGGAGTTTGATATGAACTTTGGACCTTTTCACAGGAATCTGTTATTTGTTTGCTTCATCTATAAACTTAATCTTTGAATTATTTGACCCGTGTTGGCTTTTTAGGCGATAATATAGTTGTGCACCAGTCTGGTTATTCAATGACTTGATAAGCTCTGCGTTTTGAATGCAATATGAACGTGAAAAACATGAAGGATCAAAAAGATTTCGTCAAAAAGGCAAATCCCTATAATGTGGCTACAGTCCTGCTAATAGTCTGTTCGTGTTGCAAGTGTTATAACATCAAACGATTTCGTCATCGTACGTTCGTTCCCTTGACTGATCAGTTGGTGGGGGATCTTGAATATTAAGAAAATATGGGCTTTGTTTCGTCTTTCATATATTTTATTTCGAATGGCGAAGCAGTCAACCACAACGCCATGAGAACCAGTCAAGCCTAATCGGTCTGCCGTAACGGGACGCGAACCGGACAGAATTTACGTCAAGAAATATATTAGTGGATTACCTCAGATTTATCTGCCGTTTTCGGAATATTCATGAAGCTCTTTGCTCGGCGCTGTAGGAATAATGAAAAGTTATATTTTCAGAAATTATTCTCTTTGCTATTTCAGCGACGGGATATGAAAGATCCACAGTTGTTGAAGGGTCAGAGCATTATATTATTGAGGATGACCCATTGGAACCGACTGCTTCTTAAACTCTCTATCGAAAACGTTTCAATGCTAGTTACTCTTCGATTTATGGCTTTTGAGGCATTTCCTTGTTGATATATGTATGGTTTTGATATTCTTGCACAACGTGGAATCCTGCGTTAATATGACTGGTTTGTACGTTTGGTTTTGGATGAAATATGGTCGCTGCCAAATGTACCGCATGATATGGCACAATGACAACGTCATCAGTGCCAACCCTTTGCTATATAGCATATCAACTGCGGATTCTTTATCTGCGACTATAGTCTATAAGTGTTATGGACCATAAGCTCGATGGCATAAACGTTAACCTCAAATACAATTAATCATGTGGTCAGTGAAACGCGTACCTGTATTAGTTTCAAACTTGGCGGATAGTTTCTGAAGCGAACAACATTGGAATATGGCTTTTTCTTGTTGTACTAGATCAATTGTGCGCTCTCTTGTGTACGTCACCAATATTAACAGCACGCAACATCTGCTACTTGGGCAAGCTATTTGCACAAAATGTTGTTAAGCATAAATATAATATCATGGCCCTCAAGGCAATTTCGTCTGGCAGATTGCGACATTGCTTTCTTAAAAAAAAACATATTGCTCAACTGAAGGACTACTTACTCTTCGAACAGTTACCACTGTTAAACCAGTTCAAACGCCGTAAATGTAATTTCCTCTTTCGACCATTGTTAAACGTAGTGCGTTTGTGAAACTGGCCTACGGTTCAATCGAAGAAATGCTTAAAGTGAATTATTTAATTTAGCTACGGCAAAATGATCGTCATTGGATATATATTGGTGATCGTATATCCTAGCCATCGTTTTTGGCAAAAGGTCTGTGTTATCTATTGTTCATGAAAGCCACATATATCAAACTACGATGTACAAGCTTGAAATAGCTTGGTATAATGAGTATGAAATATCAATTCAAAATGTTTTCGCAGCAAGGAAATCTATTTTATGCAAAACATTATCTCTCATGAGTACAGCTACGTGCGCAGCAACCGCTCTATATGCGACAAAACAAGACATGTCGACAAAAAATGCCATGCTTTTATTTCACAAGTACTTTGGCCAATGACATTTACTGCATAATAAAGCTGATAGCTCCGACAGGGAACGATTTAATTTATTTCCCGTCACGAGTTTCCATGAACAGTGATTATGCGGTACACATTAAGCTGCCCACGTAAAGCGCACAGCTTCTCTCACTTCATTAAACCCCATTGGTCTTAAATGATGCTGATGCATAAGCGGATCGCAAAATATATCTTGCAATTATAACAATGACACAGTCATATTCGATCTTTTAGCTTATTTCTCAGTCCTCGTAGTAGATTATAATAGTACACTCACTATGAACGAGCGGTGTCTTTCGACCGGGAGTACGCGATGCGTGCCAATAATTACTTCTTAATGCTGTTCTAGCTGATAATATCTGAGTGCTAGTTGGTGGTGGTTATTGAGGTCGTGGAACCAACGGGCAGAACGAAACATTACGGGTATGAAGGATACCTGGCACAGGGGGCTAAAAAGCATGTCTTGTTTCTCAGAGATGAGAATTGTTTCACCAATACTTCCTGATTAATCAGCATAAACCACATAAAACAGAATTGATAAATACCACACCATAGTCTCGGAAATAAGTTGAAGGAGTCTTCTGTGTGCCTCTTGCTTTATGACTTAGGTGTTATCAAGTAACAAACAGTGCAATGCTTATAAATGGTCGAAGAGAATGTGAATGTTAGCAATAAACTAGTTGACCTTGCTATCATGGTCCGCCTTAACCTTAAAAGAGCATAACTGAATCACACTTATGTACTGAAAAGTACCCGAATCTTCAATGTTACCTCTAAGCCATCCTACATTGTGATGAATCATCCATAAACTACCACTTAAGTGGTCCGTTGGGAAGCAATAACAGTTTGTTTACAACACTCTATGGTCAATATTGGGCAATTGAGGCAGGCTTTTTGACTATCAGATGTAGTTCTGCATGGTGCATAAAATGTCTAAGTTGTTTACAAAGAAGATGATTAAGCCATCGCGTGACCTGCAGCGGAGTTGAAAGTGTTCTAACGTTAACCAAAACTCTGATAATTATGCTCAGACAATGTTCTACGCAAATTGTGTATCGAACAGTTGAGTGCTTTCTTCGTGTAGTTGCTTAACAAAGCAATCAGTGAATTGGGGAACGGCGTTTATCTGTGTTTTCGCAGCATACGGGAATGGTCCGTTGCTTTACTGCAACTTGCGTGCAAAAGCGGGAGCTAAAAATTGCATATAAATGGCACTAGCGACCAGCTAGTTCATTGGAGCATAACAGCGACGGTCTTGTGTAATGTACTCGTGAATGACAAATCATGCATGTATTACCTGTAACATAAAGATGTATATCGCCGGGTTCATTTGTAATAATTATTGCACGGGTTCCAATACAAAGAAACACTATAATCAGGCATACATTGCTATCTGATCGAGTATACCTGTGCTGGAATAATCACCGAACTAGGGTATGCACAACGTAATATTATAGGTATGTTTTGTATATAGGTATCGTTTCACCTATATATTCAAAGTCTTAGCGAAAAAAACCCCTAACTAAATGTATGCGGCAATGAAACAGTTACGGCCCAAAATCTATGAGTCATTACGTAGAGGCGATATACATATTCGGGGGTTCGTTAATTACGATTGGACAGACAATCTACGTTTATTAGTTAAATTAGCCGGCTTGATCAGATCAGGGTTGACATTTGAATTATTGACAACAAAGGTAGCATGATTAATGGTTCCCTTCCAAGAAGAATGAATAGACTGATTTGCACTTCGTTATATCAGTGTGCTGTAAACTTCATGCTCGTCGTGGAATTTGCTACACCTCATCGATCTTTTCTTGTTATTCAACGGTGATGTAAAAAAAAGTATGCTTTGTACAACCAGGCCAATCGTTGCTGATATATTTTATGCATCTTGCGTGTGTGTCTGTAAAGTATTTGCTCGAACTTACCTTAACTTAACATTACTGCGGTACATTAACTAAGTATATACTAGGTTAAGTAAATTATGGGTACAAGTTCGGGACTATCAATGCTAGCCCAGAGGCCGTCGTAATATTGCAGTCATTTGTACAAAATAGACAAGTAACGATGAACATGATCGGTGCTGAGATCTAATCTAGAGAGATAACTCTATATTAATCTACCTACCTACCTACCTACCTACCTACCTACCTACCTACCTACCTACCTACCTACCTACCTACCTACCTACCTACCTACCTACCTACCTACCTACCTACCTACCTACCTACCTACCTACCTACCTACCTACCTACAAATAGACCTACCTACCTACCTACCTACCTACCTACCTACCTACCTACCTACCTACCTACCTACCTACCTACCTACCTACCTACCTACCTACCTACCTACCTACCTACCTACTACCTACCTACCTACCTACCTACCTACCTACCTACCTACCTACCTACCTACCTACCTACCTACCTACCTACCTACCTACCTACCTACCCTACCTACCTACCTACCTACCTACCTACCTACCTACCTACCTACCTACCTACCTACCTACCTACCTACCTACCTACCTACCTACCTACCTACCTACCGACCTACCTACCTACCTACCTACCTACCTACCTACTACTACCTACCTACCTACCTACCTACCTACCTACCTACCTACCTACCTACCTACCCTACCTACCTACCTACCTACCTACCTACCTACCTACCTACCTACCTACCTACCTACCTACCTACCTACCTACCTACCTACCTATCACCTACCTACCTACCTACCTACCTACTTACCTACCTACCTACCTACCTATCTATCTGTCTGCTTGCATACCTGCCTGACGGTCTGCCTGCCTGCTTACTGGCCTAATTAACCGGCCGCAAGGTATTAGTTTGTGGGTTATGATTACTCGTTACCAAGAAAACCACTGGCATCGCATTATATATATATATATATGGCGTGGGATCAAGCAGAGTTTAACGAAAACATTTAGCGATATAACTGGGGATTGCATTTATGAATTTTGAAACTCCCAATAAGTGTCGTTCATGTCTTAGTAGGAACACGTCTGCCTATGAGTGGCTGATGTGGCACAGAAATTTGCCTCTCTATCTGGGGACGCCATTTGGGAAGACGCAATCACAACTTGTTTGCAATTTGTCTATATTTAGTACACATATTAGTAACTTTGAAGCAATTCTGCAGCAATTCATACGGATTTTTTACCTGCTTAATGCACGAGACAACAGGCTGCTGACATTAAAATAAAATGATTGACGCATAAAAGCGTCCGCCATATTTTATATATCTTGGTTACGCAAGACCAAACCAAGGCAATGCATACATATTTATTCAATAAATTTTGCAGATGAATCGGCAATTATTGCGAGTTTCTAAAGCTGGTATCCTTCTCCCTCACTATATGACCATACAACCGACAATTCAAATATGATTTGACCAATGTGTTATCCATATTTGTAGTCTTTCGTACCTCTATTTAGACACGTAAGCTATTTCAAACCTCTTTCGTCAGTGTCAGACATTTCCATTCCGCTATTGAATGAATTGAACTTAGTGCGCTTTCTGGTCGTAGATATGTTTTTTTTTGCTTTAATTGCATGTCAAATGCACTTTGGCAGACGTTGTCAACAGGCAGTGTCCTGTTGATCGAAGAAGGAAACAAATACCCTGATCAATAAGATCAATAACGCGTCATCAATATGTCAATTTGGTTTCAGAGGATGCTGCTTAATAATTATTCCTACGTTACTGTCATTAATGTATATTGGGTTTCTATTCAGAGTATCACCTACCTATTGCATAAGTCTGCAAATCATTCTATGTTTTTTTTTACCCGGCATATGCCGACAGACATGCTAAAGGCTACCATTGCAAATAAGAATGAGGCATTGCTTTATTATTGCAGACAAGAATTGCTTCGACATCCAAAATCATCTCGCCGATACTTTCATCTCTATTAAATGCTGTCTGAACTGCGTTGTAGATTGTATTTTGGCTACATCTGTCAAATGAGACACATAACAAATACAAAAGAAGCACATATTTACCCAACAATGAGCAACAAACTGAAGCATCTCTGACCTGTAAGTGAGGTGTTTCATTGCAAATTAAGTTTCTCATTGATTGCTTTAACAAACCTTGAAGCTATCCCAATGCTCTGAGTAATAAGCTCATATGCGGTTTACGTCACATCATGGTGATTGATGCTAGAGCATCAGTACCCTCAAACTAGGGTGGTGTATTAATTATATTGAACATATTACATGGTTCCAATATAAGGTGCGAAGATATTCTGACTAGGTTGTTTTGTTGCGCTAAACATAGCTGCTGCTAGACTCAATATGCAAGGAACTTATCAATCAAGCAACAGTCATCGTGACATCCCAAGCCGTGAGTCCATATAACCAATCGTATGCTTGGAGCGGGATTTTGGTGCTTTGTTCTTCACTAAGTATATATCATAGTTGGTTGGGGGTGTAGAACTCACTAAAGAACAGAGTGCTGGCAAGCTTATCGCACTAGCACCAGGCCCAAGCACAATGAATAGTGCTGGAATAACGTCCTCTGGAGAACCACTAATAAAAAAGCCAACTGTTCAGTTTGATTGTTTTAGCCTATAGTGGTTTGTCGTGGACGTTAAGAATATTAAGCACGGTCTGCACACGCCTACGTTGTCGAGGTAATGAGTTGGTAGAGAAAGGTGGAACTATGATTTGCCAACAAGGTCATTGACTTTACTTTGCTGTTGGGCACCGATATTTATCACCTTCATTAGATGTTATAGGAATGTTGGAGCAATTGCGACACTAAGGAATGAATTATTTGTGGTCTATTTGTGGTCTATGTATTTCAATGTGAGAGATGGTCAAGACGTTAAGGAGGTTGCCTTCATAGATAAAATGTTAGTTTGATGACCAGATAACTTCTTCCATGCGCCGGTCGTAAAGCCCTAATGGTTGCAAATGATAACATCAAAGAAGACGATGATAAATGACTTTCTGTTTCACTTCCCTCGTAGGCTTCTCTAACAGACCAAAAGTAGCCAGTCCAATTCCCGAGAGATGAAAAGCGCGTACAGGAAGCTGTAACTACTGCTGTTGTAGCGTTCTGAACGTGACGTTGCAAATATATATATATATATATATATATATATATATATATATATATATATATATATATATATATATATATATATATATATATATATATATATATATATATATATATATATATATATATATAACATAAGCAAATGACCAGATTTTTCACAAATTAAGCCTATAACTTAAATTGAAGATAACAAATGCGATTGATATAAATGAATATAGGGATCCAGCGAACGAAATTCGAAACACTGAACAACTATATAGCTAGAGCAACAGATGAGTTGATGCCCTCGAAGTGAATAACATTCATGACAAACGATCACGTCTTATTACAACCGTTTTAAAAATATTAATGAAAGATAAAGTACATATGACGTAGAGAGCATAAACTCCGCCTCATAGTATTAAGCATATTGTATGTCAAAAAAATACTGAAACAAAATATTTGAATGCCAAAGCATATCCACCACCACGCCTTCATTGATGAACTTAATCATGACATTAAATAAATAAAGACAAAAAGGAGCAAAAACCTATAATTCTAAGAGCAACGCTACCTATTCTGATCATTTCAATTACAAAACACTTCGAATAACTCTTTAACGACATCTTAGGCCTCGATTGTCTCAATATAGCACGAGTTAATATTAAGTTTTGAATTCAGCATCATTACTGAGAAGACCTTTGCAAAGTAATCCTTACTCTTAAACAAGCAGTGATGTTGATGGTATTTCCAACAAACTGCTAAACCAATTAAACTGTGCGCTATATAGCCCAGTGTCTAGGTTGTTTTTGGACAAATCAATTGTTACTGGCATCTTCCCGGCAAATATGAACAAAAAGCGCAAATCTAACCAATAAGCATATGTAAAGACCAAACCAAGATGCAGACTCATATATGGGTGACACAATTCGTATGACACAGGATATGGATGTCATTTGTACCGGCAGCGCTGTCTGTCGTGAAAAAGATATACAGCTGTGCCATTGAAAATGATCAATATTTGCGATAACTTATTGTCACGAAGCTTTTACTCGGGGAGACGAAGGCCACATTATACACTGTGCTTTTAATGGACTGCAAAGCTATATGCAGCCGAAATATGGAATTTACACTTGTGGTGATGATATTAATTACCCCTTCGCAATCATGTAGAAAACACATTATAACATACATCTCCTCCTCGGTTGCAGTTACACTTTGATGTTCGCGTTGCACCGCCGCCATAAATCGTAGTATTATTACACGCATCGTGACGGCACATACCAAATAATCAATTTCTCAAGCAATGGAATTGAAAGGTTTATCATAATAACTACTTATAGTGCAACAAAACGAGGTGTCGCCAATGAGTGCGCGGGTCTAGTTCACTCAGCACTTAGGAGCACTTCTTAGAACACTTCTCTTCCCGGAGGTAACATGTTTTAAACCCTGCGTTGTGTTGCCAGCCGAAAGACGTAGTACAGTGAAACAATTGGTGTCCGAATGGTGATTAACAAGCACTTAAAGGCCACATTAAGCGAAAGTAGGTTTAAATAATTAAGCAGGGGTGTAAAAGATGTTATATCTACATGCAAAAAATCGATTTGATAGAGGATGGCTTAAATGCACGTGCTTTAATTAAAAGATGCAGCGAGCCTAATGCGCACACTTTGTTACCATTATTATGCAATTGAATATCTCCCTCAGAAACATAATCGAATCATATTATGGAGATAGCTTATTGAAACTCCTTCATATCCTGTGATCCTTTATTTACACGTCTTGTTTCCACAACAATCATCTGAAATTACATCAGTAAACTCGTCAGTCGCATGAGGCTTATAAAAGATGTGCTTATTGTGAACACAAAGTGCCTTAAGCACATAACGTTCGAATATTGCTTCGTGTGGGTGCAGTAGACTTCCCTTGCACACGATTTTTCACGTAACCGCCACCATTACCACACAGAGGAGTTCACATAGGGCAGCTATTTATAGCTAACCAAGCTATCATCTGCCACTGTCGATATTTGTTGAACACAGTTTCCCCTATTAACTCAAGTAATGATGTAATTCCTAGCTCTTGAGGTTCTGGACCATTATGACTTTGATTTCGTCATTACATGCGTCACCACCGTTTCTTAGGAAATTATGACAGTAGTGCTGGTTAAATCTGTATTTCTGGTAGCATATATGTGGCAACATCATATACATTGACAAAAGAAACGCCTAGCCCCAATTTCAAATATTCGTTGGCAGTTTGCACTTTACTCACAATAACGATGATAGTAAAGATATGAAAACTTGGCGTCACGAGTTTCCAAAGAAAGTTGTGATACGCCATATTAAAAATTGCCTACGCACCGATCCCATGTTCTGTCGCGCTACTGAAACTGCATGCTGCGTTTATTGGTCAGGTGTTGATACATGTGGATGAATGTATGAATCGCATAACATATATGGGAGATTATAATGTATCACTTATAAAGAAAGAGTACGAACTCGTTTCAATGCTTTCCGTTGCGATAACTGGAGAGGGCTAATATCGCTGGATATATGGAAATGGAGAAATAAACACGGCGAAAGAGTGTGATGTCGCCCAAACACGGTGGAGCGAACCCCTGTCCTCCCGGAGAGATACCTAACGACGTTATGCGATTCCTTTTGCCAGTGATAAAATCGGTTTGGAAAATAAGGGAACACACAAGACAGATGGTCATATTAATAAATCATTTAGGCTCAACAACTAACAACCAAGCATCGCAATAACCTCGATAACATCGATAAATACATCACAGTAACCTGAATGCCAGCTTTATTTCTAATATGTCCTCATCTTGCTTCATGAACTGGACTCGCGTATTGTGCTGTAACGAATATCGCAATGCTTATAATTGGCCGACGTTGCGTGAACATATTATAAACAGGCTATAGGGCAAAATTAGAACCGCATTTAACAAAAGAAATAAATAAGCACTTGCGTGAATCGGTTAATTGCAATCTTTTAGCATACAGATGGCACGTTGGACGTGGGATAACTCATCGATGTGTGTGAATATGCAACCCGGTGATACTTGTCTGGGAGATTTTTATAAGATGGTCAAATAACAATATGAAGCCATTGATTTCTTTTAAAATACTAAATTTGTTCTGCTTAAACGTTTACACTAAGGTCTATATTTCAGCACACCGTTAGTAGAGATAAAAAACGTTAGCGTCGACAATCGACACAATATTAGTTGTCTGTGTTGACAATATTGTTGCTGTTTTTTACACACGGTAATAATGTTGATCATTTTATGATGCACCCTGTATGTCTTGGAGAGAGTGGTACACTTATATCACACGGTAGCTAGGTACATACGCTAAGTAAGTGAGGCTAGTTTGCGTCGTTTCTTTCTACTCAAATAAGGTCAATACATTTTCGGTACTAATGCTACGCGCAATAGGCGACGTTCCAAATTTTACATTGATATTACACATGTGTGGAATGCATGTAAAGTATGGCCAATTCATATGCACAGTTTTTACCTAGCTACAAACAAACCGTCTCGGCTACCTCGTCCTTTACTTCAGAACCGTGCAGGACACATGTTTAACATTATGTGAACACATCCACTTATTTCCGGCATCAATTTAAATAACTTGTTATATGTGGTGTATTAACAATATATTTTATTTTGGTATATCGAAGCATTTATAATAAGGAAGGCAGAGTAAGTATCGTAACTATACTTCTATGGTTCCAAAATGCGATATCCATATTCAAAGTATCTTTCTACAATCCTCCAAATACTCCGCTATGACGCCTATAACACGATTTTGATGAGTCAGTATATTTATCGATAGAATATAGTCGATGCGTACAATAGGTTGCTGAAATAAAATTGGGAAGAATGTTTTCCATAATCAGGGAATGCATATGAATGCTCAATATTATGGTAACCTCTGATATATCCATGAGATGCCATTTCTCCCGCTGTATTTAACTTATAATTTTCTGCCGTGTTGAATGCAGTCAACTATCGGAATATATTACATTTAACTTATTAGGGTCCAACTTACTTCTGTCTTGATATGCCTGCTTAGTGATACATATCCTCTGCCATCGCTTCAAGAAGCCAACACCTTCGAACAAGGTGATAAACGGCTTCCTGGCATATAGGTTTTTGACAATCTGATAACCATTCAGCTAGTTCTATTGGCTCCCAATTCCCTTCGCCGGGTGCTTACGCTAGAGTGCATTCAGGGAGACAAAAAAGCCTATATTATGTGTTCTGGAAAGCGAGAAACATTCATTTTCAACCTGCACTGCTATTTGAACGGCGAGATAAGAGTATTGAAAGTTCTCATACTTATGAATGTGTTTTTGTAGCTGGGTTTTGTACAGTTAATAAGTTAAGCACATCACGTTCAAAGGATGCTGGGGTGAAAAATATAACCATTACTTAATTAACTTTACAACTGGTATGATAAACAATCCTACATTCAATTGCCATTTGAGTGGGAATGTGAGAGCAGCCTTGAGGGTCGGGCACGGTAATAGGAGACTTCATCTATGCCCTGGCGTTGGCATTAGCAACGATATACGAATAGTAAACGATCGCATTTGCATAGGTCTTTTCTCTATAAACAAATTACGAAAGGTGATTGGTTAAGGTTGCTGGCGGAAAACAAATTTAATTGCCGCTTGTTTTTTTTTAAATCCCGAGGAAATCAACGCAGAAGTAATCAACATATACGCATAAAAACTGCACATATAGCAGTTGGTCAATTGTAAGATTATGATGACCACTGTCATGGACGCTTACAGCACCCAAGCGGACAGACACTGTCTGCTCAATAGTATAATATAACGGCGTTTGACAGAGTATTATCATAATTTTGAATAATGAAAATCTCCTTTAATAATGCACCTCATATCATTATATCATACGAGACGTAAGAGACCTATAGATTAATATTTCACTATTGGTGATGAGCCAATATGACTTGGGTGACTCGCTATCGATGCATTATTTCTATTCCCTTGATATCCTTATTATCATCAATATTCGCAATTTTGGCGCCGTGTGCCACTTCAGTCAACTAATCTATTGTCTGAATGGCTTTATTTCAGTTGCAATGCCTAGTTAATTATGCGCGATACGAAGCACTTGGTGCAGTATCGCTAAGCCACTCTTTTATTACAAACAGAGGCCGAACGAAGGTCGTGCCTGTTGATTTATGACCACGGTCGCTTTCTACCTTTTGCAGGCAGTGTTAGATCCACGCTGCCTACATCGAGGCGATGGTATAATGGTAATATATGTGACATTGCTATATTATGGTATATTTCTTGTATTTTCACGTTAATGTATAAAAAGTATGCTTTGTACAACCAGGCCAATCGTTGCTGATATATTTTTTGTATCTTGCGTGTGTGTCTGTAAAGTATTTGCTCGAATACTTATTGATATTAGTTTTGTGAGTAACATCAGTACTGCAGTCAAATATAGTTAGTAGCGATTTAATTTGATGCATAACTATGATTTACTGGCACAAGGCGGAGGTTTGACTGCAGAGATTACAGGTTGCCATGTTTTAGTCATAACTGGCATCCGTTGGGGTGTTTATGGCTACTTTTTGGAATCAGCGATATCACACTATTATGGCTCCTGAGGCAAGCAAAACCATCATTCAGTTCCCAAACTCGTGGGTTGCAGCATCAATGTACGCTGACACACACTCATTTGATAAGACCGTGTCAACTACACTGGCGCAGTCGATCGATCCCTGACGTAACTGCTGATTAGCAGAAGTTGCTTAACAAAACCTCTTCCTAGCTGGGGCTTTTTGGTTCATAAATCATGTTCAATGTGGTTCGGCACACGTGACGCTGTATACGGATTTTCGTTTTATTACTAATTGCCAATCATGCGTATTTATGACGTTTAGTTAATTAATGTAGGGTTCTTAGGCAAGTATGGCAGATTTGATGAAGTAACGCATGTCGATTTTTCATTTCTATATAACCTCCGCTTCACAATATCTCCATCTGCAAGGTAGGTTATGGACATCCACATGTGATAGTGAGTGTTCATAACACTGAGCAAGTACCAAAGCGTTTAGCAATGAATTACTCTCAATAAACCGAATAATCCTCATGACTAAAAGTGAATTTGTCAAGTCAGCACCAGATCGTTTGCCACCAATTGTCAATTTGATGCAATGATAGGGTTAAACCTAGACGCATATTCATAGCATTAGATAATCAATAACAAACAAAGTTATGTAGAGAATTTAAATGATGGACATAAGACAGATGTAATGCTAAGGGTACCATAAGAACATTGTTAATAATCTACTGCTTTTCAGGTGAGTATAAAGGTGATTAAAAGTTCCTGCCAAACGATATCATTCCATTACATTGTCTTCCTCATGAATAAATGAGATAGTGATAGTAAATAATATAGCATGCTGAAAGGTAGGTGTGTAGGAGGTTTGCAAGGTTACTGGGGGACATAAGACTATAAAACAAGTGCTGCCTCTCATCATAAACACTGTGATCCGACATCCAATGACTCTCATAATCCTCATTATAACTCCCACCATTATTTACATCATGAAATATCATAATATGGATCGCGAGAATCTATGGCAAATAATAGACGCTTATGGTTCACCATGATGCAGTCCTCTCAAAAACGTGAAAGCCTGGGTTGTGCTGTGGCAGGCTTCATGGAGCACACCGACTTGCGCGTTAATGGTAAGCCGAGCTGCAGGATTACCGACTCGTAATGTTTGAGACTCAAGTAGCAAACTGATCCATCAACACATCGGACGGCAGCTCTCAACAACATCAAAGTCACAGTCATCGTGATATCCCAAGCCGTGAGTCCATATATATATATATATATATATATATATATATATATATATATATATATATATATATATATATATATATATATATATATATATATATATATATATATATATATATATATATATATATATATATATATATATATATATATATATATATATATATATATATATATATATATAAGACAATTATATACACAAAATATAAACCATTCGTATAAGTCTGGTGTTGTTGAAGCCTTGGATAGCTTGAATAAATTTGGCGAAATTTTTTTGACAGAGATGACCTTAAATCTGTATGATTTACAAATCATTTTTGGCAGACTTTTGCAGGCTTTTGGCTCAAACACTGTTACTGATTGATTGAATTATTCTTGTCATGTTCATTCATTAATTAAATTGAACCAACCCACTTCAAATTGATAGGAAATCGAAACGCCAAGAAGGGGATCACGTACAAGAAGAGCCTGTGGAAAGGGTCATGGTACAGATTCTGACAACCTGTGTGGAACTGAGGTAGGTTATATTATTTGAATTGGATTCTTATCAAGGGTATTGTATTGAACTCAATACATCCATTATGACTGAGAAGGATGTGTTTAATGGTTTGAAATTGTTCACCATGACACAGGTGTTCAAGTCGGTGGAGGTTGCAGACCAGCCCAAAGAGGTGGCAGAGGAGCCCCACCTTCTTAAAACAAGGTACTATTGGGCTTGCCTTACCTAATTGAATCACTTTGTCAGTAAATAGGGGGTCCCATGTTGGACTTATTGAACCATATATTTTCACTGCGAGTTAATATTTTTATCAGAGGCTACCTTTGCAACACACCAATAACTAACCAGCCCTACAGCAGAGCAGAGTGGCTGCTAAATCTTTAGAGCTGTCACGGAAAGAGAAATTGAGTGGTATTGTACAACCTAGCAGTTAGCACTCTTCAGCTGCTCCAAAAACCTTCATGCAATTTTGGTCACAGAGAGCGATTTGCATTGGAGATATTCAATCGATCAAAATGAAGACTTTTGATTACTCATAGTATTATCAGAATTTTGTGCAGTGGCTCGATTTGGATGAGGTGCGGCAGTTGCTGGTTGATGGTTAGACAGACATCCACAGTTGCACCCGACAACCCACACCAGACTTTAGCACATATACACTACCTCAGATGGAAGGAGTTTTGCTCGACCCGATGGTAATTGAGGTTATTAACAGGTACCGGGTGGACTTGCTATGGGAGTTAGATGCGGTTGTCGAGGACCAAAAAAAGATGCTTAGACACGGCGCCTATCAGCAATTTGTTCTGTGAATTCACGGCTTTTTGGGGGAGTGCAACAGGAGGGTAACTCCTGTTGTGTGTGAAAGATCAGAGACCTCTTCCTTGACAAGTATTGACAGTATACAGGCTTAATAAGTAGGTTTTGGTAATATACTGAGCTTTAATGTTTTAATTTGTAATTTTTTAAACAGGAAATATCTCATTGTTCTGATTGTTCTTTTTGTGTGGATTATATTGATAAGTCCCAGTATTGAAATTGCCTAGTCTCACAAAACATGTGGTATTATTTGTTCTGAATCTCATGATTTATCGTCTATTTGTTTAATGGAATGAGCATTTATATAATAGTCAATTATTTGTCTCTCAAACACAGAAGAAAAGAATTTTGCACAAATTATTTTGTCAATTAGTCATGACACGTTATCTTGAGATTTGACTTTTTATGTTCATAATTCTAGCCCTGATGAAAAAAGAAGTGACATTAAAATGAGTTAATGTGTTATTTATTTGCCAATTCCATGAGTTCTTCTATTACAGTCTGGATTTACAGACAAAAGAATGTGACTAATAAAAGATTTATACATTTCAACAAAAACAAATTTCCAAATCATATTTTTAATCAAAACGAGACACCTGCAACTCAACTGTTTCTAGGGTAGATGGCTTTGGCACAGGAGCAATGTTCAGACTGATGTTGCGGGGTCATCAGCAGAGCGTTGTGGGTGTTGCTGTGATTGCTGATGCATTGATCGGGCCTTAAGATTTCTGTCATCATACCTGGTATATGGCGTACGTCTTGGCCACGTCTTTGACTGCTTGTTGAAGCGAGTGCCGTACCTGTAACACAACAAAATTGCATTATATGGTCAAATGGCTAGAACACATTACATGTGGGACATCAGTATTTTGTTTTCTGATATGTAATTTAGTTAGTGTGTATATGCCCGATCCCTATGCCTGTTGTGGTTCATTGCCTCAATTTGATTGCGGACAAGGACACTTAAACACCAGCCATTGAATTAGGGTCAAGAGGATGCAATAATTTCTCTACCTGAAATGTACAAAGTAAGGTATGGTTGCAACAACAATTAACAAATCCAAATAGTGCAATGGACACACAATAGGCCCGCCCTTAGATTTCATTTAATCGGTGATTTACACAAATCAATTCAATACAGCCCTATTCGATAGCAGGTTATTCATAATACAACGAGATTACTTACATGTCCAGCTTCTTCGTTGGTCAAACTCCTCACTTCCCTGAATGCCTATCTTAAAGAGACCCTCGTGTTAGACCGCAGCTGGTATAGCTCACGCTTCCTTTTCTTAGTTGTTGAATCTGTTAATAGCGCCAACTAAACATCCGGCGGCGGCAAACAACACAGAGTGATGACGTTCCTGCGCTTCCGGAATTAATAATACATGAGCTTTCAAATAAGGGCTATTTTTGACTGGACGTAAAAAATAAGGAACTGAAAGTTTATTAAAGAAACAAGAAATATATACGGCAATTCCAACTTTGGATCCCGGATATCAGCACCATTTAAGATACTCTTGCATTTAGCAACTTTTTTTCGATTAAAAATCGAATGATGTCTTGATGAAATGCACCTTTAATGCCCTCGAAGTAAATAATCTTCATGACAAACGACCATGTCTAATTACAACCGTTTTAAAAATATTAATAAAAGATAAACTATATATCACGTAGAGAGCATAAACTCTGCTTCATAGTATTATGTATGTCAAACAAATACTGAAACAAAATATTTGAATGCCAAAGCATATCCACCACCACGCCTTCATTGATTAACTAAATCGTGACATTAAACAAATCAAAACAAAAAGGAGCAAACACCTACTATTCTAAGAGCAACGCTACCTATTCTGATCATTTTAATTACAAAAGACGTAGAATAACTCTTTAACGACATCTTTAGCCACGATTGCCTCAACCTAGCACGAGTTATTATTAAGTTTTGAATTCAGAACCATTACTGAGAAGACCTCTGCAAAGTAATCCTTACTCTTAAACAAGCAGTGATGTTGATGGTATCTTCAACAAACTGCTAAACCAATTAAACCATGTGCTATATGGCCCAAGGTCTAGGTTGCTTTTGACAAATCAATTGTTACTGGCATCTCCCCGGCAAATATGAACAAAAAGCACAAATCTAACCAATAAGCTTATGTAAAGACCCAACCAAAATGCAGACTCACATATGGGTGACACAAATCGTATTACACAGGATATGGATGTCATTTGAACCGGCAGCGCTGTCTCTCTGTGCCATTGAAAATGATCAATACTTGCAATAGCCTTTTGTCAAGAGGCTTTCACTCGGAGAGGCGAGGGCCACATTGTACACAGTGCTTTATTGTGCAGAATCTATATTAAGTTGCCATAACGCATATATATATATTGGTCGAGGCGCTCTGCAACTGAATCAGTTCAGGGAAAGAATAAAAAGTTTTAGGGGTCTACTCCTGGACGTCAGTGATTGACAATATGATTCAAGCGAATTTAGATCGAGGTGTTCACACAGACGCCATATGTATATTTGCACGCCATCATGTGATATTAATGACTTAACTGAGGGCAAATTTCTATTGATTTATTTGCTGAACATAATGTACCCTTGACCGTGTAAATTTAATAATGTTACGGTACTGTTCGCCATATAATGTTGACTATAAAAATGAAAGATGTATTCGGTCAATCCGAAAACCCCTTTAAAACGATAGGTAACATTCGGTTCGGGTTTGCCGCGTCCCTACAATGGTATATATACTTAGTTCCAAACCGATGAGGTCGACGTAAACGTAACAGAGTTTTCACAGGCTATCCAAGAGATTTTCAGTCAGTATTATTCCTAAGCCTATAACTAGCGCGTCTTCTTGCTGATACATGTATGGTGCTGGTATTCTTTCTCTACGTGGGCTCTTATGGTGAAATGACTCTTTTATGGATGCATCTTATGCCAGCAGTACAGCATAATAAGCTTGGGCTATGAACACAGCGTCGGTGCACGATCCAAGACATTAAAGTCAACGTGGATTCGTCACCCACATGTTTTTCTTTTAGGTGTAATTGACCATTGACTATCTAATATGAACGTTTTACATCCAACGCCTTCTAATTATATCAATTATATATGCGCAGTCATTGTGGTAGACAACAGTGTATATGAGAATGCGTACCATCAGCTAACCAGTTGGACACGGAGGATGATGCCAATTGACGCATTATTCATTAAACACTTCATCACAAAGTTTCATCATTTAAAATTAAATGAAAACAATCAGCGATGTTTAGATTTGAAACAACATGTGTGCTCTAGATTCCTTACCTATACCAGAGTAGCTGCCACTATGATCAGGGAACGGTTATCGGCAGGTTAAGTGGATTCACCGTAAACTCAGTTACATGACTGTATAACACCTTCTCAGACATAGGGTTTATGTCGATTGATAACCTAACTAAGCATACAGGATTGGTTCGTCTTGTAGCTTGGTCCTCTAGAGCTTTAATATCAACAACTCCTGTTAACTGCCATATCATTAGCTTACCTATGCCACAAATATGCAGGTCATTGGAGATTGAACCATCAATCAAAAGAAAAGTATCGGTACGAGCCACGAAACTTCACGCAATAGTGATCGAAAAACATTGCAACATCTCAGCATTACGGATCCTCCATTATCATCTGTTTCCTTTGATATAGCCTTTACATTTTACTGTTCTATCTTTAACCAAGCGAAATGCACAGCTCCATAAAGAAGCATTACTGTCGGCTAGCCAAATCACAGTCGCTATTTATCGACGTTCCAATTTAGACACAGTGCTACTTAGGTAACATTCATATGGATGCTGCGTTGACATTACCAAATAACACACACATGATTATTACATGTGGTTCACCTACAATCATCTTACGCATTCTGACAACACATGTAATGGCCAGCGTTCGAACCTTATTTATGGACTGCAAAGCTATATGCAGCCGAATTATGGAATTTTCACTTGTGGTGATCATATTAATTACCCCTTCGCAATCATGTAGAAAACACCTTATAACATACATCTCCTACTCGGTTGCAGTAACACTTTGATGTTCGCGTTGCACCGCCGCCATAAATCGTAGTATTATTACACGCATCGTGACGGCACATGCCAAATAATAAATTTCTCAAGCAATGGAATCACAAGGTTTATCATAATGTCGCTACTGATGGTGCAACAAAAAGAGGTGTCGTCAATGGGTGCACGGGTCTAGTTCACTCAGCACTTACGAGCACTTCTTAGAACACTTCTCATCTCGGAGGTAACATGTTTTAAACCCTGCGTTGTGTTGCCTGCAGAAAGACTTAGTACAGCGAAACAATTAGTGTCCGAATGGTGATTAACAAACACTTAAAGGCCACATTAAGCGAAAGTAGGTTTTAAATAATTAAGCAGGGGTGTAAAAGATGCTATTTCTACATGCAAAAAAAGATTTGATAGAGGATGGCTTAAGTGCAAGTGCTTTAATTAAAAGATGCAGCGAAATTAATGCGCACCTTTGTTACCATTGTTTAGCATTTGAATATCTCCATCAGAAACATAATCGAATTATATTATTGAGATAGCTTATTGAAACTCCTCCATATCCTGTGATCCTTTATTTACATGCCTTGTTTCCACAACAATCATCTGAAATTACATTAGTAAACTCATGCATGAGGCTTATAAAAGATGTGCTTATTGTGAATACAAAGTGCCTTAAGCACATAACGTTCGAATATTGCTTCGTGTGGGTGCAGTGGACTTCCCTTGCACACGATTTTTCACGCAACCGCCACCATTACCACACAGAGGAGTTGACATTTGGCAGCTATTTATAGCTAACCAAGCTATCATCTGCCACTGTCGATTTTTGTTGAACACAGTTTCCCCTATAGAGTCAAGTATTGATGTAATTCCTAGCTCTTGAGGTTCTGGACCATTGTGATTTTGATTTCGTCATTACATGCGTCACGGAGAAACCACCGTTTCTTCGGAAATTATGACAGTATCGCTGGTTAAATCTATATCTGGTAGCATATATGTGGCAACATCATATACATTGACAAAAGAAACGCCTAGCCCCAATTTAAAATATTCTTTGGAAGTTGGCTCTTTACTCACCATAACGACAATAGAAAAGATATGAAAACTTGGCGTCACGAGTTTACAAAGAGAATTGTGATACGCCATATTGAAAAGTGCCTACACGCCGATCCCATGTTCTGTCGCGCTACTATAACTGCATGTTGCATTTATTGGTCAGGTGTTGATACAGGTGGATGCATGTATGAATCGCATAACATATATGGGAGATTATGATGTATCACTTATAAAGAAAGAGTACGAACTCGTTTCAATGCTTTCCGTTGCGATAACTGGCGAGGGCTAATATCGCTGGATATATGGAAAAGGAGAAATAAACACGGCGAAAGAGTGTGATGTCGCCCAAACACGGCGGAGCGAACCCCTATCCTCCCGGAGAGATACCTAACGATGTTATGCGATATCCTTTTGCCAGTGGTAAAATCGATTTGGTGAATATGGGAACACACAATACAGATGGTCATATTAATAAATCATTTAGGCTAAACAACTAACAACCATTCATAGCAATAACCTCGATAACATCGATAAATATCATCACAGTAACCTGAATGCCAGCTTTATTTCTAATATGCCCTCATCTTGCTTCATGTCCTGGACTCGCGTATTGTGTTGTAATGAATATCGCAATGCTTATAATTGGCCGACGTTGCGTGAACCTATTATAATCAGGCTATAGGGCAAAATTAGAATCGCATTTAACAAAAGAAATAAATAAGCACTTGCGTGAATCGGATAATTGCAACCTTTTAGCATACAGATGGCACGAAGGGACGCGGGATAACTCATTAATGTATGCAAATGTGCAACCTGGTGATCCTTGTCTCGGAGATTTTTATAAGATGGTCAAATAAAAAAAGAAAGTCATTGATTTCTTTTAAAATACTAAATTTGTTCTGCTTAAATGTTTACGCTAAGGTCTATTCTTCAGCACAGCGTTAGTAGAGATACAAAACGTTGGCGTCGACAATCGACACAATGATAGTTGGGTAGATGAAGTCTGTGTTGACAATATTGTTGCTGCTTTTTACACACGGTAATAATGTTGATCATTTTATGACGCACCCTGTATGCCTTGGAGGGAGTGGTCCACTTATATCACACGGTAGCTAGGTACATACGCTAAGTAAGTGAGGCTCGTTTGCGTCGTTTCTTTCTACTCAAATAAGGTCAATACATTTTCGGCACTAATGCTACGCGCAATGGGCGGCGTTCCAAACTTTACGGTGATATTACACATGTATGGAATGCATGTAAAGTATGGCCAATTCATATGCACAGTTTTAACTGCCAATTAACACTTATTTCCGGCATCAATTTAAATAACTTGTTATATGTGGTGCATTAACAATATATTTTATTTTGGTATATGGAAGCATCTATAATTAGGGAGGCAGAGTAAGTATCGTGGCTATACTTTTGTGGTTCCAAAATGTCGATATCCATATTCAAAGTATCTGTCTACAATCCTCCAAATACTCCGCTATGATGCCTTTAACACGATTTTGATGGAATGAATAATCAAATGAATCAAGTTATCATAAAATCGTACTTTGTAATATTTTCTTTATTGAAATATTTATGCCTTCATTACTGAGGAGTCAGTATATTTATGGATAGAATATAGTCGATGCGTACAATAGGTTGCTGAAATAAAATTGGGATGAATGTTTTCCATAATCAGGGAATGCATGTGAATGCTCAATATTATGGTAACCTCTGATATCTCCATGAGATGCCATTTCTCCCGCTGTATTTAACTTATTTTTTTCTGCCGTATTGAAGGCAGTCAACTATCGGAATATATTACATTTAACTTATTAGGGTCCAACTTACTCCAGTCTTGATATGCCTGCTCAGTGATATAGGTCCTCTTCGGGAAGCCAAGACCCTGGAACGAGGTGATTAACGGCTTCCTGGCATATAGCTTTTTGACAATCTTGGGCGTTGATAACCATTCAGCTACTTCTATTGGCTCCCACTTCCCCTCGCCGGGTGCTTACGCTAGAATGTATTCGGGGAGACAAACAAGCCTATATTATGTGTTCTGGAAAGCGAGAAACATTCATTTTCAACCTGCACTGCTATTTGAACGGCGAGATCAGAGTATTGGGAGTTCTCATACTTATGAATGTGTGTTTGTAGCTGGGTTTTGTACAGTTAATAAGTTAAGCACATCACGTTCAATGGATGCTGGGGTGCAAAATATAACCATTACTCAGATTTAATTTACTTTACAACTGGTATGATAAACAATCGTACATTCAAATGCCATATTTACTTTGTCTGCCCGAGGACGTCATTTTTGAAATATTCATTGGTTTTGATCCAAGTGGGAATGTGAGAGCAGCCTTGAAGGTCGGGCACGGCAATAGGAGACTTCATCTCTGCCTGGCGTTGGCATTAGCAAATTACGAAAGGTGATTGGTTAAGGTTTGCTGGCGGAAAACAAATTTATTTGCCGCTTGTTTTTTTAATCCCAAGGAAATCAACGCAGTAGTAATCAACATATACGCATAAAAACTGCCAATATAGCAGTTGGTCAATTGTAAGATTATGATGTCCACTGTCATGGACGCTTACAGCACCCAAGCGGACAGACACTGTCTGCTCAACAGTATAATATAACGGCGTTTGACAGAGTATTATCATAATGAAAATCTTCTTTAGTAATGCTCCTCATATCATTATATCATACGAGTAGTAAGAGACCCATAGAATAACACTTCACTATTGGTGATGAGCCAATATGACTGGGTGACTCGCTATCGATGCATTATTTCTATTCATATATCCTCTTGATATCCTTATTATCATCAATATTCGCAATTTTGGCGCAGTGTGCCACTTCAGTCAACTAATCTATTGTCTGAATGGCTTTATTTCCGTTGCAATGCCTAGTTAATTATGCGCGATACGAAGCACTTGGTGCAGTATCGCTAAGCCACTCTTTTATTACAAACAGAGGCCCGAACGAAGGTCGTGTCTGTTGATTTATGACCACGGTCGCTTTGCCACTTTTTGCACGCAGTATTCGTAGGCTGTGCATTGTTAGATCCACGCTGCCTACATTGAGGCGATGGTGTAATGATACTATATGTGACATTGCTATATTATGGTATATTGAATGCTTTGACATAGCCTTCGAGTACTATTCACTGCGTCAAGGCTGACAATGCAACTCATTGTTGGACGTTGTTTATTAGACGTGGCGGAGCCAAACTCTTGGATAGAATGAACGAAAGTGGCAATGGCCAGACAATTTAGCCAGTCATTCCAAACTGTAGTCATTTACGGACGTGGTGTTTTGTTGCGTTTCTAATATTCAACAGTAGTCTATTAATAAACAGCAGTCTTTATGCCGCGCACAATATCCTTGTCCCTACACAGCCTGCACAGAATGTTTCCAAATGTTAGATGTTTTATCGTACTTGTTTCTGACTCCGGGTCTGATTATTACATGTAATTGTTCCCTTTTGAGTGTCGCATTCATTTGCGTAAAAACAGTTCCCATGGGTTGTGCAGCCACTGTATTTGTGTACCAATGAGCGTAATAAATAACTTTCTTTGTTGTGCTTCATGTATAAATTACAAAGACAATAAGGTTCCCAAAGCCCACAATATTAGGTTGGGGTTTCTAACCAAATCCATACACATTGACGTGCTTCAGTAACAAGCATCAAGTTAAAGGCCGCGTTGCCGTAGATAATTCCTTTTATCTTGGTATAATGAGCACTGTTCTTCTGTTATCAAGTTATTAATTATCGAAACTAACGAGGTATGTAAAAGGACACCGAGCATATCAAGAACTTTTGTAGGTGAGAGACGGTCTCATTTAGCACCACGTTTAAGTTGTATCTTCTTTGTTATTATTTGTGTGAAGGATTATATGCAGCACGAGCTACTCTAGTTTTGCAACATTTATGTTTAGCTCCGTCCGAAATTGATACTAAACAATTAATAACGCTATGAAAGACAGAGCCTGTCATATGCTTTTTGTCTGTATATCACTCAAGTCTGCAGGCATTTCAACGTTTAAAAACACATATTCAGTTCACGGTAAGCTCATACCCGCGTTCACAATGGTCTGTCAAATATATTGACTGTATGGTTTATTTACGCGAAAAAAGTACCAAACAAATCGATCGCAATACAAAATTTCCAATCCCAATATACATCGAAGCAAGATAATTTGCCTCGTGAATGATGCGACCTAATTACTTTCCAACCCATAAAGTGGGGTTCCAAGGTATGCGGAGACATTGCTGTGAAGGCTGCTTTTTTCGGGGGCATTGAGTAGTTAATTTGATGATATATAATGGACCTCAAAAATAATGTATGTATGTATGTATGTATGTATGTATGTATGTATGTATGTATGTATGTATGTATGTATGTATGTATGTATGTATGTATGTATGTATGTATGTATGTATGTATGTATGTATGTATGTATGTATGTATGTATGTATGTATGTATGTATGTATGTATGTATGTATGTATGTATGTATGTATGTATGTATGTATGTATGTATGTATGTATGTATGTATGTATGTATGTATGTATGTATGTATGTATGTATGTATGTATGTATGTATGTGTCTGTATGCATGCATGCATGCATGCATGCATGTATGTCTGTATGTATGTATGTATGTATGTATGTATGTATGTCTGTATGTATGTATGTATGTATGTATGTATGTATGTATGTATGTATGTATGTATGTATGTATGTATGTATGTATGTATGTATGTATGTATGTATGTATGTATGTATGTATGTATGTATGTATGTATGTATGTATGTATGTATGTATGTATGTATGTATGTATGTATGTGCCTGTATGTGTGTGTGTATGTGTGTGTGTGTATGTGTGTGTGATGCATGTATGTGTATGCATATGTGTGTGTATGTGTATGTGTATGTGTATGTATGTGTATGTATGTATGTATGTATGTATGTATGTATGTATGTATGTATGTATGTATGTATGTATGTATGTATGTATGTATGTATGTATGTATGTATGTATGTATGTATGCATGCATGTATGTATGCATGCATGTATGCATACATGTATGCATGCATGCGTGTATGCATGCATGCGTGTGTGTGGTGTGTGTGTGTATATGTGTGCATGTGTGTGTGTGTGTGTATGTGTATGTATATATATATATGTATATATGCATGCATACATATATACATATATATATTATACATATGATACATGTATACATATATATATATATGTATATATATATATATATATATATATATATATATATATATAGATATATATATATATGTATGTATATGTATATATGTATATATGTATGTTTATATATTTACATATTATATATGTATGTTATGTATGTATGTATGTATATATATATGTACATATATACATATATATATGTTCATATATATATATGTGTGTGGTGTGTGTATGGTATGTGTGTGTGTATATGGTGTGTATGTATATATACGATGTATGTATGTATGTACGTATAGATATGTATATATATACATATGCATTATATTATATATATATATATATATATATGTATATATATATATATATATATATATATATATATATATTCATATATATTATATATATATATATATATATATATATATATATATATATATATATATATATATATATATATTTATATAAGTGCGATATTGAGTAGCGCTTATTCGGAAAGTTTTGAACAAGCTGTGACGAGAGCAATGGGCCGGTAGTTATTTGTATCGCTAGTATTCCCATTCTTATTATTGATTATTGGTATAATAGCAGACTTCATGAAAGAAAATGGAAGATAGCCATGTGTTAAAAAACATGCAAACAGCAGTGACACCTTGACACATGCTGTCGACAGTATTTATAAAATGTTCAGACCATCTACCCTGCTAGATTTTCCTAGCTTAAGCGTCCGTATTGCTGGACGAATGTGAGCAGGGGAGATTACAGTGCTAGTGGTGTAAGTTTCACATTTCACCGTTTCCGTCACCTCGACCTTCTCCTGACACTCGCCTATAAGGCCTAGCTATACTTGTAAATAAGAACATTCCATATAAAATAATAAACACAGAATCAAAAATCGAGCACCAAGTAATTGAAATCCACATTTTTATCAAATGTATCACATCTCAAATGTGTATGACAAATCCAACACCATAGACCCAAAACAATACCAGCCAATAGTTAACCTTCCCAGAAACATAATAGCTGGGGATTTTAATGCCTATCATCTCTTTTGGCACCACCCAAGTTCAAATACTAAAGGAAATACTCTTTTAGAATGATACAAGATAATAACATTACCCTCCATAATGATAGCTCTCCCACACATTTCTATAATAATGGTAAAAACATACTAGATCTTATACTTACATCCCCAGATATATCACACAAATTTGTATTTAATAAATACCCAAAATACAATGGGAAGTGATCATTCTATCATTTCAATCACAAATAATAAACCAAATTCCTTCCACCCCCCACACAAGTGGAATATTAAAACAACTGATTGGTCCTTGTTTCAAAAACTCTGCAAGCAAACCATCAATAATAAAATCATTTCTTCAAACCCCCTTACCTCTTATGATAATTTCTATGATTAACTCATTCAAATAGCTAAACAAGCCATTCCTCTAAATAATAATCACCGTAAACAACTAAAATCCCATCCTTGGTGGAATCCTAACTGCACCCTCATAATCAAAGAAAGAAACAAAGCCAGGAACAAATACTATCATAATGAAACTTTAGAAAACAAAATTCAACTAAAAAGCCACTCTTACTTACAGCAAAAGTCAAATACACACTTAAACAAGCAAAGCTATCCTTTTGGAAAAATAAATGCTCCTCCCTAAACAAACCAAATTTAAAAGAACTGTGGAAAACTGTCAATATCCTCAAAGGAAATTACCCTGACACTAATATTCCCCCAATCCAAAACCCCAACAATAACCTTTATACAGAAAATATCAGACACTTTAGTCTCTTATTTTGCAAAATCAGTTCAAATAACAATCGTCCTACAGATTTCAACCCCATAAATTCAGAACCCATTGAAACTAATCCAAATTCACCAATCAACGAACCATTTTCCTTAACAGAACTCACTAAAGCTGTCAACAAATCCAAAAACACAGCCCCAGGCAAAGATCTACTCATATGCTCTTCTTTTTCAATCACCTTCCAACAAACTGCCTAGAGGTATTCCTACAATGTTTTAACCAACTCTGGCAATCATCCATAACCCCTCCCTCCTGGAATTCCTCTATCATTGTCCCTAAACTTAAATCTAATCAGAACCCACACAACCTAACCTCATATCGCCCCATTAGCTTAACCTAAGTTGCCTCCAAAATATTTGAAACTATTTAAAACAACAGAATCACATGGCATTTAGAACATAATAATCTCTATAACCCTATTCTAACAGCTTTTCGACCTCATCATAGTACTACTGACAATATTCTGCAAATTACCGATGCAATCAATAAAGGATTTTTAACGAAAAACAAAACTCATGCAATCTTTTTAGACATAACTAAAGCCTTTGATATAGTAAATAGACCCGCCATAGAAATAAAAGCACAAAAACTTGGTATAACAGTATTGGCTTTAAAATGAATACACAATTTTATCAACAATAGATCAATACAAGTTAAAGCAAACAATACCCTTTCACCCTCCCGTTCCACTAATAATGGAGTACCTCAGGGCCGTGTTCTTTCTCCAACCCTTTTTAATATCTACATTAAAGATATCCCAACTCCTTCTTCCTCATCCATTTATGCAGACGACATAGCCATCTGGTCTACTGATAAACTTTCAACTAAACTAACAAAACTCCTTCAAAATCATTTAAACAAAATTCAAAATTCGACTTCTAAATGGGGCATTACCTTTTCTCCTTTAACACCTAAAGCCATTCATTTTGGAAACAATATAAAACACAAAATTCCTACTTTCTTCATCAAAACCAACCCAACCCATCCCTAACCAAACCTTAACTAAGTTCCTTAGAGTTATTCTAGAAAAAGGACCAACCTGGAGAGAACACATCTCACACACGGTAACTAAGTGCCACAAAATCACTAACCTCATCAGATATATTAGTGGCACTTCCTGGGGTGCAAACAACATATATCTTGCACAATACACTCATCGCACTCACTCTATGGAGCCCCAGCCATAATCACTGCATCTAAAACAAACATTCACAAACTAGAAACTTCACAGTCTGCCGCTCTCAGAGCCATCACTAAAACACATCGCTCGACACGCATCAGCTCTCTCCAGGTATCCACCGGCTTCCTCCCTATACCCCTATCAACTTTTAAAAGCCACTCTTAAATACCAACCCAGACCTAAAACGTCCAACCTCCCAACTCAAAACATTTGTAATGAAACTCAACACAATCAAATTGATCGAAAACATAAAAATACCAGTAGATCAACACTCCCATACACCCAATCTCACCCACACGTATCCCTATTAAAAACATACCCATCCCCCCCCCCCGGCACCTGGTTAACACACTTCTCAACACAGACTTAGCGAATAAAGTTATTAAAGGCTATCCATCTTACAATAAATCCCTTGCACTACAACTTATTGATGAATTACCCTTTAACTCTACACATTTATACACCGACGGCTCAAAAAACAATATAAGTACATCATATGCAATTGCAATACCATCTCATAAATTCGAAAAATCTTCACGCATACAACCATATCTTTCCATCTTTATAGCAGAAGCAATAGCAATCATTAATGCCTTACACATATCTCTTCAATCCATAATTCCCAATCCTATCATTCTCTCCGACTCCCTTTCAGTTATTACTGCCCTTCAAGGAAAAACCATCAACCCATTTATACGAGAAATAAAATACCTCTCCACTCTCCTTGCCTTTCAAAATTCCCATACTTCTATAATTTGGATACCAGCTCATTGTGGAATAACAGGAAACGAAATTGCAGATGTAGGAGGCAAAAGATCTCATTCAAATATTTGTACTCAAGATAGATATTTCAATAGATTTAAACACTCACTACTCTTTGATAAATGAATTTATACTACAAACTTGGCACGAAGAGTGGAATAAAACCACCTCTACCCTCAAAATACTAAAACCCATTGTAAACTATAAACCCATTATCTTTGACAACAGCATCTACTCAGATAAAATCCTAACTTCCTTAGCATTAGATAATCCCCCCCCCCCTCTTCAATATTACAAAGCTAAACATAACCAATTACAACACACTGATCCAAACTGTCACACCTGTCACACCCCTGAAACCACTCATCACTTTTACTTTACTGCAGATAAAGTGATCCAGCCAGGACGTCGACGAGTGTGCATCACTAACATATGTAAATGTACCAGAGAATCTACCTTGCCATTCATAGTTAGATATCACAAAATTAGATTGTGACAAATTCCGCACAGTTCCGACTCAAACTTAGAGTTGACACTCGCGTTAAAATCACCTATAAAAGTTACTTTGCTGATTTGGGCGGATTCAGACATTGCCCTGAGTTTACCCATATATTCAAGGTAAGACTCACATTGGTAGGGTAGGTAAGCATTTATCAAGAGGATTGGGTCACTGACCGAGGATAGAGTAACAGAGTGCAGTCGGTAATCATTATGGTGTTGAAATCGACAACATTCAATTAGTTTCTTGCTAACTAATATGCTAACACCGCCATAGGGACGTCCGCGTATTGTTTCGGGCACTGACACCTACGCCAACAAAATCAGGATGAATTCTTTGTAACAGGTCCAACTCATCGTTGCCTAGCCAAGTTTCTCTCATGAAGATAACGTCATAGCTTTTGCATATATTGTGTAAATCTACCATACAAGTTTTACGACCACGGCAATTGAACGAGATTATTTTAACGCTAGAGATATCAAATATACATGGTACATTCAATTACGAAGTAGAGATGCAAGGTTACAAGATTATTCAAAATATTTACAAACAATAACACCTGATGGCCACATCATAGCGTTAAGGAGTGTATTTAGGAGCTTTTGGTCAACACGAATGCAAAGAGATCGATAAGTGTCAAACTGTGACGGTAGGAGGTCACAGCGGACGGATAAGCGGTTTTCTTTCATTATATGTTTAGTGACGTCACTCGCTTGCGTTGTTCGTGCGAGGCGTGACACAAAGAGTCCAACGCAGCGGCGAGTCGCCGGTTATTCTATACGCCTGGAAGCACGGAGCGAAAAGTTCTTTCCTTGAACTGTGATAACATCCGGTTGATGGCTGCGCGTGGGGAGTTTAGCACTTGAATTTTGACGAGGTCGGCTTTTAGAGGAACCAAAGGCGGTGTGCTCTGGAGATCACGATTCCTTGTAGGGTGCTTTTTTGGTACGCTTGAGGTTTTGAATTATGGTAAACCTCAGGAGATCCTCGTTATTCTTCCATGTAGCGATGACCGGCGATGGTTCAATAGCCAGTACATCGCCAAAGACGTCAGAAGTATCAGGTTCGTCAATGACAGCTCGCGTTTCTGCGGCAGGAGGAGATTTGGTGGTTGAGGCGGAGGGTGTTTCTGCCTTTGTAGCCGTAGAACCTGTGAGCATAGAGGCATGAGCTGCCGTTGTCACTTCTTGTGCTTCTTTCAGTATCTTCATTTCTTCTTTTATAGTCTCAATATCTCGTAGAAGACAGTGCTCTGATAATGTCTTCCATGTCATGCTGCTTCTTCGCCGATCCTCGTCTCTTCACTTTACGAAGTCGTCTGTGGTGACTCGACGACCCTTTGGTATATGCTGTTGAATAGAGGATATCCTTCGCGATATCTATTGTATCCTCGTCATAAAACCCACAGCAGAGCTTCGTCAGATATCCAAATGGCATGGAGCTCATATTATAGCTGACGAAGCATAGCATTGACTATCGGGTCCGTTAAGCCTTTGCCAGTGACTGACAGCTCGCAGTTGTCATCACCGCCATCGACCACTGAAAGAGCCGTTCGCTCGCCTTGCGTAGCTGTTAATGCCTGCGACATGACGGATTGGCCCTATTCTTAAGACTGGCCGCTGGTGTGAGGCGTTCAACCTGACACTCACGTCAGAAATGGGCGATAAAATAGACAAACTCGAAAGACAGAAAACAGAGCACAAAACACAGATGAACGAGTATAAAGCATTGAAGATGTTGTTCTGTCGAATAAGCTATCGTTGCGATGAAGTTCTGACAATGTCCATATATATGAATTCCCATTTATACATATAAATATGCATACACAGATATCTATGTAAACATATACATATATATATGCATATATTATTATATATGCATATATTAATTTATATAATAAATATTTATACAGAAATGTATATACAAATATGCATATATATAAATACATATATATAGAAACGTATATATTTATAATTTTTTATATATATAAATATGCATATATATATTTACATGAATGCATATATGCATACATACACATATATATGTAAAATATATGTATAATATAAGCATATATATTTATGTGTGTCAAAATAAGAAGTGTATGTATGAATTTATGTTTATTTTATAAATATGCATATATATACGTTACTATAATTATTCACACAGGCATATACATATGGATATATATATATATATATATATATATATATATATATATATATATATATATATATATATATATATATATATATATATATATATTTATAGATATAAACATATATAAATATATAATGATTCATGTGAGACTTACGGAATGTAAGTGAGACAAACATATGTATTGTTGAATAACTGAACCACGGAATTAGGACATTGGAACCCCGAACAGGGTGTGTAAATCATGAAAAACCGCGAAACTGACAAAAAATCTATCATGTGAACTATCTCGGAAATTACCATAGTAGAAACATCACTGGTTAGAGTACACATATGCATGTGTGCACTAATGCACTCGTGCAGGTATGCACCCATGCACGCATGCACGTAGAGAGGTAGGTAGACAAGTAGGCAGGCCAGGTAGGTAAGCAGGTAGGTAGGTAGGGAGGGAGGTAAGAAGGAGGTAGGCAGGTAGGCGAGTAGTTAGGTAGGTTGATAAGTAAGAAGGAATGTAGGGAGGTAGGTAGGTAGGCTGGTAGGTAGGTAGTTTGGAAGGTAGGTAGGTAAATAGGTAGGCATGAGGTTAAGTTGGTAGGTGCGAAGATATGTACTTTGGTATGTAATCAGCTTGGTTTGTTGGTCCAGTTCAGATGTTGTCAAATGGTTTCTTTTTGTATCTAGATTTTCAAATGAGTGAACAGTCTGAGGGCATTTTGGTTTTTGTGCTTGATTTGAGCCTTTTGTCTCACCATATGACCTTATCTAATTCACACATTTTAAACGGCGCAATTTACACAAAAGTATCGCCCTCGCTGGCCACGTTAATGTTATTGCGCCAGGGCAAAGACATATCAGAATATATTAAGCACATCGATATATATCGTAAAATGGGTCGTTTTTGTGTCTTTGACTGATTGGCTATTACTGAAATGTCGTTGAGCACAGCTATGAGCAAGGTATGTCAATAACTGCTTGTGAGATAGCCAATGCTTCAGTTCTGTGTAGAGGGTTTTAATTGTTTTTACTTTAGTAACGGACCAGCGGCTCGCAAAGGCTTACAAAGTGCTGACAAATTGAATGGTTGTATCGCATGTAACGTCATTCCATTTCAAAACTATAAAACCGCTAGCGATATGTCATTAGGGCGACATTACATGACTTATTTGATTTAACAGCCCCATTTATAAACTTCGCCACATTCATGAACTTACACTCATAAGAATATGGGGTGCTATATAACGCTGTGTTGCAGGTTAGACCATCATTATAGAAAACCCCACGGGATAGGAAAGCTTACGATGATGTTGTTCATGCCATACTGAGGTAGAATTACTGTAAACAAATATGTGGATATTAAGGAAATAATGATGAAGTCATTAGCAAATCCACCTCTTAGCCATGCCAAACTCATTCGCATTCATTTCGTGTTGTAACAGCATCTGTAATGCGGCTGTATGCATACATGCTGCCACCCATATAGGCAGGGATTGGCACGGAGTGTCGTTAATGCATCGACCGCGACGTTCGGCATGTTTTCTCATGTTACATTAGATTTGCGATATGTCTGTCCCTAACATTTAGCTTTTTGAATTGGTCGACCCGATCACACAAGTTCTGATTCGGCTTAACATGTAGATTAATTAAGAAAGTTACAGCATGCTCAAAGGCTCCCCCCATCACTAAGAAAACAATGGACCAATGTGCTAAAAGTTATACCTGTATGTGCGCAATGAAAACCGATACTGATTGCAAATTGTTATTGATTACTTCATCGACGTCATGAGCTTTGTAATGCCAAGCGATAACCAGGCGAATTCCTTTAATACATTGCACCTATTGGCGATATCTTTAATAAAACTTCTTTGTGCGTCCCTATTTGTTCCAAGTGTTGAATCCTGCCAGCTATTGGTGCAAACCAGCAGACGGCGAAGTATTGCAGGAACTAAGACACGTTATGCCAATTGAACTATTCGCACAGCTTATTTAGACATCCAACACAACAACGTTTTAGGTGCATAATCTGGTACATGATAGAGGATGGTGATAGGCCGCGGTGAACTAACGGTCTTTGTCACATTATTGCATCGAACCATATCAGCATTGCCCCCCACCATTGTATGTGTACGTTCCTCAAATTGCCAGGTGCAACTTCGACATCATTAGTTGTCAGCGCTGAACTTTACAAATTGTCATCGCAATAAACAAATATTATGTTGCATTATCCCGATAATACTAAACTCTCTAGTTAGCATTTCGTAAGCTGAAAGTCCGCTTGTGAATTTCAATATAAAAATTATTAAACGAAATAAGAGAAAAGGGAACTGATATTTCAAGCTATATTGCGCATGTATTATCACGGTCTGGTGATATCTAGCCTGATGCAAACCTTGTCCCGAATTTATGCTTGAGATGCGTAATTAAACACCTATCTTCAGCGTTTTTAGATCGCAATTCTGCCCTGCAAATGTTGTTGCTTTATTGCCTATGGATGGCGGAATAAATATCGGTTAGGAGGCTAAGGGATAAAGTTGTTTAAGCAATACATTACAGATGAGTTGTCTTTCTTTCCAATATTTAGCCCGCGCGAATTCAGTTTAAGTTGAGAAACAGCACAGAAATATCACAAATTTAGATATTCATGGCGAGAAGCCAGAAATAACGTTGCATAAATATGTTTGTTGTTGGTATAAGGAATCTATTCCGAATAAAGCAAATTGATTGGTGCTTAAGCAAACGCTTGGGCTGGTTGAGTAATTAATTGTATAGCCCAAAACCGGTAACCAATCGAAGTTTAGGTGTGAATAGTCTCAACACATGATATTATCAGTCAGACTCATCATTCAAGTAGCGTCTTCTACGTTTCCTCACTTATAATGGCGCAGTCACATGTGAAACTTAAATTGGTGACTTGTTTGAGAAGCAATATATAGGCGCATGATCTTTAAGGGTGATTCGAATTGAAATGACAGAGCTGTGCATTGCATGGTAAGTTCCACGAACTTACATATCAGCATTGCCCCCCTTGAAATCTTGCTGATTAAATGATGTAACACGTGTATTGTGTATAATTTTTAATTTTTTAATATGCAGCAGTGGTCTTACCATATGCGCTGCAGATAGCTACCAGCAAAATATGCGTTATAGGAAACACACCGAACATCTTGCTTATATCTTTTTGTGTATCAAAAGAGCTTCATCGTGATATTTCAAGAGTGATATAATTTTTTAAAAGCATCTTGCATCACCTTATTTTAATTTATTTGCAGTGCTGCACAGTATAATGATTGCGACAGGTGATTTTAGTGTCTGTCCTTATACTTGATGGCTATTTTGCTACTATACCTACACAGAGACCGTCACGTTTGAGGCGAATTGACCAATATCATAACAGAGGGCAATCTCTCAGAACGACCTTAGGGACGATTCGTCAATTCATTTGAAAGCTTTCAATAACATTAAAGCAGCAGTTAACCACATTGCACAAGCCGGGAGTCCATCTGATGATGCTATGTGCATTGGTGCATTGGTTTTAGTGCTCTGCTATAAATTAAGTATAACAGGTCTTGAGGTCAATGTAGAATGCAAGGTACTCTGAAATGAACCCTGGCAAGGTTATCATTCTATGACCGGAACCAGAGGCAGTGAATATTGCATAAATGACACACTCCATAGAGACACAGAGAGCCAATTTTGTTATTTCAGCGTGTTTGTTTTGGCCCAGTGCGCCTACTGGCAAGCTTAAGTCGTGAAAACCTTCAAACGGCTGACAAAGAGATAGGCATATGATTCAGGTTACATGTGGCATACGTAAAGCATACCAAGCATGTTTTCTGGCCAAAATTTGCCATGAATGCATAATAAATGGACTGCCAGCTACAAACCTCGGTAATAGTTTCCTACATTTGCCATTGATCTGGTAATGTTTTGTTTAAAAAATAACCACCTGCATGTCTATAGTCACTCAAAACGAAACGGTTTCGAAACGCCATTTATTCACAACTTGACTTCCTCGTCCAATTGTGAAGTCCGAATGTCGCCCTACCACAACACAGGGATACAACTACCACGACAGTGTTTACTGGACTCAAAAGACTGAAAGATTATGACACAGTGTAGAATCGCTAATTATGAATTCAATATTTTCGTTCGTCCGCCCTCTTCGCAGTACATTTGTTCGAGGTTGAAAAGCATTTGCCCACATTCGGTCGGATCCCAATGTCAAGCTTCCGGGCGTCGACCCGCTTCCGAGCGTCGATGGTATAAAAACAATGGATTCTACCATCCAAACCTTCCCTCATTCACACAAAATGTCTTTCACTAGCGAAATAGTACATTTCGAGTAGTGATTGTGATGCTCAAGCGATTATTTTAGACAATTTATTTCATCACCATCATCGAATAATCTAATTGATTCTGAGAGTCGTGCTATTTTGTCAGTGAATACATGTGCGCGGTAATCATTAATAAAATCAGTTTGCCTTCTGAAATTAAATTCATTTCACTGTGCCATTATGGGACCAATGGTTTCTTTATTGCTCAGGTTTATCTGTAGAATGTTTTGGGCTTGTTTATACATTTCAACATAATACTTTGGCTTTTCGTAGTTCCGTTTTGCTACAAACTCACAGTTTCGTTGGTAATATCAGATCTTTGCGTTACCCGTATTCCTCATCTTTTGCCTAAACTTGCTTGGTCTGATGATAGCATTATTGACTTTTGAAAGCCGTCCATGTGTTATAACATAATGAATATTTTTAAGTGGTATATATGTTCTGATTACATTTTCAACTGTTTTCATAAATACAGGCCACAGTTTATGCGCCCGTTTGCCCTTCTATGTTATTCGTCCAATCAACCACAGCATGTTTCGATACGGAAATGTGGAACTTTATCGCGAGGAAGTCTATAGATTACTGTTGAAATCATATATAATTACATACATATATCTGTAGCTGAACCCTACGAGCGCTCGGTGACTAACATTACTGACAATACCACTTGTTTGAAAAAGTTTGTACCCTGTGGGTTAACAGAATGGTTCTGCCAGTTATTACCATGAACGTTAAGATTACCGACAATCGCATATTGCTTATCTCTAGCAGTTTATCATTATATTCGTGTGAGCTATTCGGTGATATAGGCAACACAACCGACCAAAAGTCATTACAATCATCAAGTGTAGATCATGATATGGCCCCTAATGATTATCTAGCATAAGCGAATATCATTCCCTCTCTGCCATCCTCAGTGTCCTGTCTGTATTTCGCATTAGCTCATCTCAGCATATTCACTATTCATGTGTCCAGCTCTAACAACGTGTAGCGAACTGATGGACTGGAACAAACTGCCGGCTCCAGCTCCGGCATGTTATTTTTAATGATCCGCACATTTGTATAAAAGACTTAAGAACAACTTTGAGGTAGGCCTTGTTGATCGGCACTGTCCGCATCAAACCCCGTTAAAAATACCTACCAAACAGGTCTCTTGCCACGCGCTCCAAGGCGCATATGCTCCAGTGCTAATTGGCTCTGAGGACTGGCGTGCAACCTGTCCCAAAGCAAGTGCGCTTTATTAATAAAATATATGGAAGTGCCTATGAAAGTACTGTCCGATGCAACCATCAAGCATTTATTCCTAAGTCAACGCAGTAAAGGTTACCTTCAAGACGATGTCTCCCTAATTAAGCCGTTATAAAACGTCGGTTGCTTGTGTCAATATACGCATTAATTCCGGTAGTATACTCGAAAATTTAGACTATAACCTCAGATACCGGTACTTTTTTATTGTTCCTGGTTTGAGTTGAAAATTCAGAACACTATCGCGAAATTGTGTCTCTTGAGTTGTAATAGCGAAAAGAGCTATTTGCGGCAACCGTTCATATATGGAAAAACGCGACTTGTTGCCTAACGCTTTTATTTCGTAAATAAGTTGGCCATTGGCATTTAATGCAAAATAATGCAGATTGCTCCGGCTTAGAATGATATAAATGAATTCCCGTCACGAGTTTCCGTGAAGAGTGGTGATGCGGTATCCAGCAATCTTCCAGCGTAAGGCGCACAGTTACTCTCGCTTTACTAAAAACTCCGATAGCCTTAAATTATGTCATATGCTGATGCATAAGTGGATCGGAGAACATATCTTGCAATTAAAACACAGTCGCATTCATATTCGATCTATTGGCTGATTTCTCAAATCGGACCTTGGTAGATTAAATTGTGACACTCACGAAGAACGAACGGTGTGTATTGACAACTGCAATTAGATACAACAGGTATGATTACAAGGACTGTAGCTCTCAACAGCATCTAAGCAACAGCCAACGAGATTGTCCAAACCCTGAGTCCATATAAGCAATCGTATGCATGGTGTGGGATTGCGGCACTAAGTCATAGGTGGCTGAGGGGGCGCGTATAGAATTTAAGGGCTCTCATTAAAGAACAGTTTGCTGACAAGCTTATCACACTAGCGTCAGGCACAGGCACATTGAATAGCGCTGGAATGACGTCCTCTTGAGAACAACAAATAACAAAACTAATTATACAGTATGATCATTATATAATTGAGCGGTTTTACATTGAGATGACGGAGGCAGGTGAAAATATGATATGGCAACAAGGTTATTGACTTTACTTTGCTGCTGGGCACCGATATTCATCACCTACATAAGATGTTATTGGAATGTTGGAGCAATTGCGATACTTCGTATTAGGTGGAGTAAATATATTTCATTACTGCTAGTTGTTAATCCTTCATATTGTCTACTTTGTGACAATAAAGGAATGTACGATTTGCTTTACTGCTCTTAAAAGAGCCTCCTGGTTCTTTGTTGCGCGAGCATGCTAGGCTACGAGACAAGATGATGCCATGAAGGTAAGTTTACATTGACTGATAGTGCATAACTAAGGCAGTAAAATGTCACATTAAACTGTGTTTACGGGAATAAGATCCACTAGACGATTAACAAGTGGGGTGGGATAATATTTAATAGCAAACAACTACGCCATGCCGTTTATTTCAAAGTCTATATGTTCTCTCATGGCCCGGCTTCAAAGCGTTGATTGCCGAAGCACCAAGAACTACCAAATGTAGAAATAGTAGAAACTATAACAAATGTAACATTTCAATCTAGAGGATGCTTCGCTGAATATCGCCATCTATCCATGGCCTAACATGTATTCGCACAGAAGGATTCCCTGAACTTCTCGATTTGTAGGCTTTTGTTTACCTTACTTTGGGCTAAAATGCTCCATGATAGGTCCTTGCACAGTCGAAAAATGCTTGTAACCATGCCGTCCATTTTCAATATTAGCGACACATGTAGTTTGCGAACAGTCGCCGAGCTAGCCGCACTATTTGTTGACTTGCAATATACCTACAGTCGTGCCTGCTTGAAGTAGGTGTCTGATATATCTGCTGGCAAAAAGCTACCATGGAGCAATCCAGCTTGGCATGGCTTACAAATAGTAGCTTGATGCTACACCCAAATTATTCTATTCAACTTCACTACAGATGTGATATTTTATAAACATAGGACACCGGATACAGGCATTTCTTATGCGACCCCGCTAGAAAAATAGTGAGCGAACAATTCATACATAACTTATGTGCTGACTATTGATAAACAGGTTGCCTTCATAGCATTAATTATAGTTTAATGATCAGATGACTTGTTATGTGCGATTGTCGTAAAGGCTACGGGAGCTGTAATGGTTGTAATTGAAAACATCAAAGATGACGATAAGTGACATTCTGTTTCACTACCATTGTACCCTCTCTATACAAAACAAAAGTATCGAACGGAAGTAGTTGGCATTTTGTTGGCCCCCTGTAATATTTCCGAGTGATAAATAGCGCGAACAGGAACAGGAAACTATACTTGACGCTGTTTTAGCGTTCTGAATGAGACAGAAACAACAATGTATATGTGCGAAAGTGTGATGCTGCTTGGCTGACTCCTAATAAAGCGGATATTGGTATTACACATCGTTACCGGCATTATCGTCATCATTACAGCCACCATCCTCCAAATTATGGCGAGCAGATTATTTCAAAATGAAACCAAGAACTTCAATCGACGGCAACAAATGCAATCGATATAACTGGATCCAAATAATAAAACCAGAAACACTAAACAAACCATATAGCTAGAGTAGTGGATAGGTATATGACAAACATTCAAGACAAACGATAAAATCTAATTACAGCTGTTATAAAATAGAAATAAAAGACCAATTAAATATTATAGTAAAGAGCACAGAATCCACTTCAGAGTATTATGCATATTACACAACAAGCCAATTTTAGTTAATTCTTAAACCAAATTCTTGAATGGCAAAACAATTATCACCACTATGTCTAGATTGGTATATTAAAACATAACATAAAACAAACGAAAACAAAAATGAGCAAATACCAATAATTCTAAGAGCAACGCTACCCATAAGTGTCATTACAATTGCAAATAATATCGAAGAAGTGGCACAGCTCGAAAACAACATCGTCAGCGTCATTTGTCTCAATCTAGCCAATAACGATAATGTCCCGTCTTTAACGGTAGTTTTAAAGACGACATGCGCAAGTCATTTAATCGTAATTTTGCATTACTATTACTGAGAAGACAGCTGCTAAGGATCTTTCTCTAAAACAAGCAATGATGTTAATGGTATTTCCAACAAACTGCTCAAACAATTATAACATGTGTTTTATTGCTCAAGTTCTGGAATTTTTGACTAATCAATATTAACTGGCATCTTCCAGGAAAAAGAAAAAACGCAAATTGTTAACCAATAAGCAAACCTGAAGACCCATCCAAGATGCAGGTTAACACATGGGTAAAAAAAATTCACATGAAATTAAATATGAATATCCGGTAGCGTTGTCCATCCACAACAAGATATACAGCTGTGCCATTGAAAATTAACAATAACTACATAAAAAGAGGCTTTCATGTATACTCGGAGAGGCGGGGGCTAGATTGTCCATTGTGCTTTGTTGCGCAGAACCAATATTATGTTGCCATGACGCCGATATATTGGTCGAGGCGCTCTCTATCCGAATAAGCTCAATGAACGAATATATAGCTACAGGGGCAACATCTGGACGTCAATGATTGAAAATACGATTCCAGTGAAATTCGATCGAGGTGTTCATGCAGCCGCCATATGCATATTTGCAATGATTCCTTTTATGAACATGAAATAATAGAGGAAAAATGGCTATTGGTTTATTTGCTCAACATAATGTCTCCTTGACCGTGTAAATCTGATTATGTTACGATACAATTAGGTATAAAATATTGACTATTCGAATATAAAAAGTATTAGTTCACTCAAACAACCCCATCGAAAAAATAGGTAACATTCTGCTATGGTTCGCTGCAAACCTACCATGCTAAATGTTCTTATGGAACGTAATTTTGGTATATAGTTTTATAACAATGAGGTCGGATCAAATGTTAAACCCTTTACGCCAGCTGACCAACAGCCTTCTAAGTCTGTAATATTCTTGAGGCTTAATGGCTAGTGCGTCCATTTACTGATACATGTACGGTGTTAATATTTTCGCTCTACGTTTGCACAGTGAAACGACTCCTTTATGGGTGCATTTTATGTCCGCAGAACAGCATAATAAGCATGGGCAATGACCAAAGCGTCGGTTCACACTCGTTTCTAGACAGTAAAGTCATCGTTGATTTGTCATTCACCCATTTTTTCCTGTTCGGCGTAATTGACCATTGACTATGTTATATCAACGTTTAACACAGAACGCGTCATAATTATAACACTTAAACATGTGCAGAGATTGCGGTAGACAACGGTGTATATGAGAATACGTGCAATCAGCTTACCAGTTTAGCTTAGCGGATGATACCAATTGACGCATCATTCATTCAACTGTTCAGTACAAAGTTTCATGAATTCTAATAAAATGAAAACATTCAGCGATACATAGGCTAAACAAACCTATGTGTTGTGGATTCCTCACCTGTCTCAGAGTAGCTGCCACTATAATTAGAAGACGATTATCTGCAGGTCAAGGGGATTCTCTATAAGCTCAGTTCATAAGTATAACACCTTGGCAGAGATGTGCCAATGCTGATGCCGATTGATAACCTAACTAAGCATGCAGTTTTGTCCTCTAGTTCTTTATTATCAACAACCTCTGTTTACTGCCATATCATAAGCTAACCTATGCTACAACTATGCAGGTCATTGGAAATTGAACCAGCAATCAAAACAATGATATCGTACGTGCCACGAGAAACATTGCAACATCTAAGCATTACTGATCCTCCATTATCATATGTTTCCTTTGGTGAGGTCTTTACATTCTTTTGTACTATCGTCTAACTTTAACCAAGAGAAATGCACAGTGCCGTTAAAAAGCATAATTCTGGGCTAGCCAGACAAATCCCAGTTGCTGTTCATCGACATGCCAATGTTGACACAGTGCTGCTTAGGTGACATCGCATTGGTGCTGCATTGACATTGCCAAATAACACACTTACGATTATTACATGAGGTTCACCCACAATCAGCATGCAGATTCTGTCAACACATGTAATGGCCAGCCTGGCTATGAACTGCAAAGCAATGTGCAGCCCAAGTATGGAATTTACACTTGTGGTGATCATATTTATTGCCCATTCGCAATAACGTAGAAAACACATTATAGCATATATCTCTTTGTCGGATGGAATAACACATTGATGTCTAAGTAGCAACGCAGCCATTATTGGAAGTATGTTTTATCCGCATCATGACGACTTATGCCAAACAATAAATTTCTCACGAAACATGGCAATCTACTAATGGTGTCGCAAATCTAGTTTGTGCCCATGTATGTACGGGGCTGGTCCATTCAGCACTTCAGAACACTTCTTTGAACACTTCGCATCTCGAAGGTAACACGTTTTTTACCCAGTGTTGTGTTGGCTGCAGATCGACTTGGTAAAATGACACCGTTGATGCGTGAACGGTGAGTAGCAAACGCTCAACTTACGAAGAAGCCCACGCAGGTTTTTAATAATTAAGCAGAGGTGTCAAAGCTGAAATATTGTCGTGCAACAAAGAGTTGATAGATGATGGTTCACATGCTTTAAATAAAAGACGCAGCGTATGCACATATTGTTAAGAAACATTAGCCCTTGTTTATCTCCCTCATGATTATGAACGAATCTATTATGGAGATTGTCAAGGCTAATTGAACCTCTTTCATATCAAGTTAGCATTTACTTATACGTCCTGCTTTCTACAACACTGAGCTAAAACAATATTAGTCAACTCGTTAGCTGCATGAGGATTAAAATAGATTCGTTCGGATATTGCTTCATGTGGGTGTGGTGGACCTCCTGCGAAAACTATTTTACCCGGTACTAAGACCATTAACACACGGATAATGTCACCTGGAGCGGCTATTTTAACATACCAGGATATAACTAGGCCACTGGCGATGTACACTGAATATTTTTTCTCCGATACAGTCAAGTACGGATATAATACCGGGTTCTTGGAGGGGATTTAAGCAAGACCATTGTGCCACTGTTTTCGTCACTACATGCGTAGCGAGCAAAACACAGTAGCGTCGGTTAAATTCATGTTTCTCGTAGCATACATGCGGCAGCTAAGAAGACATTGACACAAGAAAAGCCTTTCCCTTATTCTTTGGCAATTGGCATTATGCGCAAAATGAAGATATTGCAAACGCCTATGCACCGCTCCCATGTTCTGCCGCGCTACTGAAACTGCATGTGCCTTAAAAGATGTTCTGCGTTTGTGGACAAGATGTTGATACAGACGCATGTATATATGGGTCACAGGATTGTGTAACGTATCACTAATTAAGAACGAATGCAGTCTACTGACTGGGAGTACGAGAGCTGTCTCTGAAACTAAGTGTCCCGCCATGAAATCGGTCGGCCTAAGACCATAATCTGATAATACGCATGAGCGTCTTAGACGAATGTGAAACATCAATGTAAAGAATTGGATTTCTTTTATAATCCTAAACATATTCTTCCTTAACTTTTACACTTAAGCCGATGTTGTAGCGAACCACTGTGAGAGTAGGATGGATGAGCAGTGTGTTGGCCAAGTTGTATTTCACAAAGCAAGTGATCTTAACATGCTGATCATTGTATAACGCACCCTGTATGCACCTATACCACACGGTAGTATGGGAAGAAACATGTTTTGCTCATAACAAGGTACACACACTGGGTAGGTGAAGCTCATGTACATCGTTTCCTTCGGCAATTAATGCATATGTCATTATATTGTCCACCACTAATGCGGGCAACGTTCCAAACTTGAGGTTGGTATTATATATGCGATAAATGCATGTTAGGTATTGCCAATTCATCTGCACACACGTTTTCTACCGATTGTCACCTACCTAGCCGCCAACATTGTAAGTGATACATTGGCCGATATGCCAATGCTTCCCTCTGCTAAGTGAAGCAACTAATGTTCATCAACCACGTATTTATCGTGCTCCTATGCCCATGCTACTGAACAGCTCGACTACCTTGTCCCGTACGTCAGAAACTTGCTGGACAATGTCTTAACAGTTCCACATATGTCAAGCACTGCGTTAATGAACAAGTTACATGTGGTGTGTTAACGCTATTTTTTTATACCCCTTAAGGTCTATAATATAAAAATAACACTTACAAAAACAAAGATCTTTTAGTTGTGTACTGGTTAATAACCAATGTGGAATATTGCGTATGCCACGAACAACAAGTCCTGACCGCCCAACCCCCCTCCTCTCGAAAATCTAATTGCACAATTAAAGACATATTGGAATTTGGAAGCATAAGGAATACGCGATGCAGAGTAAGCCTCTGTAGTGTAAATATGTGGTTCCAAATGTCGATATCAATATGCAAAGTATCTCTCTACAATTCTACTAATACTCCACTATACAACTTTCAACAAAGATATATTTGTTGTGTTGAATTATCGATGTCGATGTCTAAAGTTTGGAGATTTCAATATACGTTCCTGCAACACCAATGACCAATAATGTGCGCATACGGCGCACACACCAAGTCAAAGTGACAATGCGGTAGTGATGGATTAGGATTATTGGTATGAGCAGACAACGCATAGACCAGAGAGCCAACCCCCGAGGCATTACCATCCTACATCAAGGTTTTGAACGCACAATCTGAATACATTATTTTCGCTGTAAGTTTGAGATGAACTCTGGAAGACAACTTGGCCACACAAAGTCGGAATATATATCTCCAAAACGAAACGAATCTGGGACAAAATGTAACAATACAACATATGATGATACAAGGCAGTGATACATTTGCAATATTTTTCTACCTTGATGAAATGAATTTTAACTAAATAGTAAGTATTTTGACCTTCTTCAATGAAACATTTATGCCATATATGTGATATCATTGATTATGATTAATAATATTCCTCAGAAGAATAGAGGCGTTGTTCACGAGAGATGTTGAATACAAATTGGGATGAATGTATTCCACAATCAAGATTAAGGTATCCTATGAGGTGCCAATTCTGCAGTGTGCGTTGTACTTATATTTTGGGCCGTGATGAATGCATTCAACCCTTGGAATATATAACATTTACATCCATACGGTCAAACTTAAGAAGGTTTTGACATGCCGGTTCAGTGATATATGTCCGCAGCCACCACTTCGGCGAGCCTAGACCCTATAGCCAAATGACTAACCGCTTCCTGGCACAAAGCTCTTTGAAATCTTAGGCGTTGACAACCATTCAGCAACCTCCATTGGTTCCCCCTTCCCTTTTCACGGGGCAACCGCCCGTGCTTACGCGAGCTTATATTCGGGGAGACATTTACAAGCCTTTATTGTGTGATTTTGAAAGCGAGCAACATTAATTTTGCAGCCCTTGAAAGGCGAGATAAATTATTGGGAACGGTTATACCCATGGACGTGTGTTTGTTGCTTGGTTTTGTAAGGTTCATTAGTTAGGCACTTAGCAATTGTTTTGCCTGTTGCATGATGATCGTCAACCCAACGAGGATTAAGTGTGATTGATAATGTGGGATACGAAGCACACTGCTAGATAGAGTCAACAGACGACAAATCTTAGAGAACACCATGTGTATGGCCTTAGATGGTAACGATGCGCATTGGACATAAAATAAAGATTGTGCTGATTGACTGGGCCTTTTGATCGCTGGTGTTGCTCATGTTGTGCTACGTATGCGATTTGGCGACTTGGGTTGACAAACCAAACCCCGAAATTCTAAATAATCGGGTATGAAAACATCAGGAGGTCTTACAAGGGAAGGTACAGCCTATCGAGAGTGACGTGGACACCGAATGCAATGGCCTTTGTATAAAACAGATAACTGTATCATTCTTTCTTTCAGCAACCGCCGGTGAATGTTACCATGCTTTATTGAACCATCCAAATATAACCTGTTGGCCGGTATATGTATGAACTACATTTTGAAAATAATATGGACTAGTGCCTTTTTGAATCAAAACAGCAGCGCATGATAAAATTTGAACAACGAATTTCGAGCCTTAATTAGAAAAGCAGATTCTGCACGATTTTAAGGCAGTATATGTCTATTTCGCTGGACCAAACCAGGTATTATTCTCATTTACCCATTATATGATTTTTTTTATCCGGCATTGCTTTCCAAACGAGACGTTAAGTAGAGTTTTCTACAACATCCAAAACGAGGAGACATCGACCACATTTATTCATCACTTTGCAGTACTTGTAGCGGAATAGATCCATGGAGCTTTTCCATTAAAGAGTGAAGAACGCTTGTCATATTCGTAGGTAATATAGCGGTAATATAATAACATATCATATCAATGTTACAGCCAAAGCTTAACCTAGAGCATAACAGCTGTTGAGCGACGATACAAAATAGGACTCTCTAATCACTTAACATCAACATGCATAGTACCTACCGGGATATTGCTCCGTCGCAATCATTCTCACCTTAAAAATGCGAATTAACGCCTGCTTATCACCTTGGGCTGCAGATCTATATGGGCGGTTCCCCATTATACTGATGACTCTACTCATTTATATGTGACCACTTCCCTTTCGATTTTTTTGACGAAGTATTCGTGATTGTTTAACAATTACAAGCGTGATTCTCTCATCAAGTCGATGCAGCCACATAAATAAATAGTGCAATGGCGATTACACATACAATTGCTAATACGCTCAGAATACAGGGCTGCTATTTCAATGTGAGAATCAAACTACAATATCAACAAGCAATATGATAGCATAATAATATGCCAAGGATATTTGGCGTTACATAGTGCTAATGGGGCATTAACATCGGCGGAGATAAACATATACCCGCCTATCTATCTATCTATCTATCTATCTATCTATCTATCTATCTATCTATCTATCTATCTATCTATCTATCTATCTATCTATCTATCTATCTATCTATCTATCTATCTATCTATCTATCTATCTATCTATCTATCTATCTATCTATCTATCTATCTATCTATCTATCTATCTATCTATCTATCTATCTATCTATCTATCTATCTATCTATCTATCTATCTATCTATCTATCTATCTATCTATCTATCTATCTATCTATCTATCTATCTATCTATCTATCTATCTATCTATCTATCTATCTATCTATCTATCTATCTATCTATCTATCTATCTATCTATCTATCTATCTATCTATCTATCTATCTATCTATCTATCTATCTATCTATCTATCTATCTATCTATCTATCTATCTATCTATCTATCTATCTATCTATCTATCTATCTATCTATCTATCTATCTATCTATCTATCTATCTATCTATCTATCTATCTATCTATCTATCTATCTATCTATCTATCTATCTATCTATCTATCTATCTATCTATCTATCTATCTATCTATCTATCTATCTATCTATCTATTTATCTATCTACTTACCTTACAATTCACCTATCACACAGCTACCTAACAGATACTTACCTAACATCCCACCTATCAAACAGCTACCTAACAGATACTCACCTAACAACTCACCTATCACACAGCTACCTACTTTCCATTACCTTACCTAACAGCTGTCTACCTACACGTCTTCTTGTGTACATGTATCCGTACCCATCTATGCACCTAAATACGTGTCTATCTGACGACCTACATTTCTACATAAATACCTACATACTGACGTACCTTCCGAGATACCTACCTACCTACCTTTATACATCACAACTACTTACGCACCGACCACCCTACCAAGCAGTCATATGCTTATTCCCCCATCGGCCTATCTACATAATTATTTCCATACCTACCCGAGAATCTACCTAGCGACACCTCTACCTACGTATCCGCCTACCTGACAGTTACCTGCTTTTCAACCTCTCAACCTAAGAGCGACTTACCTACCCGTCTATCTGCCTTCCTGTATACCTACATACCAACCCACGTCCTTCCCGCAAACCCACGTACCCGGGGCCTCCTGCATTTTAATTGAGCCAATACGCGCAATTATTTGCGATGCCGGGGGTTAAGCTACTTGTTGCAGTAGCCACACTATTTATTGGCCTCCCGGGAACGTCATTCGTGCAAAATTCATTGGTTTCGTTCCCGGTGTGGATGTGAGTGCATCCTTGAGGGCCGAGCTTCGTAGTAAGAACCATGAACTCTGCCCTGGCGTTGACATCAGCAATGATGTATGTTTACCAAAGAATTCCTTTTACAAAGGCTTCGCATCCTTAAACCATTGGATGGCGATACCTACTTTTATATTGAAGTCACTTCCAACTGGATGGTTAACTATCCAGCGATACGTGCCAAATGTGGATGAGGATTTCTGGCGAAAACCCAACGTCTTTGGCTCGTGTTGTATTTACCCACACCTTTACGGTGTTCGGCTCACTCGCATGTACTTAACGACAAACTAGAGGCGGTAACAAAGCTCTTGCAAAATCACCGCTCTAGTTATCAGTATAGCACTTTGTTGTAACTTCTGCAGCGTCTAACTGGGGTAATGAACGCGTACATCACTCAATATTGTTCCATGCTGCAGTGTAGAAGACCGACAAAATGAAAACGTCTACGATGAACCAATGCAGTTATTCAAATAGCAAGGAAATATCCCAATTGCACAAGACTGATATGTATTCAGTGCAATGTGGCCACTTTCATTATGCCCTTTAAGGCTTAGAGCCACCGCCGACATCTATTGCCGTGATAACGGCAATTTCCCTACAAATTATATCATTAAGATGCCGTCAGTTCCAAACTTATGTCTGACGTTCGTCTTTGGAGCTTTTATCTCCGGCATCTGCTAAAGCTAAAGTGATCTCATAACTTGGAGAACTAAAACATCTTCTTTTTATATTGCTCCTCATAGCGACCAGAGCTATCATTATATTACAAAAGACCTCCGGCATCTGAAGCAACTGAATTATGGAGAATGCATCATTTATTAACGATGAGCCAACATGACTCGCAAGAGTGTAGTGTACACGTGTGACTCGGTGTCGATGAATCATTCCACTATATATACCCCTTAATATTCTTATTACCAACTATATAGTAAATTTTTGACAATATGTCATTTTCACGTATCGGCTGTGCCTTCATTTTTGGTAGATATCAGACAAAAGTATCATAAAGAAGACTACGGGATAATGTTTGTGATTGGCTTTTACTTACACGTGGTCTATGATTGCATAAACATGTTGACAGTCGGTAACCTTATTTTCTCTTACCAATGAACCCTATGAATTTGCTTTCATAGTCATACTTCGTGCTTTGCAACATATTACGTTTCGAGATCCTCAATGGCGAGACCTAGACTAGAAATGCTATGTTTTCCAATGGCTTCGGATCCCTATGCTTCACTGTCAAGTAGCCATAGTCCTCTGCGACATCGACTTGCACAACCGTACACATTGTATTAGAGACTCAATCTACCCGTTTATGCTGACTGTACCCACATTTAAATTTTCGGCAGTTCTCAATAAGGTGAATCCTCACCTTAAAAAAAATTGCTGACAGAGGTTTGGCGGAATGAGCTTTAAACTTCGGCATGGAAACCCACTGCCATTACTATCTTCTGCATAACGTCCGATATGATAACACTCCTTTTAATTGTTGCCTTGGAACAATGATTATCGCATAAGCACCTGCTGGCATGTTCGATTTCTAGCACGATCGTCGCTAAGAAGTTACTACGCACCCGATATTTGGTTTGCAGTATTTTTTGCAGTACTATACCACTTTGTGCTGACCGCATCTAAATCATAATGAGACATCGCTTGTGTTCATAATGCAAAATGTTACGATAGTGATGGTCAAAACCAAAGGTATCAATGTATCTAACTTGATCGGATGAATGTCCAAGCCGGCAATAACGTTTGAGATCATACTTCAATTAGCTTTCTGATTTCTCGTACAACACAAATATGTCCTACATTGGCAAACGATAACATTCTGCAAGGATTCAAATACGTCATAGCTTGACACGTAGTGTCTGTCATACGAGTATATATAATGTAGAGGCGCCTTTTAATGGCGCCACGTAATCACCGCCGAAACAGCTGTAACAGACATCTGTATGTTCTGTAATTCTTCCAACGCCATTGTGGTGACTATTAATGTTCGAATACAGTAAGAAGCTATATGCTGCTTGGCTGAAGCATCCTTGAATCGCTACGATCTCTTCGAAGTGAGGATTGACGTTAAACCTGGCCCTAACCAAGGGAGCTTGATCAATAAAATATACGCCAGTGTGTATAGAGTTCAGTGATTTTAAATGGCATCCGACAACGCAATGCCATTTACCTGCAGATGAATGTGTCTCCATCATTGCACCGTCATAAAAAGTGGGTTGCTTGTGTCAACATACGCATTATTTCCGGCAGTAAACTCGAAAATGTAACATCAGAACACATCAATTCAGAGGTCGCTACGTTTAATATCTACATCGAAACCTGTGGCAATAGACAATTTTATCATCGTATGCTCGGTCTAATGGTTTATGAATGCTTTCACAGAAGCAAAGTGCTTGTGGCCATGCCGTTCTTTGTAAATTTAGATAGACACCGCCTTTATAACACGGTCAATGTAGCCTATTTTGCTTCATTTGCGTTATTTATTACCATAGATGAGCCCACCACGCTCCCGGTTTTGAGGAGACCACCGGATGACATGCCTTCTTAACGCTGAAATGGGGCAAATGATTGTGGCCAAATGTTATAAAAAGGCCTACGAATCGATTTATATTTCGTCCGGAAACGTCTAAATCCCACAGTCAAACTGACATTCGTGGATAAGTTGACATCACTCATGGCAATTTTCATATGTTGAATGGCAGCGTCCGGAAATCGTTTGTAGCTTGTACCGACGAGTAGTGGTTAAAAGCCAAGGATTATCATAAGTTATGTGTGGTACTTTACGGTACTTTAACAGAATGATATTGTAATGCAATACACGAGCGTGAAAGGATTGTGCCAGACGAGTCAATTGTGAACGGGAACGACAGATACTTGTAAAGTCAAAGTTATGTGTATTTTTCTATGTGTTATCTCATTCCCAGTATCAATGTCAACAATTCCAAATGGTCTGCTATCTATTTACTCATAACTTGCCATAAAATAATGGTAATGGCAGTATCATACATAACCTACTAACCTTTCAACCTAACCTACCTACCAACATATTTACATAGCAACCCGACCCACTTACCTACCTAATTACGTTCGTACCTATCTACCTAAATACCTACCTTTCTACCGACGTACCTAACAGAACTACTTAACCGAACTACCTCACCCACCTTATATACCCACCTACAAAAACTACCTACCTAAAATACCTACCTACCTACTTATCTATCATACTTACAAACCTTACCTACTTACTGACGTTACCTACCTACCTACCTGCCCACCTACCTACCTACATATCAACCTACCTACCTACCTACCTACCTACCTACCTACCTACCTACCTACCTACCTACCTACCTACCTACCTACCTACCTACCTACCTACCTACCTACCTACCTACCTACCTACCTACCTACCTACCTACCTACCTACCTACCTACCTACCTACCTACCTACCTACCTACCTACCTACCTACCTACCAAACAAACTAGACATGCCAACCTACCTCATAAACCTACTTATGTAATTTACCAACTTACCTAATCTACGGAACAACATACATACCTACTTACCAACTTAACCAACCCACCAACCTACCTACCCAACCTACCAACCAAACCTACCCACTTACCTAAACTACCTACCAACTTAACCTACCTACCAACCTTCCAAACCTACATACCTACCGAACTTACCTACCTAACCCACCTACCTACCTAACCTAACTACCTGACCCACCTACCAATCTAACCAACCTACATGCCTACCTTACCTGCCTTCGCAAACTACTTAACCTACTTAACTTTTTTACCCGCCTGATTTTTATCTTGCATATACTAGGCATGTTACTTGACAACCTTGACCTGTAACTGTATTAATTGTTATTCTGCTAGGTTAGTTGAATTTTATCATCAAACGAATGTCTGATGTTAGCGCATATATATTTTATGATGAAACGATTGGTTGTAAAATTTCCGTAATGTAATTATAAACAATATGAAATGCGATTTTACCTGGGGAAATGCTTCATCATAATCGTTGGCACTATGCAACTATTCTTTCAATATGTTATTCACTCAAGGATTCAAATAAGATGAGCTGTTCTGCTATTGAGATATGATGCTTACACATGCCATTAAGCGCTGCCTACATTTTGGACAATTGCAAATCGTTCTCAAAACTGGACTAATGATTGTTTTCCATACCAATGGTCCCAATAGTTTGCTGTGCCTGGGCTACTGTTTGTCGTTGCAGTATTATTTGTTGCTCTCTAGAGGGCGTCATCAATGCATTATTCATTGTCCTTGATTCGGGTTCTATTGAGCCTGCAGTCTAAGGATTGGCTCCGGATACAACAACTTTGAACCCATTGCTAATTTATATATCGGCTGTGACACATGATGGGCAGCAAAAGCATACATACGACCTCCGCATCATTAACTAGCTGCAGGGTTTGTTAAGATATGGAACACTCGGAGAGTACGACACACCGAACTTAATGAAGTCTTGTTTGCAACAGGCAAAATATTCTTCCGTATATTTGACAAACTACGTATTGCCAAATGTAAGTCCAATTGACCAGATAAAAATGCAAATGATGCTATTTTCTAATATAAGGTCGATGCTCGAAGCCCTTTTTACTAGGCTATTAATGTCAAACCAAAATCACTACACGCATAACGTGAGGCAGAGCTTGCCCTGACCCTAAGCAAATAGATGGTTTGGAGCTAATTACCATATTGCGGATACGGCTGTTACAGAGTGTTCTCTTCGCATGGTATAGTTATTAGGTTAATAATATCACACCAATTCTGTTCGACGGAAGTCAGTATATTGGACATCATTCCTAGGTTAATACAATATGAGTGGATTTAACACTCAAACAATAGCAGTTAGTTATTTTGCCTCAATCATTGATGCCAATAGCAAATGCGAGTTCAGAGACAAATGATTGATTAAATATCTTTGAGGAAGGGCGTTCACTGCCTCACCCCCACCCTTGCCCTTATCTTCCTTCACAATAACCAAACTCAGCATATTGGCTGGATAAATATTACAATGCAGTTTATTTGCGAACCATTATATTTTGGTAGTAGTGTTTGTATTAGTGGTTGTATTGGCTTTGCATATGTCGATGTGCATGCATCAAGAAGGCTCAACGTATCAACTGATTATTGGCGATATTAACTCATGATACTGTGTATCTAATCTGGTTATGTGTTATATTATGCCGCAAAATGAGTAAGGATAAGGACAAGTCAAATACCAACATTAGATTGACTATGTTGCCCCTGACAACGAACTTGATAAAAGGGCCTTGCCCATAATGAATGTAATTGACATCATGAACAAATCATCATGATTTTTATATCCGGGATAGCGATCGCCTAAACTGCACTTATATGTGGCCACTTAAAAAACATCAGCAGGAAACGTGTTCACCTGCCAGTTCCGTATTGCTTGCACTGAAGTTAGGTATTGAACTTAGCACCACACGACTGACGCTGACATTACTGGCGCTGACCACATGGCACAATTGCAGGCAAAAGATGATTGCAATAATTCGTGAAGTATTCTTAGCCGCAGAAGGGAGATCGACTCTTGCATCGAAGCCACGGATGATGTAATGCTTTGTGTTTTTGAGCATCAGGCTGTAAAGGCGCCCTCAAAGCATGTGATGTATGACGTCTTTTATCAACCAGAAGGCCACACAGGACCGTTTGGTTGGGGATGTGAAGCCCTCACAAGGTAATTGCGTGGTCCATATATACCTTGTTGATGGAAAGCAGGGACATAGCGCATAATCTTCAAAGTGCCATACCGTTTAGCCCTGCCAAAGCATCACTTAACGCTTTTTACAGAGAAAGATTCATTAAGATGAGTTCTTTATAGCTTAATGACCTTGATTAACTATGATGGCTGCTACAAATTGATACAAACATGATTTAATCCAAGGACATTTTTACCCAATTCCATCCTACTTCAAGATGGTTATGTGAGGGAACTTTAATCAGGCACACAGTTCAAAAGCATTTAACTCGCGTTGGGCGAGGTGCTTGGATATATATATATATATATATATATATATATATATATATATATATATATATATATATATATATATATATATATATATATATATATATATATATATATATATATATATATATATATATATATATATATATATATATATATATATATATGGTGTGGCGGGTATATTTGCGCCGTGTGCAACGCAAGCGTTAACACAGTTTAATAATGACTATAACGGGGATCCATAAAACATTGTCCATATTGCGCCGTGTGCAACGCAAGCGTTAACACAGTTTAATAATTTAACGGGGATCCATAAAACATTGTCCATATTGTCAAATAGCGTGTTACGAACATTTACACAACCGTCACCAAATTATGAAAACAGCATAATACTTTTTGACACACGGTCCCCAAATGCAGCTTCCAATGTGTTCTTGTGTAGGATCCAAGGTGCACGGCATATCCCCTTACATTTAGTTTAACGCCATTGTATTGTAAATCCACATTGCGCGTTTGACCATTACAAAGCACCATATCTATTTTAGATACGTTGTATTCTTCTGTAAACTCTGCACTTGGTTAAAGCCAAAACTTAACCGCAGTAAAAAAAAAATATAGCAATAAGAGCGACATCCTTAGCGTAGCTCAATGTGCCAGCATAACAGTGACCAACATAGCAGCCGATTCCCATTTTTGTTACAATAATTCGTCGACAGCCACTTTCCATGCGCAGCAGATATAAGCTTTTAATTTTGCCTTGCATCTACCTAAGTAAACGTGATAAATATTCCAGATTAGTTCCATGGGCAGCCGAAATACACTGATGTATTTTAACAACTACTCGTTACTGGGCAAAGCTATTAACATTACGCATGCAATAGACAGAACAAGTTGATGTACGCACCGTACAATATTTGGGATGTACAGGAAGTAACACGTACAGTACCAGCAATTAATGAACATCATTATTTGTCGATCTAATGCATGGTCTATTAGCCCAGTGCGCTGCACAAATGCGCAATCATAACTATATCTCCACCAGCCCCATTTTTGCACAAACGCGCAATTCAACTAAGTATTCACGCAAAATCAATCCAGCTTGTCCCTAGACACTGTCAATCAATGTCTGAAGCCTGCGTCTACCACTAGCGGTAAATGTGTCGTGAGAAGTCGTATTTGGAAACTCAGATCAACCCAAAGCACTTCACCGAAATCGAAATGTTACCACTTTCTTTGCTTAGCATATATTTTACCACTCTTCCTTACCTAAAACGAAATCGAAATTTAAATCATGGCACAACAATCCTTATCAAGCATGCAAAAACAACAAATTACAGTACCAGCGTCTATGGAATGGTATTGGTAATGGTAATCTTGGGGTATTATGTCATTTTCAACAAAGAGGTTATGTCGCGACGGTGATGGGTTAGGATGATTGCGATGTTGGGACAGCTCCCTGCAAGTGCCAGTGACACAAACGTGCTGCTTAGACCTTGATGCGAAGCCACTCCGCTTTGACGAGATCCAGCACGGTACTATTGAGCTATCGGGTCGGGTCCGTCCCCTTTTCAGAGATGGGACCGCCATTCAACGTGATCATCTGAGTCACAAGGAACCAGTCACATTTGCACACCTTGATATCGACCCCACAGCCTGTGGATCGAAAGGCGACGCAGTATACCACCACAGTACCAGCGCTTATGGAACCTTCCTCTTCGCCCATCTAAGACATGGCCGAAACCTATTGTGTTGTGTAGGAATATGCAATCACATCCTCCCATTTGTGTATCAAATCGATCTGAACAAGCATCATGACGAGGCATACTTGGAACTATGCCCTAGTATGTACTAAGGCATGATAGGGTACCAGCGGCTCTTGTTGCACTTTATATTGGTTAAGTACAAAGCCTTTGCCTTTTTTATGATTTACTCTGTGGATATGCCATTTGACGGATAGTCGGGTGCATATAAAGACCGCTCGTCAATAACGGAAGGATTCCTCTTGTTAATATTGACATAAAACTAAGTCCTAGACGGCCCATTATCGTTGATACGATGTCAAAATATGCAATCTGCTCATTATTCCATGCAAAACACAAAGATATCGTGTAGTGACGAACGATAATGTTTGGTGAGCATTGTAACAAGGCAGGTTTTGACACGTGATAAATGTCGAATGTTTAAACAGACTTTAGGAATAGCTTTCCCACAGCCAAATTCATCAACCTTGAGATATTGTTCTCCCGTTGCCATTGGTTTTATTGCAGCACGGGGACTGTCGATGCACACATGTTGAGAGGTGTGAAATTCGTGCTTGTCTAAAGCGTGTTTAAGTTGCCTTGATCACTACATAATTAACGCTAAATAGCACAATAGATGTCTTGTAGTAAGCGTTAGTCTTTTGCGTACACGTTGCCAAACAAATAGTCGCATCGGAGGAGCTGGACAATGAATTTGTGATTATTTTGAACCGTAAACATTCATAGGTATGAGGGTAAGAAACAGCACTTACTACGTGTGATAAGTCAGTTTACGATGGCCCCCAAATAAATAAGATTGGATGATGCTGACAATAGTACTAAAACACCATATTAAACATTACTACCTACGTGATTTAAAGGGTTCTACGATCACAGTGATATGAAACATAGCATTGCCTACGTCACGCCCAGGTGCATTCACGTAGCAATCGTAACATATAGACAAGCCAATAGGGCTTTGGTTGTTAAATGTATGTGTGGGCGTAAAACTGCCAACGAGTTTGTACGGCGGGTTAAAATAGGCTTGGTGTATACAACAAAGCAACACTATAACGAGTACAGGATGAGAGTAACAGCACGTGCAGCTAATAAAGTATTTTTATATATGCGCCATCTCGATCCTATGCTGTTGTCATTTTTCCCCTCATACCGCCGCCTTGTGACAGTGGGATAGTGCGCGGTGCCATCATCTATAAAAATGCATCACCGCAACCGAAGGAAGCAAGACAAATGTGGCGAAGACAGTGATCCATGCTTTGCTTTCTTAATAGACGGTAGCTGGAGGTTTATATTCGTAATGGTTGCCACTTGCATATAGGCCAATGAATATCTTGTCCCTGCAATTTGTATTGGTTTTTCAATGACTTGATGATTGAATATATCAAGGCACGCTTGCACTAGTGAAGCCTTAAATTATATTCAAGCACAGAGATAACGCTGATATACTATCCGTGACTAACGCATACTATAATTATCAGTTTGTTACAAACTGTATCCTTATTTGAGAATGTAGCGAGCGGCATAGAGGCGGTTTTGATTTGTGCTTTACGACGACCTAATAACGCCATTTAATTCAAACCTACTAGGTGATTGTATTGCATATTAAACCGATTTGGTCATAACATGCATGCAGGTTACAAATAAAAACATAATAGCGATTGCGTAGAAACGTTAACTGGTGATTGGTGCGTTGCAGTTTATTGGCAAACTGATATATTCCTACAGTGAAAGGCTCTGCATATAATGTACGCGTACATAATGTCAAATAGTCTGACCATAATCAATAGATTATTGCATCTAATCCTAATGACGAATTGGTAAGGCAACGTTTTTTGTCACATTGAAATGGCTAGCAGAGCGATGCGAATCCATTGCGGAAGACATTTCCATTCGTTATGCGGTTATCGTACGCTAATCTTGAGCATGATCCACGCATAACTAGCACGTTAAGTGGTACTTGACAAGTGAATGCCTACGTGACAATTTGACTATGTGGACCCTTCTTCAAAAGCATCACTTAAACCCGGTCAGCGGCTACAAAGTACAAAAAGAAATAACAGAGCCTACTGGCGTTAAGTGCACCTAACAAACAGTGTTTTCATCAGCATCAGTGCGCGACCCCAGGAAACAACAATGAGAAAATTGAGAGGTTCAATGGCTGTTATTTGCATTGCTAAGCAACGGCACCTGTATTATTCTGAAGCAATGTACGAGGGTTATCTAAATAATCTACATTTATTGATTTGAAACTAATTTGAAAAAAGTAATTAATGGGAAATACAAAACTTCCATAACATAGGTCGCCCTGATATATTGATTTAGCAACTGTCACATACACAAGTGTCCAAATACTTCATGTTTCTCACAATAAAGAAAAAAATGTACTGTATAAAATGCAAATGTGTTGGATAGAATTACTAATTGTAATGAAAGTCATAAAAGCAAGTACGGACTAGCCTGATATAAATAGCGACTTATTGACGATGGTTTGCATCACACGCTTATTTTGAAAATAATTTAGCCAATCAGTAGTATATCAAACTGAAGAAGTAGTATGAGTGTTGTAGCACATAACATATGCATATTTAATAATAATTTAGTTACGTTGTGGTAAAATCGGAAATGGGGCGAAGTTGATTGATGGTCCCTCTTACATTATATGATGGAGCAGGGCTTGCGCTAACGCCTGTCATGCTAAACGCCAAATGGATACTAAACTCTCCACGCTTGACATATACTGTAACGCCAAATATGTCAAGTAAATATATAAATCTAAATATCGACCAATGGCAGACATATTGCAGTACAATGCCATTGCCCACTGATTTGATTCAACATGCAATATTTCTACAATAGCGGCGATGTGACAAATGATTACAAATGTTAATTGAATGTCAGTTACACGCGCCTTTTCCTGCCACGATGAGTCACATTTACAGAGTTATTAGTAGCCCCTCATTCGGAAAATGTTTTGCTGAATGGGACTACAGTGCCTTTTTGCAAACATTGGTGCTTACAGGTCATTTGCTCTATTAGCAGGGAACACAATTTTCCGTGCTGCACAACCCTGACACTCATCAAGCGCATCTAAACAGCACGTCGTATTTAGAGTCTACTGCCCAAAGGAAGAGGTCAGATTGGGAAGAAATAGGGTGCGAAGTGATCAAGATGGTCATTTGCCCCTTCGATCGCTTTTCGGAAATGGGAAAGTGCACTGCTTCATCAGCTTTTAAAAATGCACGACTACAGCTTGAGCACGATGTTGTCGACTATTGCAAATTCGTCATTAGATTTAAAGCAGCAAAAAGCCGGCGACGACTTAACGCATGGTGCGAACCAACAGGTGGTAAATATTCCTTATGGTTGCCACCTGAGTCAGATAGCTAATCCTTATATAATATCGCTTACTTAAACATGCTATATTTGTCAACGTTGTTATAAAAACAGCTCTGGGCAAGACACTCATAATAGTGTGTATCATGTCAGGCGCTGTGTTTATTTATTTGTCCGCTCTGTTTGTGTTTATATCTATTTGCGAAAGCTACTCTCGGTATCATGAACACCAATGATTGATTGTATATCACTAATGGTGCATGCAAACAGTTCTCGAATTGGTCCTTTTATTGATTAATGACGTCCCCTCAAATATAAGGGATCAAAAGAGGCAAACACCGTGCATATCAGAAGTAATATGAAGGACTAGGCATAATGTATACCGGTGTCAAATGATTGGAGGAATCCATGCTGCAGATATTCAAAATGAAGCATTAATTTCGGCAAATTAATATTGCGATGTATTAAACCTTGCGTTGCATGCAGGTACTCGGTTGGACTAGGGCAAAGCGTAGCATCATAAGTGTGTGAAGGCAACAAAGCATAATCATAGAAAAGCTTCAATCATAACATTTCTTTAAAAACATTGAAACATGGCTAGGGATCGCTAACGGAATATGTATCTCAGCCTTGTTCCGTTCTTTTAGAAAATTAAGCAATCGAAGATCTTCGTATTATTCGATCTAGCAGTTTGCATGCAGATTGAAACTTACATGGGTCATATTATAGGTTTTTATGGCTTTCGTTACGCTCAAGATTGAGCGGCAATCAGATCCACTTAATCTGTCCCTGCGAAAGTTTTGTCGCAGTCAATTACAAAGAGATCTAATATATTCACATCAAATGCACTTTCCGCTCAATAATGAGGGCAATTGCGGTTGATTTGTCAAAAGACAGTACAGGCATTTACTTTTTTTAGGTAAAGATTGAGTATCCATTACAATGAAGCTATGGAATGTCAATCAATCGACTATGAGAGTAAACGGCAGACTAATTCCTAGAAATAGTTAATGCAGTTTGGTTTAATTTATATTTTGCGGTACTTAGTAATCGCCATGCCATTTGTTAAATATGAGTGGATAAAACATTGCTTCTCCGTTGGTCCCTTTCGTTGTCAATGAAATGTCTATGTCATATTTGTTAACTATGTGTTGCCTAGTTTTGCAATGACGATGCCTTGGCAAAGTCTTTTCAAATGCGCTTCAGGATCGCAGCTGGTATAGATAGTTAACTCTATGCACTGGTTACCCTCCATTGTTTTAGTGTGCTATTTCACACAACTAATCGCGGGCGCAAAAGCCATCTCATTTATTTATGACCACTTCCTTTTTTTATATTTTAATGTGCGCAGTGTTTATTGACGTGAGGCCATTGGCAAGTAGTTCCCCATATTTGGATCATGCAATACCGAGAATGCATATCAGCACGAATTGTGTGTACGATGTTAGAAAATAAATCGCAACAATAACACAGATAAAATGTACCCCCTCGTCTAAATGAAAACCATGCCCCATTTTAGGTCATCTAATAATGAGAGATTTGTCGGGATGCTTGGAGTAAGTGCAAGGTAAGAACCTTGTCTCGTTCCGACCGTTACAAGGTCCGTAAAGTGTTGTAACGCAATCAGTTTTTGGACATAAATTTATATAAGGATTGCATTTCCTCACCTGAGTGTCATATATTATATTTCAGCATCGTTGAAGAGCTACAATGTGTGTGCCGAATAAATTCCGACAGGAACAGTGACGATGCGAAACAATTCTTCAAACGAAGGGGATCAATGGAACAGAATGGTTGTCAAATGAACATGTCTAAAGATTTACTTATTGCTGGTAGAACTACTTCTGATGCGCAACTTACATAATAAATCGATACATTATATATTGGGACTATACAAAGACAGATGGGCAACCCTGATTGTTGGAAATATATCAATTTGCTATTTCATTACATGGTCATGCACTTAACCAGGCATATAAACAAGATAAATGCCAATTACTGCCAGGTTTGCTCAGCCGATTCGCTCTTCAAATATAACCGTTATGTATGCTACTGCTTGCTGTCGACTAAACCGGCAGCAACTCAGTTTTCAGTAATTTGCAACTTGCTTATAGAAATTTCTCCCGCTATAATTGGTTGCAGATACGGCTAGAGAAATTGTTAGTTCCGCTGTGTCTAGCGAACCATACATCCTACTGCTTGCATCAAGGTACATCGGCAGTTCTCTCTTACAATTCTGCTGGGATACGAAAAGCTACGAACGCTTTTGAGACCTCTCTAACAACGACAATTACTCCAGCTAGCACTGTTTGTATACATGAGCAACTGACCGTAGAAGAAAATCTGGTGTTCTATTGCCTTTGCCAGGAATTGCGGAATTTCCGGTCTGAAGCAGTGCAATACATTCAAAGTAATGGCTAAAGGCATTCTCGGCGCGTGCCAATCTGTGATCGCCATGGTCAGACTTGGTCATTTTAAGTTTTGAAAACAAAACAATGGGCTGTGCGTACTTTAAAATTGTCATGATACGCATTTTATCCAGTTTGATGTAGCCTAGTATTAGAAAGTTATGTTTTTCATCGCCGTTACAATGCGGGTGGCAGCACTGAAGTCTACGTTATATAAGCTTTGGTATCTGAGGCACACACACGATGAACTATCAACTTGATAAGGTTTGACAAGTAAGTCATATTTATCACTCCATTAATGGTTGACCTTGGGCAGCCATCACCATATACCGTAACGAACCACTTATTTCTAACCATCGAACATCACTGCGAAGTCCAAACACAGACATTTTATCTGCGACCCATCCTGTCCTTCTGACGATCTACTCAAGAAACGACATTTAGTCGCCCTATATTACTTGTGGTCGGACATATCGTGTTGCGCAATTGACTATGTGCATGTCATATAAATGTTTAGTGCGTCTGATAATTTTACGCCTTATAACCAACTCATAATGTGTAATTCATAGCCGCTCAGACTTAAGAGCTCGGTTGATGCATCCTATATATGTGATTGACAGGCTCTTCTTAGCAACTAGAATGTTTTCCATTCGTTACATCATTATTTAAGATTCTAGCGAGCGACTTAATGACATGCTATGCGCTTTATGCTGACCTTATTTAGCCATTTTCGCGAAAACGAGGTGATGTTGTAACATATTCAACACAATTGAACATCACACACAAACATCCTTGATCATTCTGAAATATTTCATTGGCAACAAAACCCACAAGTTCAAACATATCGCAAATGTTTCCATATTCCATTTCGCCATTGTTA
>CM067349.1:5484978-5487478 GCA_034190875.2 Urechis unicinctus
TTTATTTGCAGATAGCGAAGGCGTATGGAGCCGCACATCGAATGCACTTTCAAGGTTGACAACAGAGGGGACTTTCCAGGTTGGTGTTGATAGGAAGTGCATAAAACATTAGTGCAAAGCAATCATTTCAAGCAAGGCTGGTTTATTAAATTTGCTTTGTGGCGTTGCGATGCCTTTAAAGCTCTTCTGAAATACCAACAACAACTTACCACGAACAAGGCACTAAAATCGGGACAGGGTATATCACCTGCTGACAGTCGGACCGCTATTTAACATCGTCGCTCGGGTCGATGCAATCAGCCAGGTTGTCACACTTAACAGTTTGCAGTCGGTGGCAGTAGATATTGCATAACTCCAACAAGATCGACTCGGACCGCCTTAGTTGTGCTTTTAAAGTCGATCCAGTCGGCGTAAATCATTGCTTATTTTGGCGGACGGTCTGAGTACTGTGACTTATGAACAACAATTGAACGCTTTGAAACATAATACGAGACTAACAAAGTTGTTAACCTATTTATGCTTGTTATTTCGCGCGCTAATTTGTCATGTTATGAACCACAAACAAGATCAATACACATTCCATGTGAACAACATAACTTTTTTTAACTTGACTGGATGTTTTTCAATACTTTTGGAGCGTTAGCGCATGCAATACACCTAATAGTAGATATTAAAGGACAATAAGGTCAAGTTCGGCTTCGCTCACGATACGGGAGTATCATCCTGTAACAAGGTCGCATTCAGTTACTGTCGTTGCTGCATGTTTTGCCTGCTTATATAACTTTATGGAGCTAATTTTATGCTGACGCACTTCAGTATTAGATTTTCGTACCTCTTACTACAAGTTACTTACACTCCACGTCACACTTACGGTGTGCCATACCGCATATAGCTAGCTGGAAGGCCGAAAATACTAATGTTAAACGCAATACAACGGCAAGCTTCTATGGAACACTGTAAACGCATCAGCAATTGTATTCCAGTATAAATCTAAATCCATAATGCGTTTAATGATTATGATAGATATGTTCCGCACAATCTATACTTTTTGTAGATGTCTACTGCATTCTTTCTTTAATTACAGTGTGCTTGGTATCTATATAGCTATGGCATACTGTTTTATTCGCTTGTGAAGTTTGCCTGATATGACAAACACAGCACGCGTCTGTAAATAAGCGCTATAACGGAAAGACACTGAATCCTTTTCGAAGTGTTTGCTCGGTAATGAGCATTTGCGGCGCCCTCTATTATCCTCGATTATTGAACATGTATCTGAACTGTCTAACGACTTCTATACGATGCAGGAACCTAATTGTGCGCACAAACTTTCATGTGATTCAACCAATCCTTACCTGAATAAATACAGCCTCCAGCACGAATTCATGGGTAGCCTATGTCATCAAACAGATATGCATTTGATGCCAAACAAAGAGACAATACTCTGCGTTAATCAAAGTAATGAGTAAATCGATGAAGATTTTGACAAATATGTACTGTAGGATATTGGACAGTTTGGTTATCTTGCCGTCCCAATATGGTACGGCTACCACATTCCATCGCCATGACCGTGTGACACACTGCCACATACCCCCCCCCCCCCCCTTATTTCATGCCATTGCTCTTGAGACATTTTGATTTTGCAAATTGTCATCGTTACCATTCCTTTACTATTCACAGGTACAACCATCTTTTCTTTGGCGGCATGCATGTGACTTATCAACAATTTATTCATTGACAAGAGTATTGACGAATCGTCATGCAGCAAAAGAGATTTTTACCTTCAATGGATAAATATGTTTTTAGAGGCGACATACAAAGTAGATATACATTCGGTCTATACATCAAATTATAAATGTATATACCCTAGAAATCTTTGTTTCCACGACCTCTTTTGTGGCGCAATGTGGTGGCTAAAACTAGCTAACATTTACCACGCAATGTTTGACAGACAGATGATTTGAGCAGGAACGTGCTTATGCAGCGGTTCTCAGCGAGACGATTGTTAACAGTAATGCAAGATCGATTAAAATGCATCCAGGCGATCGGATTCCACTGCCAATATAATGATGGATGTATCACGTTCAGGATGGCTCAAGTTGTCATGAAACCCTGCCCGTGGAGGCAACCTTAGTCGACCTGCTACAAACATGGTTTATGTTATCTACCAGTACGGAATAGCATACCGGCAGTGAACATTTAGACTGAATTTAAACTACTTTTGTATTAGGAAGGTAAGGATGAGAGTGTATCGTATGCTGTGTTTTTGATTGGAACTACAGACATCGACAACCCATAGGTAACTCATTTCATGCAACAAGAGGCGCCATACTTTTATTTAATATTTCCTTTGCCATTTACATTGAATGACGCTCATAATAAAGCTGATAGGTAGAGGTAATTGTCGCCCACGTCATGATTTCCTTGATAGAGGGTTTGATATGAATCTCACATTTTCTTCCGCATTAGTTAATTTGCGTGACCAATGAAATATTGTTCTGTC
>CM067349.1:5492478-5610775 GCA_034190875.2 Urechis unicinctus
TACCTACTTGCTATAGTTTTATATTGAAGTCAATTCCAACTGGATGGTTAACTATCCTGCGATACATATACGCTCTCTCAAGCCAAATATGGCAATCGTTTAAGCTAATCGAGAAATTCTATAGCCTTAGTTCTGCGTGAAATCACCTACACCTCATTTTAACAAACTTATCACGGAATACCTATGCGCTGTGCTAGATATCAATAACTGCTGTCATTAAACTTAAATTCGAAGCATTATCTGTTGGCTATTGCAGTGATAATTGATATATGAAACCAAATGAAAGTGCATCATGTATCAAACGATGTGGTTCACAAATGTGTGCATACATGGCATCAATGGTTGTTCATTAGGAGCTATTAACATAAGGCGTTACAAAAAGTCCAAGCGCATTTTTCCCATGGCAAAGGTTGATTGATCTTTCTGGCGAAACCCAACGTATTTGGCTCGTGTTTTTATTTATTCACACCATTACGGCGTTCGGCTCACTCGCATGTACTTAACGACAAGCTAGAGGCGGTAACAAATCTCTTGCAAAATCACCGCTATAGTTTTCAGTATAGCACTTTGTTGTAACTTCTGTAGCGTCTAACTGGGGTAATGGACGTATACATCACTCAATTGGGAAAGCAAGGCCTATCTTTAATAAACACAATCTGCTCAATAGAGTTTTACATCAATTTAATTACATCTTCCATTTTTGCTATGCCGCAGTGTAGAAGACCGAAAAAAGAAAACGTCTACGATGAACCAATGCAATTCTTCAAATAGCGAGGAAATATTTTGGAGAACTAAAATTCTGTTATATTGCTCCTCATAACGGCCAGAGCTATCATTGTATTACAAAGGACATCTTAAGCAACTGAGCTATGAAAAATGCTTCATTTATCAGCGATGAGCCAAGATAATAGCAAAAAATCCAGTGTACACGTGTGACTCGGTGTCTATGAACTATTCCACTATATATTGCCCTTAATATTCCTGTTACCAACTATATTCTCAATTTTAGCGCGATGTGCCAGTTTGGTCAACTAATCTAACGTTTGAATTGCTTTATTTCAGTTGGTATTCCTAGTTAATCATACGCACCTGGGGTTGTATCGCAAAATGGTTCTTTTATTGCAAACAAAGGCCAGCACGAACGTCGTGCCTGTTTATTTATGACCACTTTCGCTTTCATCGTTTTGCACGTAATATTCATAGGCTGTGGGTCACTAGATCCACGCTTCCCACGCTGTGGTCGAATGTTGCATTTCTAACATTCGACATAAGGGGCCTTCTGTTAATTAACAGCAGTCCTCATTCGATACACAATAATGTTATTCCATACAAAGGCTGCGATGGTTTTTTTCAAATCTATACCTGAGATGCCTTCGACATGCCTGCAACATAGGGATGATGCTTGGTCGGCTGAGGCGAATGTTCTGAACGGTCTCGCTCACTGTCATGTTCATGTGAGAGTGACCGAAGGTATGGATTGACATACAAACGTGTTTTTTTTCTGGGTAAAGTTAACACCTCTATATGCAAAAGCTGCCTGATAAGTGAACCACAGAATAATGGTATTCGAACCTTTAGTATCTCGGTGAGTGTACATGGGCCAAGGCGCTACTGACATGAGAGACCTATCAAAAGATCACATCATTTTACATTCCAAACTTGGCCTCTTTCACATCTCTGATGGAATGGGTTGGATCTAGCACTGGAATGTCGTTGAGCACGACTTTGTCCAAGGTATAAGATTACCTGCTTGATAGATAACCGAAGCGGAGCCAAACTGTTAGTCTAAAAATTGCTTCATTTATGTTCAGAAAAATTGTATTGTATTGCTGATCATTGTATAACGCACCCTGTATGCACCTATACCACACGGTCGTATGAGAAGAAACATGTTTTGCTCATAACAAGGTAAATACACGGGGTGGGTGAAGCTCATGTGCATCGCTTCCTTCTGCTTAATTAATGCATTTGTCATTATATTGTACACCACTAATGTAGGCAACGTTCCAAACTTGAGGTTGGTATTATATATGTGTTAAATGCATGTTAGGTATGGCCAATTCATCCGCACACACGTTTTCTACCGATTGTCACCAACCTAGCCGCCAACATTGTAAGTGATCCGTTGGCCGATATGCCAATGCTTCCCTCTGCTAAGTGAAGCAACTAATGTTCAACCACGTATTTATCGTGCTCCTATGCCCATGCTACTGAACAGCTCGACTACCTTGTCCCGTACGTCAGAAACTTGCTGGACAATGTCTTAACAGTTTCACATATGTCAAGCACTGCGTTAATGAAAAAGTTAGATGTGGTGTGTTAACGCTATTTTTTTATACCCCTTAAGGTCTATAATATAATAATAACGCTTACAAAAACACAGATCTTTTAGTTGTGTACTGGTTCATAACTAATGTGGAATATTACGTACACCACGAACAACAAGTTATGACCCCACCCCCCCTCCCCCCCACGCTCACCGCGAGAGTCCAATTGTACAATTAAAGATATATTGGAATTTGGAAGCATAAGGTATACGCGACCCAGAGTAAGCCTCTGTGGTATAAATATGTGGTTCCAACATGTCGATAGCAATATGCAAAGTATCACTTTACAATTCTACTAAAACTATCAACAAAGATATATCTATTGTGTTGAATTATCGATGTCGATGTCTAAAGTTAGGAGATTTCAATACACGTTTCTGCAACACCAGTGACCAATAATGTGCGCATACGGCGCACACACCAAGTCAAGGTGACAATGCGGTAGTGATGGAATAGGATTATTAGTATGAGCAGACAACGCATAGACCAAGGAGCCAACCCCCAAAGCAATTCCATCTAACATCAAGGCTGAAGGCACAATCTGAATACATTATTTTAGCTGTAAGTTTGATGTGAACCCTGGAAGCCAACTAGGCCACACATAGTCGGAATATATCTCCAAAACGAAACGAATCTGGGGTACAATGTAACAATACAACATATAATGATACAAGGCAGTGATACATTTGCAATATCTTTCTATCTTGATGAAATGAGTTTTAACTAAATCGTAGGTATTTTGACATTCTTCAATGAAACATTTATGCGTGTGATATCATTGATTATGATTAAGAATATTCCTCAGAAGAATAGAGGCGTTGTTTACGACAGATGTTGAATACAAATTGGGATGAATGTATTCCACAATCAAGATTAAGGTATCCTATTAGGTGCCATTTCTGCAGTGTGCGTTGTACTTATATTTTTGGCCGTGATGAAGGCAGTCAACCTTTGGAATATATAACATTTACATCTATACGGTCAAACTTACGAAGGTTTGGACATGCCTGTTCAGTGATTCATGTCCGCAGCCACCGCTTCGGCGAGCCTAGACCCTATAGCCAAATGACTAACCGCTTCCTGGCACAAAGCTCCTTGAAATCTTAGGCGTTGACAACCATTCAGCAACCTCCATTGGTTCCCCCTTCTCTTTGCACGGGGCAACCGCCGGTGCTTACGCGAGCATATATTCGGGGAGACATTTACAAGCCTATATTGGGTGATTTTGAATGCGTGCAACATTAATTTTGCAACCTTTGAAAGGCAAGATAGGATTATTACAAACTGCTGAACCTATGGATGTGTGTTTATATATATATATATATACAGATATATATATAGAGATATATATATATAGATATATATAGATATATAGGGAGAGAGAGATATAGAGAGATATATAGGGAGGGAGGATTTAGATATAAGATACAGGACATAGAGAGATAGGATATATATACAGATAGGGATAAAGAGAGATAGAGATATACATAGAAGAGAGAAAAGAGATCTCTCTAGATAAGAAAGAGATAGGGGACAGGAAGAAAGACAGAGATATACGCTTATAGGGAGATATATTTATCTCTCTATCTATCTCTCTATATATCTCTCTATATATATCTCTATCTCTCTCTCTATCTCTCTCTCTCTATATCTCTCTCTCTCTCTCTCTCTCTCTATATCTCTCTCTCTATCTATCTCTATATATATATATATATCTCTCTATATATCTCTATATATATATATATATATATATATTGTTTGTAGCTTGTACCGACGAGTAGTGGTTAAAAGCCTAGGATTATTATTAGGTAAGTGTGGTACTTTCCGGTACTTTAACAGAATGATATTGTTATGCAATACACGAGCGTGAAAGGATTGTTACAGACGAGTCAATTGTGAACGGGAACGTCAGATGCGTGTAAAGTCAATGTTATGTGTATTTCTCTATGTGTTATCTCATTCCCAGTCTCAATGTCAACAATTCCAAATGGTCTTCTGTCTATTTATTACAACTTGCCATAAGATAATGGTAATGGCAGTATAATACCTAACCTACGTACCTTTCAACCTAACCTACCTACCAACATATTTACATAGCAACCCGACCTACTTACATACCTAATTACCTTCTTACCTATCTACCTACATACCTACCTATCTACCGACGTACCTTACAGAACTACCTAACCGAACTACCTTACCCACCTTATATACCCACCTACAAAAACCACCTACCTAATATACCTACCTACCTACTTATCTATCATACCTTCCAACCTTACCTACTTATTGACGTTACCTACCTACCTACCTGCCCACCTACCTACCTACATACCAACCTACCTACCTACCTATCTTCCTACCTACCTACCAACCGGAGATTTTTCAAGTCTAAGCAAGTAAGCAACGAAGATAAAAGTTCGCGTTGATGTTCTTGACCACATTTTGTTATTTTTTTTTTTATTCATACATAAATGGCTACCACTAACAAATTAACGCTGGCGTCTTTCAATTGTAAAGGACATGCTAGCGATCGTATAGCTTATATCAATTCATTGCTGCGAAATTGTAATATATTGTTACTCCAAGAACACTGGTGTTTACAAGAAAACCTTTGCTTATTAGAAAATCAATTGGATGATGTAACTGTGATTGGCGTATCAGGGGTCAATGAGGGACAATTACTAATCGGGCGACCATATGGTGGTTGTGCCATTGTTTTTAAAAAGTCGCTTGGTTGTGCAATAGAGCCACTGACGTCTGATTGTAATAGACTGAGTGCTTGCGTGATAACAGTACCTAACCACGCTAAAATGCTTCTTATCACTGTATACATGCCGTGCGACTCAAACTGTACAATTAATGTAGAATTGTATCGAGATGTGTTGAACGAGATAAGGTCGTTAATTGCGCTTAATAATGATGTTGAATATGTTGTCATTGGTGGTGATTTTAATACTGACCTAAGCAGAGATAACTCAAGACATACTACGCTGCTTAAGACATTTTGTGAGGTCGAAAGTATGAAATTTGGATTATTGAGCTCATGCTCAACTGTGAATTATACTTATGAAAATTCATTTTCGTTTGTTACGTCTTGTATTGACCACTTTATTGTTTCGGATAATATGTTCCACTGCATTACCGATTATCATTGCTTACATGAAGGTCATAACCTGTCAGACCACAGTCCAGTAATTTTAGAGCTTGACATTCCTGTTGAATTTGTGCCCATGCAGGGCAAAGTATTGCATACTTTGCCTTCTTGGAAATGTGCTAATGCATCTAACATTGAGGCGTTCAAAGGTCAACTCAATGATTTACTTGCTGATATAGAGTTGCCATACGAAGCACTGCAATGTAATGACGCGCACTGTACTGACCATACCGACGCAATTATTTATTATCACGAAGCAATCCTTAATGCATGTATATTAGCGGCACAAAAGGCTATTCCTTCTGTAAGACGAAAGTCAAAGACAGGCTGGAAAACCCTAGTCAATCCTTATAAGGAGCAGTCAATATTTTGGCATCATTTATGGATTGATAGCGGAAGGCCAAGTGTGGGCTGGGTGAAGGAGATAATGATTAAGACCAAACGCGAATATAAAAGAATTTCGAGATGGGTTGTCAGGAATCAGGACAAGTTGTCGGTAGAACGCATGGCGGAAGCTTTAACAACCGATAGAAGCCGTGATTTCTGGTCTGAGGTTAAGAAAAGAAGTGGTAAGTCACGTGTTGTGCCAGCAGTTGTAGATAATGTGAGAGGTGAGACTGGTATACGTGAATTATTCTCTACCAAATACAAAGAATTGTTAATAGTGTGTCATATAATGTTGATGAATATGAGCGATTAAGAGTGGTTCTGAATGACCAAGTTGAGCAAAGATGTAATTCAGGCAAATGCGAATCTGATCATTATATTTCAGTCAGTGATGTCACGGCAGCCGTGGAGAAAATTAAGGCCCATAAGGCTGACATTAATGAAAATGTAAATTCGGACCATATTATAAATGGCACTCGTGAATTGTTCACACATTTATCTCTGTTGTTCAATTCAATGATTGTTCATTCATTCACTCCAGTTGAAATGACAAGGTCGGTGATTGTTCCGTTATTGAAAAACAAAAAGAAATCGGCAAGCGACAGCAATAACTATCGATCGATAGCGCTGAGTAGTGTTGTAGGCAAATGTTTTAAGCACTAGTCACCTCCAGTTTGGTTTTAAACCAGACCATTCCACTTCTCAGTGTACCTATGTAGTTCAAGAAGTTATAGATTTTTATGTCAATCAAAAATCGCCATGTTATGTTGTTGCTAGACGCATCGAAGGCATTTGATAGGGTTAATTATATTAAATTGTTTCAATTATTGATACGTAGAGGTTTGTGTCCTACTATTGTAAAGTTGCTCCTTTATATGTATTTCAACCAATCGTTGTTAGTTAAATGGGGCTCTAATGTGTCTGAGGCATTCCAATGCAGTAATGGCATAAAGCAGGGCGGTGTGTTATCGCCGATTCTTTTCTGTATTTATATCGATGAGCTGCTTAATCGTCTTGAACGTAGTAATGTTGGTTGTCATGTCGGTCATCAGTTTATGGGTGCATTTGGATATGCTGACGACTTAACACTCCTTGCTCCCTCAGTCACTGCTGCCGAGCTTATGATTTCAATATGCGAAGAATACGCACAAGAATACGATGTAATGTTCAATAGTGAAAAAAGTATGCTGCTGTGCTACAATATTCCACAATGTAATACCAATCTCGAATTACGGCTGAATGGAGCTATTTTACAAAAGTACGCTAAGGTTGTTCATCTAGGCAGTTATATTGGTTATGACAACAACGATGCGAATATCGAAAAAGCTGTAGGAGAATTGTTTTATCGTACTAACATTTTGATGTCCAGATTCGGCTTTTGCCGCACCGACGTTCGCACTAGGCTTTTTGATACCTTTTGTACAAGCTTCTATGGTAGTCCTTTATGGAAATTGGATTTAAAGTCACTTGAAAAAATAAGTGTTGCTTGGCGAAAGTGTGTAAGGAGAGTTCTTAAGCTTAATAGAAGAACGAGGTCTCGTTTTTTTTACCGCTGCTTGTAGGCAGACCTGATATACGCACTCAGTTATTGTTACGTTTTGTTAATTTTTGGGTTAAATGCACCGTTAGTAACAACCCAAAAGTTCGACTTGCTACTATGCTCACTAATGTAAGCTCATCTGTAGTATCGAATAATGTAAGATCATGTCTGTCATTACTAAATTTAGACTACCAACAACTAAGATTAATTAATGAAGGTAACCTTAATAATGTACGCGAATTGCTTTTAAATATTAATGAAGTAACAGCAGAAGACAGGGCGACAATATGCGCTTTGCAAGAATTGGGTCAGCAGCGCGAAGGCAGTCTGTTAACTTCTTTAACGCTGCAAGAGGCTGATGAGCTTCGTGTGTTCCTATGTACAAACTGATTGGTACACATGTATTTTTATTTTTTATTGCTTAATTAATATATCTTTTTGTAAACTTTGATTTTTATCTTTCATATACTAGGCAAGTTACTTGACAACCTTGACCTGTAACTGTATTAATTGTTATTCTGCTTAGTAAGTTGAATTTTATCATCAAACGAATGTCTGATGTTAGCTTATATATTTTATGGCGAAACGATTGTTGTAATATTTCCCTAATGTAATTATAAACAATGTGAAATGCGATTTTACCTGGGGAAATGCTTCATCATCATCGCTGGCACTATGCAAATGCTTATATCCGTTCACTCAAGGATTCAAATAAGCGGTGTTCTGCTATTGAGATATAATGCTTACACATGCCATTAAGCGCTGCCTACATTTTGGACAATTGCAAATCGTTCTCAAAACTGGACTAATGATTGTTTTCCATACCAATGGTCCCAATTGCTTGCTGTGCCTGGGATACTGTTTGTCGTCGCAGTATTATTTGTTGCTCTCTAGAGGGCGTCATCGATGCATTATTCATTGTCCTTGATTCGGGTTCTATTGAGCATGCAGTCTAAGGATTGGCTCAGGATACAACAATCTTGCTCCCAGTGTTGATTTATATATCGGCTGCGACACATGGTGGACAACATAAGCATACATACGACCTCCGCATCACTAACTGGCTTCAGGGTTGTTAAGTTATGAAACGCTCGGAGAGTGCTACACACAGGACTTAATGAAGTCTTGTTTGCAACAGGCAAAATATTCTTCCGTATATTTGACAAACTCCGTTGTGCCAAAGGTTAGTTCAATTGACCAGATAAAAATGCAAATGATGCTATTTTCTAATAAAAGTTCGATGCTCGAAGTTCTGTTTACTAGGCTATTAATATCCAACCAAATTCACTACAAGCATAACGTGGGGCAGAGCTTACTCTGACACTGAGCAAATTGATGTTTATTGGTTTGGAACTAATTACCATATTGCAGATATAACTTTCTCTTTCCATGGTATAGTTATTAGATTAATAATATCACATAAATTCTTTACGACGAAAGTCAGTATATTGGACATCATTCCTAGGTTAATATAATATGATCATCATCATCATCATATCCATATTAGTATTTAGGGTGCTGCCCTTGTCCCATTCAATGGGGTTGGCAACACCAGACAACGTCGCACGCCAGCTTTCCATGCGCTTCTGTCTTGCGGATCAAAGCCAGACAGGCCACATTCACTAACATCTTTCTTTACACATTCCTGCCACGTCTTCCTAGGCCTTCCTCGCCCTCTTACGCCGGGGATTGATAAGTCAGAGACAGATTTGATACAGGACGTGGCACGCTGTACATGTCCAGACCATCTGAGGCGCCGGCTGCGCAGGACTGCTGTGATGTCATCAATGCCAAGCTTCTGGAGAAGTGTACCCGAAAGTGTTTCTTCTTGGTCATTGGTGCCACAAATCCAACGAATCATGGAGCGGTCGTTACGGCGGAGCCGCTGAAGGTCGGACGCATTTGGCGCCCATGTCTCGCTACCGTGGAGCATAGCTGATCTGACACAGGCTGAGTATACCTTGCCGCGCACCTTAGGCGAGATGTGCCTGGTGGTTGAGGATGGGCAGGAGTTTCCTGAACTTTCCCCAGGCCACACAACACCTGGCGGCAATGGCACTCTCACAGCCCCCACCGGCACACAACACATGTCACCCAGGGTAGCAGGCGAGTCCACCTGGATCACTGGTCTGTGCGAGCCTTACCCTGACATCTCGGACAGGTGCCGCTACACTTCTTGTGAACCCAGAGCCTGCAGTGAGCACATGATGGAGTTCACGCCAACACCACATCGACAAACAGCACAGGGGAACTTGCCGGAGTTCTTGAGAACATCAAGACACCAGAGATCAGGAACTTGGTCTTCTTCATATTGACACGAAGACCCTTGCCCTCCATGCCTGTCTTCCAGGCCTTTAGCTTGGAGACACACTCCACCAGTGAGTCCGCAATGACAACCAGATCATCAGCATAGAGGAGCTCCCATGGCACACCAGTGCGAAACTCGCGTGTGAAAGCGTCTCAAGCACTAGAATGAAGAGAAGCGGGCTGAGGACCGAACCCTGATGCACGCCAACTCTCACACCAAACTCCTCGCTGTACTGGCCATTGACCCGTACACGACTCCGGGCATTGGAGTACATGCCCTGAATGACACGCACAGCCCACTCCTCGACACCCAAGACTCCTCATTGCCCACCAGAGGACCTTCCTAGGCACACGATCGAAAGCCTTCTCCAGATCAACGAAGGCGAAGTAGAGTAGTTTTATTGGCGGCGATGTACTTCTCTTGCAGCTGTCGGACAATGAAGATGGCATCAGTGGTGCCTCTGCCAGGCACAAAGCCGAACTGCATCTCATTGATGTTCACCAGATTCACTAGATTTAAAACTCAAAACCATAGCAGTTATTTATTTTGCCTCAATCACTGATGCTAAGAGCAAATGCGAGTTCAGCGACAAATGATTGATTAAGGGTCTTGCACTAATTCGTGATGCATTCTGATGTGATGAACGGGCGCTATTTGGGTGAGGTCATTCTATTTTTGGAAAGTGATTTCACTATTTCCTCGGATATGTCGTCATGGTTTGCTGAGCTAAGCTAAGTGAAGTGATGAGGGTGTATATAAACAGGCCAGGATGATTTGAGTTCAGTTATAACCATGGCTGTGAAACGGATGAGCGACGCCGACTTGTTAAAAGCCGTGGAACAGATTGAATCTGAGCAAGTGAAACCTCTATACACACGATTCTTTGCACAGTATTCGATAGTAGTTTGGATAGTGTTTTTGAAAAATAATTTCATGAAATGCCACATAGAGTTGGGGATGAACTGTGTATTGGACTGTGGTTACGAAATAGCTGCTGTCACAGAAACTTTCAAACAGATAGAAGCGGGAGAGAAGAGTCGTGTCGAGGTCTCTATTGGTGCAGACGTGACGATGAGTGTACGAAATCCGGTCCCTATGGTGCTGATAAAGAAGAGTCACGTGACAATGCGAATGGATGGTTACTCGTGGTATATGTTTGTAGGAGCGTGGGAGGAGTTAAAACAGCTCTTCGGAACCCATGTGGCGAGAGGAAAATTAATGGAGGAATATCTCACGGTGGTGTACACAGACACGCTTGTCGATTTAATAGAAACTCTTATACAAGAAAAATGCCACGGATGTCAGATCGACCCTCCGAGTCAGCGACAGCATAATCTTTGTTTGATGGCAGAACCTGAAGAACAATTTCTGATGTGTATGGCGGATGCTCTCGAACGTATTGACGAACAATATGTATCAAGTTTATGGGAATTAAGTATAGCTTTAATCGACCCCTGCCCCTCGTGGTTGGAACATAGCAAATGGTTGTGTGTGGACATGGATACTTGTGTAGAATGTGACGAATGTCAGAGAGTCGCTGAGACCCAACAACCATATAGACCCAAGTCACCTGCTCAGGGTAAACACAGAACCCTGAGGTTATGGCGTGGACCTATGTGTCAATGTGGGTTTGTAACGAAGGCGCTTTTGACCCAACACTTGAAATATCACTGCAATTATAAGCTCTACATATACAATCGAAACTTAAGGAAAACAACAGGCACAACAAAGCAGAGGAAGGTTGTGACGTAATCAGAAAGCTTAACTTCCACGCTCGAAGAACCCCACAACCTGGTGTGTGTGTGTGTGATTTACTTATTGTCGAATTCATGAAAAAAGTGCTGACTACAGCTTAATTTAGTCGACACGTGATCATGAAAAAAGCGCTGACATTGGCTCCATCAGGGGATAAATAAGGGAACACGGACCGATTTTTGTTCCATTCAGGATGGGTGAGGAGAACAGTGAGGAGTATGATTACATTGATGGACCGTTGTATATCAGTCGCCGTAGTGGTCGCTTTCAAATCACACAGTGGTAGTAACCCAGATGATTTGATCAATGATTTACACATTCGCGATCGATGGAGCGGACATAAAATAAAATTACCCTCAAATGCCTTTCTCAGAAGCGGGACGGCTCTTACATCGCTCACTGTATCGTTGATTGACGTGGAAGCTGGCCAATCAGTCGTCGATATGGAGGTCACAGTGTTTGACAATGCGATTGGTCGAGTGAAAGCCCCACTCCCCTATATTGAAATTACCCGTGAAAGCGTGACCATGCGCTTTGATAGTTTCAATTGGTGGCAGCTCATAAAAGCTTACGAAGAACTAACAGCCCGCAGACAAAAGATGGATGACCAAGGAACGTCGCACGATGGGTGGGATATGATAATCAGCCTTTACAGTGGTTTGATGAAACCAATGCTATCTGACATAGCTCAAGAACCATGCGAAGAATGTGAAACGGGGGTATGTCAAGCCGGGAACCAACAAAAAATGTATTCACATTGCGTTGGAAGAGCCTTGGATAAGGTGGATGAAAATCACGTCACTTTATTATGGCGCCTGTTGTGTGAGCAACACAATATGACTGAACTATGCCTTTGGCTCTCTAGAGAATATCGGCGTAGTATGTTAGGTTTTTATGTGACCGCCGAACACTGGTCTAAAGTCTTAATGGGGGAACCTTATGACGGTAAATATAACAAAATTATTAGACGCATGAATATATATGATTGGTGATTGAATAAAATGGTAATAATGTACTTGAGTTGAATTTCTTTTTGAGTTCTACTTATCACGACACTATCTAACAATCCTATCTATAAAAAGAGCAGGGAACTGAGAATGATAACTCAGTATAAGAATGGATCGAGCCTTAAAACACCCCTTTAGTTGCGTCATAGCTGGTCCGAGCGGCTGTGGAAAAACTTACTTTGTGAGTGAGTTAATCAAAGGTAGTCACATTGAGCCACCACCCGACCGAATCGCGTGGTGTTTCGGAGAGTGGCAAGCAATGTACACTCAACTACCTCACATGGAATTTGTAGAGGGGTTGAATTTTGAAACAGACCCTCAACAACGAACCTTGTTGATCATCGATGATTTGATGGAAGAGTTTCTTTCTGACCCTGCCTTCCAACAGTTCAATGAATTATCACCCCAACAACACGCTGACATGTTACTTTATTAAATTGTCTAAACCCATACAATTAAAAGGTAATTGGGAAGTGGGATTAGCAGAAATTCAGTACCCTGTTTCCTGGTACAACATCGGGGACAATGTCGGTTTTGTCATAGTGGATGAGCGAGCTGGATACCATACGATAGACAGACACTTGGAAGGGGATCCTTTGGTCGTTCGCCTGACCCCCGGTTCCTACAATGCTGCTCAATTGATAGACAGGCTCAATATGCACATCCGCAAATCGCATCTCAGAGGCGTGGTTCGATTTCAATTCAATTCCCACTCACAGACGGTGAATGTAAAAATAACTGATCCCAAACTTCAAGTTTTCATGACCGAAGGTCTTCGTCAAATATTGAGGTGTAAGTTATGTCTTTCCCTTTACGATTCTCAAACTGATTACAAGCCTAATGTATTGCGAGGGTTGTACGCACTGTACGTTTATTGTAGTATAATTGAATTACAAGTGGTCGGTGACACGATGGCCCCCTTGTTACGCACAGTTCCCGTGGACTATGATCGGGTGCACAAAATGGTGACCCAGACATGCAAACAGATATTTTATCAACCTGTGGGCACCAAAACTTTTTTTACCATAGAAATTGATATAAGAGACGGACATGTGATGGTGACTTTACATTTCCGTGAAACCAAGAAGAACTTTGAGTCTCATGGCATCACCATCATGAGTTTCTTTCTGACCCTACCTTCGAACAGTTCAATGAATTACCACCCCAACAACACGTTGACACGTTACTTAACTCGACTCCCCAAAGCTGTACAGTTGGAAGGGGCTTGGGAAGTGGGATTAGCGGAAATTCAGTACCCTTACACATGGTACAATGTTACTAAGGACGAGGGGTTGGTCGTCATGGATCGCGTGGCTGGTGCGTTCAATCTCCCCCCGGATATCTGTTGCAGTGAGCGATATGACATTGTGAGTGAATTTGCAGAGGCCCGTCCCAAATATTTTCACATTACCCCTGGTTTTTATACGACCGGATCGTTGATAGAAGCCTTTGCAGACAAGTTAAAGGAGCAAAATGAGGGGCGAGTGCCTCTCACCTACAATCAAACACGACAGACAGCAAGTATGATCCTAGACAATGAGTCAGTTGTAGTTTACATGGACGAGGGGTTGCGCCAAAGACTCGGCTTTGAAATGGGGATTTTTGAGAACAGTCAAGTCGGTCAGCACGTTGTTGACCCTGATCGAGGCTTGTACGGACTTTATGTCTATTGTAATCTCATCGAAGCTCAGGTGGTAGGAGACACCGTGGTTCCCCTTCTGCGTATTATTCCAATCGATCACGATCGTCGCGGGCAGTTGATCAACTCCACGTATAAAAAGATATTTTATTACCCGATAGCCACCAAGACTTTTTCTACTATAGAAATCGATATAAGAGATGACACGGGTTGACCCATTCCATTCGAATCTGGTAAAGTGACAGTGACATTACATTTCCGTAAAACCAAGAAAGCTATATTTTGAAACCCATGGCTGATATTTACACCCCGTATTACCTGAACCAAGCGGGTGGAGGGCACCCCGTGTTTTCCGTTGCCAGAAGTCAGCGTGGGCATGGCCTTGGTAATGTGGTTGGTGGTCTGGCTAAAATGGTGTTACCGCTGGTTTGAAAAGTTTTACCGGCCGTTAAAAAACACGCATTGAAAACAGGAGTGAGGGTGGTTGGAGATTTGTTGGGAGGGAAGTCTATGAAACAGTCGGCTGAGAAACGATTGTTACAAACCAGAGAGGAAGTGTTCGATCAAATAGTTCCACCCCACCCAAACAACCGCGTCGCCGACCACCAGTCTCAATAAAACGACTCGCACGAGGTAGGAACAGTAGTTCACGCCGTCGTCGTGGAACAACACGGAGGTTGCCAAAGGATATTTTCGATTAGATCATGGCACTGTTACACCCCCAATCATGTCCCTGTGTCAAAAGTGAATTAGATCTATTTTCGATTCCCTCAACTCAAAGCAGTGTCGATCATGGATCGTGGATCGAATTCCATTCGGTAGCTGCTTTAGGTTCAGGTCCAGTCGAATTCTACATCAGTGGCTCGGGTGATGATTATATCGATCTGAACGACACGTATTTACAAGTGAATGCCAAAGTGGTGAAAATGGATGGGGAGGTTTTGGAGGCTGATAGTGCTGTAGCACCCGTTAACCTCTGGTTACATTCACTCTTTTCCCAAGTCGATGTCTCTCTCAACGAAAAACTTGTGTCCTCCTCGACAAACATATATCCGTATTGCGCTTATATGGAAACGCTATTGAGCTATGGTTTGGAACCCAAAAACTCTCAGTTAACAGCTAGTTTATGGTACAAAGACACCCCAAAGCACATGGACGCCGTGGGTGGTACTGACAACAAGGGGATGATAGCTAGAAAGAAACGAGCTCAAGAGAGTTGCATTGTGGATATGATGGGCAAATTACATTTAGATTTATTTAGTCAAGAACGCTATGTATTAAACGGCGTAGATTTGAAGTTGCGATTAGTACGCAGCGGTGACACCTTTGCCCTTATGGCCAATCCTGCAGATGGATTTACCCCTAAAATAGTTCTGCAATCCGTAACCTTATTCGTACGCAAAATAAAGTTGAACCCCACCGTGCAACTAGCTCACATTAAGGCTTTAGAACGAAGCTAAATACTCCATAAGACGCATAGAAACCAAAGTGTTTTCTTCATCTCAAGGAGCTATGACGATCAATCAAGAAAATTTATTTTGGGACAGTTACCCAAACGAATTGTAGTCGGAAGTGTTGATAATAGGGCGTTCAACGGTGATTACACTCAGAACCCCTTCAACTTTAAGCATAACAACCTCACATTTTTAGCTCTGTACGTTGACGGACAACAAGTGCCCACAAAACCATTACAGCCCGATTTTAATCACCATATATAAACCCGCAGTTATGCTAATTTATTCATTAGCACTGGACAACTCTATCAAGACGAAGGCAATGCCATAAGTTGGAGTGATTATCCCAATGGCTATACACTATTTGCTTTTGATCTGACCCCCGACCTGTGTGATAACGGCACTCATTTTAATTTGTTGAAACAAGGAAACGTGCGCTTGGAAATGCGTTTTGGCACGGCCCTAGAACGTACCATTAATGTCATTGTGTATGCCGAATTTGAAAATATGATTCAAATTGACCGAAACCGTAACGTTCTGTTTGATTACGCTGCCTAACAATGGATACCAGACAATTACACGAGCTCTTACAAAAAGACGCTTTCACTCGAGCTACTGTGCGCGGAGTGTTTGCGCAGAATAAAATACCCCGCTATGTCAACTACCCCAGCGGCTTCGTTTGTAACACCGATCACGCTTCCAAAAAACGCTCCCGTTGATACGCTTCATCGATTTTCTCTTGTAACTGGGCTAGGGCAGCTTCGTAGCGATCAAGCATCAGTAGATAGGCAGCGTTTGATATCTCCTCTATGCACATCATCATCCTGTCAATCTATGTTTGCGCGTTCCCTTCCGTTACAAAGCATTTCGGTTCTGTATAGTCAGGTACATTGCTGCATACACTCACTGATAACGGCACATGTTTTTGGTCCCAGGTGACTTTGGGTGAATCGATGGGTAGGTTGTCTTCTCCAAAATAACTTTCAAAATCATAGGTGGCTCTGTAAGGGTAAATACCGTCTTCTTTTTCGATTCCTTCGTCCCATAACTTTTCAAAGATAGTGGGTGGTAGATGAAAAACACCACCTCGGTACTTGTATTTCGTTTCCACAGTACATTTGTTTTCGTGGCGATGTAGTTTTTTATCACTTTTCCACAGCTTCTGACAGGTACCACATATATATGATTTGCAATAAAGGTCAAAGATTTTTATGTAACTAAAGTGATTTTCGTGCAGGTTAAATTTCAAGGTCGAGGTGAATTTTGTACGCATTCGCTTGACCAAAGTAGCTACCTGAAACACATATAACAAAACGATCACATCCCGTTTCTCATATTTTCATTATGATATCAAATGATTGCATCGTTTCTTGTATTACTTCTGTTTAATCACTTAAAGACACACTTACTCGATTCTCGTCTAGCATGTACACCGTGACATTCACTTCAAATTGTTTTGCTAGTCTTTCGACGTCTTCAAGAGGTACACCCGCAAATGTTTTTTTTCTTTTGTTTGGGGTAAGCAGTCTTTAACAATGTTTTTGCTGCGTTCTCTAAACCCGTGATCTTTGCTCCTTTGTGTAAGGCTAGTGCCCTGAAAAAACACAATCGGTCTTGATACTGTTTACCCTGGTTTTCTTTTGGTCTAACAAGTTGATGGCTCTGCTTCTTTTCAGGTGTTCCGGCATAACAGGTGGTGGGTAGCCAATCACGTGATCATCGATTGGGTTCACAAAGATGGTCAAATTAGTCACTTCCACAACACTCCATTTCGAATCCGGTCGTTGGTTCTGGGCGTAGGTTAAAATGTCTGTTTGTGTTTTTTCATTTTTAGCCCTGTCAAAATCGTTCGTATTCCGTACGACTAGAGGGGTTGGTAGCATTCGATGATTATTAACCGACGAGTGAAAGTACCGCAATACATCTGTTTCTTTGTGACGTAATAAGAATCCATAACTCCCGTTGATTTTAAAGGCTGAATCGCATTCCTCAAATATATACTGGTTGAGGTTGGGCACATCTTCTGATAAACTATAATTGTAAACCTTTTGTAGCCTTCCAAATCGCGTATGAGTCCGTATAGCTCTTTCATTCGCAGGCAAGACAGCTTCTGTCGACATAATCATTGATAATCTGTCAATATAAATATCAACCAATGTCATAAAGATTTCCGTCATTCCTCAATTCTACCCCGTAATAGACCTACCCTGTAATAGACCTACCCTATCGACTGCAGCGCCATTTCCAGTTTGTGTTTGGGGGGGGGTGTTTTGAACTTGGATTAACGAATTCAGCGCTGCATTGGCCTGTTCGATTTCATACGCGTCGATGGCTGTATGTAAAATATCTTTGTCTCCCGTCAACACTAAAACACACACGCGTGACAAAAATTAATAAATCACGTATACCTGGTAATTCTATAATTCAGATATAGAAAATAAAATCATACTTACTGTTTTCTGATTCAATCTGTTCCACGGCTTTTAACAAGTCCGCATCGCTTATCTGTCTACTGCGTTTGTTCACATTATTGATAGCACTGTCTCTTTTCAGCCATGGTTATAACTGAACTGAGACACTCTCGCGTTTTATATACACCCTCTATCCCATCACTTAGCTTAGGTCAGCAAACTATGATGACATATCCGAGGACATTGTGAAATCACTTTCCAAAAATAGAATGATGTCATCCAAATAGCGCACAGCTAAATGTATTACCAAGGTCGCAAAGCTCAGCAGTCGGAAACACTAACCAAAAATAGAATGATGTCACCACAATATCTGAGGTGAATGCGAAATCGACCGACACCCAGATTTGACAATGATATACGCTTGAGTAATTTTTAGCGCTAAGGGGAGGCAACTCACAATGACTAATTTATCAAATCGTTTGACACGAGTCGTTATCAGAAGCGCGTAATGAATTCGACAATAAGCAAATCACATTACCATATTGTGTAATTATACCACAGATTCATCAAGTCCGATTAATAACACAAACACCAGTATAACATTTATATATATTTATTTAAATTTTAAAAATATTTAATTCTAACTAATTTCTTCTATCTTCATCCTACAAACAAAACAAATTATTTTTGTTTTAATCTCTAAGAATAAACCAAAATAAAATTCCAGTGAATCTTAATCATTTGCAGTACTCACTGTTTTGTAAAAGATGTTTAGGGTCCCTGCATACAAAAAAAAATTATATAGACTTATAACAGATCCAAAAGTCAACGAATCTATACAGCCATATAGCGTGTTTAAAGCGAATACTCACAGTACAGGATAAGCCGTTATGACAGAGCCACCCTTCTTGATGACTTCCACCCAACGGGTGGGTGCCGATATATAGCCAGGGTACGCCCCTGTGATTCCAACTTCGTTGTTGAATCGTCTATAATATACCTTTTTATTAATTCAAAATCGCTCTGCTAAATCCGGGTTTGCAGACATTTGTTCAATTAAACTAGAATCGTTGGAATGGTAAAATCTCGACTTTGTCGGATATGATGAAATATAATGATTGGCGTAAATGTGCTCAATCTTTGATATTTCAGATGAAAACTATTTGGAAGTAAAGTTACCATCCGCTATTTGTAACCCATAACTCCACCCCCCATTTTGAGAAATATCCAATGGTCAAGTTTTAACCACCTGGCGTTATATTCTCAATGAGAGTTAGAACACACTTCAAATTAAAGTCACCTGTCATTTTCCCTCGTATGTAATTGAATACTCATATGCTAGTAAGATTCATTCAAGTGAAAACTCCAATCGACCGACATACTACGCAAATTGACTTTTAATAGCCATTTACAAAGTCCTCAATAAAACTGTCAAAAATGACCTCACACAAATACCGCCCGTTCGTCACATCCGGTTGCTAAGGTCACTAACCTCCCTAAGGACATAACCCGACAATTCTAAGGTCACCAATTCAATATATCACCACATGTCATGGGATAAAGGAAAGTAATAGCTACAAATAACCTCGTAAAGACCGTCTTCATATTAAGAGCAACAGGTGAATACTCACGCCAACAATAACGCTATCCTTGACTTCCCAATCTTTCAACACCATTACCGCTTTTTGACTTTTAATAGCCATTCACACACTTCTCAATAAAACTGCCAAAAATGACCTCACCCAAATAGCGCCCGTTCATCACATCAGCTCGCAAAGTTCAGCAGTCGGAAACACTTTCCAAAAATAGAATGATGTCATCAAAATATCGCACCGAATCCGTTGTCAGCGAAAAGCGTCAGCAGAATAAGGGACCTAATTTGCATCAAAAACGATGCGATTTCGGGTACATACACCCAAATCATACACGATCTAATTTGCATCAAAAACGATGCGAGTTCGGGTACACAAATATACTACTACCGTTTAGCCCTGCCAAAGCATCACGTAACGCTTTTACGGCGCAAGATGCTTCGCGGTTAGCATCTGAATAGCTTAATGACCTAGATGAACTATGATGGTTGTTATAAATTAATACAAACATGACTTAATCCATGCATATTGTTTACCTGCTTCCACCTTACTTCAAAATGCTTCTGCGAGGGAACGTTAATCAGACATACATATCATTAGAGCTTAACTTGCCTTTAGGCTTTCTAAGGTGTCTAAGTCGCATTTGGCGAGGCGCTGTGACCGAGCTAGCAATGAATCTGTCCAGTTCCTCCTCTTCACAATCACTGATCAAGGATTCATAATATCGCGTAAATGAATACTGATGCAAAGTCAATTTTAAACCGATCAGACATACATGACAATCCTAAGCGACGCATAGCGCCATTTATCGGAAATGCTTAGCCGTATAATTAAAGAATGTTAAAAGACATCACACTGTCCAGGAAGCGTTGTAGAAAAAAAATTCAGCTTCAGAAAGGGTGAGCCAATACTACCGTACATGTATCCAACCCCTCAAGCCCATCCATTGGTATCGTCCTCATCTAAAGCTGTTGGCAGAGTCTAATCACGTTCTAGACACAGCAATTATGTTCACCTCATATCCTTCGAAATAACTTCTCAGCATGTCATGGTACTAGCGTCCCTATCAAGCATGATTGCATATGACCAATCCAAGAACAACACATCATTGGATTATCTGCACAAACATTGCCGTAAAATTGATTATTAAACCTACGTTTCATCGATCTAGGGCATGGCAAAGGATTTCTCGCACAAAGACAGAATGCGCAATAATAACCGGCCGTATGTGTACCCAAGCGATTTCAATAAACCAGACAATTAAACAAACACATTAGGCAAAATATAAACATTTCACACTGCGGCAAAATTTAATATTAAAAACCGGAGTACACACAAGCGCCCTTCATCGAGGAGGAGCCTGTCAACCAACATTACAGAAAGCCTTGGCCAACGCCTTCTGTCTTGTTCTGCTGAGTTGAGTACATAGTTATCTATGGCAGACCTCATGTCGCTGTTGCCCAAATTGCATTTTATATTATACTTAAAAGGGTGTATTTATTGTAACGTAGCAATACATATAGAATACTGAATGTTCGATTCAGATGACTAACGACATCTTAGTATTGTCTCATTGCACACCTGGAGGTTGGGCAGGCGAGTTGAGTACATAATTAGGTCGACTTCTGGAAAACTTACCACACCCCGAGTACTGAGAGCTCTAAGCCAACCTAGGTCCATACATGCGTCCGTATTTATTTACACATCTTTAGGCCGAAGGACCAGATTAACACACACAGTACGACTAGTCATACGTACATATTGCAAAACGGTAACTGCCATCGTGCACTTATACCCTGTCACTTTCAGGATACGTATCTTAATTGTTTGCAATACAGGTATACACAACACATTCCGCAAACATATAAAAGTATAAGTAGGTATATGGATTTGCTTTATTATGAATGTTTGACAAAAATTATGGTTATGTTAATTCTATATAAATACTGCGATGCGAGTTGATGGTCGGTTCACCATTGTCCTACCATTGACCGTAGTGGTTACATCCAGAGCACGATTATACCAGAATGAATGTGTGTTCGATGCATCAATCGAAATGACAGAAGAACGAGCTATGACACGAAGGAAGTGGCGAATGATAAGAAGTGATTGTTTGGTGTGATAAGTGAATGCACTAAAAGATTTGTTTTCACCAATGCTTTGTGCAATTCGTTGTCAATGCACATTGAAATAATCATTCAAATGTTTTAAACTTTACGTTGACTTTCAGCTACCATTGATACAGCAGCGGGCATGTTACACTTTATATTGGTTTGCACAGAGCTTTTGCCTTTGTTATGCTTTACTATGTGAATATGCCATGTGACGGATATTCGGGAGCATATGTAGACTGCTTGTCAATAACGGAAGGATTAATATTGATATAAAAGTAAGTCCCAGATGATCCATTATAGCATGTTAAACACTACGACATTGTGTAGTGACGAATGATAGTGTGTGGTGCGCATTCTATCAAGGAATGGTTTGATACGTAATAAGTGTCGCAAGTTTAAACAGAATTTGGGGCTAGCTTTCCCCCAGCCAAATTTATCAATCGTGAGATAGTGTCCTCCATTTGCCATTGGCGTATATACTCTCCCTGATAAACGTATACTATAAGTATCAGAATGTTGCCATGAGCAGCACAGTTGTGTGTATGACAAGTAGATTTCAGTTTGTTAGGGAAACATGTCTAGGGGTGGCTAGTGAAGTCATGAATAACGCATTGTTACGCTTTCTAAAACAATGTAACGATCAATGATGTACACACAATTGAATGTGGCGGTTCGCATACGCATTGAAACTTACCTAGGGAATTAAAATGTTTCTTATGGCTTTCGTTGTGCTCCGAGTGCACAAAACAACCACCAAAAAGCTCAACAGTAATCTGATTCATTCCATGTGACTGCTAAAGTGTTTGTCACGAACAATGGCAAAGAGATTACACGACTTTACCCTAAATACACCTGCACAATCAAGAAAGCGATTTCGGGGTAATTTTTCAAAATCCAATAGCGGCAATTAATATGTTGCGGGGAGAATTTAGTGTCCTATACGAGGAAACATTGGAAAATAATTCGGTTGGTTATAAATAAACGTAAAATACACTGCTTGGTGAAAACTAATGCTGTATAATCTCTATGGCATTGTGATGCTTGCGTATCTTAATGGTTATCACAATGACATTCGTTCGAGGTATATATGCACACGTACGGCGCTACTGTTTACATTGTCAAGTGTCATGTTTCCCCGCTATGTGCTGCTATCGTACAGTTTTGTTTCATGATCACAGCTGGCATAGCTAGTAACCATCCAATACTCAAGTGTGCTATTAATAAATATTAGCAGGCACAAAAGCTTCCCCATTTATTTATGACCACTCTTATTCATGCTGCTTTGTAAGGATCGTTCATTTGCATAAGGCCGTAGGCAATAATTTTCCCTAAATGTGGACGTTGTTGGCAATACCATGAATAAAAATCGTTCTCCCATGCATCGAAGTTTTTTTGGCAAACGGTTTACGTGTTTCCAATCGAATAGGTTGAACCAAATATTGCGCTTAGTGTGTATTGTCGTCAAGAGTAAAGGTATAAATACAAGGCTTTCGTCGGCTATCTGGATTCTGTCGCTTTTGTGGGCGTTAAATATAATGTACATTTGTTCCATTCTTATAGTAAAATACAATATTGGACAAGCATAAGAAAACCATGGAGCTATCCAGCCAACTAAAATATGAGGTCTAGAAAAAATAATGCCAGCGTCGAATTGGAAAAAATTTCAATATAAACATAAACTTGTCCAAAATCAACGCTATTGGCGAAGCATTGCGTATTTTTTTTCAAATTTGGTGTTACTAAGTATTTTAAAGATATTTTATCTCCTTCACGAAGTGGTTAACAAACCTGAAGTAATTTTGATAATTATGCCGTATGTAAGACAAAGTCACGAATTGACAATAAGGCAGATATTCTACTGCAATAACAGTTTTCCTTGAGAATACATCCCAATTTGCAATAATGGACCAATAATCTCTAAATATAATAAAGCTCTGCAAGGTCACAAATCTATACACTTTCTATGTGGCCCATGAAGGGTATGGGCCACATTAAAAGTGTCTGCATTTGTGACCTTGCAGAGCTTTATTATGGTTAGAGATTATTGGTCCATTATTGCGAATGAGGAAAACTCTTATTGGAGTCGTATATCTGCCTTACGATTCAAACCTGACCAAGTTGATAGGTAATCTTGACTTTGCCTAACAGATAATAAAGTGGCCTCAGATTTGTTAACCACTTCGTGAAGGAGATGAAATATCTCTCACACCGATCTTACCGACCATATATACACTTCTAACGAATGACATTGTGATAACCATAAACATATGCAAATATCACAATGCCATAGAGATGATACAACATTGGTTTTCACCAAGCTGTTTATTCTCACCCACAACCGAATTATTTTCCTTGCATGGGACGCTTAATCCTCCCCGCAACATAGTAATCGTCTCTATTGGCCTTTGGAAAAAACACCGACATCGCTTTCTTGATTGTGCCGGAAGTGTTTATATACAATAACGCCAATGTCTACAGGTGAGCCATGTCTCAAGATTGATAAATTTGACTGTGGGAAAGCTAACCCCGAATTTTGTTTTAACTTTCGACACTTATTATGTGTCAAGCCATGCCTTATTAGAATGTGCACCACACATTATGGTTCGTTACTACACGATGTCTTTGTGTTTTACATATTGCATAACATAACATCGTATTAACGATAATGGGTGAGTTGTGTCATCCATTCACCGAGAGACAATAATTAGCTGGGTGACTTTACTTGAGAGTTGATTGTTACCGATATAATAACCTGACACTTGAAGGATGTAAAGTGTCTGACCACTTAAATATTTGACGGACCGACGGGTGTGAATTTGAGCCGTGCATGGCGTACAAGAGCAATATGCCCGTTGCTGCATCAATAGTAGCTGTAGTCAACGTAAAATTTTCAACATTTGCATGATTATTCCAATGTGCATTTACAACGAATTCCGGAAAACGTTCACGAAAACAAACCTTTTAGTGCATCCACTCATAACAACCAACAATCACATTATATTTGTTGCCTTTCTTGTATGTAATAGCTCGTTATTCTGTCATTCGAACAAACATTCATTCGGGTGTAATTGATCTCTGGATGTAACCACTATGGTCATTGATCGGACAATGGTCAACCGACTATTAACTCGCATCGCAGTATTTATGTAGAACCGACAGGTACATAATATTCATAACAAAGCAAATCCATATACCTACATATGTACTGAATTACTCAATTTTTTATGTTTGCGGAATTTGTTGTTAATACCTTTTTTGCAAACAACTCAGATACGTATCCCGGAAATGAGAATAAGTATAAGTACACGATCGCAGTTAGCGTATTGATTATATTGCAATATGTACGTATGACTAGTCGTACTGTGTGTATTAACCTAGTCCCTCGCCCTAAACATGTGTAATTACATACGAACACATGTATGGACCGTAGATTGGTCTAGAGCTTTTATTACTCGGGGTGGGTAAGTACGTTTCCTTTATGTCGTTTCCTCATTCTCTACTCAACTTGCATGCCCAATATTCTGGTGAATAATAAGCCAATATTAACATGCTATGTCGTTAGTCATCTGAATCGAACATTCAGTTCCCAATATGTACTGCTACGTTACAAGAAATACGTTACAGCGACATTGTCATGAGGTCTGCCATTGATAACTGTGCACTCAACTCAGCAGAACAAGTCAGAAGGCGTTGGACAAGACTTTCTGTAATGTTGGTTGACTGGCTCCGACTGGATGAAGGGGCGCTTTGGGTACTCCGGAGTTTTAATATCAAAATAAACGATATCAATCAAATTGTGCTGCTGTTTGATGTTTTTACCTTGCCCGACGCGTTCGTTTAATTGTTTGGTTTATTCAAACCAATTCGGCGCACATACGGCGGTTATCATTGCGCATCTTCGCTTTGTGCGAGACATCTTTTGCCATGCCCTTGATCGATGAAACGTAGGTTTTATAATCGCTGGTACGGCAATGTTTGTGCAGAAAATCCAATGAATTTGTAATGTTTTGTTCATGGATTGGTCATATACAATCATGGTTGATAGGGACGCTTGAGCCATGATATGCCGAGTAGTTATATCAACGGATATGAGGTGGATCCAATTGCTGTGCCTAGAACGTGATTATACTCTGCTGGCAGACTTGGCTCAGGGCGATACCAATGGATGGGCTAAAAGGAGTTTGATATGTGTACGGTAGTAGTGGCTCAACCTTTCTGAAGCTGAATTATCGGGAAAGTTTTTCTATAACGCTTCATGGACAGTGTGATGTCTTTTAAAATTCTTTAATCATACGACAAAGCATTTCCGTTGAATGGTGCTATGTGTCGCTTACAATTGTCATGTACGTCGGATCGGTTTAAAATTGACTGTACATCAATATTCATTTACGCGATATTATACATCAATGATCAGTTTAGATAGTTCAGTGATTGTGACGAGGAGAAACTGTACATTACCATCGATAGCTGGGTCTCAGCGCCTCGCCAAACCAGACTTAGACGCCTTAGAAAGCCTAAGGCAAGTTAAGTGCCCTTGAGCTGTATATCCGATCAACGTTCCCTCGCAGAAACATCTCGAAGTAAGGTGGAAGCAGGCTAAACAATATGCATGGATTAAATCATGTATGTATCAATTCATAACAAGCATCATAGTTCATCCAGGTAATTTAGCTATTCAGAAGTTTACCGCGACGCATCTTGCGCCGTAAAAGCATTACGTGATGCGCTGGCAGGTATAAACGGTATGGCACTGTGAAGATAATGCGCTGTCCCGGCTTCCCATCAACAAGGTACCGATGGACCACATAATCACTTTGAGCGGGCCTCATATCCCCAACCCAACGGTCCTGTGTGGCCTATGTGGTTGACAAAAGACGTCATACATCTTATGCTTTGAGGGCGCCATTGACAGCTTAATGCCAAAACACAAAACACCATATTGGCCGTGGCCTCGATGCAAGAATCGATCTCCTTTCTGCGGTAAAGAATACCTCACGAATTAGAGCAATCATCTTTTGCCTACAAATGAGCCATGTGGTCACGAAAGGCCCTTTTATCAAGTTAATCCAATGGTGGTAGTTGACTTATCCTTGCCATTACTTATATTTCGGCTTACTATAACACATAGCCAGAGTAGATACATAGCGTCATGAGTTCATAACCAATCCTATATATGATGCAAATGAGGATCTAAGATGATTCTATCGTCAGAAGGTAAGAACCACCTAGCCCAATATTGCATATTCAAGTCTAAAGACACATATTCCAACAGATTCCTTAAAACTGTGAGGCATCGTCCTTACCACCTTTGAATTAATCAGTGTGACAAATTCTGGGTGTGCAAGTAACCTTTAATCAGGTGATGTACACGGAGAGATCATCAATGTATGTAGTCGCTAGGCAAACTCATATGCAAATGATCAGGCGCAGTAAACATTTTGATTACCATGTACCTTCCCCTTAAAACATTCAAGCATCGATCGACCATTTGTATTATCATCACGCCAAGTCATGTCCTTTGTATCACGGATCTCTCGGTTTACGGAAATTGGTCTGATCCCTCCATCAAGCTTATGGGCCATTTATCTAATATGCCGCAGTAATTTGGGACGTCATCATCTATGCTGACATATTTCACTCGATACGGAGATATTTGCGACTCTTTAGGGAAAATAACATCATATTAATACAGCTCCCTCAGATACGAGTCGATCAATAAGAGTGTTTCTATGCTTGAATGTTTTTAGCGGAAGGTACGTGGTAATGTTGAAAATGTTTACTGCGCCAGATTCACCTCCGCAGCATAGAAGATAAAAATATTGGCATTTCTACTGGCTGTTACACCTGATATCGAAGCTCATGCATTCGTTGTTATTGAGCTACATATTCTACAACTGTGGTAGTTAAAATATCTTAGTGTGCACTCACGTTGATAATCATAATACCAATTAGTTTGTGAATATTAAGGATGTATGTAAAGTGTACGGCTGCATATGAGTACTTCTCTTATATCTGCGGCATTACTATCTTTTTCAAAGGTTTGTGTGTTTCTATATCGACTTGAAGGCACCCGTCACGTTGGACGTCGCTCCCTACCTATATTGTTTTCCACCGATTTACCTATCAAATGAATATTAACGTGACTACGAGCTTTGTGACACGCACGATGTTAAGTTCACTTTTGTCTATCATCCTATCAATATTTGAATGTTAACGTACAAATCTGGTGTTTGCTTTGTTTCATCTTAGCGTTATCACTCATAAATACTCACTTGAATGATTAGACTGTGTTTGTTATCAGAACATCAATATTGTTTGGCGTTACAGAGTAAGCGGTAAACTGCGCACATCATGGAACTGTTGTCACTGAAGCGTTAACCTCTGTAATAACATAACATATTGCCATCACGCTGTTAACGTAGAAAGTAATAAACTGCGATGTTTAAGAGAGAGAGAGAGAGAGAGAGGGGGAGGAGAGAGAGAGAGAGAGGGAGTGCATTTACGTAATCAAGCTTGGCGCCTGCATGGTTTGGACAGGTAGCATTACCCCTTCCTCTCGTTGTTGACTACCCCTAAGAAGATACATGAAGAAATAAGTCATGCATATTGCATCGAATTAGCAATCCTTCCAAACGGGCATCGTCGGGTCCTGGTGCCGTTCAATACACACCTTGTTTTTCGTACTGCGTGATACTGAGACAAAAGCGTGTGGCAGCAGATTTACTGGCCTACAACTAATCCATTTTAGATATCCTTCCGACGCATTTAATAACATGCTTCTCGCATGAGCTGTATGGGTATAGACTACGTTTTTTTTAGCAGTGCATCGTTTTTAACTCCAAAAAAGGTAATAGTTCTTAGCTTAGCTGCAAATTTGATAATACCACTTAGCATCAGGGATTGCGTCAAACTGATAACAGCGATGGTTTTGAAATTGTAATCCACTCATATTATATTCATCTGGTGAAGGTGTCTAAATCAACTGCTTCCAGGCATCGACATGGCTGCAATACCCATGTAATACCAAGCGTGTTTATACACTTGATACTATCATAACCAAGCTAAGATATGTCACGTGACTGGATCGCAGAATGGTACATTGGTTTACATAACGCGCTGTTCGGATTTGCTTGGAAGCGCCCAAACACCCATACTACCATTATTTCAATAATCAACCGCAGCTGGATTCTATTTTCGTCTGACATCGTGTAGATGAGGAATTGTAGAGCGTAGGATGCAAAATGCAGTATGAATCTGAAATACTAATGGCATCCAGCGTAATACGTCTATTTGCCTTACGGTGATATAACAAAACGGCTGCTTATTTATTGTTCGATTTGGCTCTCCCTTATTGCAAGCATTTTGCCATTCGAGACTAGTGCGATGCTTGGATGTAAACGTTTGTCAGATTCGTAAGATTAGGAGACTGAGTTGAGACCATAGCATCAGTGCGTGGTAATGCCCAACAAAGACACCTTAAGCACACGACTAGTCGCCCGTAGTACAGAATGTTGCCTCGGCAATTTTCATTGGATAAGTATTTAAATTCATGCATTGCGCTACTATTCAGGTTACAGCTCCGTAGTTGTGAAACGTGGGTCTGATATGCAAAACAAGATGGGGTGTGCATCCGTACACATAGGAAAAACCCAAGGCTAGGATAGAACTTTTGCTTCTGGGCCTCATATATCAATTTAAACGGTCATGTGTGGCCTTGTAGTTTTATTATCATGATTTGAGAGCGCCATTAACAGCTTTCTGCATGAAGTCATGATATCATCCTCCGTCTATATGCAAATATCGATCTCCCTCAAACGGTTAAGATTAGCTTGTGAATGGGTGTGATCATTTTTTGTCTTCAAATGCGCAATGTTTTCAATTCAGATTCAGCCATGTGCGGGGCATGGCACCAGTCTCCGTACCGCCCAGCAGCGCCAGCACTATTGATATTGGACGGCCAAGAGCTTATTCGTTATATCATGGCAACATAGAGGTACAGTTACGGCTTAAGCAAAGAGTTTCCCTAGCCATCGCGGATATACAGATCATGATGATTTGTTCATGATGTCAGTTGTGGTGAAGCGCACCATGTGTAACATGTCGTACCAGGTGAAACCTATCACATACATGTTGGAAATTTAAAAACCCATAATTGTATCGTTATAGGGTGCGGACATCACTGCCATTTTTGAATATTTAAGTCTATTGACTCACTAAGAGATTGCATCAAACTGTATGAAATGGTCTTTACAATCTGAAACATTATTCTGCGTGATAGATTTTAGACGAACAATTAACGTGTAATCACGTAATGCAAAGCGAAAGGTTCATCAACGTTCGTGGTCGGTAGGCAAAAGCAAATACAAGTAATCACAACCACTATGACAAGACTTGGTGATGTGGGCTCGCAAAAAATACCTATGCAAGTTTTATACGTATCTGTTCGAGTAAACATTCTTCTTATGACGCAGTGCAAAACATTTGTATGATGATCACGCCAATACGAGTAGATTTTAAGACGGGAAGCTCGGCTTACGGAAGTTTGTCAGATCCCTTGATCAACCTTATGAGCTATTTCTCTGATAAAGCTGCGGTATATGTTGTGCTATCATGTATGCCGACAGCTTTCACACAATGAACAACTAGATAGGTAGACCAACATAAGAGTATTCATTGTTTTCAAATGCGAGAAGATCATTAAGAGTGATGCATTATTACTGTGACGATTGATTAGTTTACAGGCACCAGATTCCCCTCAACAGCAATAATTCTGTTTATGATAATAAGTAATCATAAAATGCAATGATGAATAGATATAGACTGAATCATGTTAAGCAATTATATCTGTATAGTTTGGAAAAGCCTAGTAAAATAACTCTCTCTTCATATTGTCAACTGTCTCTCAAATGATGTCCCAACGTATTGGTCCTCATATAGTGTTGGGTTGGTAGGGACTACGGGTGTTGCAAAGGTTAATCTTTTATCCAACCACGGCGCGATAGGTTTATGAGGTCATGTGTTGGTTACTTGTGGACACGTGCATGAATTACAATACTGAAAGTTCATTTGAGAAGAATGACCATCACGGTTATTGTGACGGATGTTAATACTGGGTGGGTGTGGGGTAGTGAACGCTCTTTTGCAAAGACTCTCAATCAATCATTTGTCGCTAAACTCGTATTTGCTCTAAGCATCAGTGATCTAGGCAAAATAAGTAACTTCTATGGTTGTAAATGTTGAATTCATTCATATTATATAAACCTAGGAATGATGTACAACATACTGCTATTCGTAAAGAATTTAAGCGATATTATGAATTTAATTGATATACCATGCAAAGAGAGCACTCTGTAACACCAAACTACAATATGGTAATTGGTCACGAACCAATAAACATCATTTTGTAAAGCGCCAGGGTAAGCTCTGCACCATGTTATGCGTGCAATAGTCTTGGTTTGAAATCTATAGCTGAGTAAAAAGAACTTTGCGCATCGAGCTATTATGTTTGCTGAGTAATAGCATCATTTGCATTTTTATCTGGTCGAATAGAGTTACATTTGGCACTTCGTAGTTTGTCAATTATACAGAAGAATCTTTTGCACTGTGGATTTAAAATGAAAGTGTGGAGGATTTGTCAATAGAACGAGTGAAATCAACCATCGATCAAGTCTGTCAAACGGTGTTGCAATAACGTCGCTCGATAAAGCGCAATGAGTTAAGGAATGGATAACAATATACACAATAACTGCAATTATACTTTGAAGTAGGAAGGTAGGTCAATACGTATGGTCATATCTATGGTAAAAACCTGATGACTATTGTAAACAGGAGTCCTGTGTGTAGTAGTCTCCGAGCTTTGCATATCTTAACAACCCTGCAGCTAGTTAATGATGCGGGCGCCGTATATATGCTTTTGTTGAACATCATGTGTCACAGCTGATATATAAATTAGCAATGGGTTCAAGGTTGTTGTATCTTAAGTTAATCCTCAGCCTCCTTGATCAATAGAACCAGAAAGATTACGCACAACATTTTATTTGAATCCCTGAGTGCATGGCATATTGATAGAATATAAACATTTGCATAGTGCCAGCGTTTTCCCCTGATAAAATCGCATTTTATTTTGATTATAATTACATTACGGAAATATTACGACAACTAACATCGGACATTCGTTTGAGGATAGAATTTAACTAACCAAGCAGATTATCAATTAATACAGCTGTAGTTCAAGGTTGTCAGGTAAGAGAGAAAGTAGGCGGGTAAAAAAGTTAGGTAGGTCAGGAAGGTTACAAAGGCAGGTTAGGTAGGTGGGTAGGTTAGGTAGGCAGGTAGGTAGGTTAGCTTGGTAGGTGGGTCAGGTAGTTGGGTTAGGTAGGTAGGTAAGTGGGTAAGCTTAGCCGGTAGATAACGCAGGAGTTGCTTCAATTTAAAGTTTTCACATATATAACTGCGCTATTGTGATTGAGGTAATGTATTAATCGCTGCTTAATTGATGAGTCCGGCCAATATCTGTATGTTTTGAGTCGGTTCGCGCCAAATCTTTGAATAACGACTGGCTTTAGGCTTTCAAGTTAATTACTATGCTAGCCCTGGCGTCTGCTTTAACACCTATCAATTTGCTTAATTCGGAATTACCGTGCATTGCAGGTGCTGTAACTCTCACCAATTACTCGTCGGCGATGTGTTGCTCTGCCGTAAGAACTAAGCCTATTATAAACCGATTTCGTCACAATCTCTTACCTGTCTGGCGCCCACTCACCAAACTACACATTTTAAATCTATTGTCGGGTCTATCATTTATTGTCTTCGCGTGAAGGCTCAAATGAACAAGGCAACAAATACAACGCACCCATATAATTGCAGCAGTTATGCCCTTTCAGTTACGTAGCTGCTACGTTTTGGCCCCATATCACATTAAGGTTTATGCAGCATAGCTACATTATTCGGCTAGGTTAATGTTTCGATGATTATGCTGTTGCCAGCATTATCATCGAAACATTACTGCATTTTTGACAAACCTGTATTTGATTATAAGAATGTGTTGATTTTGTCTACCGCCCACAGAGCAATAAGCATGGTTCGCAATGTATCGAAACATTATAAGTGTACAGCTCCCCTGAAAACACTATTTGTTGATCTATGTATCGATATATGAATCCCGTACGTGTGCGTGAAGCCGTAAATGCTTACTACCGGTATACCGGTACCTTTTACTCATGAGGTCCTTTCTATTGCCTGTGTTGTATCTTCATATATGACCTATGTACATCCGTTGCTCATATTTATCTGCACACACACCATGCGTCTTCCAATGACGTTTTTGAATCCTTGCAGAATTCTTTCGTTAACCAATTAAGGACATATTTGTGTTGTCCGAGGAATCAAAAAGCTAGTATCACGTAGTGAAATATGTTCCCCAAAGTTATTTCCGGCTTGGATATACATCCGATCAAGTTAGATACATTGATACCTTTGGTTTTGACCATAACTATCGTTACAGTTTGTATTATTAACGCCAGCGATGTCCGATTATAATTTAGATGCAGTCAGCACAAAGTGGTATAGTACTGCAATAGGAACTGCATATCAAATAGCGACGGTCGTGCTATAAATCTCACATGCCAGCAGGTGCTGTTGCGATATTCATTGTTCGAAGGCAACACTTAAAAGGAGTGTTATCATATTAGACGTGATGCAGAAGATAGTTATGTTATTGGGTTTCGGTGACAAACTCAAACGTTCATATCGCAAAAGATCTGGCATCAAAAGTAAGAGATGGCTCGGACAGTGGATTAGTGAGGTAAATGGATAGGGTTATTATGTCCTTTTAACGTTAATTGTTGCCAAGCAACCCGTTTTTATGGTTGTTGAGCTTCAGTCTGTCATCCAAAGCTATTTACGTAGAGACCTACTTCATAACGCTGAATTGAACATCATTAGGGTCCACTTTACTGAGAACTGCAGAAAATATGAAGGTGGGTACAGTCAGCATAAACGTGTAGATTGAATCTCTAATTAGTACAAAGTGTACGGTTGTGCTAGTTGATGTTGCAGAGGACTATGCCTTCTTGACAGTGAAGCATACAGAACCGAAGCCATTTGATAAAATTTCCACTCACATCGACGAGCATTTCCAGTCTACAAAAGGAGTATCTAGTGATTCGCAGTGTGAAATGCAGTTGACCAATTTAGCAATCATAATACATAGGCCCGGTCATGGTCATGTGTCATGCGAACGTCATACTGTTCCTTAAAAGCGGCTGAAAGAGGAACGAACGGCTCAATAACACTCCAGGTAATCGAAAAAGTATAAATATTCTACTTGATGAGATGCGCCTCTATATCTGCAAATTCAACTAAGTACTCTCATGGCGTTCATATCAGAGAGACTGGCAAAAATGTCATCCTGCTAAGTGGACCCAAATGTGGATACACGGACTATTCAGCTTAAAGGCAAATATAATAGAAATGGATTTACCCAAGAATCAGACGGCTGGGTTTGCTTTGGTAAGCAAAACAATCATTTTACTAACCGTTTTGAAATTGCTCAATAGAACACCCTCAAACAGTAACTAATATGCACTGATTTGTTTGGTAGCCTCTCCGAATATGTGTGCTTATTGATTGTCATTAATTTCTTATCTTAGGTCTCACCGTTGAGGAACTCGAAACGTAATATGTTGCAAAGCACGAAGTATGACTATGAAAGCAAATTCATAGGGTTCATTGTTAAGAGAAAATAAGGTTACCGACTGTCGACAAGTAAATGCAATCATAGACCACGTCAATGTAGGTAAAAGCAAATCACCAACATTATCCCGCACTCTTCTTTATGATATTTTTGTCTGACATCTACCTTAAATGAAGCAACAGCAGATACGCTGGCAGAGTGCTGTGTGAATAATGCAATTTACCTAACTTGTCAGGTTTTATTTCCTGAACCGTCTGGTGTTTTGCACCTTCGTCAAATGTTAGCTATGCAAAGGTGTCGATGGCTAGCATCGTGCTCATTTTGATAACAACTAAGCCAACCAGTATTACTGGCAGTACTGTGTCAAACTGGAGCAGTAGTATGAGTGGTATAGCACGCAACAGATGCATATTTAATTATAATTTAGTTATGTTGCGGTTAAATCGGATGTGGGGCGACGTTGATTGGTGGTCGCTCTCACTTTGTATGAAACGCCAAATAGATACTTACCTCTCCACGCTTGACAAATACTGTAACGCCAAATATGTTTAGCAACTAGTATGTTTTATAGTCCTACATGATTATTTAAGACACTAGCGAACGACTTAATGGCATGGTATGCGCTATATGCTGACCTAATTTAGCCATTTACGTAAAAACGATGTGATGTTGTAACATTCAACACAATTGAACATCACACACAAGCATCCTGGCTCATTCTGAAGTATTTCATGGGCAACAAAAGCCCACGAGTTCAAACAAATCGCAATTGTGTCCATATATCATTTTGCCATTGTAGTAATATCGAGGAGAATATTAAATATATATATATATATATATATATATATATATATATATATATATATATATATATAATATATATATATATATATATATATATATATATATATATATATATATATATATATATATATATATATATATATATATATATATATATATATATATATATATATATATATATATATATTAAATAGACCTGAACATCCCATGCGGACAACATTGTTCATTCTGAAGTATTTCGTCGACACCAAATGCAGATTGAAGCATATCAAGGTTTGGTTCAGATTTGGCAATTAATCCAACACAGGCATACATAATAACGATAACATTGAGGTGTCCACATGTGGTGGATGTGTTGCCCTTTATCTACATAAGTGAAATAGGTTATACGAATTTTCGTTTCATTAGCATTTCAATAGCAGTTGCGAACTTTGCATCACATTGTCATGCCTTGTTGAAGTGGTCCACAAAAAGGAATGCTATACCGGCGTCAATTAAGTGCTGTGCTCAGCACATGCTTCGAGAGCCTCCAGGTAAGAAGACACTGAGGAGAGAGCCAGAATAACATCTGAATAATCGTATTAGTAAACTGAGATATTTGTAAAGAGAAACATACAGAATATGACATCCCACAAGAAAGTTTGAAAAAATGATTGCTTGGAAATGCTCTTTATGATCCATCCGAGCTAGGTATTTGCGCGATAACGCAAGAAGATCGGGTGATAATATTCTCCGTTGCAAACTGTGTGAAAACTGTTTGTGCTCATAACGGCATTCGCAACCACGTTTTTGTAAGAGAAAAGGTTCATAAATATACACTGACCCTAGGAATTTTCATTAACATGGCGTTAGGCATTGTTTTCCATGTGACTTGGCTCGATTATCATACAAATGGTCGTGAAGAGAGCGCTGGCGAGTTGCGCTGCCTATTTAGCATGCGCCATACATAATTTTGCTTCGCCAACAAAATCAAGTTGCAAAGTAATCGTGGTAGTTATTTTGCGTGCTATGATGTTGATTATCTATCCCTGTGTGAAAACAATCCGCTGCTATTAATAGGCAACAAGATGTGTAGCAATGTTTAGCTAAAACGATATATACTCGTTGATCTATTCAAAACACTTCATTTTCTGAAAAGTCCCCCCCCCCCCCGCCTATATATGAGAAAGTACGTATTGAAGCGATAGGATTCTCAAGCGCAGTAATCATAATGTAGTGTAGCGTACGGTCCGGTTGAATCAACACTTATTATCCTTGTTAGCTGCCACAAGATGGGCTGACCAATGTGGCTCAGCGATCTAAATCAACAATAATGGCTGGTAGGACATTTCACGGGGTTATAACTGGTTGAGTGAACCATTGATCGTTAGTTCTAACCTTTACTAAGGTTTGCTTAGGACCCATTGATGACCATGAAGTCATTCTATAACTGCATAGCTCAAGTAACAAGTCATCACTGTAAATCATACAACAAATCGATTTGTTCGAATACTTGCATTAGATATGTATGTATGTATGTATGTATGTATGTATGTATGTATGTATGTATGTATGTATGTATGTATGTATGTATGTATGTATGTATGTATGTATGTATGTATGTATGTATGTATGTATGTATGTATGTATGTATGTATGTATGTATGTATGTATGTATGTGTATGTATGTATGTATGTATGTATGTATGTATGTATGTATGTATGTATGTATGTATGTATGTATGTATGTATGTATGTATGTATGTATGTATGTATGTATGTATGCATGTATGTATGTATGTATGTATATGTATGTATGTATGTATGCATGCATGCATGCATGCATGCATGCATGCATATGTATGTATGTATGTATGTATGTATGTATGTATGTATGTATGTATGTATGTATGTATGTATGTATGTATGTATGTATGTATGTATGTATGTATGTATGTATGTATATGTATGTATGTATGTATGTATGTATGTATGTATGTATGTATGTATGTATGTATGTATGTATGTATGTATGTATGTATGTATGTATGTATGTATGTATGTATGTATGTATGTATGTATGTATGTATGTATGTATGTATGTATGTATGTATGTATGTATGTATGTATGTATGTATGTATGTATGTATGTATGTATGTATGGATGTATGTATGTGTGTATGTATATATGTATGTTTCTACGTTTGCCTGAGGATACCAGTGAAATCTGATCGTTGTGCATGGACATGTGTGCTCATTTCCCACACATCGCGACTCCATAATATGTAGGTTATTAGGTTATTAGAGGTATATTTAAGTAATAAGGGCAGGATAAATAGATTTGTTCACGCCAGTGTATTATCAATCAAAGGACCATCTTGTACGAATCTGTGTTTTGACATCGATGGTAGGTATGCTTTATTGTTAAAAACGTGGACTTGCGCGTGTTTCTCTCGCCGAGTGCCTAAATGATACAGTAGGGTAACACCATACTACGCTGTGGATGTCTCGAAGTGCTCAACAATGACGCCTGAGTTAAGTGAAGGAAACTCATCCTAAAAATAGTACGTCGTCAAATGTAATTATGCACAAGTCATATAGTTCCTGGGCAGTCAGTGGCTTCAATCGCTGAACAGCTAACGCACCAATATGCGCATGCAATGCATATATGAATGTGCATATTAGAACTTGCTGAGTTAACCCGACGAGTAATTTACCCATAATGTGGTTACAGACCTGCCAGTTGTGTGCTTACTCTAAGTATCGGGAATCCTAAGTAACTTTCCGGTGAACAGTGCAACATACTAAGGATGATGACTGAGGTACAAATGTATACGGCCATTAAACGTCGTTAGTAACAAACAGCATATTAGTTGTTTTTTACACCCTTAATGTATTTTATTGTAATGCTATACTATTCTGTTACATATGTTTGCTAACTAATTGCGAGGTGTAAGTATTCACTTCAATTTCACATTCAGCTTTGGTTCGATGCTGTAACTCTCAATGTGCTTATGTGGTGTAAGCGTGATGCTTTTATGTGAGAATCCCGCTGTCGGACCCATACCTTGCAATTCTGTTTTCTTCTTTGGATAATGCAGTTAGTTCTTTTGTTTTGGCGCCATGTATGATGTGGTAGTGTCCTGTGAGCGACACCTTATATGATGCAGTTGAAAACTACATTATGCATTTGCCCCGTGTACCACATTATCTGATGGCGCAATGATGACAGCGTCAGTCCGTTTTCATTGTTAGAGGGTATGGTCATTGCGGAAAGTTCGCCCACGTCTACAGTCATTAGTTGCAACGAGCCTTTGGCCATACAAAGTCAACGCCCCATATGGAACGTTGCGTGATATTGACACACAGCGGCAGAAGCATTTTTAGGGGTTATTAAAGGTGTAGTAGAGAAACCATACCGAATAGAGTTACAGGTATCTAAATAACATCTCAATTGTGTCGCACAAAACTAGTCGGTTATATGCATATCAAATAAAAGCTATGGCAACGCATTGTGTCTTTCAGCCTTGAGTGGCAAACATCAATCACAATGTCGTGTTGTTATGTTCAGTGATTTAATGTCAGTACTAGTGCGGCGCCATCCTCTACTCTTATATGCTAATGCCGTACTGAAGTCGCTTTTGATTTAGGGATTTCGGAAAAAGAATAGTATGTGATATATTATGACATCATCAGTCTATGATGAAATATAGACTTGTTTTGGCAAAGACCGAGCTTCTTGAATTTCATATACTCTGATGCCATGTATGATTTATAGTTTAAGCCCTTTTGATGTCGGATTCACCTTTATCAGGCAGCATACCGTAAACTCGCGAGATACATTGCAATACCGTGTGGCTCTTGATCACGTACACAGGCAACAAGGTGACAGATCAAATCTTATGCGACTGCCTGATTAACGTTTTTATGCTAAAGTCGAGATCAAAGATGGAACAAATTATTGAACGTTCTTAAAATAGGTTGGTCTATTTCTAACTTGCCTTTTTTCAATATATGAATATTGCTTCCGTTGGAAGCAGTGGACCATCGGCGCATATTCGTTTGCCGACACTGATAGCTAAACAGGGCATTGTCTGTTGCTGTTGGTGGGCTCGATAATCGATGGGGTCAATCACTTATTTAAAACCATTAGTCTTTAGAAAATTTGTTTTTGCAAGTTGTCATCGTCACCATTCCTCTACTACATACAGGTACAACCATGTTTTCTTTGGCGCCAGCTAAATAACTTCACCTGGCAGCATGCATGTGACTTATCAACATTGTGGACATTGGCAAGAGTATTGACGAATTGACGGGCAGCAAATGTGATTTTCACCTTCAATGGACAACAATGTTTTCAGAAGCGACGGACACGTCATGATTTCCCAGATAGAGGGTTCGATACGATGCTCACATGTTCTGCCACATTAGTTAATTTGTTTGAGCAATGAACTATTGTTCTGCCGCGGTGTGAGCCCACCTTTTGCAGATGTGCAAGCCCTTGTCGTTTTTAGGTCACGCGAGGGTTGATAGTGATGCATGTGTGGATCACAAATACATGACGCATTTTTATGATCATTACTCAGATAGAACAGTGTGCGTGACCGGGAGTATACATTGTATGTCAATAAAGTCGTTTTAATGCTTTTCTTAATGACGAAGCAAAGGTGCTGAACCCAAAAACGATAAGTGTGACACAAATGCCATTGCCTTATTTACATAGCATGCTATCAAATAACAGCAGTGAACGTGCGCTGAATAAATGAAGGCAGCATGTGCCACAAACTACACAACGAACGATAACTGAAGCTTGCAGGCAACAGAATTGTTAGTATGAAGTCATCCCTAAATCGAATAATTGCTGATTCTGCCGCTTGTAACGAAATACAAGCTGACATTAAGTAGGTCGCGATACTTCAATCAGACCCTTGCAAGACTCCGGAACATTAGGATCAGTTAATATAGTTGATTATATCAAGCCGGCATATTTAACAGCTCAGTAGGTAATTTGCCAATCAAATTAGCCGTGATGATGTAATATACATAGCAAGGAGGAACAGCCCATGGATACGACTGCTGTTTGATTCTATCGCTATGGAGAATTCTAATCACTTATAGTTGCTTATATTGAATCTATGGTAGTAGCAGGTTAATAATAGAAGCCTCAGATAATGCACGTATTAAGGTATTATTGTGTCATATTGAACCAGTTCCATAACACCCGGATATAAACACACGCTCGTACACAAAAACACACACACACACACACACACACACACACACACACACACACACACACACACACACACACACACACACACACACACACACACACACACACACAGATATATACATACATATATATATATATATATATATATATATATATATATATATATAAATATATATATATATATAGATTTAAATATATATGAATATATATATATTATATAGATATAATTAAATTTTTGTTCGATGCTTACGTTGCAGTCTCAAGCCTTTAGAACTACTTATTGTTGCTGATCAAAAACATTAACACTGCATATGCTTAAGAATCCTATTCTCACGCAGACAAAGCAAATGTGACACCCGAAACGACTAATTGGTTGCTTTACTGATTCGACGCCATTGGCACAGCACTTGTTGTGTCTGCTCCACGAGGATCGTCAACCCAACGAGCATTAAGTGTTGTTGATTATGTGGAATACGGCGCACACTACTAGATGGAGTCAACAGAATCCCTGACAGCAGTAGCTTAAAAATCTAAGAAGATACCATGGCTATGGCCTTAGAAGGTAACGCGGCGCATTTGACATAGAATAATTATTGTGCTGACTGACAGGGCCTTTGGATCGCTTGTGTTGCTTATGTTGTGCTACGTATGCCATTTGGTGACTTGGGTTGACAAACCGAACCCCGAAATTCTGAATAATCGGTTATGGAAACATCAGGAGGTCTTTACAAAAAATGGTACAGCCTATCTTAAGTGACGTGGACACCGAATGCAATCGCCTTTATCCAAAACTAATTACCTTGATCGTTCTTTTTTCAGCTAATACCTCTGAATGTTGCCGTGTATTATTCAATCATCAAAATATAACCTGGTTGGTCGGTGTATGTATGAACGACATTTTGAAATGGATATGGATGGGTGTATTTGTGAATCAAAATAACAGCGCATGACAATATTTGAACAACGAATTTGAAACCTTCATTAGAAAAGCAGACTCTGTCAGCATATGAATTACTCATATTTGTTGCACAGGCATCATGAATCGATCACATTGCATTAAGTATTAAATATCAAGATGCACGATTTTAAAGCAGTATATGTCTATTTCGCTGGACCAAACCAGGTTTTATTCTCATTAGCCCATTCATTAAATGATATCTTTTATCAAACGTTGCTTTCCAAACGAGCAATAAGTAGAGTTACCTCCTACATTTTACCAACATTTTTGCATTTGATCATTCAAATCGAGGAGGCATCGACAACATTTATTCACCACTTTACCATACTTGTAGCGGAATAGTTCCATGAAGCTTTTGCATTAAATAGTGAAGAACGCTTGTCATATTCGTAAGTAATATACCGATAAAATAATGACATATCATAACAATGCTACAACAAAGTCTTGATCTTAAGCATAACAGCTGATGAGCGACAATACGAAATAGGACACAAAGACCCCTCTACATAATGTCAGCTCAAATCTATTTGCATAAACATGCTTTGTATCTACAGGGATTCTGTAGAAAGCAGCTATAGAAACGCCTCTGCTGACGAAATACGGATTGGAGCAATACGAACAACTAAAGGCAAATCTCTCCACTTATCAGGATAGTCATTGAAAGGGTGGTTGCACAACAGTTAGCTACATACATTATGAGACGCAATCTGCTGGATCCTCGCCGGTCCGTCTATCGCACTGGTCATGGCACCTTAGTAAAGATCAACAATGAGACAACGTGCTGGACAAAGGAGATGGTATTCCTCTCCTTCGTCTTGATTTATCAGCAGCGTTCTATACTGTTGATCTGTTGAAAGGTCTGTGTTGGGCCCACTGGTATTAGTGGCGCACGTTTCACCACTCTACCAGCTCATAGACCGTTAAATACATATTCCCCCATCTGTCTATCTACAAACCATTATACGTACTTTCCCGGGAACCACCCTGGCGACAGTTAACTGCTTTCCAACCGCTCTACTTACCTACCCGTCTATGTGCCTACTAATATACATTCTTATCTGCCTACGTCATTCCTGTGAATCCACTTACCCGGGGCCTCCTGCATTGGAATTATACAAGTATGCGCAATTATTGTCGATGCCGGGGGTTAAGCTACTTGTTGTAGTAGCCACACTATTTATTGTCCTCCCGGAGACATCATACATGCAAATTCATTGCTTCGGCTCCAAGTGTAAATGTGAGTGCAGCCTTGAGAGCATAGCTCGGTAGTTACAACTCTACCCTGGTGTTGACATCATAAGCGATGGATGTTTAGTAAATAATTGCTTTTACAACGGCTTGGCATTCTTTTCTTATTGCTTGGCGATACCTATTAGCTGTGGGTTTATATTAACGTTACTTCCGACTGGACGGTTGTCTATGCTGCGATACATATACGCGCTCCCATGCATCGAAGCATCATCTGTTTGCTATTTGCAGTGATAATAGATACATGACACCATATGAAAGTGAATCACGCATTAAGCGATCTTGTCAACATATGCGTGAATACATGGCATCAATGGTTTATACGGCGTTACTGACAGTCTAAGCTTTGTCTAACGTTTGGCTATGGTTTGGCTATGGTACTCTTATCTCCGGCAAGGCTGTTAGTTATCTATAGTAAAGCGGCGTTTGACAGAGTGATCTCATAAGTGGGATAACTAAAACATCTTCTGTTATATTGCTCCTCATAACGGCCAGAGCTGTCATTATAACAAAGGAGCTCCGGCACCTGAAGTAACTGAGCTGTGGTAAATGCATCCTTTATCAGCGGTGTACATGTGTAACTTGGTATCGATGAATCATTCCACTATGTATACCCCTTCATTTTTTTATTACAACCCAACCGCAATTTTGACGCGATGTGCCATTCAGGTCAACTTATCTATGGTTTGAATGGCTTCATATCAGTTGAAATGCCTAGTTAATTATACGCGATGCGAAGCATCTGCTGCTGTATCGCTTAAATGGCTCATTAATGGCGAACAAAGGCCGGCACGAACGTCGTGCCTGTTTATGTATGACCACTTTCGCTTTCATCTTTTTGCCCGTAATATACATAGGCTGTGGGTCATTAGTTCCACGCTTCCCACGCTGTGGTTGAATGTTGCATTTCTAACATTCGACATAAGGGGCCTTCTGTTAATTGACAGCAGTCCGCATTCCAATCACAATTATTTTATTCCCTAAGAAGGCTGCACCGGATGTTTCCAAATCTCCACCTGAGATGCCTTCGACACCTGTGTAGCCGCGCTACTCAATGCCTGCAGCAAAGGCGGATGCTTGGTCGGCGGAGGCAAATGTTCTGGACGGTCTAGCTCACTGTCATGTTTCATGTGACAGTGACCGAAAGTAAAGATGGACATACAAACGTGTTATTTCTGCGTCTGTACAGTAAAGGTAACACCTCTATATGCAAAATCTGCATGATAATATGGTATTGAAACCTTTAGAATCCCGACTATGACATGACCGTACAATTGACATGATATCGATTGCAAGTCGTCGGTAATAACTTTGAGAACGATCCCGGAAATCTCCATTGTGGGAACATCACTAATTAACATTTACGCACGCACATGTTCACGTATGCACGTATGCACCCATGCAGGTAAGCCCTCGTGCAATCAAAACAGTGTTTGAGACAAACCAACCTGACTTCCTCGTAAAATGTTCCCCTAATTACAAATTGACAACAGCAACACCAGTGTGCCTTGAACAAGACGGATTGTCTCGGCATTTACTTACATTATTAACACAGATACACAAAGCCGGCCATCAAGAGCTCATCGACCATTTCGCCAATGTATGCCCTGTAAACGGTCAACAGCGATTGAATACAAATAGATTAACTCATTACTTTGAATCGGCGTTACAATACACATCGAGGTGGCATCAAAAACACATAAAGGAACTGGCTGAAAAGATCTTGGCGGGTAAACTATTCAATGGGGTTACAACTCGATGGGGAGACCTTTCACACCTGTGAGAGAACCTCACAGATACGATGCGTTTCTGTCTATTCGTAACTACCCTCAGTCGTTCTGGTTATGTATTTTGTAGCACGCCTTTATACCGTATTTAGTATATCTATAACTAGCTATATCTATACCAAGTTGTAGGTATGCTGACCACGCCTGCATTGAATATTCTAGTGCATTCAATAGTTTGACAAAACAATTTCCCAGAGCGACCAGTAGGCTGCCTGCTGATCATCCTGAGAACTATGTAAGCCTTTATGGTGCTGAACTGCATTATGATAAAATTATGATATCTGCATGCTTTCCATTTGACAATAGTGTAGAATCGCTTATCCGGTATTCACTGCTATCGTTTGTCGGTCCTCCATGCAGTATTATTCCGAGATTCAAAAGCATTTGCTTATCATGTACCTCGTCCAGCGCATTCTCATGCTGTGTTGTGGTCCTCACTCTGGGGTAAATGTTAGATTTTAAAACACACATGCAATGCAAAGTCATAACATCTATTACATGTAGCACATGATATGGCCCATAACGATTCTGTAGCAAAAATGGATATCCCTCCTCCTCTGCCTTCATCAGTGTCCTGTTTATATTTCGTAAAGAGCTGATCTTATCATCTTTAACATTCCCATTTGTCCAGTTATAGTAACTGCTGTTGAACCGATGAACAAGAACCAATTGCTTGCGTCAACTCCGGTATATTATTTATAATGCTCCTCACATTAATATCAATGACTTTAGAACAACTTTCAGGTAAACCTGGTTTATCGGTATCATCCCTTTTCTCATCCTTCCGTGCTAAAAGGAACCGGTCTGTTGCAAATATCTCTTGGGCGCATGTGCTCCAGTGCTAATTTGCCCCAAGGATTGACGTAAAACCTACCCCTAACCAAGTGTGCTTGATCAATAAAATATACCCAAGTGTCTATAGAATTCGATGATGTTAAATGGCAACCGACTACGCAATGTCGTTTACCTGCAAAACAATGTGTCTCAATTATAGCACCGTCATAAAGAAGAGGTTACTGGTGTCAACATACGCATTAGTTCCTGCAGTTTACTCGAAAATTTAGTTATCAGAACACTTAAATTCAGAGGTCCCTACGGTGAATATCTACATCGAAACTAGTGACAACAGTTTTATTATCGTATAGACGCTTCTCATTCTCATCATATGCTCGGTCTAGTGGTATATGAATGCTTTCACAAAAGCAAAGGGCTTATGGCCATACCGACCTTTGTGAATTTGAATACGTAACGCCTTTGTACCTCGGTCCATGTAGCCTAGTTGGCGTCATTTGCGCTATTTTTTACCCTAGAACAGCTCCACACGGTCCCGGTGTTAAGCAGACCACTTGATGACATAACTACTTAACGCTAAAATGGAGCAAAACATTGTGGTCAAATGTTATACAAAGGCCTACAAATCGATATGTGTTTGGTCCGGATATTTCGTCTAAATCTGCTAGTCATAGTAACTTTCGTGGATAAGTTGGCATCACTCATAACGATTTTTATTTGTTGAATGGCAGCGTCAGAAAATCGTTTGTAGCTTGTACCGACGAGTAATGGTTAAAAGTCTAGGATTATCATTAGGTATGTGTGGTACTTTACGGTACTTAACAGTAATGATATTGTAATGCAATACACTAGCGTGAAAGGATTGTGATAGACGAGTCAATTGTGAACGGGAACGACCGATGCGTGAAAAGCCAATGTTATGTGTAATTCAATGGCTTTGATGATTTCATTCCCAGTCTGAACGTCAACAATTCAAAATCGTCTGAAATCTATTTACTTACAACCTGTCATAAAATAATGTTAATGGCAATATAATAACTAACCTACAAAACCTTTCAACCTAACCTACCTACCAACATATTTACATAGCAACCAGCCTTACTTACCTACCTAATTACCTTATTACCTATCTACCATCATACCTATCTACCGACCTACCTTACCGAACTACCCAACCTATCTACCCTACCCACCCTTAATACACCCACCTACAAAAACTACCTACCTAACATACCTACCTACCTACGTATCTATTTTACCTACCAACCTTACCTACTTACTGACGTTACCTACCTATTTACCTACCTGCCCACCTACCTACATGCCAACCTACCTACCTACCTAGAGATATGAAACGCTCGGAGAGTACTGCACACAGGACTTAATGAAGTCTTGTTTGCAACAGGCAAAACATTCTTTCGTATATTTGATAAACTACGTAGTGCCAAATGTTAGTCCAATTGACCAGATAAATATGCAAATGATGCTATTTTCTGATAAAAGCTCAATGCTCGAAGCTCTCTTAACTAGGCTATTAATGTCAAACCAAAATCACTACACACATAGCGTGGGCAGAGCTTGCCATGACACTGAGCAAATCGATGTTTATTGGTTTGGAGCTAATTACCACATTGCAGATACAGCTGTTACAGAGTGTTCTATTTGCATGGTATAGTTATTAGATTAATAATATCACACAAATTCTTTTGGTTGTATTGGCTTTGCATTTGTCGATTTGCATGCATCAAGAAGGCTCAACGTATCAACAGATTATTGGCGATATGAACTCACGATACTATGTATCTAATCTGGATGTGTGTTATATTATGCCGCAATATGAGTAAGGATAAGGATAGTCAAGTACCAACATTGGATTGACTATGTTGGCCCTGACAACGAACTTGATAAAAGGGCCTTGTCCATACTGAATGTAACTGACATCATGAACAAATCATCATAGTTTTTATGTCCGGGAAAGCGATCGCCGTAACTGCGCTTATATGTGGCCACTTAAAAAACACCAACAAGAAATGTGTTCACATTCCAATGCCGACGTTGCTGGCGACGAGCTTCAGCTTAATGACCTTGATTAACTAGGATGGTCGTTACAAATTAATGCAAACATGAATCCAAGGTGTTCACATTCAAATGCCGACGTTGCTGGCACACGTTCAATAGCGTTTCTTTAGCGAGGTGCTTAATGACCTTGATATAAACTGATCTGAGGATGGTCGTTACAAATTAATGCAAACATGATTTTATCCAAGGATATTTTTACCCAATTCCAACCTACTTCAAGATCGTTCAGGTGTGGCGGGAGGAAACACAAGCGTTTACGTATTCGGGGATCCACACTTGTACAATAGCGTTTAACTCGCGTTGAGCGAGGTGCTTGAACAGGACATCCGACAATTTTGTGTGGTTGCACCTCGCCACACATTTAGTTTCACTAATCTATATAGAAAGCACCAACTGCTTTTCGATGCATGATTCAACGTTGATTACTATATATATATATATATATATATATATATAGTCAGTTCGCCAGCATAACGGTGACCAACATGGCAACCGATTCTCTTTTTTTATAATAATTCGTCGATAGCCAGTTTCCATGCGCAGCAGATATAAGCTTTTAATTTTGCCTTGCATCTACCTAAGTAAACGTGATAAATATTCCAGATTAGTAATACAAATATAATCCATTATAAATACTCATACCAGCCGGCCAACTAATCAATATTCTCCTCAACTCAAAAGATTAGAGTCGTGGTTAGAAGAGGGACATCAGATAACAAAAGTGAGCGACAGTGAAGTTCCATGGGCAGCCGAGATACACTGATGCAAGTGATCGCGCAAAATCAATCCAGCTTGTCCCATGACACTGTCAATCATAGTCTCAAACCTGAGCCGACCACTTGCGGTAAATGTGTCGTGATAGGTCGTATTTGGAAACTCAGATCAACGCAAAGCACTTCATCGAAATCGAGATGTAATCATTTTCTATGTCTAGCATATATTTTACCACTCTTCCTTACATAAAACGAAATCGAAATTTAAATCATGACACAACCACCCTTATCAAGCATGCAAAAACAGCACATTATAGTACCAGCGTCTATGGAACGGTATTGGTAATGGTAAACTTGGAGTATTACGTCATTTTCAACAAAGAGGTGATATCGCGACGGGGATGGGTTAGGAGGATTGTGATGTTTGGACAGTCCCTTCAACTGCCAGCGACACAAAGGTGCTGCTTAGACCTTGCTGCGAAACCCACTTCTCTTTGACGAGATCCAGAACGGTACTATTGAGCTACCGGGTCGGGTCCGTCACCTTTTCAGAGATGGAACCGCCATTCAACATGATCATCCGAGTTACATGAAACCAGTCACATGTTAACAGCGTGATGTCGACCCACACAACCTGTGGATCGAAAGGCGACGCGGTATACCACCAAGTACCAGCGCTTATGAAACCTTCCTCTTCGTCCATCTAAGATATGACCGAAACCTATTGTGTTGTGTAGGAATATGCAATCACATCCTCCCATTAGTGTATCAAACCGATCTGAACAAGTAACTCATCGAGAGTGTCACGTAATATTAAATGTTTTAATGCCCAGCGCAACTCGTTATAGCCTCAATGCACGTTTTAAGCCGATGACGACCGGAAGTGAATCATGATAAGGCATGCATAGAAGCTCAAAACGCAATACGGCCGACATTATAAACGATGATGATGATGATGATGATGATGATGATGATGATGATGATGATGATGATGATGATGATGATGATGATGATGATGATGATGACAGAAACAGAAAAAAATTCCTAAAGAATAAACAATTGAAAATGAATAAGCAGATTTAATTTTTATACTCAGCCTATCACGCCCACATAACTATGTCATCTTCAATTCAAAGATCAGAGCTTTGGTCAGAAAGAGACAATTATATGCCAAAATAGGGCCATAGATCCGCTTTAGGCGTAGCAGATATACGCTTATAATTTCATCGCACATTCATCCAAATATATACTCGCATGCACAACCAGAACAAACTGATTAACGACGCTAATTGTCCGGATGTGCTGTTGTTAAAGTAGCGCCCATTCGTCAATCCTAGACATGGCCAAATGGCTTCGTGCGATATACGCATATGCTTATTCTTTTGATTAATGAAACCAATTATAACAAATCAAGCGATTCCGCACAAAATATCACGGAACATTAAACGATATCATTCAGCATCCTATACCGCAACTATTTGAATCGATATGTGTCATGTCTACATTGACAATATGCGAGTAATGCATCATGACAAGGCATACTTGGAACTATGCCCTAGTATGTACTAGGGCATGATAGGGTACCAGCGGCTCTTGTTGCACTTTATATTGGTTAAGTACAAAGCCTTTGCCTTTGTTATGCTTTACTCTGTGGATATGCCATTTGACAGATAGACGGGTGCATATAAAGGGCCGCTCGTCCATAACGGAAGGATTCCTCTTGTTAATATTGACATAAAACTAAGTCCTAGACGGCCCATTATCGTTGATACGATGTCAAAATATGCAATCTGCTCATTATTCCATGCAAAACACAAAGATATCGTGTAGTGACGAACGATAGTGTTTATTGAGCATTCTAACAAGGCAGGTTTTGACACGTGATAAATGTCGAAAGTTTAAACAGACTTTAGGAATAGCTTTCCCACAGCCAAATTCATCAACCTTGAGATATTGTTCTCCCGTTGCCATTGGCGTTATTGCAGCACGGGGAATGTCGATGCACACATGTTGAGACATGTTAAATTCGTGCTTGTCTAAAGCGTGTTTAAGTTGCCCTGATCACTAAATAATTAACGCTAAATAGCACAATTGTAGTAAGCTTTAGTCCCTATAGGTACACAATGCCAAACCAATAGTCGCTTCCGAGGAGCTGGACAATGACTTTTCGATCATTTTGAACCGTAAACATTCATAGATATGATGGCAGGAAACAGCACTTACTATGTGTCATAAGTCAGTTTACGATGGCCCCCAAATAAATAAGATTGGATGATGCTGACAATAGTGCTAAAACACCATATAAAACATTACTACCTACGTGATTTAAAGGGTTCTACGATCACAGTGATATGAAACATAGCATTGCCTACGTCACGCCCAGGTGCATTCACGTAGCAATCGTAATGTATAGACAAGCCAATGGGGCTTTCGGTGTTAAATGTATGTGTTTGTACGGCGGGTTAAAATAGGATTGGTGTATACAACAAGGCAACACTATAACGACTAGTGGGTGAGAGTAACAGCACGTGCAGCTGATAAAGTATTCTTATATATGCGCCGTCTCGATCCTATGCTCTTGTCATTTTCCCCCTCATACCGCCGCCTTGTGACAGCGGGATAGTGCGCGGTGCCATCAGCTATACAAATGCACCCCTGCAACTGAAGGAAGCAAGACAAATATGGCGAAGACTGTACGCATGGTGTGATCCATATGTCACTTTTATAATAGACTGCAGCATTTGAAACGGTAGCAAAAGGTATATATTAATAATGGTTGCCACTTGCATATGGGCCAATGAATATCTTGTCCCTGCAATTTGTATTGGTATTTCAATGACTCATTGATTGAATATATCAAGGCACGCTTTTATAAGTGAAGCTGGATTCTGTCGTTGTGATGGACATAACATAAAATGTACAATTGACTATGGACAAGCCTGAGAAAACCATGGAAGCATTCAGCCAACTAGAATATGAGGTTTAGAAAAAAATGCCAGCGTGTAATTGCGATCTCATTTCCTTGCTTTGCCATCGAAAAAAATATGAATTTAAAATTCAACATAATTGGCGAGGCAATTACAGCTGACCCTTATTCGCAAATAAATAATATAAAATTTAATTGATCATTGACGGATAGTTTATCCAGATTGTTGGATACAAATCATTGTTGCTATTTCACATAAATCCAATGCGTCTAGCCAGGCATACAAGAAAGATGAATGCTTATCCTTCTGCATTTTTATGCTACTATTGGTTCATGAGACATAACAGTTAATCACGCTGGCGATTTATGGTTACATATCCGACCACAACAAATCAGTCTGCAGTCATTTCCCACTTTCGTTTGATTTGTTCCCCCGCTTTATTTTGACAAACATATTGCGGAAGGAATTGTTTATTTAACTACGTCTTGCAATACATATTGTTGCTGCTTGCATAAAGAAATATTGGTTTAAAGCCTCTCTTACACTCCTGCTGGAACCCATATTTGACTTCCACTCCCGCACAGTGCGAATCGAGCACTAAACAACGATTCCGTGCGTCCTTTATACCTAACATTGTGTATTTCATTTCAAATTTGGTGTTACTAAGTATTCGAACGATATTTCATCTCCTTCACGAAGTGCTCGGCAAACTTGAGGCTATTTTGATATTGTTGCCATCTGTAAGATAAAGTTACGATTAACTATCAACTTGATCAGGTTTTGACAAGAAAGGCAGATATACGACTCAAATAGTAGTTTTTCTTGGCAATTCATCCCCATTTGCAATAATGGACCCATAATCTCTAACCTTAATAAAGCTCTGCAAGGTCACAAATGCAGACACCTTCTATGTGGCCCATACCGGCTTCTCAGATTTAATACACAAGAATAAACCATTAGTCTCTAAAGATTCTTTGAGGTTGAATGTATCCCGTTATCGTCAAAATTCAGCAGATTATAACTATATATGCAGGTTATTATTGTTGGCTACATTCTGTATGCTTATTTGAGACTGTAACGAGCGGCATAGAGGCAGTATTGATTTGCGCTTTACGCTGACCCAATAACGCCATTGAAGTAAAACCTACCAGGTGATTATATTGCATTTTAAACAGACATGGTCATAACATGCATGCATGTTAGAAATAGAAACATAATAGTGATTGCCTAGAAACGTTAACTGGTGATGGGTGCGTTGCATTTCATTGACAAACTGATACAGTCTTACAGTGAAAGGCTCGATACATAACCACTTATACATAGAGGCAAAGATTATTGCATTTAATGCTAACGACGAATTGGTAAGGCTACGTTTTTTGTCACATTAAAATGATAAAGAGAGCGATACGAATCCAATGCAGAAGACAGTTCCATTCGTTATTTGGTTGTCGTACCCTCATCTTGAGCATGATCCACGCGTAACTAGCACGTTAACTGGTACTTGTTACGTGAATGCCTACGTAACAATGTGACTATGTGAACCCTTCCTTGCAGCCTAGTATAGGAAAGGCATGTATTCTATCGCCGTTACGAAGTGGGTGGCATTACTTAAGTCTATGTCATATAGGTTTGGTAAGTTAGGGCACACGTACAATGAGCTATCAACTTGATTAGGTTTGTCAAGTAAGTCATATTTATCACCTAATCACTTGGGCAGCTATCACCATGTATCGTAACAAACCACTTATTTCTAACCTTAGTACATTACTGCAAAGTCCAAACACAGCATTTTATTTGTGACTCATCCTGTCTTTCTGACGATATACGCACGAAACGACCGATATTACTTGTGGACGAATATCGTGTTGCGCAAATGACTATTGTGCGCATGTCATATAAAGGTTTGGCGTTTCTGGTAATTTTTCGCCTTATAACCATCTTATATATGTGATTGGCTGGCCTTTCTTAGCAACTAGAATGTTTTCTATTCGCTTCATCATTATTTAAGACTCTAGCGAACGACTTAATGGCATGGTATGCGCTTTATGCTGAACTAATTGAGCCATTTACGTAAAAACGAGGTGATGATGTAACATATTCAACAGAATTGAACATCACACCTTAGATCCTTGCTCATTCTGAAGTATCTCATAGGCAACAAAAGCCCACGAGTTCACACATATCGCCATTTTGTCCATATATCATTTTGCCAGTGATGTAAAATCGAGGAGGATATCACACTTATTAAATAGACCTGAACATCACACGCGAACAACATTGTTGATTCTGAGGTATTTCTCCGACAAGAAATACAAGTTGAAGCATATCGCGGATTAGCCCAGATTTGGCAATTAATCCATCCAACACAGGCATACGCTATATAACGGATAACAATGAGATGCCCACTTATGGTGGATGTGTTGCCCTTTATCTACATAAGTGAAATAGGTTATACGAATGGTCATTTCATTTGCATATCAAAAGCTGCTGCGCACTTCGTGTCACATTGTCATGCCCTTTTGAATTGCTCCACAAAAAAAGATGCTATACCGGCGTCAATTAAGTACTGTGCTCAGCATGTTGTTATGTAGCCTCTGGGCAGGAAGACAATGTAGCGAGAGGCAGAATGACATCTAAATAATCCTATTAGTAAACTGATATATTCGTAGAGAGTAAGGTTCAGCATATGACCGCCCTAAAGAAAGTTTGAAAAGCCGGAACATATTCTCTGGATGTCGAGAAGCATTTTACAAACTATGAGGAGCAAATTGCTCTCACAAACTTTTAGAATGTATTAATATTTGAATATCCACTCTTCGCTACAAGAGTATGATGTGTAAGGCATTTGTTTTGTCATATTAAACCGACAATCAAAGAGATAAGAATCAGATGCGGCAGACAGTTTTATGCGTTATTTGGCTGTCATACTCTCAATATCAGCATAATCAGGGCGTAACTAGCAAGCTAAGATGTTCGCGGATAAAAAGATGCTAAGCCATTTACAGCCGCGATAATTGGCAAGTCTCTAAAAACAGATATCCTAATCGTTGACGAAAATTTTTTTTTTCTAAAATCAAAACCGAACTGAAACATTGAGGGACGTTTGACTCAAGTCGATTAATAGTATCTCATATTAGTATGCTCATTTTACCGAATGCTTCTTCGACCAACAAATACCAACACGTACATTCGAAAAAGGATAATTACTTAGGATTGGAAATGCTCTTTATGTTCCATCCGAGCTAGGTATTTGAGTGATAAAGGAAAAAGATATGGTGATAATATTCTCCGTTGCAACTAGCAAACTGTGTGGAAACTATCAGTGCACGACGCTTTTGTTAGAGAAATGGTTCATACACTTGATGATCTGACCCTAGGAATTTCCATAAGCATTGCGTTAGGCATCATTTTCCATACGACTTGGCTCGATTATCATACAAATGGTCGTGAAAAGAATGTTGACGGGTTACGATGCCTATTTAGCATGCGCCATACGTAATTTTGCTTTGCCAACTTTCAGGATGTGCAGCAAAGTTTAGCAAAAGCGATATATACTCGCTGATCTATTCGAAACACTTCAATTTTCTGAAATGCCCCCCCCCCATATATATGGGAAAGTATGTGTTGAAGCAATAGGATACTCAAACGAAGTAATCATAATATGGTGTAGCGTACGACCCGGTTGAATGAACACTTATAATCATTGTTAGTTACCAGCGTGATTGGCTGTCTATTGTGGCTCAGCAATCTAAATTGACTATAGTGGCTGGGGTCAAAACTGGTTAAGTGAACCAGTCTATACATCAAATTATAAATATATATATACCCTAAAAAGCCTTGATTCTTTGATCTCTTTTATGGCGCAACGTGGTGGCTAAAACTAGCTAAAATTTACCACGCAATATTTGACAGACAGATGATTTGAGCAGGAAAGTACTGATGCAGCGGTTCTCTGCGTGACAATCGTTATCAGTAGCGCACGAACGACTGAAATGCATCCGGGCGATCGGATTTCACTGCTAATATTATGATGTATCACGTTCATGATGGCTCAAGTTGTCATGAAACCCTGCCCGTGATAGCAACCTTAGTCGACACACTACATACATGGTTTATGTTATCTACAAGTACGGAATAGCATAAGAGCAGTGAACATTTAGAAAGACTCGGAACTTTCAAATCATCTTTACAAACTACTTTTGCATTAGGAAGGTTGAGATAACAGTGTATCGTGTGCTTTGTTGGTGATTGGAACTAAAGACAGCCACAACCCATAGATAACTTGGTGATGGCCAGCAATGTGAAGTATGCCATACTAAAGTGTTAATAAGTCTACCACAGCCATGCAATTGCTCGGTGGACACATAATTACCGCTGGCAACGGATTATAGTGTGCTTGAAATGAAATGTCATGCCATTTACATGCTTTACAAATGCTTGTGACGTTTCATGTGGGCGTCACGGAGAGCATAGTTGCACGACATCTTCAACGTAACAGCTATGTTTATAAACTATGCCACATTCAAGAACTGACACTCAAGGAATGTGTGGTGCTATATTACGCTGTGTTGTAAGTAAAATCATCAATAAAGAAACCTCACATTACAGGAAGACGTACGATGGTGTTGCTCATGTCATATTGAGGTAGAATTACTCCCAAAACATATTTGGATAATCCAGGAACAACATGATTAATTCATTAAAAGGGTATATCACGTTTGCTTGCTTAATTGGTCGGCCTTATTACATCAGTGATGATTCGGTCAACCATGTAGACTAGTTAATAAAGTTGCTGCATGTTCCAATTTGGCGAATGTTATTTCTGCATGTGTATATTTAAACCGCTACTGATTACCATATGTTATCACTGACTTCATGCACTTCATGATCTTTGTTATGTTCAAATTCAGTACACATATTGTGGTATATTTCAGTCAACTTTCCAGCGCGTCCCTACTCACTCCCAATGGTAAACCCCTCTCCTGCCGAATCATTCATCACCGTTGCATAGCTAACTTTTGACGAAGGTGCAAAACACCAGACGGTTCAGGAAATAAAACCTGGCAAGTTAGGTAAATTGCATTATTTGCACAGCATTCTGCCAATTTAACGTATCTGCTGTTGCTTCATTTAAGGTAGATGTCAGACAAAAATATCATAAGAAGAGTGCGGGATAATGTTTGTGATTTGCTTTCACGTGGTCTATGATTGCATAAACATGTTGACAGTCGGTAACCTTATTTTCTCTTACCAATGAACCCTATGAATTTGCTTTCATAGTCATACTTCGTGCTTTGCAACATATTACGTTTCGAGTTCCTCAACGGTGAGACCTAAGATAAGAAATTAATGACAAACAATAAGCACACATATTCGGAGAGGCTACCAAACAAATCAGTGCATGGTAGTTTCTGTTTAGAGCGGGTTCTATTGAGCAATTTCAACACGGTGAGTAAAATGATTGTTTTGCTTACCAAAGCAAACCCAGCCATCTGATTCTTGGGTAAATCCATTTCGATTATATTTGCCTTTAATCTGAATAGTCCGTGTATCCACATTTGGGTCCACTTAGCAGGATGACATTTTTGCCAGTTCTGATTACCTGATGTACTTAGTTGCATTTTATACAGGAGCCGAATATTTATACTTTTTCGATTACCTGGAGCCGTTCGTTCCTCTTTCAACCGCTTTTAAGGAACAGTATGACGTTCGCATGGCACATGACCATGGCCGGGCCTATGTATTATGATTGCTAGATTGGTCAGCTGCATTTGACAATGCGAATCACGAAATACTCTTTTTGTAGACTGGAAATGCTCGTCGATGTGAGTGGAAATTTTATCAAATGGCTTCCGTTCTATATGCTTCACTGTCAAGAAAGCATAGTCCTACAACATCAACTAGCACAACCGTACACTTTGTACTAATTAGAGATTCAATCAACACGTTTATGCTGACTGTACCCACCTTCATATTTTCTGCAGTGCTCAGTAAAGTGAACCCTACCGATGTTCAGTTCAGCGTTTTGAAGTAGGTCTCTACGTGAATAGCTTTGGATGACAGACTGAAGCTCAACAACCATAAAAACGGGTTGCTTGGCATCAATTAACGTTAAAAGGACATAATAACTCTATCCATTTACCTCACTAATCCACTGTCCGAGCCATCTCTTACTTTTGATGCCAGATCTTTTGGGATATGAACTTTTGAGTTTGTCACCGAAACCCAATAACATAACTATCTTCTGCATCACGTCTAATATGATAACACTCCTTTTAAGTGTTGCCTTTGAACCAAGAATATCGCAACAGCACCTGCTGGCATGTGAGATTTATAGCACGATCGTCGCTATTTGATATGCAGTTCCTATTGCAGTACTATACCACTTTGTGCTGACCGCATCTGAATTATAATCGGACATCGCTGGTGTTAATAATACAAACTGTAACGATAGTGACGGTCAAAACCAAAGGTATCAATGTATCTAACTTGATCGGATGTATATCCAAGCCGGCAATAACGTTGGGGAACATATTTCACTACGTGATACTAGCTTTCTGATTCCTCGTACAACACAAATATGTCCTACATTGGTTAACGAAAGCATTCTGCAAGGATTCAAAAACGTCATTGGAAGACGCATGGTGTGTTTGCAGATAGATATGAGCCAGGGATGTACATGGGTCATATATGAAGATACAACACAGGCAATAGAAAGGACCTTATGAGTAAAAGGTACCATACCGGTATACCGGTAGTAAGCATTTACGGCTTCACGCACACGTACGGGTATCATATATCGATACATAAATCAACAAATAGTGTTTTCGGGGGAGCTGTACACTTATAATGTTTCGATACATTGCGAACCATGCTTATTGCTCTATGGGCGGTAGACAACATCAATACATTCTTATAATCAAATACAGGTTTGTCAAAAATGCAGTAATGTTTCGATGATAATGCTGGCAACAGCATAATCATCGAAACATTAACCGAGCCGAATAATGTAGCTATGCTGCATGAACCTTAATGTGATATGGGGCCAAAACGTAGCAGCTGAAAGGGCATTACTGCTGCAATTATATGGGTGCGTTGTATTTCTTGCCTTGTTCATTTGAGCCTTCACGCGAAGACCATAAATGATAGACCCGACAATAGATTTGAAATGTGTTATTTGGTGAGTGGGCGCCAGACAGGTAAGAGATTGTTACGAAATCGGTTTATAATAGGCTTAGTTGTTACGGCAGAGCAACACATCGCCGACGAGTAATTGGTGAGAGTTACAACACCTGCAATGTACGGTAATTCCGAATTAAGCAAGTTGATAGGTGTTAAAGCAGACGCCAGGGCTAGCATATTAAATAACTTGAAAGCCTAAAGCCAGTCGCCATTCAACGATTTAGCGCGAATCGACTCAAAACATGCAGATATTGGTCGGACTCATCAATTAGGCAGCGATTAATACATTACCTCAATCACAATAGCGCAGTTATATATGTGAAAACTTTAAATTGAAGCAATATATGAGTGCATTGCTAGGAATGTCTCAAATTGAAATGCCAGAGTATGGCTTCGCAAAGACAAAATAAATAAATATAACTTTTTAGAGAAACATGCGCTCAGATTGCAACCAGCAAAATGTGCGTCAAAGGAAACACACCAAACGTGCCGAGTAAAGCATGTGTCATTATAAGGGAATATTGCATCAAATTTTAAGCGTTTATTTCAATGTGGGACGCACAATAAAGATCAGAAAGAGTTTCACCGTAATATGGTCCCAAGCAAGAGTGACATAATTGTTTTGATAAGTTCAAGGTCAGCACTTGAATGTCTGCCATGCATACGTTATGGCTATTTTGCTAATATACCTACACAGATACCTTCATGTTTCAGGTGAATTGGCCAATATCATTGCTGATGGCACTCTCTCGAGATGACCCTAGGGTCGATTAATCAGTTCAATGGAAAGCTTTCAACAGCGTTAAAGCAGCAGTCAACCACATAGCGCAAGCCGGGCGTCCATCTTACTATGCTCTGTAAACTTGGCGTATTGGTTCTGGTGCTCTTCTGTAAATTAAGTATAACTGGTTTCGAGGTCAATGCAGAATTCAAGGTTCTCTAAAATGTCCCATGACAAGGTTATCATTTCATAACCGAACCAGAGAGAGTGAATTGTGCATACTTTGGATGTAACAGCGTATTTGGTTACGTCAGGTAACTTTTTAATGGCGGACAAAGAGACATGATTCCGCAAACGTTAGAATAAATCGTTATAACCCTAGGTTATTTTACCCCTCACTTGGTGTAGTTAAAACATGCTAAGCATGTTTTCTTGCCCAATGTACAGGGAAAGCATAGCGCGGCAATAGAAATTGCCTTGCTAATTTAATATTGTGCTGTTGGTGACGTCGATCCATTGTTAATCACCACATGCATGTCTGTCGCAATACAAATGTTATTCGTAACTACGCTCAGTCATTCCGGTTATATGCTTTGTAGCACGCGTTTGTACTATTTCTAGTATATCGTTGCAAAGTTGTAGGTATGCTGACTACGCCTGAATTGAATATTCTAGTGCATTAAAATGTTTAATGAAAAGATTTCCCGGAGCGACTAGCAGGCTGCCTTCTGATCATCCCAAGAACTGTGTAAGCTTTTATGGTGCTGAACTGCATTATGATAAGATTATGACATCTACATCCTTTCCATTTGACACATAGAATCGCTTGTTCGTTTTTAAATGCTACCGTCAAGCTCATTATCTAAGCTTGGTTGTGGTCCTCAGTCTAGGGTACATTTAAGGTTTTAAAATACACATGCGATGCATAGTCATAACATCCATTACGTGTAGCACATGATATGGCCCTACAGATTTTGCAGCAAAAACGGATATCCCTCCTCATCCGCCATCCTCAGTGTCCTGTTTGTCTTTTGTAAAGTGCTGCTCTCAGCATCCCCAATACTCCCATGTGTCCATTTTTAATAACTGCTGTTGAACCGATGAACAAGAACGTCAACTTCAGCATCTTATTTTTAATGCTCCGCAAATTTATATCAACGTCTTTCAGGTAAGCCTGGTTTTTCGGTACCGTCCCGTTTCTAAGCCTTCTGTGCTAAAAGAAACCGATCTGCCTCAAACAGCTCTGTGCTCCAGTGCATATTCGCCTCGGGGATGGACGTTAAACCTTCACCTAGCCAAGTGCGCTTGATCAATAAAATATACGCACGTGTCTATAGAGTTCGGTGCTGTGAAAGGGGAAACGACTACGCAATGTCGTTTACCTGCAAAACCAATATTGCACCGTCATAAAAAGTGGGTTACTTTTGTCAGCATACGCATTGATTCCGGCAGTATACTCGAAAATGTAACTATCAGAACACATCAATTCAGAGGTTGCTACGTTGAATATCGTGGCAGCAGCTAGTTTTATTATCGTATAGACGCTTCTCATTCTTACCATATGCTCCACCTAATGTGTTATGAATTCTTTCACAGAAGCAAAGGACTTGTGGCCATGCCGACCTTTGTGAGCATGAATACGCACTGCTTTTGGTCAACGTTGGCCATTTTGTGGCATTTGCGTTATTTTTTATCCTAGAAGAGACCACCACGGTCCCTGTGTTAAGCAGACAACTCGATGACATTGCCACTCAATGTTGAAATCGAGCATGTCATCGTTTGTAGCTTGTACCGACGATTGTCATTAGGTATGTGTGGTACTTTACAGTACTTTAACAGAATGATATTGTAATGCAATACACGAGCGTGAAAGGATTGTGATAGACGAGTCAATTGTGAACGGGAACGACAGATGCGTGTTAAGTTAATGTTTTATGTATTTCAATGGCTGTTGTGATCTCATTCCAATCATTCAACGTCATCAATTCCAAATATTTGCTTACTCTTTGCCATAAATTTATGGTAATGGCAGTATACTGACTAACCTACTTACCTACCAACTAACCTAGCTACCTACATATCTACATAGCAATCAACCTACCTACCTACCTAATTACCTACTTACCCGCCTACATTCTTACCTATGGACCTATATAACCGAAATACATTTACCATCTACATGATATATCTGCCTACGAAAACTACCTACCTAACACACCTACCTATCTACTTATTTTATATACCTACCAAACTAACCTACCTACTGACGCTACCTACCTACCTACCTGCCTACTACCTACCTACCTACCTACCTACCTACCTACCTACCTACCTACCTACCTACCTACCTACCTACCTACGTCGATATACCAACCAACTAGCCTACCTACCTAACTGCATACCAACATACATAAACTTATCTACCTGCCTTCCTAACCTACAACAACTAACTTGCTCTTTGTAACATTCCTAACATATCAAATCTTTCTTATACCCGCTTGCTTCTCTCCGGCTTGACATCCTTGGGCTAAGCTGTCCCTTTTGATATTCTGCTAGCGAACCCAACACCTGATCATTCAAACCAATGTCGCTTGTTTAATACTTTATGTGAAAACGATCGTCGTCAAATAACCGTTAACCCATATAACCAATAAAATGCGATTTTGTATGGGGAGAGGAAAACGCTTGGCTATGCAAATGTTATATTCTATAATATGCCATGCACTCAGCTTCTCAAATAACATTTGTGCATAAATTTCTGGTTCTATGATCAGGAGGCTGAGATGTTAAATTAAGATACAACACCTGAAACCATTGGTACAATTAGTAATATCGCTGTGACACATGATGGGCAAACAAAAAGCATAATTCGATGTTGTTTATATTACTTGATGCAGGGTGTTAAGATATGAAAAAATCGGAGAGCTCGTACACACAGGATTCCTAACCACCATAGTCATGCGATTTTATCAGGGGAAATGCCTTCATAATTACGCTTTAAATCTTTACGATGCTTATCTTCGAACATCATTCCTAGGATTATATAATCGGAAGGGATTTCCACTTTTTACAACCATAGAAGTTACAATTTGCCTAGATCACTAATGCTTGAGAAGGCCAAAAAGAGTTAGCGGCAAATGATGATGGAAGAGTCTTTGCAAAAAAGAGCTAACGACTTGAAACCCATCCCGTATTAACACCGCACATAATCGTGTGGTCATTCTTCTGAATGAACTTCAGTATGTATCATGGCAGGTCTACAAGAACTGCACAGACCTCATAAAAAGATGCGCCTTGGTTGCGATAAAGATGAACCTTGACAACAATCGTAAATCCTTACAACCCAACAGGTATATGTAGGACCAATACGTGAGCAGTACATGCGGAAAGGATACGGGAAAATTGTGCCACAAGCATATTTACAGTTCTATAAGTACAACATGCGATTTGCAATAGTGTATTGAAAGCACGTAGGACCAGACGGCACGTTGATTAATGCAATGTGCAGGGACATAATTCCGTTCATAGTGCCAACCAGGATCTATCAGGCAGCTTGAATAACCAAACATGTTCTTTGACATCATTGGAGAGGTCAGTTCACATATGAAAGGAGTTATTACGAGGCTTTTCCACACTTACAGACGTCAGGCTAAAGTAATGATTCAGTCGAATCTTATCATCATGCATTATGATTCCGCATTATCATAAACAGAATTATGCTGTTGAGGGGGAATCTGGGCCTGTAATAATCAATCGTAACAGTGATAGCATCACTCTAATGATCTTTCTGCATTTGAAACAATGAATTACACTTATGGTGTATACTTCATCGAAATTGTGCCATTCTGTGAAACAATATCGGGAACATTGAGCAAACCTATACCGAAGATATAAGAGAAATAGTGATAAGGTTGATCAAGGGACCGAGAAAACTTCCTTAGCCGAGAGCCCGTCTTAAAATGTTGCACTATGGGTGATCATAACGAAATAATGGTGTGCACTGCGCATAGGAAGAAGTTTACTCAAACAGGAACTGGCGCTGACTGGTTGACGGAGGTATTTTGGCGACCCCATGCCCCGCACATGTCTAGTAATGAAATTACTGTATTGCAGTGAGCACGACACGAACGTTGATGAACCTTTGATTTCATTTCTTGATTACACGTCAGTTAATCTTCTAGATTATCGAGGGAGATCGACTTTCAGATATAGACGAGGGATTTGATATCATGAGCAATGCAGTAGAAGTCACTAGATTAATTGATTCAAAAATGGCAGTGATGTCATGCAAAGCCTAAATGATGCAATTAGGGGGGGGGGGGGCAACATGGTGTGTGGAGTGGTGGTTTGACCGTTTACGAATTGATCATTTGAGGCCTTCACCAAACTGACAATCAGAAACAATCATCCTGATCGGATATCGGCGCGAGGATAGGGAAAACTCTGTGCTTGAGGCCGTATCAGACTCCACGTCGCCATGATAGAACGATAAGCGTGTTGGCGTCAAATCAGTATGCTGGCCGCTGCTGGGCGGGATACGGAGATGGGGTCCATGCCCCGCACATACTTGATCTGAATTGAAAACATGCGCATCTCAGTCTCATAAAAGACGAATCTGAGCACAAAGTTACACTTAAGCCGTTTGAGGGAGAGGAGTTCTGCGAATGCCGGAAAATGCTTGCAGATTAATGCAGAGAGCTGTAAATGGCGTCTCAAAATCATGATAAGCAAACTGCTTGGCCACAATCACCGTAGGCGAATAGACGTATGTAGGCGCTGAAGCACAATTCTGTACGAGCCTTGGGTTCCTACTGTGTACGGATGCACGTCCCATATGCTTGAATCAGACCACGTTCACACTACGGAGCGTGTCATCTGATAGTAGTCGCAATGAATCAAACGTGAATAGATAGATCCAATGAAAAATGCGGTTTGCAACTATTGAAATAACGGGGCGACAGTCGTTGTATGGGTGTCTGTTGGGCATTACCAAGCATGAGCTTGGTCTCAACTCAGTCTCCGATCTTATGTATTCTTTGGGACCCCCCCATTCGGTTGCGAGCCAGTCCGTGCACTAGTCTCGAATATCTTAGCTTGGTTATGATCGTGCAATAAGTGGAGAAGCCAAACGAACAATAATTAGCGCCGTTGGGTATACGTAAGGCGAGTAGAGTATAGCTGGAACAGTGTAGTAAGATTAATACTGTATTTCTGATCCTACGCTCTACACTCCTCTCTCATGATGGCAACGAAAATAGGATCACTGCGGTGATATTCAAATAATGGGAGTATGCTGTTGGGCGTTTGACGCAAATCCTGACAGCTCCCGTTAAGTAAACCAATTACATTCTGCGATGCGAGTAACGTGAGGAAATATTGCTGGTTATGAGATAAAAAGTATTGCACTGCTGGTAAACATGGGTATGACAGCTGTGTCCATACTGGAAGTAGTTGATTAGAAGCCTTCACCAGATGGATTATCATGAGTCGGAAGCAATATCAAACACATGGATGTATTTGTTAGGCGCAACTGATACTAATCTGCTGCACAAATTTGGAGGCTAAGTAAGAACTATTATCTTTTTGGAGAAGAAACGATGCACGCTAAAACGTTCCAATAGCAGCTTGTACCCAATACCGATCCCGGGAGAAGCATGTGATTAAAGCTGAAGGGAATATTTGGAAGGATTATTTGGTGAGGACAGTAAATTCGCGCCACACGTTGTCTCAGTAATTATCACGCAATACTTATTACTTTCTACGTTAACAGCGTGATGGCAATATGATATGTTATTACCGAGGTTAACGCTTCAGTGACAACAGTTCCATGATGTGCGCAGTTTACCGCTTACACTGTAACGCCAAACAATATTAACGTTCTGATAACAAACACAGTCTAATCATTCAAGTGAGTATTTATGAGTGATAACGCTTAGATGAAACAAAGCAAACACCAGGTTTGTGCATAAACATTTAATGTATTGATAGGATGATAGACCCAAAGTGAACGTAACATCGTGCGTTTTACACAACTCGTAGTCACGTTAATATTCATTGATAGGTAAATCGGCGGAAAACAATGTAGATCGGAAGCCACGACCAACGTGACGGGTGCCTTTAAGTCGATATAGAAACAAACAAACCTTTGGGAAAGATAGTAATGCCGCAGATATGAGAAGTACTCATATGCAGCCGTACACTTTACATACATCCTTAATATTCACAAACTAATTGTTATTATGATTATCAACGTGAGTGCACACTAAGATATTTTAACTACCACAGTTGTGGAATATATAGCTCAATAACAACGAATGCATGAGCTTCGATATCAGGTGTAACAGCCAGTAGTAATGCCAATATTTTCATCTTCTATGCTGCTGAGGTGAATCTGGCGCAGTAAACATTTTCAACATTACCACGTAACTTCTTCTTAAAACATTCAAGCATAGAAACACTCTTATTGATCGACTCGTATCTGAGTGCGCTGTATAATATGATATTATTCTCCCTATAGAGATGAACTATGATGGTTATAAATTAATACATACATGATTTAATCCATGCATATTGTTTACCTGTTTCCACCTTACTTCGAGATGTTTCTGCGAGGGAACGTTAATCGGATATACAGCTCAAGGGCGCTTAACTTGCCTTAGGCTTTCTAAGGCGTCTAAGTCTTGTTTGGCGAGGCGCTGAGACCCAGCTATCGATGGTAATGTACAGTGTCTCCTCGTCACAATCACTGAACTATCTAAACTGATCATTGATGTATAATATCGCGTAAATGAATACTGATGCACAGTCAATTTTAAACCGATCCGACATACATGACAATTGTAAGCGACACATAGCACCATTGAACGGAAATGCTTAGTCGTATGATTAAAGAATTTTAAAAGACATCACACTATCCATGAAGCGTTACAGAAAAACGTTCCCGATAATTCATCTTCAGAAAGGTTGAGTCACTACTACCGTACACATATCAAACCCCTCTAGCCCATCCATTGGTATCGCCCTGAGCCAAGTCTGTCAGCAGAGTATAATCACGTTCTAGGCACAGCAATTGGATTCACCTCATATCCGTTGATATAACTACTCAGCATATCATGCCTCAAGCGTCCCTATCAACCAAGATTGTATATGACCAATCCATGAACAAAACATTACAAATTTTCTGCACAAACATTGCCGTACCAGCGATTATAAAACCCACGTTTCATCGATCAAGGGCATGGCAAAAGATGTCTCGCACAAAGCGAAGATGCGCAATGATAACCGCCCGTATGTGCACCGAAATGGTTTGAATAAACCAAACAATTAAACGAACACAGCAGGCAAGGTAAAAACATTTCAAACAGCAGCACCATTTGATTGATATCGTTTATTTTGATATTAAAACTCAGGAGTACACAAAAGCGCCCTTCATCCAGTAGGAGCCCGTCAACCAACATTACAGAAAGTCTTGTCCAACGCCTTCTGACTTGTTCTGGTGAGTGCACAGTTATCGCAGTTGTATTTCTTGTAACGCTTGCATATAAAAGTGAGTGATTCCGTACATATGTCGGTTTATGGATTTGCTTTGTTATGAATGTTATGTACCTGTCGGTTCTACATAAATACTGTGATGCGAGTTAATGGTCGGTTGAACATTGTCCGATCAATGACCATAGTGGGTACTTCCAGAGAACAATTACACCCGTTTTGACACGTGATAAATGTCGAAAGTTTAAACAGATTTAGGGGCTAGCTTTCCCACAGCCAAATTCATCAACCTTGAGATATTGTTCTCCCGTTGCCATTGGCGTTATTGCAGCACGGGGAATGTCGATGCACACATGTTGAGACATGTTAAATTCGTCCTTGTCTAAAACGTGTTTAAGTTGCCCTGATCACTGCATTATAAACTCTAAATAGCACAATAGACGTCTTGTAGTAAGCATTATTCCCTATGGGTTAACGCTTCTGACGATCTGGACAATGACCTTTCGATCATTTTGAAACGTCAACATTCATAGGTATGAGGGCAGAAAACAGCTTCATGTGATAAGTCCAATTAAATAAGGTTTGGATGATGATGCTGACAGTAGTATTAAAACACCATATGAAACATTAGTACCTACGTGACTTAAAGGGTTCTGCGATCACAGTGATATGGAACATAGCCTGTCCTACGCCGCGCCCAGGCGCATTCACGTAGCAATCGTAACGTAAAGACAAGCCAATAGAGCTTTCGGTGTTAAATGGATGTGAGTGCGAAAACCTGCTAACGAGTTTGGACGGCGGGTTTATACCACAAAGCAACACTATAACGAGTAGTGACTGAGAGTAACAGCACGTGCAGCTGGTAAAGTATTCTTATATATGCGCCATGATGATCCTATGCTCTTGTCATTTTCCCCCTCATGCCGCCTTGTGACAGTGGGATTGCACGCGTTGCCATTAGCTATAAAATTGCACTAAAGAGTGAAAAGCAAGACAAATGTGGCGAACACTGTACGCATGGTGTGATCCATGTGTCACTTCTATAACAGATTACTGGTTGCATTACTGGTTCATATTTCATCAAGTTGCTGCTTGCATAAATATATATTGGCAGAAAGCCTCTCTTACACTCCTGCTGGATCCCATGTTTGACTTCCACTTAGTGCGAATCGAGCACTAAACAACGATTCCGTGCGTCCTTTATACTTTATATTGTGTATTTTTCTATCAAATTTCATCCCCTTCAAAAGTGGTTAGCAAACCGGAGGCTATTTTGATATTTCTGCCGTCTGTAAGAAAGAGTCACAATTAACTATCAATGTGGTCATGTTTGACAAGTAGGGCAGATATACGACTCCAATAATAGTTTTCCATGAGAATACATCCCCATTTGCATGAATGGTCTAATAATATCTTACTATAATAAAGCTCTGCAAGTTCACAACACGCCGGCTTTGCAGATTTAATACACAAGAATAAACTATTAGTCTCTAAAGATTATATGTGGTTGAATGTATCCCGTTATTGTCAAAAGTCAGCATATTATAAATATATATGCAAGTTATTATTGTTTTATACATGCTGTATCCTTATTGAGACTGTAACGAGCGGCATAGAGGCGGTATTGATTTGTGCTTTACGCTGACCCAATAACGTCACTAAAGTAAAACCTACCAGGTGATTATAGTGCATATTAAACAGACATGGTCATAGCACGCATGCATGTTATATAAAATAATAGCGATTGTCTAGAAACGTTAACTATAGATGGTTGAAAGTGAATGCCTACGTGACAATGTGGCTATGTGACACCTAAACCCGGTCAGCGGCTACAAAGTACAACAATAACAATAACAGAGCCAACTCACGTGAAGTGCGCCGAACAAACAGCGTTTCCATCAGCTTCAGTGCGTGACTTCAATAATAAGGAAACCACAATGAGAGGTTCAATTGATTAGCAATAACATTTGCTCCCATAACATAGGTCGGCCTGATATATTGATTCGGCTACTGTCACATAGTGTCCAACTACCTCATGTTTCGTCTCATAAAAAGGATAAACTGTGCTAGGTAGAATGACTTATTGTAATAAAAAATCACAAAAGCAGGAGAGGACTGGCCTAATATAAGTAACGACTCATTGTCGATGGTTAGCATCGTGCTCATTCTGATAATAACTAAGCCAACCAGTAGTGTATCACACTAGAGAATAACAAGAGTGTAATAATACACAACAGATGCATGTTTAAGGATAATTTAGTCATGTTGTGGTAAAATCGCAAATTGGGAGACGTTGATTGATTGTCGCTCTTAATTTGTATGATGGAGCAATGCTTGCGCTAGTGTCTGATATGCTTAACGCCAAATGGATACTAATATCTCCACACTTGACATATACTGTAACGCCAAACATGTCAAGTAAATATATAAATCTAAATATCGACCAATGGCAGACATATTGTAGTACAATATCCCTGTCTTTTGATTTAATTTAACTTGCAATATTTCTGCATTAGCGGCAACATGACAAATGATAACATACGTTAACTGAATCTCAGTTAAACGCTTCTGTACCTGCAAAGATGAGTTATTAGTAGGCCCCTCTTTCGTAAAATATTTTTTTGATTGGGACTACAGTGTCTTTTTTGCTAAGAATTGGCGCTTACAGGACATTTGCTCTATCAGTAGGCAACACAGTTGTCCGTGCAGTGCCAACCTGAGACTCATCAAGCGCATCTACACACCACGTGGTATTTAGAATCTACAGCCCCAGGAAAGAGGTCAGACGGAATAGATCGGGAAGAAATAGGGGGCGAAGTGATCCAGATGGTCATTCGCTCCTTCGACCGCTTTGTGGAAGTGGGAAAGTGCACGGCTTCATCAGCTTTCAAAAATGCACGACTACAGCTTGAGCACAGTGTCTCGACTAATGCAAATTCGTCATTAGATTAAAAGCAGCAAAAAGCTGACGCATGGTGCGAACCAAGTTTCAATTCCAATTATAAACTGCTTCATTTAAAATGGCAACATGTGGTAAATATTCATTATGGTTGCCACTTCAAATATATTATCTCTGATGCTATATTTGTAAAAGTTGTAATATAATCAGCTCTAGGCAAGACACTCATAATAGTGTATATCATGTCGAGCGCTGCGTATGTTTCTTTGTTTGTGATATGTAGTTTTGTGTAATGTGTTGCTCTGTTTGCGTTTTTATCTATTTGCGAAAGCCACTCTCGGTATCTTGAATACCAATGATTTATTAAATATCAAAGATTGTGAATGCAAGCAGTTTTAGAATTGGTCGTATTATTAAATTATGACGTCCCGTCCAATGTAAGGGATCAAAAGAGGAAACACCCTACATATCAGGAGTAACTTGAAGGCCCTGACATAATGGATACCGGTGTCAAATGATTGGAGGAATTTATGCTGCAGACATTCGAAATGAAGCATTTATATCGGCAAATCAACATTGCGATGTATTTAAATTGCGTTGCATACAGGTACTCGGTTGGACTAGGGCAAAGCGTAGCATCATACGTGTGTGAAGGCAACAAAGCAGAATCCTAGAAAAGCTTGAATCATACCTTGTCTTTAAAAACATTCAAACATTGCCAACGATAGCTAAAGGATTCTATATCATAGCCATGTTCCGTTTGTTTTAAGCAATGAAGCAATCGATGATGTTTATATTATTCGATGTAGCGGTTTGCATGCAGATTGAAACTTACGTGGGTCATATTTTATGGTTTTATGGCTTTCGTTGCGTTCCCAATACACAAAGAAGAATCTCAAAAAGATGAGCGGCAATCTCAAAAAGATGAGCGGCAATCTGATCCACTTTATCTGTCACTGCAAAAGTTTTGTAGCAGTCAATTACAACGAGATCTAATATTTTCACTTCCAGCCCACCTTTCGCTCAATAAAGGGGGCAAATTCGGTTGCTTTTTCAATAGACAGTAGTGGCATTTACTATTTTTAGGTAAAGATTGAGTATCCTTTGCAATGACGTAATGGAATATCAATCAATCTATTTCTAACAATGGTGTGACGCATTCAGTATTCAAATATCAATAAATATAAGGATTGCATTTCCTGGCTTGTGTGTCACGTATTATATTTCAGACGCATCAAATAGCCGCAATTTGGTGCCGAATAAAGTCCGATAGGAACAGGGACAATGCGAAACAATTCTTCATACCAAGGGCGTCAATGGAACCGGAGCATCAGAGAATGTGAGGCGGTCGTTGCGTCTGGTTGCCAAATGAACATGTCTAAAGATAACTTTATTTATTGGTGGTAGAGCTACTTCTGATGAGCAACTTACATTGTTAATTGATACATTATAAATTGGGATTATACAAAGACAGATGGGTAACCCTGATTGTTTGAAATATATCACTTTGCTATTTCATTAAAAGGTCATGCACTTAACCAGGCATATAAACAAGATAAATGTCAGTTAATCCGCAGGTTTGTGCAGCCGATTTGCTCTTCAGATCCAACTGTTACGTACGCCACTGCTAGCTGTCGACAAAACCGATAACAAATCAGTTTTCAGTCATTTGCAGTTTGCCTATGCATATGTCTCGCGCTATAATTGATTGCAGAGACTGCGAGATAAATTGTTTATTTAGCTGCTTCTGGCAAAGCATACATGTTACTGCTTGCATCAAGGTACATCGGTAGTTCTCTCTTACAATTCCGCTGGAATGCAGAAAGCTACGAACGCTTTTTAGACCGCTCTAACTACGAAAATCACTACAGCTGTCATTGTTTGTATGCATGAGCAAATGACCGTAGAGTTCAATTGCCTTTGCCAGGAATTGCGGAATTTCTGGTCTGAAGCAATGCAACACATTCGAAGTAATGGCTAAATTTAATAACATCTTTCCGATGATATACACAAGAAGCGACCATGAGTCGCCCTATATTATATCGTGTTGCGCGATTGACTATTGTGTGCATGTCATATAAATGTTTAGCGCGTTTGATAATTTTACGCCTTATAACCATCTCATAATGTGTTATTCATAGCTGCTCAGGCTTCAGAGCTCGATTGACACATCGTATATATGTGATTGACTGACTCTTCTTAGCAACTAGAATGTTTTCTATTCGTTACATAATTATTTAAGATTCTAGCGAACGACTTAATGGCATGCTATGCGCTTTATGCGGACCTATTTTAGACATTTATGCAAAAACGAGGTGATGTTGTAACATATTCAACAAAATTGAGCATCACACACAAACATCGTTGATCATTCTTAAATACTTCATTGGCAACAAAAACCCACAAGTTCAAACAAATCGCAAATGTTTCCATATTCCATTTCGCCATTGTTATAAATCGAGGAGAAAAATTGACCTTAATATCACATGCAGACAACATTATTCATTCTTAAGTATTTGATCGAAAAGAAATACAGGTTGAAGCATATTGCGGTTCAGCCCCGATTTGGCAATTATCCCAAGACAGGCATACTGATAATAACGATAACCTTTAGGTGTCTACATGTGGTGGATGTGTTGCCCTATATCTAAGCAAGTGAAGTGGATTATAAGAATGGTCGTTTCATTTGCATATCAAAAGCAGTTTGCACTTTGCGACACATTGTCATGCCTTTTTAAGTGCTCCACAAAAAGAGATGCCATGACGGCGCCAATTAAGTAATGTGATCAGCACCTGCTGTTGTAGCCTCTAGGCTATGAATAACATCTGAATAATCGTATTTGTAAAGAGAAAAGTTCAACATATGACCGCCCAACAGAATGTTTGAAAAGCAGGAAAATATTCTCTGGATATCGAGAAGCATTTTACAAACTATGAAGAGCAAATTGCTCCCATTGATTTTGAGAATGTGTCAATAATTGAAGGTCCACTCTTCCCTCAAAGATTATGATATGTACATATTTTTTTGAATAAGTAAGACATTTGTTTTGTCCTATTAAAACGACAATCAGCGAGATAGGAATCAGATGCAGCAGACAGTTCAATGCGTTATTTGGCTGTCATACTCTCAGTATCAGCATAATCAACGCGTTACTAGCAAGCTAAGATATTCGCGGATGAAAAGATGTGCAGCCATTTGAAGCGGCGATAATAGGCATGTCACTAGTAAGAGATATCCTAAACGTTGATGAAAGAAATTTTTTATACACAACATCGAACTGAAATATTTAGGTACGTTTGACTTAAGTCGATTAATTGTATATTACATTAGTATGCTCCTTTTACCGCAGGCGTCTTCGACAAACAAATACCAATACGCACATTCGAAAAAGGATATGCATGGAAATGCTCTTTATATTCCATCCGAGCTAGGTATTTGCGCGATAAAGGATGAAGATCGGGTGATAATATTCTACGTTGCAACTAGCTAACTGTGTGAAAACTATCAGTGCACATAAAGGCATTAGCCACGACGTTTTTGCTAGAGAAATAGTTCATACACTTGATAATCTGCCCATAGGAATTTCCATTATCATGGCGTTTGGCATTTTTTTCTATGTGACTTGGCGCAATTATCATACAAATGGTCGTGAAGAGAGCGGTGACGGGTTATGATGCCTATTCAGCATGCGCCATATGTAATTTTGCTTCGCCAAAGAAATCAGGCTGCAAAGTAATGGTGGTGGTTATTTTGCGTGCTCTGACGTTATCTCTCCCTTTGTGGAAACGTTCATCTACTATAAATAGGTTACATGATGTGCAGCAATGCTTAGCAAAAACAACAATAATCGCTGATCTATTCGAAACACTTCATTTTTCTGAAACGCCTCCCCCTCCTAGGTATAGGAAAGTATGTGCTGAAGCGATCGGATACCCAAACGTAGTAATCATACGATCCGGTTAAATGAACACTTATAACCTTTGTCACTCGCCAGCAGGATGGGCTGACCATTGAGGTTTAGCGTTTTAAATTGACAATAGTGACTGGTAGGCATTGAACCATTGATCTTTAGTTCTAGCCTTCCCTAAGGTTTGATTAGGGCGCATTGATGTCCATGAAGTCTTGAGTCATTCTATGACTGCATAGCTGAAGCAACAAGTAATCACTGTAAATTACATAATAAATCGATTTTTTAGAATACTTGTATAAGATCGCCATGATGACGCCTGGGTATAAAATAATACGAGTGGCACAAAGACGAGCTTGGCTGTGACTCTCATTTGGAACGCTATGCATAAGTGATCCGTAAAGCAAAAGAGGTGCGCAATTTACACGCAAGCATGTGTAAAACTAATCATTTTTTGTCATTTCTCTTCAAATGTTTCAGAAATAAATTACACAATTGTCCATTTTTCTCTCTTTTTAGCTGTTACCGTGCTGGATGTTCATCCCAGCCGCGTGCGTTTTGCAGCCCGATCTTGGCAACGGGTTTTAAAGTAGGCGCTAGCACTTAAGGGGAGCTGTCCGTGCATAACAATCATTCTCATCAATCACTGTCGCAGTATCACCTTGTTGTTGAAAGTGACGTTAAACCCCAACATTACCATTGCCTTTGATACTGTCGATCAGTGAAAATACCTCGCATGGACTTAGTTCTAATAAGAGAACACCTGATCCAATCTGCAACCGAAGCTCATATCCATGTATTTAAATCATCTCGACTTGATTATTGCAGTTCGCTGCTGTTTGAGGCCCATCCGTACCTTATGGATAAACTTATACATGAGCAAAATATTGCGCCCGTCTCGTCGTGTCAAGAAACTACGGGGAAATCGCCAGATGTATCATGCAGACCCTACATTAGCTTCCTGTTGAAAGGCGCGTATTGTATACAACATTCGGCTACTCACCTATAAGGCTATTAATAGAACTGCATAAAGCTATTTACAGGAACTGATAGTTGAATACCTCCTTACAAGGGGTCCTCGATCTACAGACAAACATCTGCTGCAAGTACATAGATCCCAAAATACGATATCCTGATTACACTGGACTTGTTTAAACATAAAATATCAATATTTTTTAATCTGCACTATGATCATGTTTTATCTGACATTTTACTTGCAAAACATTTTACTGCTAGCTTCAGCGCCTTTGAGAAGCCTTAACTCCTAGAAACATGCGCTTTACAAATGCCTTGTATGTATATATGTATGTATATCTGTATGTATGTATGTCTGTATGTCTGTATGTATGTATGTATGTATGTATGTATGTATGTATGTATGTATGTATGTATGTATATGTATGTATGTATGTATGTATGTATGTATGTATGTATGTATGTATGTATGTATGTATGTATGTATGTATGTATGTATGTATGTATGTATGTATGTATGTATGTATGTATGTATGTATGTATGTATGTATGTATGTATGTATGTATGTATGTATGTATGTATGTATGTATGTATGTATGTATGTATGTATGTATGTATGTATGTATGTATGTATGTATGTATGTATGTATGTATGTATGTATGTTTCTATGTTTCAATGTTTGCCTGAGGATGCCAGTGAAATCTGATAGTTGTGCATGGTCCTGTGTGCTCTATTCTCCCACATCGCGACTCCATCCGATGTACCGCAACATATTGCTTTCTGAGGTCACTCTAAAACCTTTCTCAGATATATTTGCCCCAGTGCTAAATCGCCCTGGTGAGTTTGATCCAACCTGTCTACAACCTGTCTCCGAGCTAATTCCTTGGTGATTATCTTCAGTCTAATTAATCTTAGCTACTAATTAATAAAATGCATAAATCTTCTTGTAACCCACGCAAATTATTGTATATTGTGATAATTGGTTGTGGTTCTATCGTAGCAAATCGTACAATGTCGGGAAAATATACACTGATATGATTAACAAAATGACATAAACGGCTATTTCCAGCAACTCTTGCCGATCAATAGCAATGAAATATTGCTTAGTAACTTACACTAAGAAGGTGATAACATTTGCAATACATTATTATAACATTCCAACACCCCTATTGTATCGATTGGCATACATCAAGCAATACATAAGCTACTGATTTTAATATCGTCGTTGAGCTAGTAAGCTTATTTCAATGACTAGATGCACTTATTTGGTATCACAGATATACGTCTGTCGCATTATTCCTCTCACAGGCATATTGTTCGCTACGTCAATAAAGGCGCATCTGTCTATATTGTTGGAAATATCTCGTAATCACATCAGTTTGGAAACACTCCTACTAAGCACCTGCGCTATACAATACAAAGCTAGATCCTCTGACTGTACAATTAAATTATGAAAGGTATATTTAAGTAATAATGGACGATATATTAAAATTGCTCATGTCAGTCTACCATCAAACAAAGGAGTATGTTGCACGAATCTGTGTTTTGACATCGACGATAGGTTTGCTTTATTTTCAAAAACGTGGACGTGTTTCTCTCGCCGAGTGCTTATATTATACATAAGGGTAACAACATGCTGCGCTGTGGATGACTTGACGTGTTCAGCAATGACGCCTGAGTTATGTGAGGGGACCTCATCCAAAAAATAGTACATCGTAAAATGTAATTATGCACAAGTCATGTAGTTCCAGCGCACTCAGCGGCTTAAATCGCTGAACAAATAGCCCACCAATATGCATATGCACTGTATATAAGAATGTGCATATTAGAACATAATGTTGACCCGACGAGTAATTTACCATAATGTGGTTACAGACCTGCCAGTTGTGTTCTTACTCTCAGTATTACTTAACCATAGCTTGAGCCATCATTATACAATGTCACCATGATCGGGGTTCCTAAGTAACTTTTCGGTGAACAGTGTAACATACTACGGATAATGATTGAGGTACAAATGTATACGGCCATTAAACGGCGTTGGTAACAAACAGCATATTAGTTGTTTGTTTACTTAACACACTTGATATATTATATTGTAATATTAAACTGTTCTATGACATATGTTTGCTAACTAACTGCGAGGTGTCAGTAGCCATGCTCTACTCTAATATGCTGATGCCATACTGAAGTCGCTTTTGATTTAGGCATTTTGGAAGAAGAATAGTATGTGGTATATTATTACGTCATCAGTTAGCTATTATGTATCAGACCAACGACGGAGTGATCAATACTCACGTTGAGATTGGCAAGGATTCACTAATGAAAACAATTGCATAGCAATCTGGTCACCGATACGTGCAGGCGGCCCCGATAGAGATGGAACAATTGTTGTGAATACATCATGAGTTCATGCATACACTCAACAGTGACATCCGTTGATTCAATGATATTAAAACTAAGAAATGAGTACTGTGGAATATTACCAGTACATAACTAACATGTTTTATTTGACATGGCTAAAGCAACCTGGTCAGTTTATTGTACTATGGATCTACAGCAGGTTATGAGCGGATGATTATTACAAGGCAACCATTATTATGGCACGAACGCATTGGCGTTAGGTTAGGTTAGCATCTCAGAAGTAGCACAGTAAGACTCCATTCGACAATTTAGTACGTCCGTATGCAACACATTAGCCTAGGCTTCTTCTACTGTTAGGCGCATTCGTTATTTTTGTATAACTAAAGAGCTAAGGCAACGCATACTTACCAGTCATGAGATGAAAGCCATGGCAAATATATTGTTTTGTCTATATCATTAATGTGATCCAATAGCAATATATATTATAGATTGGTTAGCGGCAAAGCCTGTGGAGCAAGCCTGTATGTTCGACCGCATGATGCATGATCCGACAAATATCCAAACAGCATAGCCACATCGCATGCAGACGAACCCCTGTTTTATTTGCAGATAGCGAAGGCGTATGGAGCCGCACATCGAATGCACTTTCAAGGTTGACAACAGAGGGGACTTTCCAGTGTGGTGTTGATAGGTAGTGCATAAAACATTAGTGCAAAGCAATCATTTCTAGCAAGGCTGGTTTATTAAATTTGCTTTGTGACGTTGCGATGCCTTTAAAGCTCTTCTGAAATACCAACAACAACTTACCACGAACAAGGCACTAAAATCGGGACAGGGTATATCACCTGCTGACAGTCGGACCGCTATTTAACATCGTCGCTCGAGTCGATGCAATCAGCCAGGTTGTCACACTTAACAGTTTGCAGTCGGTGGCAGAAGATATGGCATAACTCCAACAGGATCGACTCGTACCGCCTTAGTTGTGCTTTTAAAGTCGATCCAGTCGGCGTAAATCATTGCTTATGTTGGCGGACAGTCTGAGTACTGCAACTTATGAACAACAATTGAACGCTTTGAAACATAATGGGAGACTAACAAAGTTGTTAACCTATTTGGTTTATTTTGCGCGCTAATTTGTCATGTTATGAACTACAAACAAGATCAATATACATTCGATGTGAACAACATTACTTTTTTAATTTGATTGGATGTTTTTCATTACTTTTGGAGCGTTAGCGCCTGCAATACATCAAATATTAGATATTAAATGGCAATAAGGTCAAGTTCTGCTTCGCGCACGATACGGGAGTATCATCCTGTAACAAGGTCGCATTCAGTTACTGTCTTTGCTGCATGTATTGCCTGCTTATATAACTTTATGGAGAAAATATTGCGCATAAACTCATGATTCTGACACAGTTCAATATTAGATTTTCGTACCTCTAACTACAAGTTATTTACACTCCACGTCAAACTTACGGTGTGCCATACCGCATATGGCTAGCTGGAAGGCCGAAAATACTAATGTTAAAAGCAATACAACGGCAAGCTTCTATGGAACACTGTAAACACATTAGCAATTGTATTCCCGGTAAAATCTAAATCCCTAATGCGTTTAAGGATTATGATAGATGTGTTCCGCACAATCTGTACTTTTTGTAGATGTCTACTGCATTCTTTCTTTGATTACAGTGTGCTTGCTATCTCTATAGCTATGGCATACTGTTGTATTCGCTTGTGAAGTTTGCCTGATATGACAAACACAGTCTGTGGATAAGCGCTATAACGGAAAGACACTGAATCCTTTTCGTAGTGTTTGCTCGGTAATGATCATTTGCGGCGCCCTCTATTATCCTCGATTATTGAACATGTATCTGAACTGTCTAACGACTTCTATACGATGCAGGAACCTAATTGTGCGCACAAACTTTCATGTTATTCAACCAATCCTTACCTGAATGAATACAGCCTCCAGCACGAATTCATGGGTAGCCTATGTCATCAAACAGATACGCATTTGATGCCAAACAAAGAGACAGTACTCTGTGTTATTCAAAGTAATGAGTAAATTGAGCAGGTGTTGACAAATATGTACTGTAGGATATTAGACAGCATGGTTATCTTGCCGTCCCAATATGGTAAGGCTACCACATTCCATCGCCATGTCCGTGTGACACACTGACACCCTGACCCCCCCCCCCCCCCCCCCCCTACCCCCCCCCCCCCACCCCTCGGTCGGTCTTTATGAAAATGTGAATTCACGCTGAAAGGCTGTAATAACGACTTCTTGCGGCAAAGACAGAGTTCTGGAATTTCATGTAATCTGACGCCATGTATGATTTATAATTTTAACCTTTCGTGATGTCGCACTCACCTTTATCAGGCAACATACCGTAAGCTCGCATATTACATTGCAATACGGTATGACTCTGGATCACATACACAGGCAACAAGATGATAGATCAAGTCCTATGCGACTGTCGGCTTAATTTGTTGATGCATAGGTCGAGATCAAAGATTGAACAAGTAAATGAACGTTGTAAATAAGGGTTGGTCTATTTCTAAATTGCCCTTTTTAATATATGAATATTGCTTTAATTGGAAGCAGTGGACCCTCGGCTAATATTCGTTTGCCGACACTGTTAACTTAGCCGGGTAGTGTATGTTGCGGTTAGTGGGCTTGATAATCGATTGGGTCAAGTACTTATTTAATGCCATTGGTCTTGAGAGAATTTGTTTTTGCAAATTGTCATCGTTACCATTCCTATTCTATTTACAGGTACAGCTATCTTTTCTTTGGCGCAGCTTAATTTCGACACCTGGTGGCATGCATGTGACTTATCAGCAATGTAGTCATTGACAAGAGTATTGACGAATCGTCATGCAGCAAAAGAGATTTTTACCTTCAATGGATAACAATGTTTTCAGAGGCGACATAAAAAGTAGATATACATTCGGTCTATACATCAAAATATAAATGTTTATACCCTAGAAATCCTTGTTTCCACGACCTCTTTTGTGGCGCAATGTGGTGGCTAAAGCTAGCTAAAATTACCACGAAATGTTTGACAGACGGATGATTTGAGCAGGAACGTGCTCATGCAGCGGTTCTAAGCGAGACGATTGTTATCAGTTGCGCAAGATCGACTAAAATGCATCCGGGCGATCAGATTCCACTGCCAAAATAATGATGGATGTATCACGTTCAGGATGGCTCAAGTTGTCATGAAACCCTGCCCGTGGAGGCAGCCTTAATCAACCTACTACAAGCATGGTTAATGTTATCTACAAGTACGGAACAGCATACCAACAGTGAACATTTATACAGAATCGGAACTTGCGAATCATCTATTACAAACTACTTTTGTATTAGGTAGGTAAAGAAGAGAGTGTATCGTATGCTGTGTTTTTGAATGGAACTACAGACAGCGACAACCCATAGGTAACTCATTTCATGCAACAAGAGGCGCCATACTTTTATTTAATATTCCCTTTGCCATTTACATTGAATGACGCTCATAATAAAACTGATAGGTAGAGGTAATTTTCGCCCACGTCATGATTTCACTGAAAGAGGGTTTGATATGAATCTCTCATTATCTTCCGCATTAGTGAATATGCGTGACCAATCAAATATTGTTCTATCGCTGTGTGAGCCAACCCTTTGCAGGTCACGCGTGGGTGGATGGTGATGCATGTGTGGATAAAAAATACATGTCTGTGATCATTACTTAGATAGAACCGTGCGCTTTGACCGGGAGTATACGTTTGGTGTCAATAAAGTAGTTTTAATGTTTTTCTTAACGACGAAGCAAAGGTGCTAGACCCAAAAACCATAATTGTGCGACACAAATGCCATTGGCTTATAAACATCGCATGCTATTAAATAACAGTAGCTGCAGGCGACCGCATTGTTAGTTAGAAGTCATCCCTCAATCGAATAATTGCTGATGCTGCCGTTTGTTATGAAATACAAGCTGACATGAAGTAGGTCGCGATATTTCAATCAGCGCCTTGCAAGAATCGGGATCATTAGCATCGGTAAAGATAATTGCGCTTCTTTACCGATGCTACTGATTAAATCAATCAGGCATGTTTAGCGGCTCAGCCAATCATATACCGTGATAATGTAATATACAAGGAATAGAGGAACAGCCCCTGAATACGACTACTGTGTGATTACATAATTTGGTTCGTGATTGGTCTAGTGTTCTTTGCCAAGCTTCGGTGAAATGATAGTACATTGCTTTATGCTAACGCTTTAGAGAATTCTATTCACCTATAGTTGCTGCCATATTGAATCTATAGTAGTAGCAAGTTAATAATAGAAACCGCAGCTATTCGTCGTCAGAATCCCTACGCGATTAGCCGCATGGGTCTACGCTTTTGGTTACAATTTTGTTCTTACCTTCGCTCACTTCCAAGCAGATAGTTTGAGATTAACCTTAGTAGTAATGTGTGAGCAGTCATTAATAATGAAATAGAAATGATATAATATATCCTGGATAATCTATATTCAATCTCACTTAACCCATAATGCAAATGGGTCCAAAATATCCGCTTGTCAACACAGGTGTCATCGTCATCATTGAGTTGCATTGCATATAGAAATTGAACGAGGAGCGCAAAACAGTATATTCAGCTTTTAGCGAACGCTAAAATTTTGCAGTAAAAGCACCCAAGTTTTATGATATTGCTTGTTAACTTGTACACGCTGCTTCATCGATAACATGCGGCAGCAATTTAGTTAGGTGGATATCTGCAGTGACGTTTTCTATACCTTCAACCACACATTGTATATATCAGCTTAATGTTATGAAATGCTGCACAAGAATGCTAAAACGCATCAATTAAAATAACTTTTTCCCTTGGAAGAAGAGAGTCGGTTATGGCCAGCAATGTGAATTATGCCATACTAAAGTATAAGTAAGTCTATCACAGCCAGGCGATTGATCGCTGGCTACATAATTACCGTACATTGTTAGATTGAGAAAACGTTATTTTAACTGTTTGAGTGTACATTTACAGGCTAACATTGTTCGCTATATTATGAGTGGATATCATATACGTCAGATCAAATCACAAATAGCGAAAATGTTGATGACAATACAATTGCTATGAGACCAGTAGTTCAAGGAAATCAAGCGGAAGTTAACGTATAAACACTTCATTAGAAACTGACCCCCCGAACATATATATATATATATATATATATATATATATATATATATATATATATATATATATATATATATATATATATATATATATATATATATATATATATATATATATATATATATATGTATATATATATATATATATATATATATATATATATATATATATATATATATATATATATCTCATATATATATATATGTGTGTGTGTGTGTGTGTGTGTGTGTGTGTGTGTGTGTGTGTGTGTGTATGCGTGCGTTTGTGTGTGTGTGTGTGTGTGTGTTTGAGTGCGTGAGAGAGAGAGTGGGGTCAAAGGTGTGAAAAGTGTTGATACGATTGCCATACCGATGAGGTGTAGGATATCATACGATCATAGAACTGAATTAAGCAATGAAAATTTACATCATTTTCAACAACAAAAACGAATGGTAGCTGAGAAGCACTAGGATGGTTTTGACACGTAGATTAGGTATCGTTGACCATTTGAAGCCAATCTATAACTTACATGATAGTTATACACAAAACCATCGAGCCAACATATTACAATATATTGACAACCATCGACGCACAAAAAAAAAACAGCGCTATAAAGTGTACTCGCTCATTAATATAACGGCCGCTCGACGGGATTGAAAGTAATAACATCCGGCATTTCTGCAGTAGTGAATATCAATGAGAATCTACCAGCATATGCATTACCGTATAACGACTTTATACAGATTAGACACACTGAGCAGCAAATTTACAGTGATTTAACATGATGGCAACCTAACACCACATAGTGATGGATGACGATTGCAAAACAACCCTAAACTTAACCTTTGTCCTTAAAATTTAAATCATGTAAGTGTTCAAAATCATTAAGTTAACTAACTAAAAATTTATCTCGGCTGCTATACTATTTAATGGGGTGACAATTCCAAGTAAAACAGAGCCAGTACGGGTCGCCGTGGGTTTATCTAGTTATCGGCGTTAACTGTATGTATTACTAGCAACCACCAACTGCACCATTTCTACCACCCGCAACATCGCCACACATGATCCCTGATGAATCATATGTTACCTGATAGCAATGCTACAGCAAAGGCTTGACCTAGAGCATAACAGCAAAATAGGACCCATTTACAAAATTACAGCTCTAATCACATTGCATCAACATGCATAGTATCTACAGGAATATTGCTCCGTTGCAATAATCCCCACCTTAAACTTGCGAATTAACGCTTGTTTATCACCTGGTGCTGCATATTAATGTGGTCGGTTCCCCATTATAATGATAACTTTACTTATTTATATCCCTTCCCTATTTTATTAGCGAAGTATTCATGATTGTGTAACAATTACAGGCGTGATTTTCTCATCTGGATCATGCAACTATAACAATACATCGTGCCATAGAGGTTACATATACAATAGCTATTACGCTCAAGACTGACAGGCTGCTATTTTAATCTGAGAATTAAACAACAATATCAACAAGCGATATGATAGCATCCTCGAAGTATATGCCAAAGATATTTGGCATTACATAGTGTTATTAGGGCATTAACAGCGGCTGAGTTAAACATATCTAAGCCGAAATTATGAACAATTTCACCCCAAAAACATTTTGCTGTGGCCAAAGGTTTTATTTGATAAAAGCAAAAGCCCTGATTGATGGAACGGTAAGAATACGTGTGGGCAACCCTCTAGCCTCACCAATTTCATCTAACCAGCTTCCAACGCAACACCTTAGCAACTTTCCTACCATCTATACTACCTATCTATCTATCTATCTATTTATCTATTTATCTATTTATCTATTTATCTATTTATCTATTTATCTATTTATCTATCTATCTATCTATCTATCTATCTATCTATCTATCTATCTATCTATCTATCTATCTATCTATCTATCTATCTATCTATCTAGCTATCTATCTATCTATCTATCTATCTATCTATCTATCTATCTATCTATCTATCTATCTATCTATCTATCTATCTATCTATCTATCTATCTATCTATCTATCTATCTATCTATCTATCTATCTATCTATCTATCTATCTATCTATCTATCTATCTATCTATCTATCTATCTGTCTGTCTATCTATCTGTCTGTCTCTGTCTATCTATCTATCTATCTATCTGTCTGTCTGTCTGTCTGTCTGTCTGTCTGTCTGTCTGTCTGTCTGTCTGTCTGTCTATCTATCTATCTATCTATCTATCTATCTATCTATCTATCTATCTATCTATCTATCTATCTATCTATCTATCTATCTATCTATCTATCTATCTATCTATCTATCTATCTATCTATCTATCTATCTTTCTACTTAACTACCGACCAATCTATCTCCCTACCTACCCACGTACCTATCTACCTACTTACCTACTACATATGCGCCTCCCAACCTACCCACCAACTTACCTACTCTCCTAACCACTTACCTACTTATCGGCGATCCTATATCCTTTCCTGCCTACCAATATTCCGGCCTCTCCCTCGGAATGAAACGCAACTGATCATCAATACCCGAATACCAGATTTCAAAGCCATAATCAATCTCCTATATCAGGTACTGTACCTGAAGTAGAAAGCTGCTATAGAAACGCTTCTGCTGAAGAAAGCCGGATTATAGCAACATGAACAACTACTGGTCAGTCTCTCCATTCATCGGGTAAAGTCATTGAAAGGGTGGTTGCACAACAGTTAACTGCATACATTGTGAGGCGCAATGTGCTTCATCCTCTTCGATCAGTCTTCCGCACTGGTCATGCACTGAAACAGCCTTAGTGAAGATGAAGAATGACAATGACAGAGTGCTGGACAGCGGAGATGGTATCTCCCCCTTTCTTCTTGATTTACTAGCAGCGTTTGATAATGTTGATCATGGCATCTTGCATCATCGCCTCGAGGATGCATTTGGGATTCATTGCACAGTCATTGCCTGGATGTGTTTAGGTCACCTACGCCGTAGTAACATCAAGCATTGACTACCACGATGCTCTCCTGATCAACCTTCCTGACGCTTACATCGCACCTCTTCAGAGATTCCACAGCATGGCAGCACGAGAAAAAAGGGCGGGATCACTATACACCAATCTTTCGTGACCTGCCTTGACTACTAGTGAGGCAGAAGCTCTCCTTTAACGTCCTTGTTTTGTATACAGGGCACAGGATGAATCAGCACATCTCCAGCTCTACAAGCCAGCTGGGAGTCTACGATCAGCATCATCGCCCCTGCTTCTGGATCTCCCATGGCTCAATAAAGCAATGTGTTGCGCTATATAAATCAAAAATACTATTATCATTAGTAGTAATATTGTAATCATTGTTATACATACCTAGAATAAAGCCTACATAGCTACATATCTTCCTGCCTGTTCCTACCTACCTAACCTCTCAGCTACCTAACAGATACTTACCTAACATCCCACCTATCAAACAGCTACCTAACAGATACTTACTTAACATCTCACCTATCCAACAGCTACCTAACAGATACTTACCTAACATCTCACCTATCAAACAGCTACCTAACAGATATTTACTTAACATCTCACCTATCCAACAGCTACCTAACAGATACTTACCTAACATCTCACCTATCCAACAGCTACCTAACATATACTTACCTAGCATCGCACCTATCACACAGCTACCTAACAGATCCTTACCTAACATCTCACCTACCAAACAGTTACCTAACAGATACTTACCTAACATCTCACCTATCCAACAGCTACCTAACAGATACTTACCTAACATCCCACCTATCAAACAGCTACCTAACAGATACTTACCTAACATCTCACCTATCAACAGCTACCTAACAGATACTTACTTAGCATCTCACCTATCCAAAAGCTACCTAACAGATACTTACCTTACATCTCACCTATCTCACAACATCCTAACAGATACTTTCCTAACATCTCACATATCAAACAGCTACCTAACAGATACTTACTTAACATCTCACTTACCAAACAGCTACCTACTTACCATCTTGTGTACAATAATCCGTAACCATCTATGCACCTAAACACGTTTCGATCTGACGACCTACATGTCTGCATACCTACTTGCATGCTTACGTACCTACCCAGCTACTCACCTTCCTACCTACATTTATACATCGCAGCTACTGACGCACCAACCACCCTACCAAATAGCTATGTACCTATTCCCCCATCTGCCTATCTACATACCTATGTACGTACCTACCCGGGAATCTACCTGGTGACACCCATACCTACACATCCGCCTACCTGAGAGTTACCTGCTTTCAAATCTCTCCACCTAAGAGCTAGTTACCTACCCGTCTATCTGCCTACCCATATACCTACTTACCTACCTACATCTTCCTGCGAACTCTCTTACCCGGGGCTTCCTGCACTGGAATTATACCAGTAAGCGAAATTATTTGCGATGCCGGGGGTTAAGCTACTTGTTGCAGTAGCCACACTATTTATTGGCCTCCCGGGAACGTAATTCATGCAAAATTCATTGGTTCGGCTCCCACTGTGAATGTGAGTGCAGCCTTGAGAGCCGAGATCGGTAGTAAGAACCATTGCTTTTACAAAGGCTTGGCATCCTTAAACTATCGCATGGCGATACCTACTTGCTATAGTTTTATATTGAAGTCACTTCCAACTGGATGGTTAACTATGGTATGCGATTTCAAGCCAAATATGGCAATCGTTTAAGCTAATCGAGGCTATATATAGCTTAAGTACTGCTTAAAATCACCTGCACCTCTCTCTGGATTCATTTTAACAAGCTACTCATGGAATGGCAATGCGCTGTGCTAAATACTTGACGTATAAAACCAAATGAAAGTGCCTCACGTATCAAGCTGTGGTTTACAAATGTGTGCATACATGGCATCAATGGTTGTTTATTAGGAGCAATTAACATACGGCGTTACAAAAAGTCTGAGCGCATTTTTCCCATCGCAATAGGTGATTGATGAGGGTTTCTGGCAAAAAACCAACGTCTTTGGCTCGTGTTTTTCTGATCCACACCTGTACGGAATTTGGCTCACCCGTATGTACTTCTTGCTAAAGGCAATCACCGCCATAGCAATAAGTATAGCCCTCTGTAGTAAGTTCTGCAGCGTCTAACTGAACCAATTTAATGTTCTTCAAATGGCGACGAAATACCTCAATTGCACGAGACCGATGCGTATTTGAAAAATGTGACCACTTTCATTATGCCTTTTAACGCTTAGAGCCATCGCCGACATCTATTTCCGTGATAACGGCAACTTCCATAGATATAATATCATTAAGATGCCGCCAGTTCCAAACTATTGTCTGACGTAGGTTTATGGAGCTCTCATCTCCGGCATCTTCTAAAAAAACTCCCTAGGCTGTTAGTTAACTATGATAAAGCCGCGTTTTACAGATTTATCTCATAACATAATCTTCTTCAATATTGCTCCTCATAAAGTTCAAACCTATCGTTACATTACAAATGAGCTCCGGCATCTGTAATTGAGCTATGGAAAATGCATCATCTATCAGCGATGAACTAATATGACTAATGTCGATGAATTATTCCACTATATGTTCCCCTTAATATTCTTATTACCAACTATATTCGCAATTGTTGCGCGGTGTGCCAATTTGTTCAACTTATCTATCGCTGGAATTGCTTCATTACAGTAGTATTCCCAGTTAATCATACGCACCTGGGGCTGTATCGCAAATGGTTCTTTTATTGCAAACAAAGGCCAGCACGAATGTCGTGCCTTTTTATTTATTACCACTTTCGCTTTCATCATTATGCACGTAATATTCATAGGCTGTGGGTCATTAGATCCATGCTTCCTACGCTGTGGTGGAATGTTGCATTTCTAATATTCGACATAGGGGGCCTTTTGTTAATCAACATCAGTCCTCGTTCCACACTCAATAATTTCATTCCCTAAAAAGGCTGCATCGGATGTTTCCAAATATCCAACTGAGATGCCTTCGACATGCCTGCAACAAAAGGTTGATGCTTGGACGGCGGAGGCGAATGTTCTGGACGGTCTCACTCATTGTCTTGTTTCATGTGAGAGTGACCGAAAGTAAACATGGACATGCAAACAATTCAGTGCATGGCAGTTTCAGTTTGACCGCATTCTATTGAGCAATTTTAAAACGGTTAGTTAAATGAATGCTTTGCCTACCGAAGCAAACCCAGCCATCTGATTCTTGGGTCAATCCATTGCGATAACATGCGTAAGAATCGCTAATTCGGTATTCAATGCTATCGTTTGTCCTTCCTCTAGGCAGTATTGTTTCAAGGTTGAAAAGCTAATTTGCTAATCATGTACCTCGTCCAGCGCATTATCTATGCTGTGTTGTGGTAAATTTAAGATTTTAAAACACTCATGTGATGCAAAGTAATAACATTCATTTCGTGTAGCACATGATATGGCCCATAAAGATTCTGTAGAGAAAATGAATATCCCTCCTCCACCGCCGTTCCCAGTGTCCTGTTTGTCTTTCATAAACAGCTGATCTCAGCATCTTCAATATTCCCATGTGTCCAGTTATAACAGCGTCTGTTGAAACGATGAACAAGAACAAATTGCTGGCGTCAACTCCACCATGTTATTTATAATGCTCCGCACATATATATATAAAAGAGTTCAGAACCACTTTGAGGTAAGCCTGATTTATCAGTACCATACCCTTTCTCAGCCTTCCGTGCTAAAAGGAACCGGGCCATTGCAAAAATCTCTGGGCCGCATGTGCTCCAGTGCTAATTCGCCCTGAGGATTGACGTTAAACCTGCCCCTAACCTATTGCGCATGATCAATGAAATATACGCAAATGTCGTTAGAGTTCTGTGAGGTTAAATGACAACCGACTATGCAAAAGAATGTGTCTCCATTATTGGACCGTTATATAAAAGAAGGTTAACTGTGTCAACATACGCATTAATTCCAGCAGTATACTCGAAAATGTAACTATCAGAACACATCAATTCAGAGGTCGCTACGTTGAATATATACATACAAACCTGTGGCAACAGACAATTTTATTATCGTATGGACGCTTCTCATTCTTATCATATGCTCGGCACAGAAGCAAAGGGCATATTCTTTGCAAATTTAGATAGGCACCGCCTTTATAACACGGTCAATGTAGCCTATTTTGCGTCATTTGCGTTATTTATTACCCTTGAAGAGCCAACCACGTTCCCGGTCTTATACAGACCAATTGATGACATGCATACTTAACGCTGAAATGGAGCAAAACATTGTGGCCAAATGTTATAAAAAGGTCGACGAATCGGTGTATGTTCGGTCCGGAAACTTCGTCTAAATCCCAGTCTAACTAACATTCGAGGATAAGTTGACTGCACTTAAAACAATTTTTATTTGTTTAATGGCAGAGTCCGGAAATCGTTTGTAGCTTGTACCGCCGAGTAGTGGTTAAAAGCCTAGGATTATCATTAGGTATGTGTGGTACTTTACGTTACTTTAACAGTAATGACATTATAATGCAATACACGGGCGTGAAAGTATTGCGATAGACGAGTCAAGTGTGTAACGAGAACGACAGATGCGTGTAAAGCCAATGTTATGTGTAATTAACAGGGCGTTATGATCTCAGTCCCAGTCCCAATGTCATTAATTCCAATTGGTCTGATATATATTTACTTACCATTTGCCATAAAATAATAGTAATGGCAAAATAATACATAACCTTCTTACTTACCATCCTAACCTATCTATCAACATATCTACATAGCAACCCAACCGTCTTAGCTATCTACCTACCTACCTACCTACCTATCTACCGACCTACCTAACCGAACTACCTTACCCACCTAATATCCTGCCAACAATAAGTACCTACCCACCTACTTATCTAACATAACCCATCAAATCTAACCTACTTTCTGACTTTACCTACCTACCTACCTTTCTACCTACCTACCTTCCTACCTACCTACCTACCTACCTACCTACCTACCTACCTACCTACCTACCTACTACCTACATACCAACCTACCGACCTACCTATAACCTACCTACCTATGTAACTACCGACCTACCTAATAACCTAACCTACCTACGTAACTTACCAAATTACCATAACCTACCGACCTACCTACATACCCACCTACCTACCTTACCAACCAACCTACCCCAACCTACCTACCAAACCTACCCACCTATTCCAGCTATCTACCAACCTAACCTACCTACCACCCTTTAAACCTGCCTGATTTCTATCTTTCATATACTTGACATGTTTCTTGGCAACCTTGAACAATAGCTGTATTAATTGTTATTCTGATTAGTTAGTTGAATGTTATCATCAAACGAATGTCCGATGTTAGCTTATATATTTTATGGTGAAACGATTGGTCGTAGTAATTCCGTAGTGTAATTATAAACAATATGCGATTTTATCTTGGGAAATGCTTCGTCATAATCGCTGGCACTATTCAAATGCTTATATTCCATCAATATGCCATGCACTCGGGGATTCAATTAAGATGAGTTGTGCCCAATCTTTCTGCTATTGAGATATGATACTTACATATGCTATTGAGTGCTGCCTACATTTTGAACAATTGCAAAAATCGTTCTCAAAACTGGACTAATCTTTTCCAATACCAATGAGCAAAATTGTTTGCTGTGCCTGGGCTACTCTTTCTTGCATTATTTATTGTCCCTGATCCTGGTTCTATTGAGCTTGCAGCCTAAGGATTGGCTCCAGATAGAACAACCTTGAACCCAGTGTTCATATATGTATTGGGTGAGACGCAGGATGAGCAACAAAACGGCCTCCACATCATTAACTAGCTGCAGGGTTGTTAAGATATGAAACGCTTGGAGAGTACTACACACATGACTTAATAAAGTCTTGTTTACAACAGGCATATAGCTTTGACCATATATATGAACATGCATATTAACCCATTTCCCTACTCCCATGCATAATTGCAGTCATTGTATATATTATTATCTATTCTATAACTCATCGCGCTTTATCGAGTGCCGCCTATTTTTGCAACGCCGTTTAACAGACTTCATCGATGGGTGATCTCTCTGCGCTCTATCGACAAATTCTCCATACGCAGATTTTAAATCAACAGTGCAAAAAATTCTTTCGTATATTTGACAAACTACATAGTGCCAAAAGTAAGTCTAATTGACCAGATAAAAATGCAAATGACGCTATTTCTGAGCATAATGATAACTCTAATACGAGCTCGATGCTCTTTTTACTGGGCTATTAATGTCAAACCAAAATCACTACACGCATAACGTTGTGCGGAGCTGACCCTGACATTGAGCAAATTGATATTCATTGGTTTGGAGCTAATTACCATATTGCAGATACAACTGTTTTCTTTGCATGGTATAGTTATTAGATTAATAATATCACATAAATTCTTTTCAACTAAAATCAGTATATTGGACAACATTACTACGTTTATATAATATGAGTGGATTTCACACTCAAAACCATAGTAGTTACTTATTTTGCCTCACTCACTGATGCTAAGAGCAAATGCGAGTTCAGCGTCAAATAATTGAGTTTTTGAGGAAGGGCGCTCACTGCCCCACCCCAACCCCGCTCTTATCTTCACAATAACCACAATGACAATTCTTCTCAAATGATCTTTTAACACTGTAATTCAGGCGCATGTCCATAAATAATCAACATAGAACCACATAAACCTATCGCTCCGTGGCTAGATAAAATATTAAGCACCCAACAACCGTGGTCAGCACTATAAGAGAATCAGTACATGACATTAAATGCGTCGGAAGGATACGGGAAAATCTGCTGCCATACCCATTTGTCGCAGTTATAAATCACACCATATGAACTGCAATTAGTATATTGAACAACACCAGGAAACAGTGATGCATGTTATTATATGCAATATTCATGGAATAATTCCACATTAGTTGTAAAGCAGAGATTCAGATCGCTTTGAATCACCAACACGCTCGTTAGAGCAACTTTTGAGGGTCAGTTGATCTTAAAAAATTACTAAGCTGTCCCAAACTATACAGACATCAGGTATAATTATTTAACATTATACAGCCTAATCTGTTAAACATTGCTTGTTATCATAAACAGAATTCCGGGGAATATAAGCCATTAGCTTACAGAGAAAAGCGTCACTGTTCACGATCTCTATAACATATTGATACAAGTTTATAACAGCAATCTGTTTAAGATCGCTTATTTGCTCACTGTGTAACGCTAGGAGCACTCAAACGTCTTTCTTGGGATTTATTGTCCAATATCCACAACCTGATTGAAGTATTGATGATGAAATATGCTAGCATGAAACAATGCCAACTGATATTGTGCAATCCAATATTGATAAAGTTATAGACACAAAGTGACATTTAACTCGTATATATTCGAAACATAAGCCTGTGAAAGAAATAAATCACGGCATCATTGGAGAAATGGCGCATAATCTTAATCAAGGGATCTGACAAACTTCCGTAAAGGAGTCCCGTATTAAAATCGACACGGATTGGCGTGATCATCATCCAAATGGTTTGCACTGCGTCATAAGAATTTTTTTTAGAAAGCAAAGAAACACTTACTACGTGTGATAAGTCAGCTTACGACGGTCACCAAATAAATAAGATTTGGATGATGCTGACAATAGTATTAAAACACCATATGCAACATTACTACCTACGTGACTTAAAGGGTTCTGCGATCACAGATATATGGAACATAGCATGTCCTACGCCGCGCCCATGTTCATTCACGTATCAATCGTAAAGTAAAGACAAGCCAATATGGCTTTCGGTGTTAAATGTACGTGTGGGCATAAAACTGCTGGTCAGTTAGTACGGCGGGTTGAAATAGGCTTTGCTGATACAAAAGAGCAGCACTATAACGAGTAGTGGGTGAGAGTAACAGCACGGTAGCTAATAAACTGTTCTTACATGTGCGCCATTGTGATCCTATGCGCTTGTCATTGTTCCACTCATACCGCCTTGAGACAGTGGCATAGCGCGGGTGCCATTAGCTATAACAAGTACATCAATGCAGCTAAATAGTGAAACATGTGGCGAAGACTGACCGCAGGGTGTGATCCATGTGTTGCATCTATACTAGACTGAAGCATTAGCAACGGCAGCAGTTGGTATATATTCACAATAGTTTCCCACTTGCATTTGGGCCAATGAATATCTTGTCCCTGCAATTATCATTGTTTTTTCGAATGACTTATTGATTGAATATATCAAGGCACGCTTGTATGACTGAAGCTTTAAATTATATTCAAGCACCTAGCTTACCCTTATAAACTATCCGTGATTAACATATACTATATTCAGGGAATGAAACCATACGCATCTCCGTTATGTTTATTATATTTTGATTCCAGTTCGTTATGGAAACTTAGCTGGGGTGGCTAATGAAGTCTTGAATAACGCATTGTTCCGCTTTTGAAAACAATGTAGCGATCAGTGATGTTCACTCAATTGAATGTGGCGGTTCGCATACGCATTGAAACTTACCTAGGGAATTGAAATGTTTCTTATGGCTTTCGTTGCGCTTAGCTGCATATTGATAGATTCCATGTGACTGCTTAAGTTTTTGTCACACACAATGACAAAGAGATCTCATGATTTTACCCTCATTCACTTCCAGCACAATCTAGGAAGCCATGTCGGTGTTTTTGTTCAAAAGCCCATTGAGACGATTACTTTGTGGAAGAGGATTACGTGTCCCGTGCAAGGAAACAATGGCAGATAATTCGGTTAGCAATGACACTTAACGTCTTGGTGAAAACCAAAGCTGTATAATATCTATGGCATTGTGATGTTTGTGTATGTTTATGGTTATCACAATGACATTCGCTAGAAGTGTATATATGCGCACTGGTTACATTGGCAGGTGTCATGTTTCTCCGCTATGTGCTGCTACTGTCCAGTTTTGCTTCATGATCACAGCTGGCATAGCTAGTTACCATCCAATGCTCAAGTGTCCTATTTCCCATTTATTTATGACCACTCATATTCATGTTGCTGTGTACGGATTGTTCATGTTCATAAGGCCGTTGGCAATAATTTTCCCCAAATGTGGGCGTTGTTGGCAATTCCATGAATGCAAATCGCCTTCCCATGCATCGAAGCTTTATTGCAAAGGGCTAACGTGTTTCCAATCGAATAGGTTTAACCAAATACTGCGCTTATTGTGTGTTGTCGTCATGGCTAAGAGGTATATAGCTCACAACTGTAAAGCATGTATGAGACCGACTAACTCACGCAAGCAATTTATATTCATATGAATATCAATATAGTTGTCCAGAATCAATGTAATGACGGAGCAATTACATCCAACCCTTATTCGCAAATATAAAATGTCAAATTGTAATTAACGTGGACGGTTGGTTTATTCAGATTGTTGGCAGCTAATCTATGCTGCTATTTCAATTAAATGCAATGTGTGCAGCCAGACATACAAGCAAGTTAAATACTTACCATTCTGAATGTTTATGCTACAATTGGATCGTGAGATATAACAGTTAAGCACGCTGATGATTACTGGTTACATTACCCACCACGAAATATCAGTCTGCAGTGATTTGACAATACTTTCATTTGTTCCCTCGCTTTATTTTGCCAAACTTATTGCGGAGAGAATTGTTTATTAAACTACGTCTTGCAATGCATATTTGTTACTGCTTGTATAAATATATATTGTTTGAAAGTATCTTCGGGAACTCATGTTTGACTCTGCTAACGACAACGAGCACCCCTGATAATAACTTTTATGTGCATTAGCGACTGGCCATTTTTGGATAATTGTACGCTTTAGCGTTTGGCACGGTATTGCGGAATCGCTATAGTATAAAGCTATGCCATATAATTGCCGGACGCAATCACTCAGAAATCATTTTGCTGCTCGTACCATTTTTTGCACAAGCTAACCTATTATCGGCACGTATCGTTGCATATCAACAAATGATATAGGTAGGCCAGAATTTACTATTGCAAATTAGGTATGCAAACTGATATATTCGCTAAGCGAAAGTCTCTACATATAACCACCGATAGGTAACGACAAATAGGCGGAACATAAACATGCTATTATTGCAATGAATCCTAACGACAAATTGAATGCCTTCCCCTCCAGCACAGTGCGAGGTAAGAACTAAACAACGATACTGTGCGTCCATTGTACTTTACATTGTGTATTTTCTTTCAAATGTGGTGTTACTAAGTATTTGAAATATATGTCATCACATTCACGATGTGGTCAGCAAACCTGAGGCTATTTTGATATTGCTGACGTCTGTAAGACAAAGTTACGATCAACTATCAACTTTATCGGGTTTGACAAGTAAGGCAGATATATAACTCCATTAATGGTTTTCCTTGGGAATCCATCCATATTTGCCATAATGGACCAATAATCTTTAACTTTACTAAAGCTCTGCAAGGTCAAAAACACAGATATTTTCGATGTGGCCTAAACCGGCGTCTCAGATTTAATACGCATGAACTACTAATAAGTCCCTCACGATGTTGTGTGGTTCAACGTATCCAATTGCGTTATTTTCAAAAGTTAGCATATTAGAAATATATATTCAAGTTACTATTGACAGTGGCAAAAAGACGGTATTTATTTGTGCTTTATGCTGATCCAGTGACGCCGTTGAAGTTAAACCTACTAGGTGATTATATAACATGTTAAACAGACGTGGTCATAACATGCACTCAGGCTACAGGCTGAAACATAACAGCGAACTGTAAACTGGTGTTGGGCGTGTTGCATCTTATTAGCAAACTGATATATTCGTAAAGTGAAAGCCTCTACATATAACCACTTGTAACTAAAAAAGTCGGAACATAATCATAAGATTATTGCATTGAATACTAACCATGAATGAAATGCGTTCACCTCCCGCTCGGAATACGATAGGGATACTTTTATTGGAGAGGCTACGGTTTTGGTCACCTTGAAATGACAAAGAGAGAGAAGCGAATCATATGCGGAAGACAGTTCAATGCTAAAGGATGAGCAGCTATCTTATCCACCTAATCTGTCACTGCGGAAGCGATCACACTTCAAATTAACTTCTCGCAAAATTATTAAATTGTGGTTAAGATTGAGTATTAATTACAATGAAGCCATGGAGAAAATCATTCAACTGACGACGAGAATAAACTGATGGCTACAAACTAATTGCTAGAAATAGCTAAGGCACTTATGTATATTGTATAGTACATAATAAACGCAATGTCATTTGTTAAATGGATCGCAGCAGATATAGATAGTTATGCCCTGGTAACAATCCAGTGTTGTAGTGTGCTATTTACCACAAATAGTAGCGGGCGCAAAAGCCATCTCATTTGCCAGTAACTGCTTCACATATGAGGTCATTGACAAGTAGCTCCCCACATTTGAAGTATGCAATACCGCGAATGCATATCAGCAAAAATGGTATGGACGGTGTCACGAAATAAATCGCAACAATAACAAAGATACAATACACACCGTCGTCCAAATGAAAACCATGCCCCAATGCAGGTTGTCTGATGATGAGCGATTTGTTCGGATAATTGGAGTATCTGCAAGTTAAGAACCTTTTCCTTTTCCGTCCGTTACAAGGTCCACCCAATGCTGTGACGCCATCTGTATTTAAATATCAATGTAACTATGGGTTGCATATCGTGCTTATTATATGCCAGCATCATTGGAGAGCAGCAATTTACTTTCCGAATGAATTCCTACAGGAACAGGGACGATGCGAAACAGTTCTTTATCCTAAGGGTGTCAATGGAACAGGAGTATCACAGGATGTGAGGCGGTCATTGCTTCTTATTGTCAAATGAACATGTCTAAAGACAACTTAACAAATTTAAGGTAGATATACTTCTGATGCGCAACTTTGCATTATAAACTGGGATTATACAAAGACAGTTAGGCAACTGTGACTGTTGGAAATATATCAATTCATTAAAAGGTCATGCACTACACCAGGCATCCAAACAAGATAAATGCTAATTACTCCGCATGTTTGCTCAGCCGATTCGCTCTTCATATATTACCGTTACGTACGCTAGTCCATGCTGTCGACAAAACCGACAACAGATTAGTTTTCAGTCATTTGCAATTTGCATATAGAATTTTATCTCGCTGTATTTGGTTACAAATAGTGCGAGAGAAATTGTTTATCTAGCATCATCTTGCGAAGCATAAATGTTACGGCTTAAATAAAGGTACATCTGCAGTAGAATCTTACAATTATGTTGGGATACGTGAAGCTACGGATATCTTTTAAACCTCTCTAACGACGAAACGTGCTCTAGCTAGCATTGCTTGTATACATGAGCAACCGTTGTATGCTATAGCCGTTGCCTGGAATTGCAGAATTACTGGTCCTACGCAGCGCAAAACATACGGAGAAACTGCTTAATTTAAATAAATAAACAGCTGTTCGCCGCTAGAAGCATTTTCTGCATGTGCCAACTGTTTATCGCCACGCAGATTTGCATACTAACAGACAACGAGAGAGTATCAGTCTTCGTTATTGTAAGTTAGGCGAGCTGAGCGCAAAAGAGCGGGCTCTTCGTTCTTTCAAATCTTCATGATACGCATTCTTTACAGTTTGGTGTAGCCTTGTGTTGGAAAGGTATGCAATCTATCGCCTTTTCGAATTGGTTAACGATACTGATGCGTATGTGATACAGCTTTGTTGTGTGAGGAACGCGCACGAATGACTATCAACTTATGTGTGTATGTATGTATGTATGTATGTATGTATGTATGTATGTATGTATGTATGTATGTATGTATGTATGTATGTATATATGTATGTATGTATGTATGTATGTATGTATGTATGTATGTATGTATGTATGTATGTATGTATGTATGTATGTATGTATGTATGTATGTATGTATGTATGTATGTATGTATGTATGTATGTATGTATGTATGTATGTATGTATGTGTATGTATGTATGTATGTATGTATGTATGTATGTATGTATGTATGTATGTATGTATGTATGTATGTATGTGTATGTATGTATGTATGTATGTATGTATGTATGTATGTATGTATGTATGTGTGTGTATGTGTGTATGTATGTATGTATGTATGTGTATGTATGTATGTATGTATGTATGTATGTATGTATGTATGTATGTATGTATGTATGTATGTATGTATGTATGTATGTATGTATGTATGTATGTATGTATGTATGTATGTATGTATGTATGTATTTATGTATATATGTGTGTATGCATGTATGTACGTTTTTATGTTTGCCTGACGATGTTTGGTTTAGTTCTGAAACAATGTATAAACCTCTACTGACGTTGACACTCGTCCCTAATGGGATGCCTCAATGAGTTACGTCCAACCGGTCCACGAGCAATCGCGTTTTGATTATATATCAGAAGAAAGCATCTGAAAAACCTAATTCCTTGGGGATTATCTTCAATCTGAGTAAAAGTTATCGACATCTTCCATGATTGGACATACTTTGACCTTTCAAAGCGGGGAACAGATTATATGTTGCTGTGCAATGTTTTAGATGCATTCTTTCTTTAATTACAATGCATTTGGCATCCCAATACCTTTCGCTTATTGTTCTATTCATCAAACGCTTATATGTGATTCTATGTAAAGCATGGCATACGCACCAACATATGCGTTGGATGCCAAACAAAGATGTATTCCAGTGATTTAATCATTATAATTTGGTCAAATGTTCAGAGATTATAATATCAAAGTAATGAGTAAATCTATGCAGGTTTTGACACATATGTAAATTAGGATAATGGACAAGTGAGATATCTTGTCGTCTCTAAATTGTTATGCTACCAAATACCATTGCCAGTACCGGGGGGCTCATTGCTATTCTTGTCTCCCTTTATGTAAAGTATCCAGGGAATTGTGAAATCGTGACTGCATTGTGGGCCGTGGTTCACAATGGCTCCATTCGCTGAAGGGCTGCAATAGCGACTTATTGTAGAAAAGACCAAGCTTCTGGAATTTCATATACCATGTCGCCATGTATTATTTATACCCAAAAGGCCTCTTGATGACGCTCGCAGCTTCATCGGGCAACATACCTTAATCTATCACGATATATTGCAATAACTTTGAAACAGCAACTCCCAGGGGTTATCAATATGTCAATATTGCTTCCTTTGTAAGCAGTGGACATTCGGCGCATATTCGTTTGCCGACGCTGACAGGATACAGGGTCTGCCATTTGATAAATCTATTTGTATCTTAATAAGGTATTGCCTGCTGTTGGTGGGCTCGATAATCGATGAGGTCAATCACGTATTTATTGCTATGGCACCTTAGGGAATTTGTTTTTGCAGATTGTCCTCGCCGCCATTCCTCTATGGCTTATAGGTAGCGCCAGTTAACTCGAGATACCTGGCAATTTGCATGTGGCATATCGACATTGTAGGCATTAGCAAAGTTTTTCAAGAATTGACATCCTACAAATGTTATTTCCACCTTCAATGGAAAACAGGGTTTTCAGAGGCGACATACAAAGCAGATATGAAGTCGGTCTATGCAACAACTTATAAATTTATTTAGCCCTAGAAAGGCTTGGATCCTGGATCTTTGTTGTGGCTCCATAGGCTGGCGGACGCCAGCTTAAATTTTTTTAACGCAGTGTTTGATGCTAAACCCGGCAGATGATTTGAGCAAGACAGTGCTCGTGCTGCAGTTCTCCACAAGATGTTCGTTATCAGTAGTGCATGAACGGCTCAAACACATGCGAGCGCTCTGATTGCACGGCCAATATAATGATTGCTTACCTGTATGTAGCACACTCAGGTGGCCCAAGGTGTCATTAAACCCTTCCCGTGGCGGCAACATCAGTCGACCTGCCATGAACATGGGTCATGTTTTCTACAACGACAAGCAATATCAAACCAGCAGTGAATCTAGACCTTTGCATGACTAATAGGTGAACATTTAGACAGCCTGGAAACTTTATCATTACAACAGCAAGCGTGCGAATCATTAATTATGGCGTTCTTTTGCAACAGAAAGATTTATACAATTTTGTCTTGTGTGCTGTGTTAGTGATTGGGACTACAGAAAGCAGCAAGCCATAAATTATTTATTGCACGCAGCAAGAGGTGCCATGTTTGTATTTCATGATCCCTTTTGCCATTTGCATTGAATGACGCATTCAATAAAGCTTGTAGTATGGTGAATTAACGCTCACCTCACGACTTCCCTGCTAGAGAGTAATGATGCGACGAAGCTCACATGTTCTTTCATACTACTTAATTTGCGCGAGCAATGAAATATTGTTCTGCTATAGCGTGAGCCCAAGCATTGACTCACTTAAGCGTTTTTCGATCAGACGTAGTTTGATGCTGATGCATGTGTGGATAAATAATGCCGAACTTATTTCCAGGATCATTACTCTAACATTATAAAAAATGATACCCTAATGAAGATAAACGGTGTTCATCGACCGGGAGGGAACATTGTATGTCAATTAACTCGTATCAATACACGTCGTAATGATGAAGCAAAGGTACAAGACCCTAAATAAACAAGGAAAAATACATAGCCATGCATAGCCTTATGAACATAAATGCATTGGCAGATTAACAATCCATAGTCCTCAAATTGGAATTAGCTGATTTATACTAGCAAACGACTGCTAAGTCAAAGGAACAACTTGAGAATCCGACTAAACAGATTTTGTGAAGAAATGATAAATATAATACTCAAACGGTGATCAGCTTTGTGGAGCAATATTCTTCTTTGATGTATGGAATGTTATCGCAATAATTTGATGTCAGCCATGTGTCTGGTTTGCCCTAAGTTTGTTTTCTTAATTTGGCTCCGAGCGGCATATGATGAAAAACACTGAAATGTAAATAAATAGTCGAAGAAGGGATCACTCACTCGACGTTACTATCATGATCCGAGTCATAATGGCATAAATGAAACCTGAAATGGTCCTGAAATTTGCACGTATCCGCAATAGCATCAATGAATATCACTTTAACGGCAGATTGGTATGCAATAGCAATCAGTTAATGGAAGTTGATTGCAACGATCGCTCAGCTTGTGATTTCCACCACACTCCGATTAATATATCATCTTTAGGTTTCATCCTAGAATGCGTGCAATAAAGGTGACTCGGGTTGTCCTCAAATGCATTAGAACAGTCATTTTTGCTAATAAGTCCCCGATGATTCTAAATATGCTTCAACAATTTGCACCGCCAATAGCAAGCCTACAGATAAAAAAAGTTTGCTAGCAATCAAACGTTGCGGTTAATACAATTTAGCGCACATGTAATTGTGTTTACGCTACATATTTTAATATGAGAGAAACCGTTTGCAAAACGATATGTCTTGACTGGAACTTCTAAGAAGGAGTTATCTTAAAGAATTGTCCGAAAGGCACCTGGATAAATACACGGTGTTGGTAATATCCAATATTCTTGCTGCTGTTTTCGTCAATGGAGACATCTATACTTTTAAATGACGTTGGTTAGCTAATATAGTTCCTCAGCATTTCAAAGCTGTATGAAGCTATGAATCATATAAATACTTCTCAAGAACAACTTCTCGGAAATATTTGGAAGACACTTTGTGTAGTGCATAGTACCATGCAATCGGTACAATGACTAAAGCCAGGCATTCTTCACTTCTCATCCTAACATTTGTTGTGTGATACGCAGCATTGGGTTATTTTATATCGCACGGTATTAAATAAAAGCAGTGAACACAATATCGTAAGGAAGCATGTGCAGCAATATCCAACTAGTAACTGCTGCTTGGAGGCGACCGAATTGTTAGTAAGAAGGCATCAATCGGTCGACAAATGCTGATGCTGCCGTATGTTTAGCAATACAAGCTGACATTTAGTAGGTCGGTATATCGCAATCAGCGCCTCGCAAGACTCCAGAAAAATTAGCATTGGTAAATCAAATTGCTCTTCATTTGCGATGTTAATTATCATATCAAGCCAACATATTAGGCTTCTTAGAAGAGAATTTATCAATCCGATGAGCTTTGATAATGTAATACACCAGCCCATTAACACAACTACTGTGTGACTACATAAGTTGGTGTCGAGGCGGGTCTAGTATTCTTTACCAAGCATTGGTTTGAGATTGTACATCGGTTTGATGTTATCGCTAAAACCCATTAGGCTTACAATCCAATCAGCCTTTACCGAACCTCATGTGTAGTGCATCAATCAATTGACAATGATAGGTCGGGCTACTGAACGCGACTCATACTTCGATTCCAAAGTGTTATCCGCTCAGTCTATTTATGTCAATGCATCACTGTAGCACAAACATATCGAGAAAATAGTGTATGAATGTATATGCATCACCGTCTCGATACCGCCTCTCTATCTATCCATCTCTGTCTCTGTCTCTCTCCATCCCTCCCTGGGTTCCTCTCTCCATCTCTCTCTCTCTACGTCCCTCTCTATATCTCTCTCTCAATCTCTCTCTGACCCTCTCTCCGTCACTCACTCTCTCTCTCTCGTTCTCTCTCTTCGTCCTGTTCTACTTCTCTCTCTCCTTCTATCTCTACGTCCTTCTCTTCTTCTCTCTCTCCGTCTCTCTCCGCTCCTCTCTCCATCCCTCTCTCCGTCCCTCTTTCTGTCTATCTCCATATCTCTCTCCTCATCTCTCTCCATCTTTCACTCTCTCTCCGTCCCTTTCTCCGTCCCTCGTTCCATTCCTCTCTCCGTCTCTCTCTCTCTCTCTCTCTCTCTCTCTCTCTCTCTCTCTCTCTCTCTCTCTCTCTCTCTCTCTCTCTCTCTCTCTCTATCTCTCTATCTCCCTCAACCGCCTCAACTCAAGCGTAATGAGGTGATTATCAGTGCGAACTTTCCCACAATGGCTCGAGTATTGTCAATAACGTCATTTGCAGTGGTGAAATAACGACCCATACTGAATATTGTGATCAACATAATGGGACACAAAAATGTGGCTGCGTTTATGTTGCATATTTTACGCTGGGAGTCGTCTTTTCAAATTCACATGAATCTGAGATGCAATAAATGAACATGTTTTGGTTTACATGTTTTGGTAGGTATTTCGCCCGTCGTACTAACAGATATTAGCTATAGGACGGTCTTATATGCGTGCGCGAATACAATAACCATTTTGCCCTCTTCGCTTCCCAGGGCTAGGCAGTGGCAAAAATGCATTCCTAAGCATAACATGAATCAGCTTGGAAAGACTCCTCAAACGCACGCACACTTTACATACTTTACATCTATTATGCTTTGCCTAATTAGGACACGCATAAAGGGCTATTGTGATTATATTAGAGAGAGAGGCGGATCTTAAATACCAAAGAGGTGAACGCAGCTAAAACTATCGTGATTAACGACAGCACGTTGACAGACGTCCGGGGTGCCATTGACAGGAACCTGTGAACAACAATGATAATGTTCATGTTCCGCCGCAATGTGACGGCGTAGAAGGTTACAACATGACGTTAAGAGAACCAACGCAATCGGTATCTATGGCTCTAGCGTTCCAAGGCAGAAAGTGATTATAGGAGTGGTGATGGAGGATTGATGTTTTCGAAAGCTGATCTTTTGGCTAATATATATTGTCCAGTAAGGGATGCATCAGGTCAATAGCGTTGCTTAGCTCACACAGAATTCAAGTATTTCAAAACAAAGTGGACAAGTGAGGAAGTGACAAAATGAACTTAAATATTGTTTCTCCATCTCAAACGAAAGCATTAAATGAGTTATTACCGCGTCGCGAAGCAGCTGAAATGCGTCCATGCATAATCACTGACAAGTCCTCCCAGTAACGACAGTTACATCATTGATTCGCTTTCACCTGAGCACGTCAATCCTACAAAATAGACGCAACAAATATTGAGCAATCTTGATGTGTAAAAGACGTTAGGAGTAACTTAGTTTCATGTTTCATCTGTCAATGTGCAGTACAGTATTTTATTATGTATGAAAGGGCAAAATAGTAACAAATATAAATTACTTGAATTTATTCTACACAGCGACTAAGATTATATTCTGTTAATGATGCCAGCAATGGTATCACGCCATGATATCCTGATATTCAGGATGTTAACTGCCGATTCAATGAGCCTTATAATGAAGTACACTAGGCGTGGAAGAGGGGCCCGTTAACGTGATTGCGAAGTGATTACATAATAAGGCAACTAGGCTGTCATCGTGTTATGTATGAGGCCCAAAGGACGGTGGGTTTAAGATCGTACACTTGTCGATGCCTCAGGCATTTCCCGTTTGTCGCATTCTGGCCGTATAGTCCATTCATAACACTTAAGGTGATCAAAAATAACGCATCTTTATAAACGACTGTAATTTCCGATTAAATTTACGACTAAATGCATCGAATGAGGCAAAACAAAGGGAATTCTACCAACAGTAGGCAGGTATATATCACAGTAGATATATCCTCCCTATCCACGTTTATAAAACCATCTTTATATCCGCCCGGTCCACGTATATACAAATATATATGTATATATATTTATATATATATATATATATATAGATATATATATATATATATATATATATATATATATATATATATATATATATATATATATATATATATATATATATATATATATATATATATGTATATATATATGAATATATATATACATATATTCATAGATATATATATATATTCAGCAACAATATCTAATCCTTTTAATGACCTAAACAACAATTTCAATCTTAATTTAGCCGCTAAAGCATTCTCTCTCTCTCTCTCTCTCTCTCTCTCTCTCTCTCTCTCTCTCTCTCTCTCTCTCTCTCTCTCTCTCTCTCTCTCTCTCTCTCTCTCTCTCTCTCTCTTGCTGTCCCTCTCTATCGATCTATTTCTCTTTCCCTCCTTCTCTCTCTCTTTCACACTTTATCTCTCTCTCTCTTCGTCTCTCTCTTCGTCCCTCTCTTCGTCTCTCTCCATCCCTCTCTCCGTCTCTCTCACCGTCTCTCTCCATCTCTCTCTCTTTCTCTTCATCTCTCTCTTCGTCTCTCTCTCTCCTTTCCACTCTCCGTCCCTCTCTCTCTTTACGTCCCTCTCTCCGTCTCTCTCTCCGGCTCTCTCTTTGTCCCTCCCTCCGTCCTTCTCTCCGTCCCTCTCTCTGTTTCTCTCTCTATCTCCCTTTCCTTGTCTCTCTCCGTCCTTCTCCATTTCTCTCTCTCCTTCTCTTTCTCCATCTATCTATCCATCTCTGTCTCTGTCTCTCTCCATCCCTCCCTGGGTTCCTCTCTCCATCTCTCTCTCTACGTCCCTCTCTCTATCTCTCTCTCCATCTCTCTCTGTCCCTCTCTCCGTCACTCTCTCTCTCTCTCCTTCTCTCTCTCCGTACTGTTCTACTTCTCTCTCTCCTTCTATCTCTACGTCCTTCTCTCCTTCTCTCTCTCTCCGTCTCTCTCCGCTCCTCTCTCCATCCCTCTCTCCGTCCCTCTTTCTGTCTATCTCCATATCTCTCTCCTCATGTCTCTCTCCATCTTTCACTCTCTCTCCGTCCCTTTCTCCGTCCCTCGCTCCATTCCTCTCTCTCTCTCTCTCTCTCTCTCTCTCTCTCTCTCTCTCTCTCTCTCTCTCTCTCTCTCTATCTCTCTCTATCTCCCTCAACCGCCTCAACTCAAGCGTAATGAGGCGATTATCAGTGCAAACTTTCCCACAATGGCTCGAGTATTGTCAATAAAGTCATTTGCAGTGGTGAAATAACGACCCATACTGAATATTGTGATCAACATAATGGGACACAAAAAATGTGGCTGCGTTTATGTTGCATATTTTACGCTGGGAGCCGTCTTTTCAAATTCACATGAATCTGAGATGCAATAAATGAACATGTTTTGGTTTACATGTTTTGGTAGGTATTTCGCCCGTCGTACTAACAGATATTAGCTATAGGACGGTCTTATATGCGTGCGCGAATACAATAACCATTCTGCCCTCTTCTCTTCTCAGGGCTAGGCAGTGGCAAAAATGCATTCCTAAGCATAACATGAATCAGCTTGGAAAGACTCCTCAAACGCACGCACACCTTACATACTTAACATCTATTATGCTTTGCCTAATTAGGACACGCATAAAGGGCTATTGTGATTATATTAGAGAGAGAGGCGGATCTTAAATACCAAAGAGGTGAACGCAGCTAAAACTATCGTGATTAACGACAGCACGTTGACAGACGTCCGGGGTGCCATTGACAGGAACCTGTGAACAACAATGATAATGTTCATGTTCCGCAGCAATGTGACGGCGTAGAAGGTTACAACATGACGTAAAGAGAACCAACGCAATCGGTATCCATGGCTCTAGCGTTCCAAGGCAGAAAGTGATTATAGGAGTGGTGATGGAGGATTGATGTTTTCGAAAGCTGATCTTTTGGCTAATATATATTGTCCAGGAAGGGATGCATCAGGTCAATAGCGATGCTTAGCTCACACAGAATTCAAGTATTTCAAAGCAAAGTGGGCAAGTGAGGAAGTGACAAAATGAATTTAATTATTGTTTCTTCATCTCAAACGAAAACGTTAAATGAGATATTACCGCGTCGCGAAGCAGCTGAAATGCGTCCATGCATAATTCACTGACAAGTCGTCCAAGTAACGACATTTACATCCTTGATTCGCTTTCACATGAGCACGTCAATCCTACAACACGGACGCAACAAATATTGAGCAATCTTGATGTGTAAAAGACGTTAGGAGTAACTTAGTTTCATGTTTCATCTGTCAATGCGCAATACAGTATTTTTTTATTATGTGTGAAAGGGCAAAATAGTAACAAATATAAATTACTTGAATTTATTCTACACAGCGACTCAGATTATATTCTGTTAATGATGCCAGCAATGGTATCAAGCCATGATATCCTGATATTCAGGATGTTAACTGCCGATTCAATGAGCCTTATAATGAAGTACACTAGGCGTGGAAGAGGGGCCCGTTAACGTGATTGCGAAGTGATTACATAATAAGGCAACTAGGCTGTCATCGTGTTATGTATGAGGCCCAAAGGACGGTGGGTTTAAGATCGTGCACTTGTCGATGCCTCAGGTATTTCCCGTCAGTCGCATTCTGGCCGTATAGTCCATTCACAACACTTAAGGTGATCGAAAATAACGCATCTTTATAGACGACTGTAATTTCCGATTAAATTTACTCTCCCTAAGATGCAGAGATATAGAGAAACAGAGAGAAGGACAGAGAGACAGAGAGAGAATGAGAGACAAAAACAAGAGGAGAAATGATTGGAGAGAAAGAGAGATAGACGAGATATAGCATAGATATAGATAGAGAGATAGAGATAGATATATATAGAATAGATATATATATATATATATCGTAGATATATATATATATATATATATATATATATAGAATATATATATATATATTATATATTCATGACTTACATTTTGTATATGTTACATTTATCCCTATGCTCATACGGGTCGATTGTCGTTACACTGAGTTTTGCGGCAATTACGTTATTACATTACATGCATTCATTTGAGGCTTGGTAGTTCGTAACGTGATCTGGGGAACATTAAGCTTGTAATCAATCACGAAAAATCATGGAAATTATTAATTTCTCGTTGGCTTCATTTTTAACGTTACTGATGTTTCGGCCTACTCTATGAGAGTAAGCTGGTGTCGTCCATTCAGTTACGTCCATTTCAATCTCTCATTTCATATTTGGCTGCTCCTGCTGTGTGCAGTGTTCGTTGTCACTAAGAATTATCCCCTGCTGCCATTGAATCTTGTGGTGGCAATGTTTTATCGACCTGCATGTTTTCGCAGGTAAAGATCGACGGATCAGTATATAACTACTTCGCAAAGATTAGTAATTGACGCAATTTATCAAGGTCGTACACTGTATCACTGCGTTCACATCGAGCAGTCAACCTGTCTCTGTAATGCGTATTACATAGTTTAAGCGGCACATATGTCTGGCCGCTTTCTCTCTCATCGCTCTCTGTCATTAAACACTCTTCCTCTTTCATTGCGAAGAAAGCTTCTTTCTATCAAACAGGATCATCTTTATACCTACCGACATTTGCCGTAAGAACATCGCTTATCCCCTCATCTTTAACATGCTAGCCAAGCAACCCGATACGCGGAACAACCATGCGGATAGATTACGATTTTTATTCGCTGCCCACAGTTGTGCAGCATATGTCAACTTAGGTCTATTTGGTAAATTGCTACTCATCCCGATGGGAGTGCATAAACTATGCCTTGTTTGTGATGACGGCAGTATGCTTTCTCGCTCGATTTCGCGAAGGCTGACTTGTAATGAAAAGCCCTATGAACAGTACCAGAGCGTTTTCATTATGTAGTGGCGATTGATGTACTGTTACCTTGATTGCCGAATGAAATCGCTAATTTTGACCGACCAATGTAAGCAATGAGGAGAGGCCTCCCTACAGCGAAGCGGTGATATTCCGCCAGCGTCAAATGTATCAGCTGCCAAGGGGGTGTTGCCAACTCGAGTGAGAGACTGCGAAGATGCATGGCACCAGTGAGGGCGCTATCGACCAAGCGAATATCGCCACCAGATGGCACTCAACAGCACAGCCCTAGCCCGACTACGTGGCAGGGAATGCTCATTTTAAACACTGGCGGCATTATATTAACATCAGTTATGACTGGAAGCGTGTTTAAGATGGGACACCAAGGGTGCGTTCGAGCTAACTCACATCAACCGCAAGCTTTCCTATCGATGTTGGATAATGATACCGACAACGACCATGTGTATCATACCACGTTTGGAAAACATCTGGCTGTTAATTCTTCACCGGTTGAAGCAGAGTTAACGTCTGCCGAATTTGATTACAAAAAACTGAGTTTATCGTTGGTATTATACGCGTTTCCTGTTATCATCGCAGCAGGCAGTATCGGGAACGTCTTATCTTTTTGTGTCATGCTTCGACGTAAAATGCGCTACACGTCCATCTATTTCTACCTAATGTGCCTGGCCTGTGCTGACACACTGGTTCTCTACGTCAGCGCATTCAAGACATGGATTCGCTTACTCACCGGCTTTGAGATGCTTCACGTATCAGGATTTGGTTGCAAATTTACAATTCTTCTAATGCTGGTCAGTTTGCACATGTCGGCCTGGATAATTGTACTAGTCACAGTGGACAGGTGAGACAAATGACACTCGTCTTGATATGAATCATGTTCGTTATTGGTTAACTTTGCAAAAGATGACACAGCCAAGTAACTTATAAATGCATTCAACTACAATTTATCTGTAACTACGCTAGAACACGCGACTTATCCTTTGTTGCCCAGTACAAGTACTAACGTCGCAGTGAGATACCAATTACCGTATCATTAATGGCGTAACTTGGATTCATAAAATCGCAGAACCTAATATGAGTTAGTTCTAAAACGCTGTAAATTTATCGTCAGGTGGAATCGTTTCTATACATTGTACACGAGTATGTTACCTGCTACAGGTGTGTAGCTGTATGGCTGCCGCTGAAGGCATCCTGGCTGTGTACCGTGAAGCGGGCGCGGATCCTCGTTCTTTTGCTCCTCTGTATTACAGTACTCACCAATGCACACGTCTTCTGGACCATGCATCTACACGAGACTACACGAGAGAACAGCACCACTGTAATATACATGTGCGCGCCCTTCAAAGAGAATATATTTATGATGAAAGCGTTCCAGTATCTCAAGGTCGTCTCGTACTCTGTGCTACCCTTCGTAATTGTTCTCGTACTTAACGTAAGTATCATCATTCGAATTGCACGGTCAGCTAAAAATGTCACGAAGTCTATGAGTGAATCCTCCAAGGAAGCGTCTCTTGACAAACTACGAAGTCAGCAGAGGGTTACGTACATGCTGTTGATCATAACGTTCACTTGGCTCGTCCTCACAGCCCCATTCACTCTACATTCCCTTTTTGCAACCGCGTCATCGGATGCTAAGACGAACGAGCTCATCTTCTTCTCGAAGACTGTTTGTTTTCTACTAATGTATGCTAACCACAGCATCAACTTTTACTTGTATTGCATATCGGGCAAGAAGTTTCGGACAGAACTTCACGCAATGTTGTGTTGTACAATGACGGACCGCCACACGTCTAATTGGCCGCTATTACCGATGGTAACAATACCATTTCACCACACTCGCCTGACATCAATAAGACTGCGAAAACGAGAAATAATTACATCGATATGATGTTGTTTATTGCATGTGCTGCTACCATAATTGGCCAACGTTTGCTGGGATACAAAATATAAATTCTCATGAAATTTGTTGCATGTTGGATTTGAATTGCATGGTGTAGATAAAAAATCTGATGCTGATATGTGATAGAGGTATCGCTTGTCTCAATTGCTCGTCAGGTCTGTAATGACTGGATTGGATGTTGGCTTTGTTCTAAAATTGCACAGCATCGGTTCTTGGTATTCCAAACACTACGTAGAAAGTAGACACTCGACACGAGATCATCCGCGACAGACAGGCTGCGTTAACGACCCATAGCAGTTATTCACAGCAAATTAACGCGATGTTAGGAATTCCTGAGGAGCATTCTGTAATGCAGTATGATGATACGTATATGTATGTATGCGACGTTATATGCCTCCCTAAAAGCTGAGTAACGTTAGCTGGTGGTGAGATTAAGATTTATTTTATATCAAGTATACTCAACATTATTTGTATATAAAGAGCGTTCATCGAAGCATCTAACCTAACACGCCTTGTATAGTAAATCAATCGGTCGGCTAATGGAAACGTCTATAACATTGAGTAATGCATGCACGCAAATGAAATAAGCCGTTGAAGTACTGATGATAGAGTAGGCATGTTTATTCCGAGTATGGCTCTATGAACCCATTAGTTATCTTTATGACTTATTTTGCGTCAAGAGGTCTAGGGATCGGTAGAATAATCGAAGGAAATATAATAGAGGTGTAACTTAAGGTGAAACGAGCTTTAACAGAAATTCGTCGCCAATAGTGTAATTGTGAAATGTCAAACTAAAGAATGGTCGTCATACTATCTTTCTATGAAGATATCAGAGAGCCAGTCGGGTACGAATACTGACTTGGGTGTGTATGATTATCGTGATAGTTAGAATGCACATATTCGCGTCAAGACTTCCATATCGCCATAAACTTAACTGCGACGTGGCAAAAGCACTAATGCATGAAAAAGTCTTGATGCGCCTACGCTTGGATATTCAAGCAATAAACGAATCAACAAATATCAGCTTCAAATTAACTCATCCAACACCTTCCGCTTTGACAATGCGGACACACACGCTGGTGTCAAAATCACACACATACACGCATACAAGTATACTTATATATCTTTAATAAACAACAAACACACACATATATATATAATATGAATATGATATATATATATATATATATATATATATATAGATATATATATATACATATATATGTATATAAATATATATATTTATATATAATATATATATACATATGTGTGGGGCGTGTTATGTGGGGGATAGACATAGATATACGAGGGACAGAAACATATATTAGTGTGTAAAGAAGAGAAAGAGAGGCAGACATGTGAGAGAGATAAAAATATAGGGAGGGATTTAGAGAAAAGAAGATATTTATATATGCATTTCTCTTTATTAGAATAGAGAGAGAGAGATATATAGATATAGAGAGAGCGAGGGAGACAGATAGAGAGGGAGAGTTTATTTATACATATAGATATAGTAGATAGAGAGATACATATAGATATATATATATATATATTAGATATATGTAGATAGATATATAGATGTATATAGAATATGATATATATGATATATATATACATAGATCTATATATATAGAGAGATATTATATATATATGTATATATATATATATACATAGATATATATATATGTATATATATATATATATATATGTATGTATATATATATGTATATATATATAGATGATATATATATATATAATATATATATATATATATATATATATATATATATATATATATATATATATATATATATATATATATATATATCATACATCCATCAAAGATTACAATCCCTCGATATTTAAAAGAGCGATGGGTGGCTAATGTTCACTTTGATGATGTCTTGGTGCGGTTTTGGTCAGCGTCAAGAATTCAGATTATTGACGTCGACCATGTTGATTAGTAACCGCACTGTGATCATTATTCGACAGCACACAAATAAATTGGTAGTCTTGACATGATTAGCCTTTTGTCGTTTGTTGCAACATGCTCCTGTTTCATCTTTCCTGTATCAACTGTAATACAAACAGCACGCAATTTGCTTTATCTGTGATGGATTGGTTCATCAGGAAGACGGAATCAGAGAAACTGCAAAGGCAAACACAATTATAGCTGTCCAAGGTTAGCCTATTTTGAAGCTATGAACACAGTGCAGATGAAGTAAGGAAACTCTAATTCATTACTGCACCCGATTCCATTTTACTTATGTGTATGAATATGATAAACATGGGTTCAAAAACAATACCCAATACCAAATACATTCAATTTGAATGAGAGATTGGTCAAATTTCATTTTACTGTTATTCGTAGCCTGTAAACAAATCTTTGACAATATGAACTGAACTTTTTCCCGAGCTGGCTCGTTCACGGTTTGAGAATGTTTCGAAACGCATTCTGCAATATTCATTCTGAGGCATTACTCAGCTGACTGCTCGGAATGTTGAACCACTGCAATCTGCCATGCAGAAACATTAATTGCGTCAATATAGCCGAAATGAAAGGAACTTTGCAGACCCTAGACTATGTTACTTGGCACCTTCGTTGTTCACTACGGAAATTTCATTAAGTCCAATTCAAGGCATTTGATAGGGCTTTTGGCAACATATAGGATTTGTATAGCACGACTTACATATAGTGCCGAGCTCAACAATTCACGATATGGCAGAAATTAAAGTCACATATAAGTTCGTTGAGAAACAAACATTTATTTAGGTTTTATTGCCACAAACAAGAAGTAATTGCATATATGATTTATAGAGCACGTCTTAAACACAGTACAGGAATACACCTTAGCCTTACTGTAAATATTAAAGTCATAAATTGGAAAAACAAACGTCTTTCGATAATTTGAGTTTGTGCCAGAACAACACTAGGGGGGAATTACTTCGTCATGACAATCAGCATTTGTTACCGACAGTCTAATGTCGATCTATTCTCCCATATTCGGTCGCATGTAGAGGACACTTAAATTGAACTTAAGCCGATTAGCGTAAGTGCCTAGTGTCGTAGCATTGACGGCCTCTCTGGTGGCTTTGACGTTTCAATTAGTGCCATGGTCACGCATGGCTGCATTCGATAAAACCTGCATATAAAATACGCCTTGTAGCATGTTCTGCCTATAAATACGGCGACATTATTTACAGGCAAAAGGAAATCGAACATTGACATCCCAAACATAGATGCTGTTGCTGCACAGCGTGAGGGGCTGGTTGTGATCAAACGGGAATGATACAATATTACAGATGCTATAATAGGAATTATACTCGAAACTCATCTGCCCGCTTGTTTCTCATGAGGAGATATATAAGAATCTGCAGGTGGAACATGCCTCCCAACTGCACTAACCGTAGATGGTACTCGCAATGCAACTGCAAAGCCATGAAACAGCTTCATTTACAATCCTACGTGTTAAATGAGTACGCATACTGATTTGTTTGTATTGTCATTCAATCAAGCCGAGCATGGAGCTGGACCTTGTAGCGAGGATTGAAGGCAGATGACGGCCGCTCAGCGTAAAGTGAATTGTGTCAGAGTAATGAGTTTAATTTCGCTAAAAGTAAATTAATATTAAGTTGGTTGTCCTCACATAATTTTCAACATAACATGCGTGGTGTCAAAAATAGATTTGATGCTGATAATATTACCGTCAACACACGTTGAATGCAAAAAAGACCATTGATGGCGATTATTGTTTTACACTACATATTTTAGATTTTCCACGATTATTGTTTCTAGTTACTAAAGCATCCGGCACGTGTATGCAATATAACAGTGTAGTCATGGCATGCTCACTGTGTATAACTTGGCAATATAAGGCATCGGTCTTCCTGTGAGAACATGAAATATACTTCCTGTCGGATATATTTAGTTGGCGGTACAGTTAGGTTTAATGAGCTCATTACACGAATATAATTGTATTTGAGGCTACAGATAAACATAATTGAATAAGCTTAGGCATTGAATTAAGGTAGCAAGGCAAAGCAAGTATTGTTTTCGTTACCTATGAACTAAACTTATCATTTATCACCACTTTGGAGTAGAAATGATAGGACAACAAAATTCCGGAGACATATGAGAGCAGCTTACATATTGTGACATATGAGGTAGAAGATAAGCCGCATTAAACATTATGACAACGGCGCCGATCGCACTAGGTATAAGATGATTTATTTGCTCCGTTGTGCCACACAAAGCCATTTGGGGTGTGTATTGTATGATAGCTATGAACAATCATTGTAAAGAGTTATACGGAGTAAAGAGTATGTTTTGGTTGAGGGAATTTTGCATTATCATAATGATTCGCAAAATCTTTGAATATGTTAGATTCAAATAGTGATAGGTTATTTGAGCTCAATAAAAATACACAATTTAGCAACATATTTCGACCATTTACAGCAATATATAAATTCAACACACCGTCCGACGTTCCAATTTTTGCCCTTATTTGGATGTCGGTTCTGTCGGACAAGCATGGGAATTTCTCCTTAGCTTGCCTGATGACCTCGGCTTGCCTGATGACCTCAGCTTTTACCGACCGTTTGTTGATTGTGACGTCCTTAAACGAGGCACAGAGGGCTTTATTTTCTATCTGCGTCCAAGTTTTCTTTACCATGCCTAAAGTCATTACAATATCATGCAATTGTCTCAGATATGAGATAACTATGATATATGTTTTAGTACTATTCATTCAACATATTACAGAAGAAGTTGTAAATTTATGTCCATAGATGATATGCTGCATAATGCTGATGTTAACACATCAGGTCATAATGCTGCGTCAATCATCAATCGTTTGTCTAATATACAGAGCATTGCTAACGCTTTGTCCCTTTCACTTCCACACAAGCATCGATATATATATATATAAAGTATAGTCATGGTGCAAGAACTAAGGGATATTCTATGCACCTCAGCCATTACCTAACTGTAATAACAACTGACGGATCAATACACAGAAGCAGCGGGTAAGCATTTGACCTGACAAATGATATCAACTATATAAGTAATATAAAACCTACATCAGCCGGAATCCCTATCCTTTTCATAACTCGCTTCTTTTCTGGCATCTACTTCGACGTCACCCGTATCACAACAGTGTTCTTCAAATGTGTCTGTGCAATACACAAATACAGCACTTTACATCGATCTGTCAGTCCCCAGTACATTTGAGTTTTCATGGAATACTTATTCGGTAATGTGGGTTTACTGAGTGGTTATATGGCGAGAAAACATTTGTGCATGGTGAAAATGGAACAAGGAGATACTGCATGTGCTGCTAGTTGCATTGGCCTATATACCAGTCATGCACCCCGATTATACAATTTTTGCAATCAACCATTACGTTGAAGCTCATTTATTTTCACTGTTACTCATTGTAACTTATGAATGGCGACAGTTGCTTGCCCGAGTAACTTAAGTACGTTTGTCAATTTCCATCAATAATAATGATTATGGAATGGGGGTTTAGGGATTTGCGTGCATGTTGTATTTCATTTCAGATGTCTAATAGAATAAAGAACTACCATTGTCATTTATTCTGTCAAGTGTGCTGATGTCTTCCGTTGCATGCTGGTCAGGTGTTTCTGTAATGCAGTATTTGACCCGATTATTCATGGTACATGTACTGTCAATAGATATATGTCTTTATATGAACCAATCACTAAATTATATTCATGGCATAACATTAACCCAAGGCCCATTTGTCGTCGCAGATGACAGGAACTGTAAGATCTGCAAACACCTAATTAGTTTGAGAGCCCAGTAACATTACAAAGATGGTCAAGTAGACAGAGGAAATAGGGTATGAAGGTTGCTTATTTATTTGGAAACACCTACATATTTCATAGATTATATCGGAAAACAGTTACGTTTTCGTAAGCTTATCTTTGCATTCAGTCAATGTTTACAACTACTCTTCATTCTTATGCAGTCTTTTGGTGTCCGCGCTTCCAAGAAAACATATGAACTGTTTCTGAAATGGGTGGGTAATGCCTAACAAACAGGCCTTCTAACACTTGGGATTGATGTCTTGCAGTGTTTTGCCAGTGAATTTGCCGATGTTACCATTTTCGACAGCCAGCAAAACCCGAGCAACTGAATCATATTCAGGATCTGCAAAGCCAAATGAGAGCGAACAGAATTTTAGTCATTGATACATACTTTTCAGCTGTCGCTTAATCCTGATATTTATTAATCGTTATCAAATGTCTTACCTGTGTTCATGTTGCCATGTACTTCCTAAGTGATCTAATCGTTATAGTAGTGGGGTCTTTCAGACCCGGGCATAGTGCTGTCAACCGTCGCATTGCAGCGGAGCCATCCATGGGTGTGTTGCTTCTCCTTCAAGCAATACAAAGATACAATAAACACGAAAATATTTGAACAAGAATGTGCGGTTAACCGCAATAGGATTACGATATCTATACCTTCCAAATACAAATTGGCTTGCAAACGCTTGTGTTTGAAGCAGATGTTCCATTGCTACCACCATATCTTCCGATAGTAGCACAAACACCTTTCGTATTCCTCTTGTGCTTTTTTCCGCGGACCTCGATTAGATCCATTCTGCCCAAAAGCAAACGCATGCAACAAAATCATGCTGCAATTGATATTCTACACTTCTTTAGTTTTTAAAATTGCGTAATTCAGCCATCACATGTACCTGTTCACCAGGCCGTTTCAGCAACATCCAGCGATTGCATGATTTCATCATTGGTGTGTGACTTAGCTGCACGCTCCTTGAAGTCATTCACTTTTATTTCTTCAACCTCAGCAACTCGCCTTTTATTGAAGAGCAGGATGCGAGCTAAGCATACGTGAGCAAAGTGCACCCATTCATTTTCCGTGCACCTTTTTCATACCGCTTGCCAGTTCCTCAATGAGCCATTTTCGGAACTGGACAAGATCTTCAGTAGTTGGTAGATGGTAAGGCTTGTTGATTTGTCGCAACTGCTGTCGCCTGTTTGCAATACAAGCCACTTTATTGTTCCAATGAGAGTTGTAGAGGCTCTTAAAATCTTCCCCCTCCCTTTTCATTAGCTCGTCTTCATTATCAAATTCCAATGCTGGTTTTCAACAAATTAGCTTGTTCAATGTAATTCCCCAGCGTGAAGGCCAATTGTGGTGAATCATCTTTCATGAATACACGTTTCACGCTGTGTTCGTGGACTGGTTCATATTCTGCAAGTAACCTTCCCAATGTCCGCACCTTTGTCCTCATGTTATCCATTTCTTTTTTCCGTTGTTCGCCCTCCCTTCCGGACTCCCGGTTTCCCGCAAAAGATTTGGCAAATTAGTTGATTGAAACCATCTTGCAGGCAAATTTTCAACTAAATCCGGGATTACATTTAGTTGTTTTTCATATGGCCCGAAAGATGATCCAATCTTTTTTCATCCCCAATGTGCAGTTCTGGACAGGACAGGTGCCAACATTGTTCTCGCTTCCGTTACATAGTTTGCCTGCTGGTTTTGCTCTGATTCTCGGTCTTACTATGGACACAGTATTTACAGGTGTCCCACAGAAGAGAATCGTTTTTGAACGGAAATGCAAAAACAAAAAACTCGCATGGCAAACAATCGTTGCGGCGTGTAGGTGTTTTGTGGGCGTCCTTCACGTTGGGCCGTCTACTGATGATTCATATAGGGACCTCATCAGACTTGCACAGGAACATGTATTTTTTCATAATTAAATAGGCCCACCCCATGTCTGAAAATTTATTAGCCATTGCAGAAAGTACAAGAAACCACTAGCACCTCGAAAGAATTTGTATGTGGTAGACTATTTATATAATTTTCTGCACATGCCTACGGGCATTACAATTTATTTGATTTTTTATTTCACAATGATGAACGTTGAGGAGAGAGAGGAGACAGGAGAGCAGAGAGAAGAGAGAGAGATAGAGAGAGAGAGAGAGATAGGAGAGCGACAGAGAGACAGAGAGAGAGAGAGAGACAGAGAGAGAAATAGGAGAGAGGAGGAGCAATCGAGAGGAGAGAGACAGAAGAGAGCGAGAGAGAGAGAGAGAGAGAGAGAGTAGAGAGAGAGGGAGAGATAGAGAGGAGATAGAGTGGATAGAGAGAGAGAGAGGAGAGAGAGAGAGAGAGGGAGCGAAGAGAAGACAAGAGAGAGAGGGAGTAGATATGGAGAGAGAGGAGGATGGAGATGAGTAGGATGGAGCGGAGATAGAGAGAGAGTATAAGAGAGAGAGAGAGAGATGAGAGGGAGAGAGAGAGAGGCAGATAGGAGGGAAGGGAGAGAAGAAGATGAGCAGGGCGAAGAGAAGAAGAGAGCAAGGAGAGAGGACAGTAATATAGATATTTAATAGTAACATACATATATATATGCATATATATAATATATATTATATTGCACTGGTGTGGTGTATTGTGATTTAATTTGGT